>JAWHQI010000411.1:1200000-1848467 GCA_033032865.1 Dactylorhiza incarnata
GTTATGTAAGGTAGGTTCTCATGACTACCTATCAAATGATATGTTCAAATTGGTAGCGGCTGTGATTTGCGGGAAAAGGGTAAATTGGGGTATAATTCTGTTTGAGAAGATTAAAGTAAGCTTGATGATTCCTAACTTCGGAAGGATCATCAGTCTTTACCTAAATCGACTAGATGGAGACCAGTTTGATATGAGGTCAGGTTACCCCATTCACCATCTAAAGAAGACAGATTCCTCTATTCTATCAAGATGGGAAAGAAAGATAGTAAGGCCTAGTTTGAAGAGAGCTGTTGAAAAAGAAGAAGAGGAAATGAATGATCTCTCTCCTTCAAGAGTTGATCTAGATTCAGTATTACCATCATCCCAGGGGTAGAGCTCTAAAGCTCCAGAAACAATTGCTTAGTCAGAGCCCTCTCCAATTTTGCCTCTTGTGTCTCTTCCTTCATCTCCTATAAATATGATGGAAGATCAAAATTTACCTGTTGACTTGGACAATCATAAGAAAGTGCAAGAGCACCGTCACAAGGTTTAAAGAGAAATGGATGACTTCATCTCCAACCTGGAAAAGAGGATAATCCTCACTCCTGGAAAAAGAACTGGTCCTTCTGAGGGGGAGCCACTTCAGCTTTGTGCAGATGATCTTGATGATGATGATATAGATGATGCCGATTATGAGGTTGATGATAGTGAAGATGATAAAGACAGTGCAAATCCAGATGATGATGATAATGATGATGATCCAAAGCCTAAGCCAGTCAGGGCAAGTTGTTTTGTTGAAAGCTCAGTTCCTGATAAGGAAGAAATTTTCATTGAGAAAGAAACCCATGCAGTGTCTGAGGGGGAGCATCAGAAAGAGGACAATCAGGTCATAGCAATAAAAGTTATGTCTAAAAAGGATGAAGGAGAAGATGTGCAATCTGCACCTCTTGCTCAGGACAATGTAGTGGATCTAAATGTGACCTCTATAAGGGGAGCTCAGTCTGATGAGCTTATGTTTTTTTATGAAAGCCATGTCACTCCTCCAATTCAGAGTGCTCCTACTCCAGCTGCCTCCACCCCCAATTCAAAATTGCTCCAATCTATTGAGGCTCTACTCAAGAGTCGAGCTGAACATTTTTACTTTTCCTTGAAGCAAGTATTTGACAGGGTTAGAGAAGTTGAATAAGATTTAAATAATGTCCTAGCATAGGTAAAGCTTAATATGTCTAAAATGAAAGAAGATGTAGATAATTACTTTTCAAATGGTGTTAAAGTTGTAAGCTTCACAAATAAGGGTTTAAAGCTTGTTTAGCACAATTCCAAGGATCTGTTCGAAGGCCAAGGTTCACTCTATCAGCAAGGAAAGAGCTCCAAAGAGAAATTCATGGCAAATGTATCCAATTTCAAAGAAGAGGTTATCCAAACCCTAACTAAAGATGTTAGAAAGGGGGGGGGGAGAAACTTTTATTTCATTTGCATGAGTTGAGCAGAGAGGTTGAATGTAAGTTCAATGAGGCTAATGTTTATAATCATCAAAGCTTTCAGTGGATATATGAAAGTCTGATAGGAAGACCTCCAGATCATGAGCAAGCCTTTCCTGAACAAGTATATGAAGACATAGTTGTTGGATCTGCAGGCTCCCTTAGAGGGGGGGGGGGGTGAATAAGGGTTTTAAAAACTTATATTATATTTTGATATACTTGAAAAACTAAGAGATTAAAATAGAGATTTAAAATGAAGATCTAAACTGATTTATAATGAAAGAGAAAATAATTATCAATTTAGAGAAATGAAAAATAAATCAATTTTATTACCCAAAGAGAGACATGATTACTATTAATAAAATTGATTACAAAACTAGATTTCTATAGCGCTAGAAATCGAAGGCGAATAATAAAATCCTTTTTGTTTTCTATCCCGACTCGTATCCCCACAAACCGGTGGCTTTAGCCTATCCTTCCCTGGATATGGCCTCAAGCTCCTCTAGCCAATCCTTCCCCGGATATAGCCTCAAGCACCCCCTAAATCTACACCCTACACCTAGTCGCCAACACGAGGCAAATTTCTGCCCTAAGTCCTACCCAGACCTAGTCGCCAACACGAGGCGAATTTACTAAGCGATTACCAGAATGAAAAGAACAAAAATATTAAAAACTCCCTCTATGTGGATCTCTTGGAGAAGTAGATGAAGACTCGCAGAGTATGATCGCAGTCGATGCGGTCTTTCGTCACGATGATGGCGCATGTCGAATTCTTCTCCACGGATCTCCTTAAGCCTTCATGGATTTGTGGGAGTATCTCTCTAAACCTTCCTCTATATGAAGTGGCACGAAGCTCTAGAATTTGGGAGTATGAGAGGATGAAGAAGACGGATCCAAAGGGTCCTTTTTATAGCCTTGGAGCTAGCACCTGCGTTATCACTACCGCCGACACTATCCCGGCTTAGGAAATATTCTTCGTGTGGGAATCCTTCATTTTAAGCAAGTCATCCGCCTTCATCTTGTGCTTTGCGCTACCTAATACCGCCTGCACTAGAGGATACCGTCTGCGTTAGATGCTATCGCCTGGCGTTATCTTCTTCTATAATTGCTCCCCAAAATTGTTCTAATCAGAGTTAGCATCTGCGCTAGGTGCTACCGCCGACGCTAGTGGGCTTGTTGGAATTCTGGCTTCAAATTTGGGCGCAACCTACTTATGTTATCCTTGAGTCATGTGGACTTGTTTTCCTGCACACTTAAACACTCAAGATTAAATACACATAGGATTTGTTATTCTCAAACCAAGGAGATACGGAAGACCATGTTCCAACAAACTCCCCCTTTTGATAATAACAAATCCATTAATAATAAATTAGAGCATTAATATATAAGCATGATGAAACCTACTTGTGTGTGTGAGAGAGACATGACTTAGGATAATTATTGATTTTAGTATTTAGAATTGCTCCCCCTAAATACATGTTTCCCCTATGTGAATGCTCCCCTTAAATGTATGTTATCATCATAATCATTAGTCATGTTAGTTTTCTCATTTGAGAGCGATTAATATTTATCATGTTTGTTCTCCCTCTTTTGTTATTAGCAAAAGTGGGCAAGGAAGCAATAGAAATAAAAAGAGGATTTTTTGATAAAAGATAAGGCATGATCGAGTTTTTTAGAGAAAATGAAATGATAAGGAGTTTTAAGCATAAAAAGGTAATGATTTCCAAGTAACTATTCTACCCAGACAATATGTCTACACCCTAGCCCCGTACTAAGTGATAGATGGTCATGAGGAGCTGCATACATGTCGTAGGTTGGGGTGTTAGTCCCATATGCAAACACTAGAAAATACTCAACCTAGCACTCTTTTCCCTCAGTGCCTCGCAAGGCCTCACTAGAACCCTCCCCGGTTAAGGACAAGACATAACTTAGAGGTCAGGTTATCTAATGCCTACAACCCTATGCCCTCGTTATGGTGAGATATGTAATCATGGGATAATAATCATTGGAAACATTAAGCATTTAAATTTAATGATAAGTTCATAGCCTATGGGTTTATATTTTTATTTAAATTTTTTGAAAGACTCACATAGCTATTTTGAAATCCATTAATGAATCAGAGTTTTTAGCATAAAAATAATATTCGTGTTAGAACAACCAATATAAATTCTACCAAGCAAGTCTACCACTTGTCGAAAAAGGAATTTTGAGATTTAAGACTTTGATATAAGTATGAAAGCACAAGGTAAAAAATATATGGTGATGATGCAAAAGACTTATAAAAATACAAGAAACATCTTTTTGTAATCATGTCTATTCATAAGAAGATATATGAGTTAAATTCCAAAAATGAAGATTGTTGGAACCTTAGTTTTGATTTGAGTTAGGATCCATCTTTAATGTCTAAGTTTCTATCATAACACATCTTATAACTTAGATCAAATCCCATTAAGATAGAAGGCTGAAAGTATATATAATTAATAGGCTGAGAAAATAAGAGAAAGATAAAAATTATATATTCTCTGCGTTCGACGAACGACGATCTGCGGTCGACAAATGATATTCATTCTGCGCTCGATGAAATCCACCTGTCTCAGTGGTCGACGATCCCGTCTCAGCGGTTCAGCGGTCAACGAACAGATTGTCTCAGCGGTCGACGAACAGACCCCGTCTCAACGGTCGACGAAAAGCCGCGTTCGACAATCTCAAGTCTGAGTTCGACGAATATTCAGCAGAAGCTCAGAATGACGAATTAAATAATCAGATCGACGAACTTGAAGCTGAGCTCGATGAATTTCTATCAGCTTTATATCTGAATAAAGCAATATTCTTGATTCATTTCTATTTATATATTGCTATATATTGTTGCCTTTATAAATTAACATTATAGCCATTGCAGCATTAAATAATATAGCCATTGCAGATAAGCTAAAGACGGCAATTTGTCTGTTCGAGGAATCTAGGAAATTAAAGAGATATTATATCCCTCCTTGTCGGGCAAGAATTCAAATCAGCCCAGAAGTCTTCTTCAGAATATATACAAAAAGAGAAGAGCAGAGAAGTAGAAGAAGGCAGAATAATTGAAGAGAGAATAGGAATAACAAATAGAGAAGCAAAAAGAAGCAGCACACATACAGAGTTCTTGATAAAGAACAACATATATTATTTATCTTCTTTATGCTAACTCCTCTTTGCAGATTATCTTCATCCTGAGACAGCAAACAATATCATTTGCTCAGGATGAAAACTGCAGAAGAAGAAAAGAGTTATTACAATCAAGAGAAGAAGCCTCCACAAACTGTCATCAATTCAATCAGACAGGGGGAGGTCTTCAACATCATCTACAATGATCCAATATCAACAACCCATCAGGATCATCAAGAGTCTTCTCAGCAAAGAGAAGAACAATATATCTTTTCTCCTTCCCATCTTGTAAAGGGTTATAACTCCCTTCAAAAGTTAACTCTCAGTGATAGGGCACCTTAGCAAAAACCTGTAACTTGGTTTTTGAGTTACCTTATCAACAGCTCATTGGTGGCAGGGCACCTGAACAAAAACCTGTAGTAGATTCCTACCAGTGGGTAGAAGAGTAGATGTACCCAGGTTGATTGGGGAACTACTATATATCTTGTGTCTTCTGGTTTGCTTGGTTTATGTTTTATTTCTTCTTGTTGTGCCTTCTTTGTGTTTGATTTTATTACTCACTCAGCACTACATATTTATATATATATCATTATTTTGAAATAACCTTAAACAAAGAGCTTTTAATTTAAGAACTAAACCTCCTTTCAATTGGTATCAGAGGGTAGTTGATTTTATATACAGGCTAACACCTGAGTCATAAAGATCATTTAGTTCTTAAATTTTTTTAAAGGGTTTTTCTAAAATTTAATGGCATAAGTAGAATTTTCAAATCCACCAATCTGTAATTTGGATAGAGTTTCTTTATGGCAAGTTAGAATTAAATTATATATGAATGCCATAGATGAAGATATTTACAAATCTATTTTCCCAGGACCTCCATCTGTAACTTCTTCAACAGATGATCAAGAGAAGTTGATAAGTGCTGATGCAAAGGCCATGGACATATTGGCTCAATCAATGTCAAAAGACATTCTTCAAAGAGTGGCTGATTGCACTTTAACAAGGGGGATCTAGAACTCCCTCTCTAGGATAGTAAATAATTCTTCTTCCACTTCTTCCACTAACTGTATTTTTGATGCAGAACCATCATCTAGTCTAAGTGAAGAAGAAGAAGAAGAACAAAAAGCTAGAGCTTTCTGCATGTTGGCCATATATGGCTCAAACCACATCTCAGATGCATAAAAGGTAAATGAGGTAACTTCAAATCCAACTCTACCTCTGAAAATTACAAATCTGAAAAGGAAATTATAAAAGAGTTAATAAAAATAAACATTTTAACTCCTGAAAATAATAAACTTAAAGAAAATTTGAAAAACTCAGAAAAACAAATTATTTCTTTAAAAAATAAGTCAATTAAGGCTAAAGAAAAAGAAATATTTTATGTTCAGCAAAATCAAAATAATTTTTCAAATTTATATTTTAATGAGATAAAAAGGCAAATATATCTAATTATAAGGCATTTGTTTTTATCTATTTAAAAACTTTTATAATTAAATAAGCAGTTATATGATTCATTGGAATTTCCTATCTTAAAGACAAAGTCAGATAACTTCACATTCTTACAGACTTTCTCCAAAATCATGTTGAGCATTCTACTCAGATTGCATAGATTAGAAATGATCAGAGCACTGAGTGTGAGTCTCTTCTGATTAAGGGGATTCTATAGAAAGAAGGTATCAGGCAATGTTTTTCTGATTTTAAAAATTCCTTAGAATCCAATAACAGCTAGCAATTCACATCATTAAAATCCTATTTAAATCAAAATCTAGGAAATCAGAAATTTCTTGGTTTTAAAAGAAGAAATTTAGAATTTAAAAGAAGAAGAAAGCAATATAATTTATGATTAAATGTTTTCAAAAAGAACAAATAAATTCTTCTATTTCTAAACAAACTTTATTATTCTCAGAAATAATCTCTGACCCTTAAGCCTTAAGTTATTCAAGACTTTTTATGCTTAAGTATCCTAAACCAAATAGGGGGAGATTATTAGAACCTAGTGTTAATTTGGATTAGGATCCCAACTCAAATAGGGGAAGATTGTTGGAACCTTAGTTTTGATTTGAGTTAGGATCCATCTTTAATGTCTAAGTTTCTATCATAACACATCTTATAACTTAGATCAAATCCCATTAAGATAGAAGGTTGAAAGTATATATAATTAATAGGATGAGAAAATAAGAGAAAGATAAAAATTATATATGTTCTCTGCGTTCGATGAATGACTATCTGCGTTCGACGAACGATGCTCTGCGGTCGACGAATGATATTCATTCTGCGCTCAACGAAATCCAGCTATCTCAGCGGTCGACGATCCCGTCACAGCAGTTCAGCGGTCGACGAACAGATTGTCTCAGCGGTCGACGAACAGACCCCATCTCAGCAGTCGACGAACAGACCCCTTTCTCAACGGTCGACGAACAGACCCCATCTCAGCGGTCGACAAAAAGCCATGTTCGATGATCTCAAGTCTGTGTTCGACAAATATTCAGCAGAAGCTCAGAACAACAAATTAAATAATCAGATCGACGAACTTGATGCTGAGCTCGACGAATTTCTATCATCTTTATAATTTAGATATTTTCAGTTCGACTAATATTATTATATCTGATTAAAGCAATATTCTTGATTCATTTCTATTTATATATTGCTATATATTGATGTCTTTATAAATTAACATTATATCCATTGTAGCATTAAATAATATAGCCGTTGCAGATAAGCTAAAGACGACAATTTGTCTGCTCGAGGAATCTAGGAAATTAAAGAGATATTATATCCCTCCTTGTCGGGCAAGAATTCAAATCAGCCCAGAAGTCTTCTCCAGAATATATACAAAAAGAGAAGAGCCGAGAAGTAGAAGAAGAGAGAACAATAGAAGAGAGAATAGGAAGAACAAATAGAGAAGCAAAAAGAAGCAGCACACATACAGAGTTCTTAATAATGAACAACATATATTATTTATCTTCTTTTTGCTAACTCCTCTTTGCAGATCATCTTCATCCTGAGACACCAAACAATATCATTTGCTCAGGATCAAAACTGCAGAAGAAGAAAAGAGTTATTACAATCAAGAGAAGAAGCCTCCACAAACTATCATCAATTCAATCAGACAGGGGGAGGTCTTCAACATCATCTACAAAGATCCAATCTCAAAAACCCATCAGGATGATCAAGAGTCTTCTCAGCAAAGAGAAGAACAATATATCTTTTCTCCTACCCATCTTGTAAAGGGTTATAACTCCCTTCAAAAGTTAACTCTTGGTGACAGGGCACCTTAGCAAAAACCTGTAACTTGGTTTTTGAGTTACCTTATCAAAAGCTCATTGGTGGCAGGGCACCTGAACAAAAACCTGTAGTGGATTCCTACCAGTGGGTAGAAGAGTAGATGTACCCAGGTTGATTGGGGAACTACTATATATCTTGTGTCTTCTGGTTTGCTTGGTTTATGTTTTATTTCTTGTTGTTGTGCATTCTTTGTGTTTGATTTTATTACTCACTCAGCACTACATATTTACATATATCGTTATTTTGAAATAACCTTAAACAAAGAGCTTTTATTTTAAGATCTAAACCTCCTTTCAAAGATGTTTTTGTAAATCAATTTGCATTTAAAATCTTTAAGTTTGACAATAAAGTAACCAAACATGAAATATTGTTATTAAAAAGAGATTACTACAATGTTGTTTTAATTCACAAATTCAAAACATACAAAACATTGTAGAGAGCAAGCTAGGTTATCTAGTGCATTTATATATAGAGTAGTATAGAATTTAGCATTAGGATCCAATACTCATGAGAAGAAGTGTTATGGAAGATAATGTTGTGCACATAAGTGTATTTTGAATAGAGTAAACAAATGATTTAATCAAAAATATAAGACATATGTAGAGTAAAGTGCACAATAAAACACAAATAATTTTACTTCCACACACTTCAATGCACATAGAAAAAATGTACAACTACCAAGGTGCTTTGCGCACACAATGCTCATTAAGAATTATCAGGGTACAAAGTAGTGCTTGGGGGATCACACACTTTATTTTTCAATATATGTTTTTTGTGATCTGGTGTACTTAAGAATAAGTGGTGTAAAATGTGTTGGATCTCATGGCGCCCTTAGAGGGGGGTGAATAAAGGGTTTACTGTTTTTGGAATAAACTTACAGATTTAAATTAACAGAAAAACATTTTTTGCTCTGTCACTAACGCTTGGCGTTAAGAGTCAATGCCTGGCGTTATCTCTTCAGAAAAAAAAAATTTACAGAAATATTCAAAATGATTTTCTTTATAAAATATAATTCCAGAAAAATTAGATATACTGAAAAAGAATTTTATATACCACAAGAATGATTACAAGGATAAAATTTCAATAACGCTTAAAATTGGAGGCGACAACTTGAAAATCACTTTTTGTTCCTTCACCGGTCCTTCTCCCAAGGACCAGTTGGCTATAGCATATCTATCCCCAGATAAGGCCTCTAGCCACCCCCTAGATCTACCCTTGACCTAGTCGCCACGCACAAGGCGGTGAATTATCCCCTAAGCCACACAAGGACCTAGTCGCCACACGCAAGGTGACGAATTACTACCATTACAAGAAAATATAAAAGGATAAAGATAAAAATAGAACAAATGACTCCCTAGAATGAAGAGCGCTGAAGGAGATGTTGAAGATACGCCATTACCACGTCGGAGTTGAAGCGAGTGTCCTTCTTCAAATTTGTCGTTGGAAATCTCCTTCTCACTCTTGTTCCTCAATATTGGTGTTGGGAGTTCTCTCTGAATTTGGAAGAAATGCTCTCTCAGATCTCTGGAATGAAGGTTTCATTGCATCTATTTTGAGCAAATGAAATCAGGTCTTTAAATAGATACGGGAGCTAACACGCGGCGTTAAGAGTTAACGCCAGCGTTATGCATCGTGTACGAAAGTTGCTGAAATCGTGCAAACCGTCGGGATCGTGGCATTTCATCGAACTGCATCAAATTTCATCGAACGCAATTTCATCGAACAGAAACTAATTTCGTCAAACAAAATTCCGTCGAATGCAATTTTGTCGAATGGAATCTAATTTCGTCGAACGCAGCTTCGTCGACCGTCATCTCATTTCGTCGAATGCCATTTCGTTGTGCTGCATCTCATTTCTGTTGGATCGGTAGGCGCCCTTAGAGGGGGGGAGGGGGTGAATAAGGGTTTTAAAAACTTATATTATATTTTGAAATACTTGCTTATGATAAGAGATCAAAATAGTGATTTTGTTTAAAGATCTAAATTGTTTTATAATAAAGGAGAGGATAATAAACAATTTAGAGAAATGAAGAACAAATCAATTTTATTACACAAAGAGAGACATGATTATTATTAATAAAATTGATTACAAAATTTTTATTTCAATGATGCTAGAAATCAAAGCGAAATATGAAAGACTCTTTTTGTTTTCTATACCGACTCGTATCCCCACGAACCGGTTGGCTATAGTCGTTCCTTCCCGGGATACGGCCTCAAGCCGCTCTAGCCAACCCTTCCCCGGATATGGCCTCGAGCACCCCCTAGACCTACACCCGAGTCCTAGTCGCCAACACGAGGTGAATTTCTGCCCTAAGTCCTACCCAGACCTAGTCGCTAACACGAGGCGAATTTACCACACAATTTAAAAGAGATGGATAAATGAAATAACAACAATATAAAAACTCCCTATATGGATCTCTTGGAGAAGTGGACGAAGGCCCGCAGAGTATGATCGTGGTAGATGCGGTCTTTCGTCACGATGATGACACGTGTTGAAATGTTCTCCACGGATCTCCTTAAGCCTTTATGGATTTGTGGGAGTATCTCTCTGAACCTTCCTCTCTATGTTGTGGCACGAAGCTCTGGAATTTAGGATCTCAAAAGAATGATGAAGACGGAGCCAAGGGGTCCTTTTTATAGCCATAGCGCTAGCGCCTGCGCTAGTGGCACCGCCGGCGCTATCCCATTTTAGGACATATTCTTCGCGGCAGAATCTTCAATCTGAGAAAGCAATTCTCTCTTGCCTTCTGTGCTCCGCGTTATCGCCTATGCTATCGGATACCGCCAGGCGCTATCTCCTTCTATAAGTACTCTCGGAATTGCGCTTAAGCATTCTTTTTGTCGATCAAATTTTCGTCAAACGCAGTGATGAGCATTTCGTCGAGCGCAGCTTACAGTTCGTCAAGCGAAAGCTAGCGCCAAGCGCTAGGTGCTACCGTCGGCGCTAGTAGGAGTGTTGGATTTGATGGCTCAACTTTGGGGGCAACCTTCCTATGTAATCCTTGAGTCATGCGGACTTTGTTATCCTGCACACTTAAACACACAAGATCAAATACACATAGGATTTGTTATTCTCAAACCTAGGAGATGCGGAAGACCGTGTTCCAACAAACTCCCCCTTTTGATAATAACAAATCCGTTAATGATAAATCAGAGCAATAATATATAAGCATGATGAAACTTACTTGTGTGTGTGTGAGAGTGATGACTTCGGATAATTATCGATTTTAGCATTTAGAATTTCTCCCCCTACATACATGCTCCCCCTAAGTGAATGCTCCCCTAATATGTAAGCTATCATCTTAATTAATTATGTTAGTTTTCTATTTTGATAGCGGATTATATTTATCATGTTAGTTCTCCCCCTTTTGTTATTAGCAAAAGTGGGTAAGGAGGCAAAACACAGATAAGTTTTGATTTGAGGATAAAGGCATGATCGAGCTTTTAGAGAGAAGGAAATGATAAGGAGTTTTAGAATACTTTTCATTGAAATAGATTAGAGTTTTTAGCTTAAAGATGAATAATATAACATTTGTCAAGTACTCAATATTATCATGTTAGTTTTTCCTTTTTATATAAGAGTTTTAAGCATAAAAATGTAATGATTTCCAAGTAACTAATCTACCCAGACTCAATTTCTACACCCTAGCCCCGTAATAAGTGACGGATGGGCATGAGGAGCTGCATACATGTCGTAGGTTGGGGTGTTAGTACCATATGCAAACACTAGAAAAACTCAACCCAACACTCTTTCCACCCAGTGCCTCGCAAGGCCCCACTGGAACCCTCCCCGGTTAAGGACAAGACATGACTTAGAGGTTAGGTTATCTAATGTCGACAACCTTACGCCCCCGCTATGGTGAGATATGTAATCATGGATAATAATTATTGGAAACATTTAAGCGTTTTAAATCAAATTATAATTTCATAGCCAATGGGTTTTAACATTTGAATTTTTAAAGAAAAGTTCACATAGCTAATCCATTAATAAATCAGAGTTTTAGTATTACAATATTTTTATAGAAATAAAAAGCAACCAATATAAAGTTTACCAAGCAAGTCTACCACTTGTTGAAAGAAAAGAATGTTAAGATTCAAGTGAGGATGCACACAGAATAAAAGACTTTAAATAAGCATGAAAGTGCAAGGTAAAACAATTATATGGTTATGATGCGAAGGCTTATCAAAATAAAAGAAACATCTTTTGTAAGACATGATGATTCATAAAAAGATATATGAGTTAAATTTCATAAAGAAGATGTTTTTGTAAATTATTGTTCAATTAAAATCTTTAAGTTCAACAATAAAGTAACCAAGCATGAAATAATGTTATCAAAAAGAGAGTACTACAATGTTATGTTAATTCACAATTTCAAAACATACTAAACATTGTAGAAAGCATGCTAGGTTATCTAGTGCATTTCATAAATAAAGAGTAGTATAGAATTTGCATTAGGACCCAATACTCATGAGAAGAAGTGTTATGGAAGATAATGATGTGCACATAGGTGTATTTTTGAGTAGAGTAAACAAATGTTTTAATCAAAAATACAAGAAATATGTAAAGTGAGAGCACAAAAAAACACAAATAATTTTACTTCCACAAACTTTAATGCACAAAAAATATACAACTACCAAGGTGCTTTGCACACACAATGCTCATTAAGACTTATCAGAGTGCAAAGTAGTGCTTGGGGGATCACATATTTTATTTTATTTTAATATTGAAACTAGTGATCCGGTGTACTTAAGAGTAAGTGATTTTTATTTTGAAAGAAAGATATGGTTTGCACAAGATACTTTACTATTCTTTCCAAGGTGCTCAACCTCACAATGCTTATTAAGAGTTATCAGGAGGTTCAAGTAGTGCTTGGTGGAGGTATCTTTGTCACATTATTTTATGATTTTTGTTTTGTACAAAGTTCTTCGAATACACTTGTTTTGCAAACCAATAGAATTTATGAAAACATAACCACTTTTCTTAACTCTTAAAAGTGCAAATAAAAGTAGTGTGGGTAAGATACTTGTGCAATTTTAATTCATTGTACTAATACAAAACATACACAAGCATTCTTAGATTAAACACATATGTAGACAATGCCAAAATAAGTGAGTGAATAAAGATCATTATCAAACATAAAACATTTACTCATACTTAGAGACATGCTAAGCGTAGTTCTACACAACATTTACAATATAATTGATGCACATATTAATAGATATATCAAAGCATGATGAAAACAATGTTCAAAGTAGTTTAAAGATAAATTGCAACATCATAGAAGTTCTAAATAATAGATTAAATCATGCTTGATTTTCAATGAAGTCCATATAGTATTTTTGATATTTTGAAGAATAATTTTGATTTAAAGTTTGAACTCATAAGATTGATCTTGGACTTCCCGAGGTCTACCCTGTGAGAGGTTCGCCCGGTACTAGGTGATGTGATGGGATGATAGCCCAAATCACCCTTTCGCAAGATACATGTAAATAGAAAAGTTAAGTTCAAAATAATAATTTTTGATACTTGTTTTTTTTTGTATTTGATTTTTGCTTTTAAAAATAGAATTTAACCAAATGACAAAAAAACCAAAAAAAGGCAAAACATATTTTTTTTGTAATTTGGCTTTTGTATTTTTGTATTTGATTTTTCAAAAAATGAAATAAAAGCAGAAGTGCAAGAATAAATAGTACACATAGATTAATATATTTTTAAGAATTTTTCAAAATTTTAAAAATACAGAAAAACAAATAGGTGCGCTAGCGCTAGCGCGGGAAACTGTACACGATTTTTGATGATTTTGAAATTTTTAATTGTTGATCTTGATTAAGTGTCCTAATAGTAGTTTCATGCAGAAATTTCAGATTTTTAGGAGATGTTTTAGATGGTTAAAAATTGCAAAATTATGTTTCTGAATGTGTTTTAACACAGAGACCTAGAATGAAGTGATGATTTTATTTGATTTGATATCAGGATGATTCAAAGCTCTAACTAGAAATAAATCACAATACACACATAATACACCATAACACCAACCATGGTAAACAATTATAATGCCAATTTTCATCAATTATTATATCAATTATTATTCACATAATTGTGATAGAAATAATTGTTTTTAGAAGACTTTTGATATGAGTTATGATATATGATGTTAGAGAATTTTAGCAAAGGACATCAATAGATCATGGTGGTGCTTGTGAATTCAATATTCATTATGAAGGTAAATTCTTTCAATACATTTTAGCGATTTTCTTTTAATTAAGAATTTTGAATATATATATATATATATGATTTTTGATAGGTGAACAATGGTGATGGTTTAGATCATGTTTGACATTAAGGAGTGAACACAATATAATTTCTGTTGTGAACAAAGACAGCCATATTGAAAGTTGAGCTTTTATTTAGATCTTGAACTTTCTTTTAGATCATGTTATTTCTCTAAACCACTTGTTGGTGAAGGCTAAAAATCTTAATAGCCTAATAACTGGATTTAATTTGAAATATCTTATAGCAAATTTATTGTTCAATTTATATGAATACTATATGATATTTATGGGTAATGATTTTAATAGTAATAGATTGGTCATTTATAAATAAAAAAAATACTTGACTTTTACTTTTGATTTATTTTGATTTGCTCACTTCATTTAGGCTTTAGGGGATAAAGTCAAGATTTCAAATATTATATTAGATGACCATGACATGATGGCTTAAAAAGAAAACAAAAAGAAAAAATAGAAAAGACATTAAAGTACATCATGAAGTAGAAATTTGTATATTTCAATTTGAAAATATTCTACTTCATGCATTTGGATGATACTAGTAGATGAGAGATTTGGGTATCCAAAGGGAATCAAGTGTGGTGGTTCCTTTGGGTACCCAAATACATCGTGTTTGCTTTTGGGGAGATATGATTGAATGGGCTCTTTTGATTTGAGTTTGTGTTTCATCTTTAGCTTTGGGTCTCCATTCAAATCTTGGTTTAACATTATTTTTAGTTTTCAAATTTCCATAATCATTTACTTGAATATTTTGATCAAAAAGGTTTTTGAAATTATAATTTGAAGGAAATTTGTTTGCATTTAATTTTCGGTTGGGAGAAACATGATTTTGTAAATTATGGTGATTTTGATTTTGATTTACAAATCCTTTTTGTTCCTTACTCCCATTTTTAAACTTAGGTAAGATGTTCATATTCATATTCAACTTGTTTTTAGATATAGTTTGATATTGTGAATTTGTATTTACAATTTTCATAAGCAAGTTGATTTTTTATTTTAATTCATCATTCTTGGTTTTTAAATTATGTCTAACTTTATTATAAGCGATTGTGCTATTTTTAAGAGTGGATACAATTGAATCAATATGATTTTGATAGTTATTTCTACATTCATCAAATGTTTCATCCATCTCTTTAATTTCAATTTTATAGTCTTCACGCTTAGCACAATCATTTTTCAGAGATGAATTTTCTAAACATATTCTTTCATTTTGTTCTTTTATAAAAAGAAGTTCCTTTTCAAGTTCCTTGCATTTTTCTTTTAAATCATCAAATTCCATACAAGGTGTAATGTTTTCAACTAAGGAGCCATGGGTAGAACTAGATAAATTTGAATTTGATTGTTCTTTAATTTTTGCCTTTAAATTTTTATTTTCTAAGCGCAAATGTTTATTAGCATCTTTTAATTTCTTAATTTTACGTTTAGCCATTTTTAGTATATTGAAACTAGAGATAGAAGTTATCACACAAGAGGAAGAATTAGACTTTCTTACAGCGCTATTGAAAGAGGCAGAATGTGGGCATGAAGTTCCTTTGTCATCTTTTAGGCCTTCCTCCATCATAGATGAATTTTCATCTTCTTTTTCTCTTGATGTATTGCTCTCTTTTTCTAAGTTGATTTCCATAATCTCCATGGTTTTGCTATGAGAGAGATCTTCTTGAATAATGGTGGATGCTTGTATGTCCTTCTCCTCATGTGTCTGTTCCATACCTGCGAGAGGAAGATCATACATTTCTTCAAGAAATTTCTATACTTTGTATGCACTAGAAAAACAATACATTAATTTGAAAACTTCATTTTATAGAACACAAAATAAATAGTGTTTGGCTTTTGCATTTAGATGATGTTCCTTTTTATTTGATTCATCTGCTGGTCTTACTATTGCTAAATTCCATGCTTCGATATCTAAAGTTTTAATAAATCTTTCCATTAAAATTTTCCACCCTTTATAATTTGTCCCTTTAAATAAAGGTGGTGCTAATGATTTTTCTTCTTCATAAAAATTTACCCCACTAGTAGAAGCGAGATCATGAGATGGCATTATTCCTGGTTGTTAAGCCGATTGGAATAAAACCCCTCTGATACCACTTGTTGGATCGGTAGGCGCCCTTAGAGGGGAGGGGGTGAATAAGGGTTTTAAAAACTTATATTATATTTTGAAATACTTGCTTATGATAAGAGATCAAAATAGTGATTTTGTTTAAAGATCTAAATTGTTTTATAATAAAGGAGAGGATAATAAACAATTTAGAGAAATGAAGAACAAATCAATTTTATTACACAAAGAGAGACATGATTATTATTAATAAAATTGATTACAAAATTTTGATTTCAATGACGCTAGAAATTAAAGCAAAATATGAAAGACTCTTTTTGTTTTCTATACCGACTCGTATCCCCACGAACCGGTTGCCTTTAGCCATTCCTTCCCCGGATACGGCCTCAAGCCGCTCTAGCCAACCCTTCCCCGGATATGGCCTCGAGCACCCCCTAGACCTACACCCGAGACTTAGTCGCCAACATGAGGCGACTTTCTGCCCTAAGTCCTACCCAGACCTAGTCGCCAACACGAGGAGAATTTACCACATGATTTAAAAGAGATGGATAAATGAAATAACAACAATAAAAAAGCTCCATATATGGATCTCAGGGACAAGTGGATGAAGGCCCGCAAAGTATGATCGTAGTCGATGCAGTCTTTCATCACGATGATGATGCGTGTTGAAATCTTCTCCACGGATCTCCTTAAGCCTTTATGGATTTGTGGGAGTATCACTCTGAACCTTCCTCTCTATGATGTGGCATGAAGCTCTGGAATTTAGGATCTTAAGAGGATGATGAAGACGGAGCCAAGGGGTCCTTTTTATAGCCATAGCGCTAGCGCCTGCGCTAGTGGTACCGTCGGCGCTATCCCATTTTAGGATATATTCTGCGCGGCAGAATCTTCAATCTGAGGAAACAATTCTCTCTTGCCTTCTGTGCTCCGCACTATTGCCTGCGCATCGGATACCGCCAGGCGCTATCTCCTTCTATAAGTACTCCCGGAATTGCGCTTAAGCATTCTTTTCGTCAATCAAATTTTTGTCGAACGCAGTGATGAGCATTTCGTCGAGCGCAGCTTACAGTTCGTCGAGCAAAAGCTAGCGCCAGGCGCTAGGTGCTACCGCCAGCGCTAGTAGGAGTGTTGGATTTGATGGCTCAACTTTGGGGGCAACCTTCTTATGTAATCCTTGAGTCATGTGGACTTTGTTATCCTGCAGACTTAAACACACAAGATCAAATACACATAGGATTTGTTATTCTCAAACCTAGGAGATGCGGAAGACCATGTTCTAATAATTTCATCGAATGCAATTTCGTCGAACGCAATTTCGTCGAACGGAATCTTATTTCGTCGAATGGCTAGCGCCCAACGTTAAGACCTAACGCCTGGCGTTGTCTCTGGCTTCTCGACGGATTCGTTCTCGTCGACTTTTCTTCTCGACGGATTCTTTCTCAATGGAAGTTAATGCGGGGCGTAACAACTAACGTGGTGTGTTAGCTCTCTTTTCAGAGAATCGTCATCAATCAGCATCCTGTTCATAAGGTTATATAACTATAGTACCTGCACACTATAAACACAAGCAAGATAAAATACATAGTGTGATTTGTTATTTCTCAAACTAAGAGAAGTGGAACACAAGCTCCAACAATCCCCCCTTTTTGATAATAACAAATCCACCAATAAGAAATAAAATATAATTAAAGTAGTGTTTATAGTAAATGTTAAGCGTTATAAACATGCATACTCCCCCTATGTGAATACTCCCCCCTACATGAATGCATTTCCTAATGAACTCCCCCTAAATAAAAGATTTCTTTATTTCTTCAATTATTCTCCCCCTTTTGTTATAATCAAAAGAAGGTGGGATAGAGGCATAGCAATATAAAACAATATGCATTTAGTAGAGATAAGTGCAACTCGAGTATAAATAGTTAACACAGCGAAAGCAATTTGTAACATCTTGTAGAAATTGTAAGTACAAAATATAATAAGCGTTTAACTCAAAATATTTAGATGTTTTGAATGTTAGAAATAAAAGTTGCAAGTTCATTTGTAATTTGTAAGAAAAAGTAGCAAGCAAGATTATAAAAATATCAAGTAAAGATATGTTTACAATGTAAATAAATTTGCATTTTAAGTATACAAAAACATTGTAAAGATCATGCATTGCTATCTAGTGCATTTACTCATGATTGTAGAAAATTGTATAGAGAAATTTTTAGTCCAATTCTCATGAGTGGAAGTATTATAAATGATAATGATGTGTTCAATAAGTGTGTTTTCATAATGTATACAAGAGTATAAATCAAACCACATGAAACTATGTAATGTAAGAACATAACTTGAATTGAACATAAACAACTTTACGTCCACAAATTTCAATGCACATATTTTTTTTTGTATTTTTATTTTTAAAGAGAAGTGGCGAAAATTCTGTTTGCACAAGACACTTTACAATTCTTTCCAAGGTGCTCAACTTCACAATGCTCATTAAGACTTATCAGGAAGGTGAGTAGTGCTTGGTGGAGTTAACCTTGTCATTCATTATTTGCTTTTTAGATTAGAGACTAAGGACTCTGAATTCACTTGTTTTTGCAAACATAGAAATTTTATTTTATATACCACATTTCTCTAATCACAAGTGCATGAAGAATAAAGAATTCAAGAAAGAATTCAATGTTGTGTAGGTAAACTATTTATGAGATTTAAAATAAGTTCTTATACTACATAATTATGCAATAAGATTTAAAACACATGTATATTAACAAAAAGGTGTAAGTGAGAAAATCATTATCAAAGATAAAAACCTTACTCATACTTAGAGGCATGTAAAAACTTTTCTACACATGTATTCCATAACCAATTTTGTATTTGCACATTTGAAGATGATATTAAAGACATGATAAAATCAAAACAATGTTTTTAAGAAACTTGAAGGTTTAAATTAAACATTGTAAAAAATCTTTAAGCAATATATATAATCATTCTTGAAATAAACATTTAAGCACATATTTTTTATTTATTTTTGAAGTAAATAACAACAAATAAGAAAAAAAATTATAAAAAATTTTGAGCAAAGAGGCTAACGCCAGGCGTTAGCTTCTTAACGCCGAGACAGAACATCAATTTTTGACTTTTTGAAAAAAATATTTTTCATGATAAATTTGTAATATAAATAGCCCTTCTTACAGTTGAAATTTCAAACATTATGAAGTTGATATGAAAGCTCTTTTAGCGTGTTTTTGGCGGTTTGTCTATAGTTTTTACATTTTTATTGGTTTTTGAAAAAACATTTAAAAATAATGCAAACAAATAGAACAAAATACATAAGGTAATTTTGATAGCATTTTATAAGGGGTTAAAGTGACATTTCTAAGACACCCAATTCTAACCTAAGCATGTGAAAACATGCATCGGGTAGAGGTTTGGTAAAAATGTCGGCAAGTTGTGATTCAGTCCCTATAAAGCTAATTTTAACATTTTCCTTCTTTATATGATCTCTAATGAAATGATGTCGGACATCTATATGTTTCGATCTAGAGTGATGTACAGGATTGTTTGTGAGATCTATAGCGCTTTTGTTGTCACACTTTAATTCAATGTTATTTAGATGAATACCAAAGTCTTCTAACGTTTGGGTCATCCACAAGGCTTGTGCACAACAACTACCTAGTGCGATATATTCGGCCTCGGTGGTGGAGAGGGCAACAAAATTCTGTTTCCTACTCGACCATGATACGAGTGAAGGGCCTATAAAATGACACATGCCACTAGTGCTATTACGATCTAATGAACATCCTGCATAGTTCGAATCAGAAAAACTGTGTAAAATAAAACAATCATTATGAGGATACCATAAGCCTAATCTAGACGTTCCGATTAGATATCTAAAAATACGTTTCACCACTTTTAAATGTGATTCTTTTGGGTTAGCTTGAAATCTAGCACATAAACAAACGAAAAACATAATATCGGGTTTAGATGCGCTTAAATATAGCAATGATTTTATCATCCCTCTATATAATGTTTGATCAATAGAAATACCGGCTTCATCTTTTCCTAATTTTAGTGATGCACTCATTGGTGTATTAGCTTGTTTTAGGTTTTCAAATCCAAATCTTTTAAGAATATCATGAACATATTTAGTTTGATAAATAAATATACCATCTTGTTTTTGTAAGATTTGAAATCCTAGAAAATAAGTGAGTTCTCCTACTAAGCTCATTTTAAATTCATTTTTCATCACTAAAATTACTTCATTACATAACTCTTCATTAGTGGCTCCAAAAATGATATCATCAACATAAATTTGCAATATAATCAAATCATTATCTACATGCTTAATGAAGAGTGTATTATCCGCACTTCCCATTTTATAACCGTGCTTTATCAAAAATAATGTCAACCTATCATACCAAGCACGTGGCGCTTGCTTTAATCCATAAAGCGCTTTCTCTAATTTATACACATGGTTTGGAAACTTTTCATTCACAAAATTGGGGGGTTGTTCTATATAAACTTCTTTTATAATCCCGTTTAAAAATGCACTTTTAACATCCATTTGGAATAATTTAAATCTTTTAAAACTCGCAAATGCAAGAAATATTCTAATAGACTCAAGGAGAGCAACGGGTGCAAAATTATCATCAAAATCTACCCCTTCGATTTGTGAATATCCTTGTGCAACTAGTCTAGCTTTATTTCTTGTTATCCTAGAGTCACCATCTAGTTTGTTTTTGAAAATCCATTTGACTCCAAAAACTGGATGATTAGATGGCCTCTCAACTAAATTCCAAACCTTATTACGTTCAAATTTATTTAATTCTTCATTCATAGCTAAAAACCAAAATTAATCATTTAAAGTGATTGCAACATTTTTTGGTTCTATTTCGGATACGAAATAAAGGTTTGAAAAAGACTCATGTAAAGAAGAACGAGTACTTACCCCTTTTGATGGTTCTCCTATCACAAGCTCCTTTGGATGATCCTTAGTAAACTACTACACGCTTGGAGGAACATATTCTACTATCTCATTTTCTTTCTCCTCTTTTTCTTCTTCTTTTTCTCCAAGTGATTCATCATCCTCATGCTCCAAAGGGGAAATTTGTTCGTCTTCATTTCCTGTATGATTAGAATCTACACAAGGAACAAACTCATCAAATCTTACATGTATAGACTCTTCAACTACTTTAGTTCTTTTATTATATATTCTATAAGTTTTGCTAGTTGAAGAGTAACCAATGAAAATTCCCTCATCGCATTTTTCATCAAGTTTTCCTAGTGCATCTTTAGTGTTTAAAATGAAACATTTACAACCAAACACATGAAAATAAGATACATTAGGTTTTCTTTTAAAGTAAAGATCATAAGGTGTCAATTTTAAAATAGGACGAAGCATGACACGATTAATGATATAACAAGAAGTATTAATTGCTTCGTCCCAAAATGATTTAGGCAACCCATATTCACAAAGCATAGTGCGTGCTAGCTCTTGAAGGGTTCTATTTTTCCTCTCCACTACACCATTTTGTTGTGGGGTGCGAGGAGCAGAAAATTCATGTTTAATTCCTAAATCATCACAAAAAGAAGAAAATCTATCATTTTCAAATTCTCCTCCATGATCCGAACGTATGCATTTAATCTTTAAATCAAGTTCATTTTGAATACGAATGCATAGTTTAGTAAATTCAAGGAATGCATCGGATTTGGAAGATGGAAATAATGTCCAACAAAATTTAGAATAATCATCAATTATTACAAAAGTATATTTTCTACCTCCTAGACTAGAAGTGTTAACCGGTCCAAATAAATCCATATGAATTAATTGAAGAGGTCTAGTGGTAGAAATTACATTTTTGCTTTTAAAAGAATTTTTTGAAAATTTTCCTTTTTGGCAAGGCGTACAAAGAGAAGATAAATTTCCATTAAGCATTAGTAATCCCTTAATTAATTTATCTTTTGATAATTTCAAAATAAGCTTGGTGCTAGAGTGACCAAGGCGCCTATGCCAAAGTTCTAATTCTTCATTTTTATAAATAAAGCATTTTAAAGAAGAATTTGAAAGATCATTAAAAGTAATCATATAAACATTATGCATCCTAGGTGCGGTGAGTACGACATCATTTGTTTTAGAATTTATAATTTTACAAAGATTTGTAGATGATTCAAAAAATACATTTAAGCATATATCACATAATTGACTAATTGAAATTAAATTATGTTTTAAGCCATCTACAAATAAAACATTTGAGATTGAAAAAGAATCGTTACCCACTGTGCCGATGCCCATGATCCATCCTTTTCCGTTGTCACCAAATGTCACCATCCCTCCTTTCTTCATCTCAAGGCTAAGGAATTTTGCTTTGTTTCCCGTCATGTGTTTGGAGCATCCCGAGTCCAAATACCAAACGTCCTTTTTGTCCTTAGCCTGCCAACATATCTAAAAAGGAGATGAGAGTAAAGATCCGGATACCCAAGAGGTTCCTCCCATAGAGTAGGTGGAAACCTTAGGCACCCAGATTTGCTTTATAGCACTACCTCCCTTTTACTTACAAGAGTTTGAGGTGTGTCCAAATAAATGACATTTGACACACGATATAAAAGGGGATGAGACCCTTTCTGAAGTTTTGGATAAACTCTTGTTGGAAAATGTGGTAACATTTGAATCTTTGAATTTATTATTAACAGAATTAATTTTTCTGGAATTATAGCTAACACTGGCGATAGCATCCAGAACCATATCCAAGGCCATATTTGGCACTTCCATGGCATTGGTTGGCCAAGATCATGTCCAGAGATCTTTGCCCAATTCCAAACTTCTTAATAGCCAAATTTAAATCATGAATACGAGCTTTGAGAGCGGTGTTTTCCGTTACCAACATAACGCACTGATTTGCAAAACTCTTCTTCCCATCCTCTATTTGAGAAAGAGAGGTTTTTAAAGTTCTTTCCAAATCCCCCTTCTCCTTAGTAAGAAGTTCAATGGTGGAGTGAGATTTAGAAAGAGCTTCTTCAAGTTCTTTCACTCTTCCCAAGGAGTGATTGCACTCTTGGCAAGATACCTTTTCTTTCCCTAATAGTTTAGATAATTTTTTATTTTCTTTTAACAAAAGTTTATTTTTAGAATTTAGAAGATCAATATCTTTTAAACTTTTATCAAAGAATTTGCAAGTTTGTAAATACTCAATATATAAATCATCATAAGAAGTAGGGAGAGTTACCTCAGTGTCGCTTTGGACACTGCTTTCATCCTTGAATGTCTTGTCACTTTTTCCCATAAGACACATATTTGCCTCTTCTTCATCGCTAGTGGATGTGCCGCTTGAATCCTCAGAGGAGGAATCATCCCATGTAGCCGCTTTTAGGACCTTCTTCTTCTCTTTTCCCTTGTGCCCTTTTTCTTTACGCTCTTTCAGATATTTTGGGCACTGGCTCCGAATATGTCCGGTCTTTCTACAATGGTAGCACTCCGGCGGTGGTCGTTCATCATCGTCCTCGTCGCTACCTCTCTCTTTCTTCGATGAAGATCCCTTTTTGATGAAATATTTCCGGAAGGTGTTTCTCCTTTCCGGATTCTTCATGAACCTTTTGAACTTCTTCACAAAAAGGCTCTCCTCGTCCTCTTCATCATCATCTCCATTTACCTCCTTTTTTGACTTTAATGCCAAACTCTTCTTCTTTGGCTCCAAGTTGTACTCTTGTTGTTGTATTTTGAGTTCAACCTCATGGGTCTTTAGGTTCCCAATGAGGCTCTCAATTTGGATCTTCTTCAAATCGTGCAACTCCGAGATAGCCGTCACCTTTGGATTGAACTTTGGAGGAAGAGATCTTAAAATTTTTCTCACCAAGTCGTTGTTGGAAAACAGCTTTCGAAGTACTTTTGAGTCGTTGACGATCTTGGTGAACCTTTTGTACATTGAATCTATGTCTTCATCCGCCTCCATCCGGAATTTCTCATACTCGGATTCAAGTTGGAAGAGCTTTGAATCCTTAACCTGTGAAGTACCTTCATGCGTAATTTCTAATAAATTCCATATATCATAAGCTGTTTCGCAAGCACAAGTTCTATTAAATTCCGTTCTATCCAAAGCACAAAATAACGCATTCATTGCTTTAGCGTTATTCTTACATCTCAACTTATCATTGTCATCCCATCTATCTCTAGGTTTTTCCATAGTGACTTCTCCTACAACAAATGTTGGTGGAGAGTAACTCTGTTCTACCATACCCCAAACGTCATTATCTAAAGCAGTTAAAAACAACGCATTCTAGTTTTCCAATAATTATAATCAATTCTGGTAAATAGTGGAGGTCTACTAATCCATGGTCCCTCAGCGAAAGCATGATCATTATGTGCCATTATTACCAGTTGTTAAACCGTTTTGGAATAACCTCGCTCTGATACCAAGTGTTGGATCTGATGGCGCCCTTAGAGGGGGGTGAATAAGGGGTGTACTGTTTTTGGAATAAACTTACAGATTTTAATTAACAGAAAAACATTTTTTGCTCTGTCACTAACGCCTGGTATTAAGAGTCAACGCCTGACATTATCTCTTCAGAAAAAAAATATTTTTACAGAAATATTCAAAATGGTTTTCTTTATGAAATATAATTCCAGAAAAATTAGATATACTGAAAAAGAATTTTATATATCACAAGAATGATTACAAGGATAAAATTTCAATAATGCTTCAAATTGGAGGCGACAACTTGAAAATCACTTTTTGTTCCTTCACCGGTCCTTCTCCCAAGGACCGGTTGGCTATAGCATATCTATCCCCAGATAAGGCCTCTAGCCACCCCCTAGATCTACCCTTGACCTAGTCGCCACGCATAAGGCGATGAATTACCCCCTAAGCCGCAAAAGGACCTAGTCGCCACACGCAAGGCGGCGAATTACTACCGTTTTAAGAAACTATAAAAGGATAAAGATAAAAAATAGAACAAATGACTCCCTAGAATGAAGAGCACTGAAGGAGATGTTGAAGATATGTCATGACCACGTCGGAGTTGAAGAAAGCATCCTTCTTCAAATTTGCCGTTGGAAATCTCCTTCTCACTCTTGTTCCTCAATGTTGGTGTTGGGAGTTCTCTCTGAATTTGGAAGAAATGCTCTCTCAGATCTTTGGAATGGAGGCTTCAATGCATCTATCTTGAGCAAATGAAATCAGGTCATTAAATAGACACAGGAGCTAACACGCGGCGTTAAGAGTTAATGCCAGCGTTAAGCATCGTGTAAGGCAGTTGCTGAAATCGTGCAAACCATCGGGATCGTGGCATTTTGTCGAACTGCATCTAATTTCGTCGAACGGAAACTAATTTCATCGAACGAAATTCCTTCGAACGCAATTTCATTGAACGGAATCTAATTTCATCGAACGCAGCTTCGTCGACCGGCATCTCATTTTGTCGAACGCCATTTCATCGTGCGACATCTCATTTCGTCGAACGTCATCAGATTTCGTCGAATGCAATTTCGTCGAAGGGAATCTCATTTCGTCGAACGGCTAGCGCCCAGCGTTAAGACCTAACGCCTGGCGTTGTCTCTGGCTTTTCGACGGATTCGTTCTCGATGTCATTTCTTCTCGACGGATTCCTTCTCAATGGAAGTTAATGCGGGGCGTTAGCTCTTTTTTTAGAGAATCGTCATCAATCAGCATCCTGTTCATAGGGTTATATAACTATAGTACCTGCACACTATAAACACAAGCAAGATCAAATACATAGTGTGATTTGTTATTTCTCAAACTAAGAGAAGTGGAACACAAGCTCCAACAAAATGAAGGTTTGCATAAGACACTTTACTATTCTTTCTAAGGTGCTCAACCTCAAAACGCTTATTAAGACTTATCAGGAGGTTCAAGTAGTGCTTGGTGGAGTTATTTTTGTCAATTTATTTCATGATTTTTGTTTTGTACAAAGATCTCTGAATACACTTGTTTTGCAAACCAATTTAATTTTGAAAGCACAACCACTTTTCTTAATTTTTAAGAGTGCAAATAAATGTAGTGTAGGTAAGATACTTGTGTACATTTTAATTTATTGTACAATTACACTACACAAGCAAGCATTCTTAGATTAAGAGCATATGTAGACTTTGCCAAAATAAGTGAGTGAATAATTATCATTATTAATCATAAAACATTTACTCATACTTAGAGGCATATTAAGCTTAGTTCTATACAACACTTTTTCAATACAATTTATGCACATGTGATTAGATATATCAAAGCATGATAAAAATAATGCTCAAAGTAGTTTGAAAAGATGAAATTCAACATTGTAGAAGGTCTAAATGATAGATTAAATCATGCTTGATTTTCACAATAAAGTCCACACAGTATTTTTGATATTTTGAAAAATAATTTTGATTTAAAGTTTGAACTTTATAATTGATCTTGGACTTCCTAGGGTCTGCCATGTGAGGGGTTCGCTCGGTACTAGGAGATGGGATGGGATGATAGCCCAAAACTCCCTTTCGCAAGATACATGTAAATAAAAAAGTTAAGTTCAAAAAATAACTTTTGATACTTTTTTTTGTTTTATATTTTTTTATTTGATTTTTGCATATAGAGATAGAAATCAAACAAATAACCAAAGAAAGGAAATAAAAAAAATATTTTTTGTAATTTGGCTTTTGTAATTTTGTATTTTAATTTTTCAAAAATCAATTTTAGGCAGAAATGCAAAAATGAGTAGTACATATAAAATAATATATTTTTAGTGATTTTTCAGAATTTTAAAATTACAGAAAATAGGACACTCGAGCTAGCACCGACGTTAGGTCCTAGCGCCTGCATTAGCTCACAGAGAGTGCTTATTGTGAGTATTTGGCCCGGATTTCCATCAATTTTATTTCCGATTTCACTTAATTATGATTAAGCAATATAAAACATATCTAATGCTGTGAAATTTTGTAAAGAAAATGTAAAAAGTTGCGGAAATTAAATTTTAATTCATTAGGTCAAAACCAAAATTATGATTTGTGTGTTGTAAAGAGTTCTTGAGAGGATGTCCACACGTTGTCACATGTTAATTCTCCAAATTTTGTTGAGGAAGGCTAAAGTGCTTAATATCCTAATAACTTGATCTAATTAAAATATTTTATAACAAATTTATAGTTCAATTTATATGAATATTATATGATATTTATAAGCAATGATTTTAATAGTAATAGATTGGTCATTTATAATTGAAAACCTGACTTTTACTTTTGATTTAATTTGATTTGTAAACATCATTTAGGCTTTAAGGGGCAAAGTCAATTTTCAAATATTATATTAGGTGACCATGGCATAATGGCTTAAAAAGAGAACAACAAGAAAAATAAAATGGAACATTGGGCATGTCATGAAGTAGAGTATTTTGTAATTCATTTTAATTTATTTCTACTTCATGCAAATGAACGATACTAGTAGATAAGAGATTTAGGTATCCAAAGGGAACCAAGTGTAACGGTTCCTTTGGGTACCCAAATATAGCATAATAATTTTTGGGGAGACACAAATGAATGAATCCTTTCAAGTGGAGTTAAGGAAGTATTTTTTATTTTTGGTCTCCATTCATATTTTGATTTAATATTGTGCATCAAATTTCCATATTCATTAAAATTAGGCTTAGAATAATAATGACTTTTGAAATTATTTTTCATAGGAAATTTGTGCACATTTGAATTTAATTTGGGAGATATGTAATGAGGGTTAGAGTTCATTATGCTTTTATGATTAAACATTCTACTAGGTGCATGTTTAATAGATTTTATAATACAAGTAGAAGTCTTACACATGTTAGATGATAAACTAGAAATTAAAAAAATTATTACTTGTAAATTTTCCCACAAATAGTTTTAATGATTCTAGTTTATTAAATAAAATATTATTTTCATTTACTAATTTTTCATTATGCTCATTTGAAATTAAAAGTTCTTTTTCAAAATCCTTGAATTTTTCTTTAATATTATTACAATCAAAACAAGGCTTTGAAATTTCAATTAAAGAGCATGATGGAGATTCAAATGTTGGATCTTACGGCGCCCTTAGAGGGGGGGGGGGTGGGTGAATAAGGGTTTTATGGAATTTATATCTTAATTAAATTTATCAGAGTGTGGGACTGAAGTTTCAGAATATTTTATAGAAAAATATATTTTAAATCTCAGATAAGGGAAACAGAACTTTTTCCTTACTATTGTTAACGCCTGGCGTTAGGTGTTAACGCTTGGCGTTAGCTCTTCAGAAAATTAATCTGCTCAGAATTATGTCAATGAGATTTTACTAATAAAAACATTAATGAAATACAATTCCAGAAAATCAGAGATAATAAAAAGGATTATTGTATTTCAAAGATAATTACACAAATGTTAATTTTAATACTTTGATAAAAATATTAATTAAAACATTCTTTAAGAGGAAATAAAATCAATTGAATAGAACATTAAAAGACATGATTTTATTTCATAATAAATTGAATACAGAAATGTTTGATTTCAATATCGCTAGAAATCGGAGGCGTACAAAGTAAAACAATTTTTCCTTTTCTATACCGACTTGTATCCCCACAAACCGGTTGTCTTTAGCCTATCATTCCTCGGATATGGCCTCAAGCTGCTCTAGCCAATCCTTCCCCAGATATGGCCTTGAGCGCCCCCTAGATCTAATCTCCTAGACCTAATCGCCAACTCACGCGGCGAATTACCACCTAAGCCGCGGAAGGACCTAGTCGCCAACACAAGGTGAATTTACCCACGGAATCCTTCCCGGAATCCGACGTTCTCCCCGAACGATTTCTCCACACAAATTACAAAGAGAATAAAATAAAAGATTACAAGATAAGTAAAGAGAAACTCCCCAAGAAATTCTAAAGGTGAAGATGAAGTCGATGTAGATGTTGGCGTTCTTGAAACGATCGTCCTTTATATGGGATATGCGTTGTAGACTTTCTCTTTCAAAATCCTCTTTAGATCTTCATGATAGCCCAAGGGAGATCTCTTAATTATTGTACACGAACCTCTCTCCAAAGTATCAGAATTCTTGAATCATCACATATAATGAGAGGGCTGTACTTTAAATAGCCACGGGAGCTAACGCGTAGCGTTAAGGGTTAACGCAGTGTTAGTGAACATGTACGGCAGTTACTGAGATCGTGCATAGCGCCGGGAGCGTGCAAACCACCGGGAGCGTGGTAGAAACTAATTTCGTTGAACGCAACACATTTCATCGAACGTGCTATCGTCGAGCGTAGTTAACTTCAATTCGTCGAGCGCAGTTCAGTTCATCGAATGCTCCAATTCATCGAGCGCAGTTCAGTTCATCGAACGCTCTAATTCATCGAGCGCAATTCAGTTTGTCGAACACAATAAGTCGAGCGCAGTCAGATTTCATCGAACGCAGGTTCCTTCAGGTTTCATCGAGCGCCTTCAGAGTTCGTCGAATGCAGGTTCCTTCAGGATTCATCAAGCGCCTTCAGAGTTCGTCGAACGCAGGTTGTCGGACGCAATTTTGTCAAGCGCAGGCTCATTCTGTCGAACGGAACTCCAAGTTTGTCGAACACAGCTTGTCGAGCGTAATTTTGTCGAGCGCAGACAATTTTGCCGAACAAAACTCCAAGTTCGTCGAACGTAGGTTCGTCGACCGCAACTCAACGGCATTCCTCCTTTTGTTAACGCTGGGCATTAACAACTAACGTGAGCGTTAGCTCTCTTTCCAGAGAGTCATCTCCAATCAGCAAACTACTCATGTAGTTATAGTTCCTATATAACATGCACACTATAAACATACAAAATACAAGATCAAATACAACACGGTATTCGTTATTCTCAAACCAAGAGATGCGGAACATGGACTCCAACAATCTCCCCCTTTTGATAATAACAAATACCTGTATGAGAAATTAGTGAGATTAAGACCATTTGTGTTTATAGATAAGTGAGGTAATAATATATGCATGAATAACAGGTTAAGAGCGTGATAAATTTGATAGCGATAATGCATACTTTTTCGATATGAAGTCCTCACCCTACATAAGTGTTCTCTTATAATTTACTACCCTTAAATATTTATTTTACTAAATTTCTCAATTTCTTCTCCCCCTTTTATTATTAGCAAAAGTGGGTAAGGATGAATATATATATCTTCTAAGATAGATAAGGAACCACTTATTGAAGGATTGTCATGATCGAGCATATGATAGTGTATGCACCGCCTATATGATTACTCCCCCTGCAAATATACCCCTTTTTTAGTTTACTATTATTATAATGAACTTTAATCTCCCCTTTTGGTAGAATCAAAATAGGGTTTAGGAGTGAGTATGTATAATAAGGAGTAATATGTTCTATGTCGAGAAGAAAAATAGGATGCAATCAAAAGCTTGTTAAATTCTACTTGTTGAGAAAAATATAAGCAAGATGTAACATATAGTAGTAAGCAACATAGCTAACATGATAAAGTAAGCATTCTATTTTAAGATACCACTTGTTGAAACCATGGTGTTAAAAATAATAGACATGAATGAGCATAAGTGGTAAACTTAGCAGAAGAATATAATAAGCACTCTTAAACATAAACATTATTTTTAGAAGATAAAGTCATATAAAGGATAATGAGTTTTAAATTTGAAAAGTTGATGTTTGAGTTAAAGATTGAAGAGATGCTATTCCATTAAGATAATATTGCAAGCATGATTTCATAATATCAAGAAAAGATACACAAACTACAATGTAATAAAATTTGTATTTCAAGTAAACATAAACATTATAGCGATCATGCTTTGTTATCTAGTGCATTTACTTAAGTTTGTAGAGATTTGAGTAGATGAGCATTAGGATCCAATTCTCATGAGTAGAAGGTTTATGAAAGATAATGAAGTGTACAAAGTTGTGTTTTGATAAAGTATACAAGTGAATCAATCAAAAAACACATGACATATATAATGAAATAACACAACATTAAAATACACAAATATTATTACTTCCACAATACTTCAATACACATAAATAAAGAGTACAACTACCAAGGTGCTCTGCACACACAATGCTTATTAAGACTTATCAGGGTGCAAAGTAGTGCTTGGGGATCACATTTATACTTTTTAGTTTTATTTTCATTTTTTTTGTGATCCGGTGTACTAAGAGAAGTGATGTATAAATGTTCGCTACAAGACACTTTACAATTCTTAGCCAAGGTGCTCAACCTCACAATGCTCATTAAGACTTATCAGGAGGGTGAGTAGTGCTTGGTGGAGTTATCCTTGTCATTTATTATTTGCTTTTTAGTTTAATGACTAAGGACTCCGAATTCACTTGATTTGCAAACATAGCATTTTAAACCACATTTCTCTAAAGAATAAGTGTATGAAAGACAAAGAATTGTAATAACCAATTCAATGCTGTGTAGGTAATCTATTTATGTAATTATTTATGTTATTACACTACACAATCATGCAAGTATAAGATTGTAAACATATGTAGATTATCAAAAATAAGTGATTGAATAAATCATTATCAAACATAATACATTACTCATACTTAGAGGCATGCTAAGCATTTCTACACATGTATATCTACAATCAATTTCATTGCACATAACAAGATAATTTTCAAGGCATGACAAATACATAACAATGTTTTTTTAAGAAACTTGAAAGTTAAATTAAACTTGTATTTAATCTTTAATTGATATAATTAATCATCCTTGACAATGGCAATGAATAACAATCAGTTTTTTTATAAATTTTTAATAAGTTTTTATAAAAGCACAAAACAATAAACACACATAAAGAGAAAAAACATATTTTAGTTCTTTGAAATTGTTTTGTAATTTTGTATTTGATTTTTTTATATATTCTCTGGAAAACATAGAAGTCTTTAATAGCCCTTTCAGTAAATGATATTCTATGCCAGAGAAATAAACCCAAAATAATGCATGAGAAAATACATATTTTTTTAAAAGAAATAAAAATTTGTTTTAAAGGAAATAAAAAGATAGAAAACTTTTTAAAAACAGAGAAATAAAACACAAAATATTAAAATAATATCAGAAATTATTCAAAAAAAAAATATTTTGGAGACAAGGAGCTAACGCCAGCGTTAACTTCTTAACGCCAAAACAGAACTGCATTTCTGAAAGTGCACAGTTAACCTCACTAGAATTCTCTACAGGAGGGGGTGAATAGAGAATTAAAATATTTTGTGCAAAGTTAACAAATATATATGTTGGTGCCAAAAATGGTACCAACTCCACGATCGCTCAAACTGAAGGATGGGGGGTAAGACTGTTGAATGGCCGGTTACTTAGAGCTGTAGGAAAGGCTATTTTTATTGATATAAAGCTTGAGTTACAGCTGAGATTACAACAGGAAAGAATGAAAAAACATCATAAGACTTGAAGAAAAAGGGCCTGGAGGGAGACGGGGAGGTCTCCGGAAAGAGTGACGGGCGGTCTCGGCGGTCTCCAAAAACTGAGACCGCTCAAGTCCACGACTAGAGCTGGGAACTCTCCAAAGATCCTCCAACCGGTACCCCTACCCCTCTATTTATAGGCACGGGGTCTGCCCGAAAGGGTAGATCTGAAAGGCAACGGGCTGCCCGGAACTGCTGAGATCGCCTGAGACCGCTGCTGAGACCGCCGAGATCGTCTGGACCAACTGAGACCGCCTGAGACAAGCTGAGATCCCTGAGATCGCCCGGGACATGCTGAGATCGCTGAGATCGCTCAGGACAAGCTGAGATCGCCCGGGACAAGCTGAGACCGCCTAGGACAAGCTGAGATCGCTGAGATCGTCTGAGCCTGCATCACCTGAACAGATCACACAAAACAGAATCAGTTCGGGACCGAGAACCTCTGAATTGAGGTCGCCGAGGAGAAGCGATCTCCCCTTTTGAGATCGCCCAGGAGGGGCGATCTCCTCCCTGCGAGGTCGCCTGGGAGGGGAGGCCTGCCCTGCTCGAGGTCGCCCAGAAGGGGCGACCTGCTCCTTTTGAGACCGCCCAGGAGGGGAGATCTCCTCCCATCGCCCGGAAGGGGCGACCTGATCCTTTTGAGACCACCCAGGAGGGGCGATCTCCTCCCGTCGCCCGGAAGGGGCGACCTGCTCCTTTTGAGACCGCCCAGGAGGGGCGATCTCCTCCCTGCGAGGTCACCCGGGAGGGGCGGCCTGCTCTGCTCGAGGTCGCCCGAAAGGGGCGACCTGATCCTTCTTGAGGTCGCCCAGGAAGGGGCGACCTCCCTCTGCTTGAGGTCGCCCAGGAAGGGGCGACCTCCCTCTTGTGCGAGACCGCTCGGGCTCGACGAGACCCCCCCCCCCCCCCCCCGGAGGAGCGAGATCGGCCCGGATCTCCAAACATACCAGGATAGCTGAAAAATGTTAGCTCGGAGGGGATCGCCGATTTCTGGGTAAACATAATCCCCGCATTTTTTTAAGTTTTTCGAAAAAACTTCGAAAAAATAAAACTTACCCACGAGAATCGTGATCCACCTTTTCTGCCTTAGTAGAGCATGTGTGATAGAAAAAATGTAAATACCTGTGCAAACTTACTAGCACCAGGAATGCTTGCGAATAATTTCCCTCTTCTTAAGAAAACTTGTGAACACTGACTTTTATGCTAGTACCTAAAGAGAAAAAGCAAGCACCTGCCTATTTCTGCGAAAGAACGGTCAGAGCAGGTATAAAAGTAACATATGTTATCTGAGTACCTGAAGTGAACAAGCGAATACCTGCTAATCTCTACAAAAGAGAACTCAAAGCAGGTATGAAAGAATAAAATGCGAGTACCTAAAGAAAACTTGCGAATACCTGCTAATTTCTGCAAAAGGGAACTCAAAGCAGGTATAAAAGAATATAACGCGAGTACCTAAAGAGACCTCGCGAATACTTGCTAAACTCTGCAAAAGAGAACTCAAAGCAGGTATGAAAGAATATAACGAGAGTACCTGAAGAAAACTCATGAATACCTGCTAAACTCTGCAAAAGAGAACTCAAAGTAGGTATAAAAGAATATAACGCGAGTACCTGAAGAGACCTCGCGAATACCTGCTAAACTCTGCAAAAGAGAACTCAAAGCAGGTATGAAAGAATATAACGCGAGTACCTGAAGAAAACTCGTGAATACCTGCTAAACTCTGCAAAAGAGAACTCAAAGCAGGTATAAAAGAATATAACGCGAGTACCTGAAGAGACCTCGCGAATACCTGCTAAACTCTGCAAAAGAGAACTCAAAGAAGGTATGAAAGAATATAACGCGAGTACCTGAAGAAAACTCGCGAATACCTTCTAAACTCTGCAAAAGAGAACTCAAAGCAGGTATAAAGCATAACGCGAGTATGTGAAGAGAACACGTGAATACCTGCTAATCTCTGCAAAAGAGAACTCAAAGCAGGTATGAAAGAATATAACGCGAGTACCTGAAGAAAACTCGCGAATACCTGCTAAACTCTGCAAAAGAGAACTCAAAGCAGGTATAAAGCATAACGCGAGTACCTGAAGAGAACTCGCGAATACCTGCTAAACTCTGCAAAAGAGAACTCAAAGCAGGTATGAAAGAATATAACGCGAGTACCTGAAGAGATCTCGCGAATACCTGCTAAACAAGCAAAAGAGAACTCAAAGCAGGTATGAAAGAATATAACGCGAGTACCTGAAGAAAACTCGCGAATACCTGCTAAACTCTGCAAAAGAGAACTCAAAGCAGGTATGAAAGAATATAACGCGAGTACCTGAAGAAAACTCGCGAATACCTGCTAAACTCTGCAAAAGAGAACTCAAAGCAGGTATAAAAGAATATAACGCGAGTACCTGAAGAAAACTCGCGAATACCTGCTAAACTCTGCAAAAGAGAACTCAAAGCAGGTATGAAAAAATATAACGCGAGTACCTGAAGAAAACTCGCGAATACCTGCTAAACTCTGCAAAAGAGAACTCAAAGCAGGTATAAAGCATAACGCGAGTACCTGAAGAGAACTCGCGAATACCTGCTAAACTCTGCAAAAGAGAACTCAAAGCAGGTATGAAAGAATATAACGCGAGTACCTGAAGAGATCTCGCGAATACCTGCTAAATAAGCAAAAGAGAACTCAAAGCAGGTATGAAAAAATATAATGCGAGTACCTGAAGAAACTCGCGAATACCTGCTAAACTCTGCAAAAGAGAACTCAAAGCAGGTATGAAAGAATATAACGCGAGTACCTGAAGAAAACTCGCGAATACCTGCTAAACTCTGCAAAAGAGAACTCAAAGCAGGTATAAAAGAATATAACGCGAGTACCTGAAGAGACCTCGCGAATACCTGCTAAACTCTGCAAAAGAGAACTCAAAGCAGGTATGAAAGAATATAACGCGAGTACCTGAAGAAAACTCGCGAATACCTGCTAAACTCTGCAAAAGAGAACTCAAAGCAGGTATGAAAGAATATAACGCGAGTACCTGAAGAGAACTCGCGAATACCTGCTAAACTCTGCAAATGAGAACTCAAAGAAGGTATAAAGCATAACGCGAGTACCTGAAGAGAACTCGCGAATACATGCTAATCTCTACAAAAGAGAACTCAAAGCAGGTGTGAAAGAATATAACGCGAGTACCTGAAGAAAACTCGCGGATACCTGCTAAACTCTGCAAAAGAGAACTCAAAGCAGGTATAAAGCATAACGCGAGTACCTGAAGAGAACTCGCGAATACCTGCTAATCTCTGCAAAAGAGAACTCAAAGCAGGTATGAAAGAAACTTCATAATGCGAGTATCTGAGGAAAACTCGCAACCACCTATTCATCTTTTCATATAAACCTTTATAGAAAAGAAGTTTTTGGGTGTCTCGATACAATATGGTGATATTCACCTCATTTGTAAGCAAGAAGCTAGCATAGCATCTGTATCATATGCAAAAGAAGCAGTAATGCTCAATTGGAGCAACCACTATAATGTGGATATAAAGATGAAACTGTAATGGGGCGACCATCAAAAGATGGGTTCGATTGCTTTTAAAGATTTGGGCGACCATCGAAAGATGGGTTTGATTGCCTTTAAATATTTGGGCGACCATCGAAAGATGGGTTTGATTGCCTTTAAAGATACTCGGGTAACCACCAAAAAGGTGGGTTTGATTGCCACAACATTCACAAGCCATATTCAGCCATGTACGCATTTGAAGGGAAGAATTAATGCCAATCATAACTGAAAAAGCTCTAGCCTTAAGACAAACCTTTTTGCCAATGAAAGTAGATCTAGCATCGAGTGAATGGCCAATATTGCTAGAAAAGACTTTACAATCATATTTTTAAGCAACATATTCCCACAGTTTGCCTTCTTTAAATAACTTCTCTACAAGCTTATGTAGAGCGCGACACTTTTCTGTATCATGACCCACACACATGTGGTATTGACAAAACAAATCTTTGTGACAATTCCTATGATCAGGTCGCATGAGAGAAGGTCTCGTAAAACTAGGTTCTTGCTGGATAATCTGAAGAACTTCTTTCATTGAGATAGTCAAACTTGTATACCTTCCTCGGAACTTATCTTGCTTATTTGAGCGAGGAGAATTACATGACTTGTAATTATAAGCCTGAGTTGAGATATGAGGGTTGACAAGGCATAGCTCTGATTGATTTAGCTGCAGGATACTTGGAGAAGCAGATAGATGCTCATAATCATAGCATATTTCATGTTGAGATGATAAGTTGGGGCCTTGCTCATATTCTAACAAATAGCCACGACGATTGATAAGAAGATGACCATGAGAAGAATAATCCTTATGTTGTTGTTGAGGCCTCTGAATTAAAGAAGCAAAATAACTGGGGTTCGCATCCTCACCCTTAATCAACTGATTTGCTATTTTAATAAGATGAGCATAAGATTCTGGCTCATTCATGGTGACTTTGAACTTGAGAGGACCTTCCTGGAGACCATTAATTAAGGCATGTTTATCGAGACTTTGATCAGCATTAACAACATCAAGGATTTCTTTTTGAAAGCGATCGATGAAGTGAGCAGTAGATTCGTTGTCCATTTGCTTGATCTGAAAAAGAGCTGGGAGACCTCTCTTACGCTTCCTTAAAGTACTGAACCTTAAGTAAAATTCTCTTCGAAGATCCCCGAAGCAATTGATCGATTGAGGCGGTAAATGATAGAACCAATCCATAACTTGACCATCAAAAGTCATGATGAGAAGTTTACACTTGATACCATCTGATAGAATTCTTAGTGAAGTAGCCGCCTCAAAGGCTTGCAGATGAAAAACCGGATCACTCATTCCAGAATAGACTGGTAGACGAGGCTCTCTGAAATCATTTTGAACTACTTCCCAACGAATTTTGTGTGATAATGGGGAAGGCTCTTGTTCTTCTCCTGCAGGAACTATTAGTCTATCAACTAGGTAAGGGGGATCACCCATACTAACCTTATGAGACTCATGATAAGGAATAGAGAGTCCTGCTTCTTCAGGTTGTAACAAATGTTCTAGATGATTGCTAGAAGGCTTGTCATTGATAGCTTGGACAGGAACTTCAGGATGATTGGAAGGGTGCTTGAGGCCTTCTGACGGATGATCCATGAAAACAAGAATTGCCGAAAGAGAAAAAACTGAAATAACTTTCAAACGGAGCCAAATTTTTGAAATCTGAGGGCTGAAAAGTGGCTGAACGGGGAATCCCGTTCAATTTTTGGATAGTTCAGGCCGAGCCGGTCGCGACAGGCTTTGAATTTCTGAATTCCGACACCTGGATCAAAAGTTATGACCGTTTGAAGTTTTGAAGTATTTTTGGTCGAAATCCTCGCAACCGCTGTTCACCAACCACTCAAAATCTGAAGGTCGCGTGTTCGTTCTGTTGGTGCCAAAAATGGTACCAACTCCACGATCGCTCAAATTGAAGGATGGGGGGTAAGACTGTTGAATGGCCGGTTACTTAGAGCTGTAGGAAAGGCTATTTTTATTGATATAAAGCTTGAGTTACAGCTGAGATTACAACAGGAAAGAATGAAAAAACATCATAAGACTTGAAGAAAAAGGGCCTGGAGGGAGACGGGGAGGTCTCCGGAAAGAGTGACGGGCGGTCTCAGCGGTCTCCAAAAACTGAGACCGCTCAAGTCCACGACTAGAGCTGGGAACTCTCCAAAGATCCTCCAACCGGTACCCCTACCCCTCTATTTATAGGCACGGGGTCTGCCCGAAAGGGCAGATCTGAAAGGCAACGGGCTGCCCGGAACTGCTGAGATCGCCTGAGACCGCTGCTGAGACTGCCGAGATCGTCTGGACCAACTGAGACCGCCTAAGACAAGCTGAGATCGCTGAGATCGCCCGGGACATGCTGAGATCGCTGAGATCGCCCGGGACAAGCTGAGATCGTTGAGATCGCCCGGGACAAGCTGAGACCGCCTGGGACAAGCTGAGATCGCTGAGATCGTCTGAGCCTGCATCACCTGAACAGATCACACAAAACAGAATCAGTTCGGGACCGAGAACCTCTGAATTGAGGTCGCCGAGGAGAAGCGATCTCCCCTTTTGAGATCGCCCAAGAGGGGCGATCTCCTCCCTGCGAGGTCGCCCGGGAGGGGCGGCCTGCCCTGCTCGAGGCCGCCCGGAAGGGGCGACCTGCTCCTTTTGAGACCGCCCAGGAGGGGCGATCTCCTCCCGTCGCCCGGAAGGGGCGACCTGCTCCTTTTGAGACCGCCCAGGAGGGGCGATCTCCTCCCGTCGCCCGGAAGGGGCGACCTGCTCCTTTTGAGACCGCCCAGGAGGGGCGATCTCCTCCCTGCGAGGTCACCCGGGAGGGGCGGCCTGCTCTGCTCTAGGTCGCCCGGAAGGGGCGACCTGATCCTTCTTGAGGTCGCCCAGGAAGGGGCGACCTCCCTCTGCTTGAGGTCGCCCAGGTCGGGGCGACCTCCCTCTTGTGCGAGACCGCTCGGGCTCGACGAGACCCCCCCCCCCCCCCGGAGGAGCGAGATCGGCCCGGATCTCCAAACATACCAGGATAGCTGAAAAATGTTAGCTCGGAGGGGATCGCCGATTTCTAGGTAAACAATATATATATGTGTAATATTCACAGATTTAAGCTTCCCACACACCAACAAGAATTGAGCAAATAAAGAAAAAAATAGCAAAAAGAAAATCACAGCACAACACATAGAAATATAGTGGTTCCCCAAACTTTGGGTAGTCCACTCTTCTAGCCCCTTGGTAGGAATTCACTATCTTGCACTGAGTCTTTTGATAAGGAGACTCTTAGAACCAGCATGAGTCTTTTGCTAAGGAGACTCTTAGAACCACTATAACTGAATCTTTTGAAGAGGGATTCTTAAAACTCTTTTACACAATTTGAAAATGGAATAAGAATAAGAAGAAGAAGTAGAAGAAAAACAATTGGAGTAAGAAAGAATCTTCTTCCTAGCAAGAAGATTAGAAGCACAAGTATAGTGAATGAAATCTCTCTCCTATAGTGAGAAGGAGATTGAAAGCCCTTTTTCTTTCAGTGAGAGCTTTCAGAAATGGCAGCAGTATGGCTTCAGAAGGAGGAGAGGAAGAAGGCTTTTTCTTTGCTGCAGCACACTTTCACTTTTCTCAGCTTTCTCACTTTTCACTTGGGAGCTTTTCCTCTTTTACAAATGGATGGAGTGGATCACTTCTTCTTGTTCTTTGCCGACCTCCTTCTGTATTTATAGCTCTGTTTATTCAAAAATATGGCTATATGAGAATAATCAATTAGCAGTCAGAGAAATAGTAAGAGAGAAAAGTTTCCATAATTATTATATCTGTAGAAGGGAAGAGATCATTCTATTTTCAAATAATGTCCATAATAATCTTAATCAAATCAGCCAAGAATCATTTAGAAGTAAAGATTGATTCAGAACGGCTAGAAAAGAATAATATAATTCCATAAAATTCAGATCTACACAAAGAAGGAAAGAGATCTGGCGTGTTATTGAATCTATCACAAAAATCGACGTGCGTCGATTACTATTCGTCGTAAGCATCGATTTCATCCTGGCTAGTCGTCGAGAAGAAAATATGGAAAGAGCGTCGACAGAGGTGCGTCTACTTTACTGGGTGCGTCGATTACACTTCGACGCTGCGTCGATTACTATTCGATGCATATTTACTTAAACTACTTTTTCATTCTGAGAACTCATTTTCTACTCATTTCTAGGGGTTAAGATAAATCATTTCCCCAACAATCTCCCCCTATTTGTCTTAACCCATTCAGAGAGAAATTTTACCTTTTGTCTAAGGAATACCTTGATATATTAAAGAAGTTTGTCAAGCATTCATCAGAAAAGAAAGAAATCATATAAACAAGTTTTAAACTAAGAACTTCTTGTTATACATAAAATTAACAAAGGCAGAGTAGAGTTTCTTAGATAATTGTTCAACAGCTTCAAAAATGTAGGGCCTGGCTCTATCAGGATGCTCCTGAACATTTCTTATAATTGTGTGCAGTTTTGCCAAATTCTTTTCAGCATCAGGGAGAGTGTCATTTATGGAATAACCCTTGCTAATGATAATTGCTGCCTTTTCATCAATCATTTCTATTGTAATGCATTGAGGTTTCTCTCTCTTTTGTGTAGGTTTGGGTTCAGATAGTCCCTTGTTGTCAACCTTGGGCCTATATTTCCTTTTCTTTTCAGGTTCCTGTTTCTCAGGGATCTCAGACATCTTTTCTTTCCCTTTCCAGGGTGAATCATGCCATTTGTCTAATCCTTCTGGTTGTATAGGCTTCTTATAGGGAATGTAAACATCTTCGGAACACCATATACCCCTCTTGTGCTTTTGTCCTTTATCTAGGATAATCCCTTCCTGAGGATTTTTCTTTTGATATGCTTCAACATCAAACAACTTCTTTGGAATTTTGGTGGATGGTTCAGCAAGAATCTGTTCTTTGGTCATTCCCTTCTTGGTCTTTTCAATCCAAGCATTTCTCTTATCCACTGTTTCTTTCATAGCTGCTTTAAATTCATACAGGTCTCTTTCTCTTATTTCATTATTCCTCTTTTCCATTTCAGGGTCATTGTACTCCTTTACAGTACTGTCAGGAGAGATATTAGGAATCTTTTCAAACCTCTTTATCTCCTCACAAGCTTTTATGTATTTCTTTTCCTTTGCATATTCTTTTCTTTCTTCTTTGGAATATTTTTGCCATTGAGGGATGACCTCTCTTTTTCTTTTCATTTGTCCTCTTGGACTTTGCCTAGGTAAGATTTTAGTGGGTGCTTTAGACTGCTTGGTAGAAGTACGTTTTGTTGATGGTGGAGACAAAGGTAGTAGAGGAGGTGGAGTTTTCTCTTTAGAAAGATAAGGTGGAGAAGGAACTTTTGCAGGAGAAGGAGTTTGTTTTACAACAGGAAGTAGAATGTCCTTAGGTAGGGTAGTCTCTGCTAAAGAATATTTTTCTCCTTCAATTTCTTCTGGAGGAACATCCTCAAGTAAGGGTGTCCTAAGTTTGATGTAACTGGCAGAGAAACCAGGAGAGTGATACTGATTTTCTTCCACACAAAGGGGTGCATCAATCCAGACTTGCCCTTTCCAGTCATCAGAAGTAGCTGCTTCTTCCTCCCCCTGGACTTCTGTATTTCTTGCTACAGCAATCTCCCCCTGAACATATGGGGCATCTGCTTTGAATGCTGAATCCACAGCATGGTCTCCTTCTGTATGGTAGGATGAGGATATACCAAAGGGGTTTTTCTCCTTGAAGGTGTAATCAGAGTGAGTGGAGAAGATTTGTGCCTATAGTAAGAAATGGAGTTTAGGTTTTAGAGATTGGAGAAGAATTAACCCTGAGCTTAAGAGTAATAGAGAAGAATATGAAGCTTAAGAGTAATAGAGAACCTGATTGGAGGGGTTTCTGGAGCAACTCTCCCCCTGGTTTTTATATCCTGCAGAAAGGATATAAACCCTTTTGGCGACAGATTTTGTTCTTGAAGAAGAATATGAAGCTCAGGAAGAGATGCAGAGATGTCGGCCAGTTTGGCTTCACAAGTGGTTAGCATGGAGGCACACTCATTGGAGAAATTGATTAGTCGTGACTGAAATTCATTCACAAGTTTTTCCAGGGCATCATTCATCGCTTTGATGATGGCAGATTGACAGGAGTCGGCGCCATTGATGCAGAGAGAAAGGTAGAAGATGAAGTTTTTGGCGGTTTAGGAGAGTAGGAGTTATGAAATATGAGGTATTATTTAAAGAAGGTGAGACGTCGAAAAGGAAACAGAAATCGAGGTATATTAGTTAATCCAATCGTCAAGAGAAGAAGGAAAGATTTGTTTCCAGTTTTATCATGAAGTCGACGGTCCGTCGAGAAAGGATCGACGTATCCTTGCCTGTAAGAAATCAATGTCAGCGTTGAGTTCCTCTCGACGGTGCGTCGATAGGTAATCGACGTATCTTCAAGTGCTTTCTTAGTTTTGTTGACTTCTTTTAGATTTGCCCAACAATGGTGTTACAAGCTTCCATCAAGCATTCCTAAGGTGTTGATGAAGTAAGTATGCTTAGTTTCATCCAAGGATTTGGTAAAAATGTCTGCTCTTTGACTGTCTGTAGGAATATATTCTAAGGTTATCTTGCCTTTTTCTACATTGTCTCTAAGAAAGTGACGTCTCATCTCTATATGTTTGGTTCTACTGTGAAGGACTAGGTTGGATGCTATGGATATAACACTAGAACTATCACAATAGATCTTAGAGTTATTGACTTCCAATTTATAGTCAAGAAGCTGATTTTGCATCCATTGGATTTGTGAACAACAGCTCCCAGCAGCTATATATTCAGCTTTAGCTGTTGAGGTTGAGACTGAAGTTTGTTTCTTACTAAACCATGATATTAGTCTGTCACCTAGGAATTGGCAAGTACCAGATGTGCTCTTTCTATCAACCCTACATCCAGCATAGTCTGCATCTGAGAAACCTATCAATTCAAAGTTGGTTTCTGCTGAGTACCATAGACCTAGTTCAGGTGTTCCCTTTAGGTATCTAAGAATCCTTTTTACAGAGGAGACATGGGATTCTTTTGGATCAACCTGAAATCGAGCACATATGCAGGTGGCAAACATAATGTCAGGTCTGCTAGCTGTTAGATAGAGAAGGGATCCTATGATTGCCCTATATATCTTTTGATCTACTGATTTTCCCTTATCATCCTTTTCTATAATGACATTAGTTGTCATAGGTGTTTTCATGGTAGAAACTGATTCCAAGCCAAACTTTTTGATTAATTCTTTAGTGTATTTAGATTGTGAGATAAAGATCCCCTCACTGCTTTGTTTTACTTGTAGCTCTAAGAAATAAGAGAGTTCTCTCATACTACTCATTTCAAATTTAGATTGCATTAGATTAGCAAATCTTTTACAGAGTTTGGGATGAGTTGAGCCAAAGATGATGTCATCTACATATATTTGAACAAGGAGTTGATTCTTGTGGGTTCTAGTAAAAAGTGTTTTATCTACTTTTCCTCTTTCAAAAGAGTGTTCTATAAGAAAGTTGGAGAGAGTGTCATACCAAGCTCTAGGTGCTTGCTTAAGGCCATAAAGTGCTTTGTTAAGTCTATAAACACAGATAGGAGGGGAGGGATTGATAACACCTGGTGGTTGCTCTACATACACCTCTTCTTGAAGGTCACCATTCAGAAAAGCACTCTTGACATCCATCTGGTAGACTTTCATCTTCATGAAAGCTGCATAGGCAAGAAAAAGTCTGATTTCTTCCAATCTGGCTACTGGAGCAAAGGTTTGGTTGTAGTCTATTCCGTCTTCTTGTCTATACCCTTGTGATACAAGTCTAGCCTTATTCCTGATGATTACTCCAGTGGAATCTAGTTTGTTTCTGTATACCCACTTTGTACCAATAACTGGGTAGTTTCTTGGTCTCTCAACTAAGTTCCATACTTTGTTTCTCTCAAATTGGCTTAGTTCTTCTTGCATAGCTATAATCCAGTGAGGATCACAATTTGCTTCTTCAAACTTCTTTGGTTCAACTTGTGATAAGAAGCATTGGAGCATCATTCCACTAGAGACTTGGTGTCTTGTTCTTACTCCAGTATTGGGGTCTCCAATTACTTGGGATTGTGGATGATTTTTTACATTGATTCCTGCCCTGCTTGGATTTGTCAGAGGCTCTTCTTCCTCATTAATGATAGGATCATTTCCCACCTGTTCTTCTTGAATCATGTTCTCTTGTGAGAGTTGGTTTTGATTGCTCTTTTCTGAATCTTCTTCATGTTCCTGTTCAGATTCCTCACTTGGTTCCTGCAGTTGGTTTTCTGTAACACCCCCATCCGTTAAGAAGCATATAACAGAAGGTCCGGCCGGGGCCCCACGCCATATACTACAAAACAAATGGGAACGTCACTTAATTGAAATATCGAACGACTCTAAACAATAAACCTAACTCAGAGCATTCTATGCGGAAGCAGAAGAGAGAGAGACAGAATCATAAACCACAAAACCCGAACCCGGGTATGTCCACTTCTATTAACTTGGAATGAAATGTTTTACAACAACTATTTATAGGCATGACGGCCTTACAAATTACCAACATCGGCGCGCAGGCCGGCCATACATGAAAAGCAAAAGAACATCAAAAGGCCTTCAAGGGACGCAGCAGCACAAGGGCTTCAGCCCGCTATGAGCCCGCTATGTTCCCGCTCATACCAGCACCTGTACAACAAGCCCACCAAAAACGGTGGCAAAACAGGGCAACGGTCAGCTAAAGCTGACCAAATTATAACGACCCCACCCCTTCGAGGGGGTGGCAGTTCTAACCATCCCTGCAAAACAACATCAGCATCATATATATATATATATATATATATATATATATAAGAGTGCGACTAGCAAAGCCCACAACAGTTCATACATATGCAATCAATCACAAACGTGAGAAAGGTCTTCACGTCTCGTGCTCGCAAGGCACTCTTCGGTGGACTCCACCTTCCACCACCATCCCCTTGATGGTTTTGCCCTTCGAGGCTAAAGTCGGTGACCCGAATACCAGGGTACCCCGTACTTTAATTGTGAACTTCCCATAGTCCGAAGACTCTTCCCCATTGCTTCCCGACATGCTGAGCGAGGCTTACTAATCAGGCGCACAATGGTTCGGGTGCGGGTTCGCCAAATGCCCGTTGTTCACACACTCGTTGTACAACACGAAATGCGGGTATGACGTCCCCTCAGCCCAGGTATTCTCAACTAGCCAGGCCCTAAGGCGACTAGGTTCCCTCAACTGGACCCCTCACAGGGAAGGCGTACGCGCCTCGGGTCCACCTTGCAGGACGTTACAAAACACAGGCACGCAGGTCGCAAGTCCCACAACAAGCTGGGCACAGCAAACATCACCAGAACTCAGTCTGGGAGCTATCGCCAGCGTTAACGCTAACGCCTGGCGATAGTGAACAGAAAACCCATATTGGCTTCTAGTCGTAGGTGCTTCCTGGGGCACACCCCCAGGCACTGCTGCACATGCAGTAGCACTCCCACTGCCTCAGAACGCACAAAAATCACCAGAACCCAGTCTGGGAGCTACCGCCCGGCGCTAACGCTAGCGCCAGCGGTAGTGAGCAGAAACTCCATTTCTGTTCTAACTTCGGGTGCTTCCCGGGGCACACCCCCAGGCGTTGCTGCGCATGCAGTAGCACTCTCTAGTCCTACGAAGCAGGATATCAACACGGAGTTTTCCCCGGCACGCATAATATCAAAAAGCATCACCAATCCGGACGAACCGTCTCGGATGGGCTTCACACAGCGCGCCTACGTCCATTTCACGCATGGACTCTACATGTTTGCAAGATTTGACGGGGATAACACGAATCGACCTGTCGGAGGCCACGACCTCACCCTTTTGGGTAGGGGCCTCAACGATGCACGGAAATGGACTAACATATGTCCAAATAAGGGTAGAAAGGATCGTTACCCTTTGACGTCGCTTCGAGGCCATAGCTTGATTTTTGGCACGGATGGAAAGGACCGCATCGGGCTGCTCTCCGTGGATCTGTAAACGGCTCGCGAATCGGAGCTTCGGAGCTCCGCCAATGGTGGAAGACAACTTCTTCTTCCTCCTTGGCTTTCCTCTTTCTCAAGCTTGAAGAGGGATAAGGCTTTAGAAATAATGAAAATATCTCCTCTGGTCAAGGTTTAAGGAATCCCGGGATTAATCCCAGCCCTCGGATCCAAGAACATAAGGACTTGACGGCCACGATTTCAAATCATGGACCTGTATCGCGCGCTAGCGCCGGCGCTAGCGCTATCGCCTGCGCTAGCGCTATCGCCCGCGCTAGCTTCCGACTCGACGTAGCGTCTGTCGATGCTCAACATCCGTCTCGACGCCTGGCAACCGTCGAGAGGGCTAGCGCCAGGCGGTAGCACTATCGCCGGCGCTAGCTCCCGTCTCGACGCCTTAGCCTCTGACGACGCTTAACTACCGTCTCGACGCTTAGAAACCGTCGAGATGGCTAGCGCCAGGCGGTAGCATTACCGCCGGCGCTAGCTCCCAGCAGCACAGTTCTGCTTCAGAGTTTTGGGGTGTTACAACTCTCCCCTCCTTATAAAAATTTCGTCCCGAAATTTGTAAAAACAGGCATATATATATATATCCAAAAAGGTCTTTACAAAAAGGGGAAAAAGAGAGATAAACGTCACCAAAACAGCTCGGGGAACTCCTCCATCATGGTCTGCTCACGCTCCCATGAGAGTTCCTCGCGACCGCAGTTGTCCCAACGGACCTTTACCATACGGATCGCCCTGTTCCGCAACTGACGCACCTCAGCATCCTCGATGCTAACGGGCCTGACCGCCGTCTTAAGCCCACTATCCACGGGCACTTGATCCGCCGTGACCACATGCGTAGGCTCTAGCACTGCCTTCCACAACACAGAGATGTGGAATACATCGTGTAGCCCGCTCAGTTCCGCTGATAGTGCAAGCCTATAAGCCGCCTTGCCGACGCACTCGGTGATCTCAAACGGTCCAAGGTATCTCGGACTCAGCTTTTACAAGCGTCGAATCCTGGATACACCCTTGAACGGCCTGATCTTCAAGTAGACCCAATCGCCAACGGCGAACTGGACATCGTGGTGCTTCGCATTATAGTACTTCGCCTGCCTATCCTGCGCAACCAAAAGCCTCTCCCGGATCATACGTACCGTCGAAGTCGCCTCTTCGACGTCTTTCCTCTTGAAGAGCTTCGTCTCGCCCATTTCCGCCCAAGCTAAGGGAGTGAGGCACTTCCTGCCATAGAGGGCCTCGAAAGGCACCATCTGAATACTCGCCTGGTAGTTGTTGTTGTACGCGAACTCAACAAGAAAGAGGTGATCTTCCCACCCCTTGCCGAAATCCAGGACGCACATCCGTAGCATGTCCTCCATCGTCCTATTGGTACGCTCAGTTTGGCCACCCGTCTGAGGATGAAAGGCCGTGCTAAACTGCGGCTTCGTACCCAATAGACGGTTGACTAGCCTCCAGCCGTTCGAAGTAAAGCGTCCATCTCGATCATTGACGATGCTACCGGGCACACCGTGCAATCTTACTATTGTATCAACATACAGCTTCGCCAACTTCTCCACCGAGTCATCCCTCCAGTTGGGGATAAAGTGCGCCACCTTCGTCAGCCGGTCTACGACTACCCATATGGCATCGTTCCCGCGCTGCGATCTCGGCAGCCCATGCACGAAATCCATGGAAACGTCCTCGAATTTCCACTCCGGAACAGGCAATGACTGCAAAAAGCCTCCGGGCTCTTGACATTCTGCCTTCACTAATGCACAAGCGTGGCACTTGGCCATATAGTGAGCGATGTCCCTCTTCATAACTGGCCACCAGAAAAGGACTTTCATGATCTTGAACATCTTTGTGCTTCCCGGGTGAACTGAGTACCTAGTACGATGCGCCTCGTACATCAACTCATCGCGCAGCTCACCCATCCTGGAAACGAACAAACGATCATCTATCCACAATTGCCCGTCACGTACACGAGACTGGGCATCGGGCACACCAGTAGCTTCCTCCGTGAAGCGCTTTAAACTCGGATCGAGTTCTAAAGCTCGGCGGACTCGGTCTTCGAGGTCGTACTGCACCTCAGTTCAATGTAAACAAGCACCGACACTGCTTCTGTTTTCCACACAAGAGATATCCAAGGCCTCCAGGTCACGTATCAGGTGCGCATTATGCATCTGAATCCTGCTGGCCTGCACTGGAGCCCTGCGACTAAGCGCGTCCGCGACAACATTCCCCTTCCCGGGAGTGTAGTGAATCTCGAAGGTGTAGTCCCCCGTGGACTCCATTCACCTATGCTATCGCAAAAACAGCTCCTTCTGCACCAGAAGGTACTTCAAGCTCTTATGGTCCGTAAAGATGTCGATCTTCATGCCATACACATAAAGCCGCCACAGCATACACACTGCCTTCAATTCCTCAAAAGTTTGTGCACACGCTGATGCCCAACAAACTTCTGGTCTTTCCGTGCCAAGGTCTAGAGAGGCAACGCAATCCGCGAGACGTTCTCCACGAAGCGCCTGTAATAGCCGGACAGCCCGAGAAAGCTACGGACTTTCGCTGCTGAGGACAGAACAGGCCACTCCTGGATTGCTACAATCTTCGTCGGATCCTCCGCAACGCCCTCCCCACTAACGACACGTCCTAGAAACGCCACGGAAGATAGACAGAACTCGCACTTCGAGAACTTAGCATAGAGCTGATTCCTCCTCAGAATCTCCAAAACCACCCGCAGATGGTCTTCGCGATCTTCCTCGGACTGAGAGTAGACAAGGATGTTGTCCAGGAAGACGATCACAAACCGGTCGAGGTACTCTCGGAAGGTCCTGTGCATCAGATCCATAAACACCGAGGGTGTGTTCGTCAGCCCGAACGGCCTCACGGTGAACTCATATTGCCCGTACCGCGTGCTAAAGGCAGTCTTCGGGATATCACCCTCCCTGCTCCACAACTGATAATAACCGGACTTCAAGTCCGACTTCGAATAAACTGTCAAACCAACGAGCTGGTCGAACAAGTCATCTATCCTCGGGAGAGGGTACTTGTTCTTCTCCGACAGCTCGTTCAACTCCAGATAAACCATGCAAAGCCGCAGGCTACCGTCCTTCTTTTTGACAAAGAGGACCGGCGCACTCCAAGGTGAAGAACTCGGACGCACGTAGCCCTGCTCTAGCAGCTCTGCAGCTGCGACTTCAGCTCTGCCATTTCCTTCGGAGTCATACGATATGGCGAGCGGGCCACAGGCTTCGCGCCTGGCAACAACTCAATCGTAAAAACTATCTCCCCCTACGGTGGAGCACCGGGGAGATCATTCGGGAATACACCGGCAAACTCCCACACTACCGAAACGTCAGCTAGGCTAGGCTTTGTCTCTGAAGCCTCAACTAGGGAAAAGAGCAGCTCTGCCCCTCTACCGCACCGCCTTGGACACCTAGAGAGCAGACATCAACATCTTGCTCATTCCACGCATGCCGCAAAACAGTCTTGCGGTCGGTATTCCGCCCCTGCCTAACTTCCTAAGACGTATTTGCACGAAGGTTCTCGGACTCCAACCGCACATGATATCACAACGTCACGACGTTAGACTTTGCGTGGGGTTTGAACACATAAGTGTTTCACCTCTGCATATTTCTATACTTTCTTGCACCATCTTAGTGCCCAATGCATTAAAGCACATATTAAAAGCTAACTACACATTAACAGAAAAGTGGGGCCACAAAGGCACCCAACAGCATGGTTAAGCTTCAACAACAACTCATTACCACCCAAGTGTGCAAAAAGAGCAGTACAAACTATATACAAGCATACATTGCCATCATAGTTTTACCCAAAGATACTGGCTACCCAGCTTTCCCCTCGTTTATACAAGACGTACAATACACTCGCAGGCGCTATAGCCTAACCCGCCACAGCGATAACAAATAGGGAGCTCTCGGCTAGTCATCGCACCCGAAGCTCGAGGAGGAGTTGGCTCCTCTACTTTCCTCTTCTTCCGGCCACTGCGACAAACTCGAGCTATATGCCCCGCCTTACCACACGTAAAGCATAACAGGGGAGCTCGTCCCACAAGCTTAGCCTTCTTCCTCTTGCTCTTTCGCGTTCCCTTTTTGGGCTGATGACATTCCATCTTTTCAGCGTTCACGACTTGTTTTCTTTGGACATGCTGGAGGTCTCGCTCCAACTCCCTCGCAGAGGTCACCAACGCATGAAAGCCCAATAGCTTTGGGCCCAGAAGCAACAACCGTAAGTCATCTCGCAAGCCCAAGTAGAACCTATCCACCTTGGTCTTTTCGTCCTCCTCCGACGATGATCCCACATAGTGAGTTAACTTAATAAATTCACTTAAGTACTCGTCTACCGAGCGCTCACCTTGCCCCACACACAAGTGGGACCACTGATTGAAGTCTCCTGTCATTACGTTTGGCTCAATGACTGCTGCTGACTTCGTGACCACCACGGGAGAAGGAAGGTGTTCAGGCCTTCTTGACTGAGCATTCAGCACGCCTACGACCACTTCAGCAATCATGCGGATCGTCTGCACCAGGGAAGGAGGTGTAGACACCTCAGCAGATCTAATGCTTCGAATCATCTCACGAGGATGCGACGGTCCCGCAGCACTTTGAGTATCCTACGCAAGTGCATCGCACAGTTAGGCGACAAGCATGGTCGCAAACTAACCACAAAAGGAACACTCAGGTTCCACAATCATGCATTAATTGTTGGTTTGTTGTTACATTTCATTCCTAAGTGGACATTTTTGGGTTTATTTCTTACATCTCGATGGTAACGCACGCACATTCTCACCACCCCTTAAAAGAATTCGTCCGCGAATTCCTAGAAGGACACGGAAACCTTAGATGCTGATACCAATTTGTAACACCCCATCCGTTAAGAAGCATATAACAGAAGGTCCGGCCGGGGCCCCGCGCCATATACTACAAAACAAACGGGAACGTCACTTAATTGAAATATCGAACGACTCTAAACAATAAACCTAACTCAGAGCATTCTATGCGGAAGCAGAAGAGAGAGAGACAGAATCAAAAACCACAAAACCTGAACCCGGGTATGTCCACTTCTATTAACTTGGAATGAAATGTTTTACAACAACTATTTATAGGCATGACGGACTTACAAATTACCAACATCGGCGCGCAGGCCGGCCATACATGAAAAGCAAAAGAACATCAAAAGGCCTTCAAGGGCAGCAGCAGCACAAGGGCTTCAGCCCGCTATGTTCCCGCTCGGACCAGCACCTATACAACAAGCCCACCAAAAACGGTGGCAAAACAGGGCAACGGTCAGCTAAAGCTGACCAAATTATAACGACCCCACCCCTTCGAGGGGGTGGCAGTTCTAACCATCCCTGCAAAACAACCTCAGCAGCATATATATATATATATATATATATATGAGTGCGACTAGCAAAGCCCACAACAGTTCATACATATGCAATCAATCACAAACGTGAGAAAGGTCTCCACGTCTTGTGCTCGCAAGGCACTCTTCGGTGGACTCCACCTTCCACCACCATCCCCTTGATGGTTTTGCCCTTCGAGGCTAAAGTCGGTGACCCGAATACCAGGGTACCCCGTACTTTAATTGTGAACTTCCCATAGTCCGAAGACTCTTCCCCATTGCTTCCCGACATGCTGAGCGAGGCTTACTAATCAGGCGCACAATGGTTCGGGTGCGGGTTCGCCAAATGCCCGTTGTTCACACACTCGTTGTACAACACGAAATGCGGGTATGGCGTCCCCTCAGCCCAGGTATTCTCAACTAGCCAGGCCCTAAGGCGACTAGGTTCCCTCAACTGGACCCCTCACAGGGAAGACGTACGCGCCTCGGGTCCACCTAGCAGGACATTACAAAACACAGGCATGCAGGCCGCAAGTCCCACAACAAGCTGGGCACAGCAAACATCACCAGAACTCAGTCTGGGAGCTATCGCCAGCGTTAACGCTAACGCCTGGCGATAGTGAACAGAAAACCCATTTTGGCTTCTAGTCATAGGTGCTTCCCGGGGCACACCCCAGGCACTGCTGCACATGCAGTAGCACTCCCACTGCCTGAGAACGCACAAAAATCACCAGAACCCAGTCTGGGAGCTACCGCCCGGCGCTAACGCTAGCGCCAGCGGTAGTGAGCAGAAACTCCATTTCTGTTCTAACTTCGGGTGCTTCCCGGGGCACACCCCCAGGCGTTGCTGCGCATGTAGTAGCACTCTCTAGTCCTACGAAGCAGGATATCAACACGGAGTTTTCCCCGGCATGCATAATATCAAAAAGCATCACCAATCCAGACGAACCGTCTCGGGTGGGCTTCACACAGCGTGCCTACGTCCATTTCACGCATGGACTATACATGTATTCAAGATTTGACGGGGATAACACGAATCGACCCATCAGAGGCCACGACCTCACCCTTTTGGGTAGGGGCCTCAACGATGCACGGAAATGGATTAACACATGTCCAAATGAGGGTAGAAAGGATCGTTACCCTTTGACGTCGCTTCGAGGCCATAGCTTGATTTTTGGCACGGATGGAAAGGACCGCACCGGGCTGCTCTCCGTGGATCTGTAAATGGCTCACGAATCGGAGCTTCGGAGCTCCGTCAATGGTGGAAGACAACTTCTTCTTCCTCCTTGGCTTTCCTCTTTCTCAAGCTTGAAGAGGGATAAGGCTTTAGAAATAATGAAATTATCTCCTCTGGTCAAGGTTTAAGGAATCCCGGGATTAATCCCAGCCCTCGGATCCAAGAACATAAGGACTTGATGGCCACGATTTCAAATCACGGACCTGTATCGCGCGCTAGCACCGGCGCTAGCGCTAGCGCCTGCGCTAGCTTCCGACTCGACGTAGCGTCTGTCGACGCTCAACATCCGTCTCGACGCCTGACAACCGTCGAGAGGGCTAGCGTCAGGCAGTAGCACTACCTCTGGCTCTAGCTCCCGTCTCGACGCCTTAGCGTCTGACGACGCTTAACTACCGTCTCGACGCTTAGCAACCGTCAAGATGGCTAGCGCCAGGCGGTAGCATTACCGTCGGCGCTAGCTCCCAGCAGCACAGTTCTGCTTCAGAGTTTTAGGGTGTTACATTTTCTCTCTCAGTGTCTGTGTTCTCTAGAGTCAGTTGTTCAAGTTGAGTCTCTATGCAGCTGTTTTCCTGTGGAAAAGGATTGGTGGAAGTTTTCTCCCCCTTAAACAGCATGTTAGTTTCATCAAATATAATATGCATGGATTCTTCAATTCTGAGAGTTCTCCTGTTATAGCACCTATAAGCTTTACTAGAAGATGAGTACCCCAGAAATATCCCATCATCAGACTTCTTGTCAAACTTGGCAAGATGATCTTTCCCATTGTTTAATATAAAGCAAGTACATCCAAAAGTCTTAAAGTATCTAATAGTGGGTGTTTTTCCTTTCAGAAGCTCATATAGAGTTTTTAGCTTAGTTTTGTGTATGAGGCTTCTATTCAGAACATAGTTTGCAGTGTTGACTGCTCAGCCCAGAAGGTTTTTGGTAATCCTGATTCTGCAAGCAAGGTCCTTCCTGATTCAATTAAGGTTCTATTCTTTCTTTCAGCAACTCCATTTTGTTGAGGAGTTCTAGGTGCTGAGAAGCTTTGTTTGATACCTTCATCCTCACAGAAACTATATATTAACTGATTTTCAAATTCTGTCCCATGATCACTTCTGATAATGGAAACATGAGTATTGAATTCAGATTAGATATGTCTTATGAATCTTGAGAGAATCTTGTGGGTTTCAGACTTAGCCCTTAGAAAGAATACCCAGCTATATCTAGAATAGTCATCCACAATGACTAGGGTATAAGACTTTCCACCTAAGCTCTGAGTGGATATAGGTCCAAAGAGATCCATGTGCAGTAAGTAGAGAATCCTAGGGGAGTCATCTTTACCAATTGGTTTGAAGGATGATTTTGTCTGTTTTCCTAGTTGGCAAGGTCTACATGGAGAATCCTTAGAGTACCTACCCTTTGGTAGGCCTCTGACTAGGTTATTCTTTGCTAATTCACTAATGGTTTTATAGTTTAAATGGCCCAGCCTCCTATGCCATAATTCACTTTTATCAATAATGTTGTTGAACAAACAGATCTCTGTGTGTGTGGAGCTAAAGTCTACTATATATACTTTCCCTTTTCTTATTCCATTGAGTACAATGGCACCAGTCATGACATCAATAACATGGCAAACTAGTTTGGTAAATTTTACCTCATACTTACCACTATCACATATCTGACTTATGCTTATCAGATTGTGTTTTAGTCCTATGACTACTGCCACATTCTTAAAGGTTACTTTCCCTTCTTTGAAATCTCCAAAGCCCCTGGTTGGCCCATGATGAGTCCCAATTATATACACATTTTTGGACTCATCTGGGCCGATTATTTAGTCTTTGCACTTCACTTTAGACATGTTTTCATTCCTATTTAATACTCCATGTTAAGTGCACTTCTAGGCCCGTTTTGATGTTATTTCTTGTTCATCTTCGTTTCTAGTTTTCATGCAGTGTTAAGTGCCACCTTCAGTGGCTAGACTGGTGTTGTATGCTGGAACAGGAGTCGTGCAGGTGTTCCCGGTACAATTCTGTACAGGAACACTGCGCACGATCACTAGCTCCAGCGCGCACGACCACTGGTCGTGCGCCAGTGATCGTGCGCACTTAACGCCCATTTTATGAGTTCTGTTTGGGCTTATCGCACGACCATTTATGATAGTGCGCACGACCACCGGTCGTGCGCAATCGATCGTGCGAACATGAATTTTATAAATTTCTTTCCTTTCAGGCTTCACCCAGGTAGCGCGCACGATCGCAGAGCTCCAGTGCGCACGACCACTGGTCGTGCGCCAATGACCGTGCGCAGTATTCGTTTCAGCGCCTATATATATATCATGTTTGCGAATTAGGGCGGAATCCGGCTTCCGGGAGCGGGTCCTCCAGTCCGTACGCCGCCGTTTTCCTTCTCCAGACACCTCCCCTTCATCTTCTCCGCAAGGGGAAGTCGTCTTTGGTGATTCTCGACATTCCTCCATCATCCGGAAGCATTCTCCACACCCGCAAGCACTCTAGCAAGCTGTCTCCATTTCCGTCCGGTGAGAAGAATAGAAATCCTGAGGTAGAAGACGACGGGAGCATGTGGATAGATAGTGACAGTCTGTTGGGTATTGTAGCTACAATTACCTTGATTTGAAGAAGTGTTCCTGTGAACTAAGTTGAATTGAGATGTATTTGATGTTGTTCTCTAGTTATGTGTTTGCAGGTCTTAATGCTAAGTGCACACCAAAGTCAGGTTGCAATGGATCACCAAACACAGTTCTAAACAGTGTAATCCCTCATTGTGCAGAACAAAGTGTTGGTCCATGTGTAATCTCTCTTTTAGGGTGCACTTCATATACTCATGTCTGGAGGTTTTCAAAGTTGAGGAGTGGAGCAGGCTTTCAGAAGAAAAGAAGATTTCTGCCAAGTCCATTCGTCGAGATGACTCGGGTCATTCCGACGAATCCCGACGAATGCTGTCAGAAGTCATTTTGGCTGGGTTATGAAGGAATTTCTGGAGCCAAGTCCATTCGTCGAGATGACTCGGGTCATTCCGACGAATCCCGACGAATGCTGACAGAAGTCATTTTGGCTGGGTTATGAAGGAATTTCTGGAGCCAAGTCCATTCGTCGAGATGACTCGGGACATTCCGACGAATCCCGACGAATGCTGACAGAGGTCATTCTAACTGGGTTGTGAAGAAATTTCTGTGGCTAAGTCAATTCGTCGAGATGTCACGTGAACTCCCGACGAATTCCGACGAATGAAAACAGAAGACAGTTTTCAAGCTTTGATCAGGATTTTCAATGGCTAAGTCAATTCGTCGAGTGTTCACGTGAAGTCTCGACGAATGACGGACAGACGGATTTCAAATTTCAGTTTCGTTTTCCAAAATTAGGGTTGGCCGACATGTACAGTACACGTGGCGATCCCTCCTTGTTTGTCGCCCTTCTCGATGCTCTCGATTATAGCCGTTGGAATGGATAGGCTATAAATAGCTAAGGGTTAATTCTGTTTAACCCTAATCGTGAATCCAAGAGGAAAGACGTTGTTCTCTTCGTCCGTCGGCCGACCTTTATCGCAAATCAGCTGCTCCTTGCCGACAAAGCTTTTCACGATCCTTCTTGAAGAAAGGAGAATACTAGATCTCTGATTTTAGATCTGTCAAGTTCCTTTCAGATCTAGTTTTCTCCTAAGTGCTCAGATCAAGGTTTTTCAAAGCAAGATCTATTCTTCCTCTTTTAGATCCAGATTTCAGATTTCTTTTTTCAAGGAAGAAGAAGATCTTTTATTTCAGATCTGATAAAGTTAAATCTCAGGTAGATTTAAAGTAGATTGTTTCTCAATCAAAGGTTTTGTAAGATTTCTTTACAATATTCTTGTAGGAAGCTTGCTTCCGAGTTGTAGGAGTTATACTCCGAGTTGTAGGAGCGTTGTCTCCGAGTTTGTAGGAAGTTTTTCTTCCGAGTTTGTAGGAGAGTTTGTTCTCCGAGCTTGTAGGAGTTGAGTACTCCGAGTAGTAGGATTTGATTGATCCGAGTTTGGTGAAGTAGCCGAATCTAGCCTTGTTGTGCTAGATAGGCGAGGCGGGAAAGTGGACTACCCAAGATCGGGGAACCACTATAATTCTCTGTGTTGTGTTGCGCTCTTTTGGATTCCATGTGCTTTTATTTCTAAGTTTTTAATTCCGCAAAAAGCTTTAGAATCCACCTATTCCCCCCCCTCTAGGTGATTTAGGCCGCAACTAGATACTTTCAATTGGTATCAGAGGGAGGTTGTTCGTTAAAAGGTTAACACCTTGAACAAGATCTTTAAATCTAGTTGCAAGAGCAAGTTTGTCTGAAATGGAAAAACCTAAGGATTCTCTCAAGATGCTCGTCTGTTCTAAGGAGAACTTCCCTATGTGGACGGAAAGAATGAAGTTCTACATGGAAGCCACCGACCCAAGAATTTTTCAGATAGTAGAGGAAGGTCCCCATGTTCCTATGAAGCCATCGTCAATAAATTCAGCTATTATGATTCCCAAGAAAATGTTGGAGCTAGACAAAGATGAGATTGCCCTCGTCATCTTGGACAAGAAGGCAAAGAACATTATTGCTGGTGCAGTGGACGATTCAATGCTACAAAATCTTATACACTGCAAGTCTGCCAAGGAAATGTGGGACTCCATAGTTGTTCTTATGGAAGGTACTGAAGAAGTGAGGGATGACCGAAGATCGTTGCTGAACCAAGAATACGAAGCATTCAAGCAAGATCCAAGAGACTCCATTTCTGATACTTATGAGAAGTTCTTTAAGATTGTCAACGGTCTTAAGAACTATGATCGGGAATTCACCGTTGGAGAACTAAGTGACAAGTTCTTGAGATCCCTAACGAAAGAATGGGATACCAAGGCTATTGCTATCCGGGAATTCAGAAAGTTGGCTACGATGGAGCCACAAATATTGTTTGGCAAGCTTCTCTCACATGAACTAAAGCTGAGTATTAGAAAAGCTGAAGAAGAAGGATGCTCCACTTCTGGAAGGGAGAACTCTGTGGCACTGAAGGCCAAAGAGTCAAGAAGAGGTAAAGCTAGATCATTTGAAAAGACACAGCCGTCAGATGAAGACGATGAGTCTGTGGATTGTTCATCAAGCTCAGACATGTCCGATGGAGAGTTCTCTTCACTTGCCAAGAAATTCAAGAAATTGCTCAGAAAAAGGAGCCAAAGAAGGTCAAGGCGTGATGATGAACATCACAAGAAAGAACACAGCAATGACAGGTATAAAACCAAACCGAATAAACATGTTTCGACTGATATTGTCTGTTATTGTTGTAATAAGCCAGGGCATATAAGTACGGAATGTCCATACAAAAAGAAGAAAGAGAAGAAATCCTTCAAGGGGAAAAGGAAAGAAGAAAAGAGCTTCTTAGCAAAGAAGACCAAGACTCTTAGTGACAGTGACTCAGGGAAGTCATGCTCAGATGAAGAAGCCTATTTTGGGCTTATGGCACATTCAGATGAGGAAGGAAGTGTCTCCTCATACAAAGGGAAGGTAAACTCGCACACTCCTCTTTCTGCATCTGAAACTGATTCCGTTGCAAATGAAGGCTATTCTTCAGAGGAAGACTCAGATCTAATGGTTCAGTATAAAGCTATGTTGGAGGGATTTGACAAATGCCGCAAGGTACTCAAATCTCAAGCACATGAGATTGCATCTCTCAAGATGGTGGAATCAGCTTTGAGGGAGGAAATTAAACAATTGACTCCTCTCCAAGATGAAGTCCAAATCTTGAAAGATGAACTTAACAGCTCTACTGAATTATTAAATCTTAAGGAGAAGTTTATAAATGAATTAGAAGAAAAGTTAGTGGTGGAAAGGAAGATAGTTGAAAGCTTCTCCAAACCAAAAACTATTCTTCCAATCATTGAAAGATTTTCTGCTCCTGCGAAGGTTAGTGGCCTTGGTCATAAGGCTGAAAGTAGTAAGGCTGCTAAGAAAAGAGCTGTTAAAGGTAAGGGCAAGGTTGACCAAAATCAAACCCGTCCCCGATGCTCCGAAACAACTGCTTTCAAGGCACCTTATGAAAAAGTAATCCCCAAGGATTATGGTTCATTTGTACATGGATCAGTTATTAAGAAAGCACCAAAGATTAAATCAATTGTTGCTAAATCTCATGAAGAGAAGAAGGAGTCATGTGTGTGTTGCAACCACGAGGCTTCTACTTCTAAGAATATTGCTCCTGCTAAACTCCCCGTTCAAAAGTTAAAACAGGATAACAAGAGAAGATACAATCGATTTGATTGTTGGTGTTGTGGCAAGATTGGTCACTTCGCCATAGATTGTTGGTTTAACCCCAGGAACGTCAAGACTCCACGGGTTAACAATGTAAGAATGACCCCTTGCAATGTTAACACTCCGGGTGGTGTTGATCTAACCAGAAACCTAGGACCCAAATCTTTTTGGGCTCCTAAGGGGTATTAAACTGTGTTTGCAGGTATGTCCAAAGGCCAACCAAAACTCTAATCAGGCATTTGGACAAGTGGATGTTCATGGTACATGACCAGAACATAGAAGAAATATAGTATGGTTGCTGAAAAGCTTAGGAAATCAGTCCAGGCACTGAAACTCTAAGGGGGAGATAAGTCTAAGGGGGAGAAAAGATTGAGGGGGAGCTGATTCTACATATACTCCCAAATGTGTACTCCTATGCAGTTGCTGAGGGGGAGCTTTGAGCTCTCATGCTTTTTCTTCCCCATCTGAAGTAGTCAGAAAGGGGGAGAGAAGTTGAATTTGCAAGAGAATTTGAAGTTGGGAGGAATTGGCAAAGTTAGATTTGGCAAAGTTGAAAGAGAAAGTTGAAAGGGAGAGAAAGTTGAAAAAGTTAAGTTTTTAACTCTCCTTATCTATTTGATATATATTTTTTTAAGTGCAATTCAACTCAGTACATAGGTTCTGACTTCTTCAAATAGGGGGAGATTGTTGGGTATTGTAGCTACAATTACCTTGATTTGAAGAAGTGTTCCTGTGAACTAAGTTGAATTGAGATGTATTTGATGTTGTTCTCTAGTTATGTGTTTGCAGGTCTTAATGCTAAGTGCACACCAAAGTCAGGTTGCAATGGATCACCAAACACAGTTCTAAACAGTGTAATCCCTCATTGTGCAGAACAAAGTGTTGGTCCATGTGTAATCTCTCTTTTAGGGTGCACTTCATATACTCATGTCTGGAGGTTTTCAAAGTTGAGGAGTGGAGCAGGCTTTCAGAAGAAAAGAAGATTTCTGCCAAGTCCATTCGTCGAGATGACTCGGGTCATTCCGACGAATCCCGACGAATGCTGTCAGAAGTCATTTTGGCTGGGTTATGAAGGAATTTCTGGAGCCAAGTCCATTCGTCGAGATGACTCGGGTCATTCCGACGAATCCCGACGAATGCTGACAGAAGTCATTTTGGCTGGGTTATGAAGGAATTTCTGGAGCCAAGTCCATTCGTCGAGATGACTCGGGACATTCCGACGAATCCCGACGAATGCTGACAGAGGTCATTCTGACTGGGTTGTGAAGAAATTTCTGTGGCTAAGTCAATTCGTCGAGATGTCACGTGAACTCCCGACGAATTCCGACGAATGAAAACAGAAGACAGTTTTCAAGCTTTGATCAGGATTTTCAATGGCTAAGTCAATTCGTCGAGTGTTCACGTGAAGTCTCGACGAATGACGGACAGACGGATTTCAAATTTCAGTTTCGTTTTCCAAAATTAGGGTTGGCCGACATGTACAGTACACGTGGCGATCCCTCCTTGTTTGTCGCCCTTCTCGATGCTCTCGATTATAGCCGTTGGAATGGATAGGCTATAAATAGCTAAGGGTTAATTCTGTTTAACCCTAATCGTGAATCCAAGAGGAAAGACGTTGTTCTCTTCGTCCGTCGGCCGACCTTTATCGCAAATCAGCTGCTCCTTGCCGACAAAGCTTTTCACGATCCCTCTTGAAGAAAGGAGAATACTAGATCTCTGATTTTAGATCTGTCAAGTTCCTTTCAGATCTAGTTTTCTCCTAAGTGCTCAGATCAAGGTTTTTCAAAGCAAGATCTATTCTTCCTCTTTTAGATCCAGATTTCAGATTTCTTTTTTCAAGGAAGAAGAAGATCTTTTATTTCAGATCTGATAAAGTTAAATCTCAGGTAGATTTAAAGTAGATTGTTTCTCAATCAAAGGTTTTGTAAGATTTCTTTACAATATTCTTGTAGGAAGCTTGCTTCCGAGTTGTAGGAGTTATACTCCGAGTTGTAGGAGCGTTGTCTCCGAGTTTGTAGGAAGTTTTTCTTCCGAGTTTGTAGGAGAGTTTGTTCTCCGAGCTTGTAGGAGTTGAGTACTCCGAGTAGTAGGATTTGATTGATCCGAGTTTGGTGAAGTAGCCGAATCTAGCCTTGTTGTGCTAGATAGGCGAGGCGGGAAAGTGGACTACCCAAGATCGGGGAACCACTATAATTCTCTGTGTTGTGTTGCGCTCTTTTGGATTCCATGTGCTTTTATTTCTAAGTTTTTAATTCCGCAAAAAGCTTTAGAATCCACCTATTCCCCCCCTCTAGGTGATTTAGGCCGCAACTAGATACTTTCACAGTCTCTCAACGCCGGAAGCACAGTCCGCCCGAGTCCGGAGGTAGCTCGACAACCTACCATTCCGGCCGTGAACGGCCGCTAGTCTTCGTCCATTGGTTGTCTTCTTCTTTTCTCCTTTTGTTGTACTAAGTAAATCATTTTGACTTGAATATGATGATGTTTAGTCTAAATGCTTTGGTTGTTTCCTACTTGTTCTTTAATATTTGCTTATGATCCCTTTCACCTCCACTCACACACTCACGCACTCATCGTGTTCGATTCGCGTTAACAAGAGTTAACGGTGATTTGTGAAGAGGTGTTTGCGACCCTCACTCTCCGCACTAGTGACCACTCCATTCGCATGCGCACCGTCCATCCGCCTCACGAAGCTCGGCATTGCGGCCGTTGCACCCATCTCACCTTGCGAAGCGGTGATTTCGACCCGCATTTCTTTTATTGTTGTTAACAGTAGGAAACCCAAATCAAAACTCCACTTTTCGTGTTTGTTCCCGCTTGTGTAACAATTTTCACACAACGCATTTCGTTCACCCAACCTGCATTCCTCAAGAGACCGACACTCGGGGATCATATTCCCAAACTTTATTACTTGCGCGACCGGTGCACTTGCCGAAATTATCGCATCAAGTTTTTGGCGCCGTTGCCGGGGAATGTTCAGGCGTGGAACGTCTTGAGTTGTGAGCTTTTGTTACAAGAGCAGTTGTTTTTAATCTCCTTTGTTTTGTTTTCTTTTTGTTGTGACTGTGCATGCAGAGACAAGCCGCGGGGGAACTTGTACCCTTTGATCCAGAGATCGAACGGACCGCTCGCGCACGAAGGCGCGCAGCAGTCATACAGGCGGCAATGGGTGACCACATAGACCCAGACAATGTTGAACAAAGAGTGCCCGCCGTGGGGCAGCACCAACCCGGAGATGAGCAAGAGGTAGTGAGACCTCGACCCAGAACGATGAGAGATTATACCACTCCGACAGCTGGGAGTGTTTATCCTGGGTTCGGTCCCAATATTATGAATAACCAGTTCGAGATCAAACCTGCGATCTTGAACATCATCCAGAACAATGCTCAATTCTCCGGGATGGCCAGTGAAGATCCGCACTTGCACCTGGCTGAGTTTTCTGATATCTGCGGAACTTTCCGCTACGCTGGGATTCCTGATGACACAGTCAAGCTGCGACTGTTCCCATTCTCGCTTCGCGACAAGGCCAAGGTGTGGCTTCATTCTATTCCTCCGGGGACCGCTGCGACTTGGGATGTTCTTGCATCCAAGTTCTTAGCCAAATTTCACCCCGTCGATAAAATTGTAAGTTTGCGGCGGGAGATCGCCACCTTTCGTCAAGCCGATCAAGAGAACCTTGCCGAGGCGTGGGAGCGTCTTAACGATCTTCTCCGCCGATGACCGAACCACGAGCTCCAACCGTGGAATGTAGTAGAGACGTTTTACTTCGCGATCGAGCCCAACTACCGGGCAATGATCGATGCTGCTGCGGGAGGTACCCTAATGAATCATACTCCAGAGGAGGCCCTTCGAATTCTGCGGGACACCGCCTCCCACAGTACATTTTGGACGGCCGGGAGAAATGCACCAAGAAGCGCCCGTGGTCTCTTCGTGGTCGACTCGCTTCCACCTACATCCGCACCGGCTGCTGTTATTATGTGCGAAGGATGTGGAGGCGGTGGACACCACGCGTATGAATGCTCAGGCAGTGATTTATCAGGTAACTTCTCGAATCTCTCTTTAAACGAATCGGTTAATTTTGTTGGTAATCAATCTAAGGGGGTGCCATTCAATAACACATATCATCCGGGAGTGAGAAGTAACCCAAACTTCTCATGGAACTCCAACGCACCCGGCCAACGATGGGCACCGGGGCAGCATCAGAACGATGCCTACGCCTCCGGGAGCCAACCAAGGCCACCTCATCCGGAAAATAACCAAGGCCCCCCGGCTCAAAAAAAGAGTAACCTGGAGGAGATGATGGAAAAATTCATGCAAGCTGCTAACTCGAACATGGTTAATCAAACCGCGTCAATGCGGAACTTGGAAACGCAGCTGGGCCAATTGGCCCAAGTGCTAACCGAGCGGTCACATGGGACTTCCTAGTAACACTGAAAAAAACCCAATCGACCAAGGGAAGAGTCTCGGCGACGTGGAAGTGGATCATCCGCATGAGTTAGTGATCCCCTGCTCCATTAATAAAATAGAGACTAAGGCCTTGTGTGATTCTGGCTCCTCCCGCAACGTCATTGCTTTGCAAGACGTTGATAACTTGCAACTTGAAATTAATACGGAGGAACGGAAATCTCTTGTGCTCGCAAACGGTACCGTCATACAATCAGAAGGGGAAGTGAAAAATGTGGAAGTTATAGTTGATGGGACAGTGGTGGTTGCTGATTTTCAAGTGTTAGGACCCCGGGAGAATCACTCCATCCCCATCTTGGGTGTACCATTCTTGAAAGAGAGCGGTGCCACCCTTGACTTTTCTGCGGGTTGTGTCCTCATACCCAATAAGATACCTTTGCCCACTTGTCCCAAGACTATAACTAAAACATCCATTTGCCCTCCTCCCTTTATTTCTGATGAATCATTAAGTTGTGCAGGGGATAAGAAAGGTGATGGATCAGCTGAAGGAGAAAAGGAAGAACACCAATCGAGCGGAGAAGAAAAAGTGGATCTTTGGAGAGACGATGATTTCAAGAGGGAGGAGGACAGCTGTCCTAAAGATTTTGAGCTGAACTTGATTCGGGATGACGTCCCACTATTTTCTTGCATTAAATCTTGTAATAAACAATTTAAGCGTCCCATCTCTTGGGCTGATCCGATCGTCACTACGGCGACGGAAATGACGCCTCCCGCTCCTATGAGAGGAGGATCTGAAAATGCTCAACGTTGGCAGTCTCCTACTGTTGCTCAACTTAAAGAAGAGAAGCGCCTGCGCGATGGGCGCTCTGCCGCTCTCCGTGGCAAGAGGGCGGAGGTTAGGGGGACACTGGGTGACACTAGTGTTGGCCCTAAAGCCTTCACCTCCCGCCTACAAGCTACGGGAGATGTGCACCATAAAAGCGCCTATAGCTGATTTCTGCCTCTTAGTTGTGAAACTCTCTTTTGATGCTCTTTTATTTTACTTTCTGCACTCTTTGAACAATTATAATACAGGTATTTGGTCCAGCTTAAGGACATAAAACAAAAGCGCTGCTGGGAGACAACCCAGATTTGCTGATTTCTGTTTTTCTAACTCTTGTTTTAATTCAGCTTTTATATATTTTCGATGCCTCTAGTGCGTTCCTTGCAGGTATCTTTTCTGGATGGCGGAGGCTGCGGCCCAGTGTAGCTTACACGCCAATCTTCTGGTGTGCTCATTTCTGAGCACTGGGTACTCTCTTCTCCTAGCTCTTGCTGATTTTCACGTCATATATTTTATGGTTTGTTTAGTCTAAGTCTGGGGGAGAGTTGTTTTTGTGCCCACTCACGTGCACTTTTGCATGGCATGCTAGAAGTACTCGTATTTTAGCCTTTTGAATTTGTTTTCCAGTTTCATTGCACACCACAGCACCCACATGAGCGCGCACTTAGCTGTGGCACGTCTTGAGCTGAACTCATTTCTTTTTGTGCGATTTGGAAAAAAACATTGTGCTAGTTTAGGATTATGATGCGGAGTAGAATGTTGACTCCTGTAGTGTCCTAGTCGAGTGCTCATTTCCCGTTTAGAAATTTGGGTAGATTCAATTTCTCTTTATGCTTTTAGTTTATATCTTTCTATTTGCATAGACATTGTTTACTTTACTCAAAAAGTGGTGAATCCGGTGTTAATCAGATGGTAGCATAGGAATGTGTGTAGGCGTTCGTTAGCCTTGTATTGCCCGAGTCGGGAGGAAGGATTGTCTCTCTCGGAAGCTAGAACTTGTCCTATGCGATTCTTGAAGCATGGGTATACGGTTAATCTAGTGCGTGAATGTGATATAGGCCATCATTTTGGCCCGGTTGAGCTTTTGTGCCCACTCCTATCGCTTTACCCTCGTTAGCCCTGTTGTACCTACTCCTTCTTTGATTCAGCCCCACTATTGTTTCACCACAGCCTAAAAGCCAGTCCTAATCGCGCACCCAAAGTTGAGCTCTCGTATATTACTTTCATGATTGGGTGTTGATGTAGTGTTTTGTTTTGTGAAAAATGTGGTTATGCATCATTGTTTTAATTGCTGAAATTTTGTGAAAAGAAAAAGAAAATGAGAAAAAGAAGAGAAGTCCGAAGAAAAGATGAAGTTTTGAGCTTTATTGAAAAAAAATATATATATATTATCTGGGTAGAAATTTATGTTTGGGAGTAGGCGGTGCACACACCCATGTTGTTAAGTCCAAGTCTGGGGGTGTGGTGCACCCGTTTGTTTGTGTTGTGAACGAGAATAATTTCTGCATAAGCTTCTTTGGGTAGTGCTTGAGCCGTCGTTTTTATCTTTGTTTATCCTCACCTAAGCCCAAGCCTCATCTAAAACCTTAAGTCCTATTGATTCACGCATTTGAGTCAAACCAGTGCCGTGGAGAGAGTGCGAATGGACAAGCTTATGGTCACCGACATTGATGGATTTCAATGGAGTTGTCCCGAGCCCCGATCTTTGGCAATGCTCGCCTCAGCGTTCAGTTTACTTTCTTCTTATGTACGACCGTATGATTCACCGTGATTCACTTTTTGAGTAAACGTAATAACTAAATACGCTCCTAGAAAATTATAAACTAATATGCATAATTAGGAATTTTATCTACTATGTTTCTACGCACATGAGTATGCGACTTCGCATGGTACTCCGCTTGATAATTTCTTCGCTAGCTTATGTCTTTCCTGTCCGCGAGAGATGGTTTGCACGGGACGCGCAAACAGGTTAGTCTGGGGGTGTGATGAGTCCCAATTATATACACATTTTTGGACTCATATGGGCCGATTATTTAGTCTTTGCACTTCACTTTAGACATGTTTTCATTCTTATTTAATACTCCATGCTAAGTGCACTTCTAGGCCCGTTTTGATGTTATTTCTTGTTCATCTTCGTTTCTAGTTTTCATGCAGTGTTAAGTGCCACCTTCAGTGGCTAGACTGGTGTTGTACGCTGGAACAGGAGTCGTGCAGGTGTTCCCGGTACAATTCTGTACAGGAACACTACGCACGATCACTGGCTCCAGCGCGCACGACCACTGGTCGTGCGCCAGTGATCGTGCGCACTTAACGCCCATTTTATGAGTTCTGTTTGGGCTTATCGCACGACCATTTACTATAGTGCGCACGACCACCGGTCGTGCACAATCGATCGTGCGAACATGTATTTTATAAATTTCTTTCCTTTCAGGCTTCACCCAGGTAGCGCGCACGATCGTGATGAGTCCTGATCATATACACTTTTATGGACTCATCTGGGCCGTTTATTTAGTCATTTCACCGCACTTTAACCCTGTTATAGTTCATATTGATCACTCTATGCTAGGTGCACTTTTGGCCCGTTTTGGTGTGATTTCGTGTTTAATTTCGTTATTAGTTTTCATGTGCTGTTAAGTCCCACTTTCAGTGGCTAGACCGGTGTTGTATGCTGGAACAGGTGTCGTGCAGGTGTTCCCGGTACAATTCTGTACAGGAACACTGCGCACGATCACTGGTTCTATTGCGCACGACCACTGGTCGTGCGCCACTGATCGTGCGCACTTAACGCCCTTTTTTGGAGTTCTGTCTGGCTTATCGCACGACCACTTATGATAGTGCGCACGACCACTGGTCGTGCGCCACTGGTCGTGCGAACATGTATTTTATAATTTTCTTTCCTCGCAGGGCTCCGCCCAGGCAGCGCGCACGATTGCGGAATTCTAGTGCGCACGACCACTGGTCGTGCGCCAATGACCGTGCGCAGTATTCATTTTAGCGCCTATATATAAGCCTGTTCCACTTTTAGGTCAGGATCGAGCCGCCAGGAGCGGATTTCCCAGTTCGTACGCCGCCGACTACCCTTCTTGGACACCTCCACTTCATCTCCTACGCAAGGGGAAGTCTTCTCCAACCATTCCAAGCTTTTCTCCATTGTCCGGGAGCGTTCTCCACCATCCGCAAGCCCTCAAGCAACTGTTTTCCATTCCAGTCCGGCGAGAAGAAGAGTAAATCTGAGGAAGAAGACGACGGAACTACGTAGAGAAATCATGACAGTTTCTCTACGCCGGAAGCATTGTCCGCCCGAGTCCGGAGGTTGCCCGACAACCTACCATTCTGGCCGTGAACGGCCGCTAGTCTTCACCCATCGGTTATCTCTTCCTTCTTTCCTTCGTTGTAATTGTTGAATCTTGTAAACCTGAATAGTTTGATGTTTGGTTTATTTGAAATGAATATTTCTTTGCACTTCATCATTGCTTGCTTGTGAATCACTTCGTTTCCACTCACTCACTCACTCACGCACACAAGGTGTTCGATCCGCGTTAGCAAGAGCTAACGGCGTTTGTGAAGAGGTGTTCGCGACCCTCACCTTCTCGCACTTGAGCACGCTCCATCCGCCTCTTGAAGCACGGCATCGCGGCCGTCGCATCCATCTCACCTTGCGAAGCGGTGTTTTCGACCCGCAATTCTTTTACTGCTGTTAAGAGTAGGAAAAACCAACCAAAGCCCCCTTTTTGTGTTTGTTAACGCTTGTGTAACAATAGTCACACTACGCGATTCGATCACCCAACCTGCATTCCTCAAGAGACCGACATCCGGGGATTCCATTCTCCACATTTATTACTTGACAGCGACCGGTGCACTTGCCGACACGCATCAAGTTCTTGGCGCCGTTGCCGGGGAATGCAGGCGTGTATCATCTTGTGTTGTGACTCTCGTTATACGAGCAGTTGTTTTTGACTTTCTTTGTTTTTCTTTTTCTTTGTGATCGTGCATGCAGAGACAAGCCGCAGGGGAACTCGTACCCTTTGATCCGGAAATCGAACGGACCGCTCGCGCACGAAGGCGCGCTGCTGCCGTACAAGCGGCAATGGGTGATCAGGTAGACCCAAATGATGTTGATGCGAGAGTGCCCAACGAGGGGCAACACCAGCCTGGAGATGAGCAGGAGGCGGTTAGGCCTCGACCCCGCACGATGAGAGACTACACCACTCCAACTGCTGGGAGTGTGTATCCTGGGTTTGGGCCCAATATTATGAACAATCAGTTCGAGATCAAACCTGCGATCTTGAACATCATCCGGAACAACGCTCAGTTCTCTGGGTTGGCCAGCGAAGATCCGCATCTGCATCTGGCGGAGTTTTCTGATATTTGTGGAACCTTCCGCTACGTAGGGATTACTGACGACACGGTCAAGCTTAGACTATTTCCCTTCTCACTCCGCGACAAAGCCAAGGTGTGGCTCCACTCCATTCCGCCCGGGACTGCTGCGACTTGGGATGCCCTCGCATCCAAGTTCCTTGCTAAATTCCACCCTGTGGATAAGATCGTGAGCTTGCGGCGGGAGATCGCCACCTTTCGCCAACTTGACCAGGAGACCCTTGCTGAGGCGTGGGAGCGCCTTAGCGATCTTCTCCGCCGTTGTCCGAACCACGAGCTTCAACCGTGGAATGTGGTCGAAACATTTTACTTTGTGATCGAGCCCAACTACAGGGCAATGATCGATGATGCGGCAGGTGGTACTTTAATGAACCACACTCCAGAGGAGGCCCTTCGGATTCTGCGCGACACCGCCTCCCACAGTACATTCTGGACTGCAGGGAGAAATGCTCCAAGAAGCGGTCGTGGTCTCTTTATGGTTGACTCACTTCCTCCTACTCCCGCGCCTGCTGCTGTCATTACTTGCGAAGGATGTGGAGGCAGAGGCCACCACGCATATGAATGTTCAGGGAACAACGTAGCAGGTGACTTCGCGCACTTAACCTTGAATGAATCTGTTAATTATGTAGGAAATCAGCCTAAGGGGGCGCCTTTCAATAATGCTTATAATCCGGGAGCGAGAAGTCACCCGAACTTCTCGTGGAACCCAAACACGCCTGGCCAACGATGGGCACCGGGGCAACATCAAAACGATGCTTACGCCTCCGGGAGCCAACCGAGGCCACCACACCCGGATTATAACCAAGCCCCCCCCCCCCCTGCCCAAAAAAGGAGTAATCTGGAGGAGATGATGGAGAAATTCATGCAAGCGGCTACCTCGAATATGGTGAACCAAACCGCATCCATGCGAAATTTGGAAACGCAGCTGGGCCAATTGGCCCAAGTGCTAACTGAGCGGTCGCAGGGGACCCTTCCTAGCAACACGGAAAAGAACCCAATAGATCAGGGGGAGAGTCTTGGTGATGTGGTAGAGGCTGATCCAAGTGAGTTGGTGATTTCCTGTTCCATCAACAATATTGAAACGAAAGCTCTATGCGATTCCGGTTCCTCCCGTAACGTCATTGCGTTGCAAGATGTTGCTAAACTACAACTTGAGATGAACACGGAGGAAAGGAAATCCCTTATGCTTGATAATGGGTACTGTTATACAATCTGAGGGGGAAGTGAAAAATGTAGAGGTGATAGTTGAGGGGACGATTGTGGTTGCTGATTTTTAGGTGTTGGGCCCTCAGGAAAATCACTCTATCCCTATCTTGGGTGTGCCGTTCTTGAAAGAGAGCAGTGTCACCCTTGATTTCGCTACGGGGTGTGTCTTCCTACCCAATAAGGTGCCGCAGCCCACTTGCCCCGAAGCTACAACTGAAACATCCACTCCTCCCCCTCTTTTTATTTTTGATGAATCTTTGAGCTGTGCAGGACATGAAGAAGTTAAAGAATCAATTGAAGGAGAAAAGGAGGAGCACCTGTCTAGTGAGGAAGAAGAAGTTGATCTTCGGAGAGAATTTGGTTCCGAGACGGAAGAAAACTGCATTTCGAAAAACGTTGACTTGAATTTAGTTCGGGACAATGTCCCATTATCTTCTTGTTTTGATTCCTGTAATAAACAATTTAAGCGCTCCATCTCCTGGGCCGATCCGGTAGTCACCGCGATGCCGGAAGTGACGCCACCCGCCACCAAGGCGGAAAAATCTAAAAACTTTCAACGGTGGCAGTCCCCGACTGTCACGAAACTTAAACAGGAGAAACTTCTGCACGAAGCTCGCGCTGCCGCTCTCGTCCCAAGAGGGCGGAGGTTAGGGGAACACTGGGTGACACCAGTGTTGGCCCTAAAGCCTTCACCTCCCGCCTACGCGCTACGGGAGACGCGCACCATAAGAGCGCTTATAGCTGATTTGTGTTATCTGAGTTTGTGAAATTGCTTGTGAACTTCTTTTATTTAATTCCTGCACTATATAAACAATGTTAATACAGGTATTTGGTCCAGCTTACGGACATTAAATAAAAGCGCTACTGGGAGACAACCCAGATTTCCTGATTTTATTTCTTTTCTAACATGCTTAGTTCAGTTTTTATATCTGCTTTTCGCTGTTTTTAGTTTTGTGCTTGCAGGTGTCTTGTGTTCTTTGGTGCGGACGCTGCGGACTGCGCTTGATCTTGAACGCCAATCGTCTGGTATGCTCAATTCTGAGCATTGGGTAACACTTCTTCCCCTCCTTAGCTTCCAATTTCTGTGATGTATTGTTTAGACTAAGTCTGGGGGAGAGTATGTTGTCATCCACTTTGCACGAGTTGCACTGCATATTAGATGTTTGTGTATTATTTATTTTCATCATTATCATTTTCTTGCTTCTCGCACCACTTCACCCACATGAGTGCGCGCTTACCTATTTGTGTGTTTCCGAAAGACCTGTTTTGGTTGGAATGTGAAATAAAATGTTAACGTAGAAATTACTATTTAGAGTGCGATGTTGACTCGAGCAGTGTTCTAGTCGCATCCGCATGCTACAATAGAATTCGAGTAAAACTAGATTATCTCTATGCATTTAATTTATGATTAGTATTTTTTTGCGTAGTTTTAGATTTATTATACTCTAATGGTGAATGTGAACGAAATTGACGATAACCCGGTGTTGTGTGTGCACGAGCACTAGTCGTGTGTTGCTCGAGTCGGGAGGAAGGTTTACCTTTCTCGTGGGCTAAGAACTTGCCCCAAGCGACTCTCGAAGCATGGGCGAGAGCGATTCGTCGAGTTAAACGTGATGTAGGCCACCTTTTGGCTAGTTTGAGCCTTGTCATTCCCTGTCCTTTTCGCTCACCTTTGCATGCCAAATTTGTGCCTACCACTCCTTTGATCAGCTCCTCCTCATCCACCAAAGCCCAAAGCTTATCCTACACCCGCAACCAAATTGCTGTTATCTGCACTCATTTTCTACATTTGGTGTGATGTTTGGAATCGTTGTGATGAGAAGGGGAAATTAACGCCATTTCGCTGAAATTGTACCAACTGGGGGATAAGTAAAAGAAGAAAAGTATATTGTAAAAAAGAAGAAAAAAAAATCTGGAAAAAGTATGTTGAAAAGAAATCCTCCCGAGCTAAATAGAAAAATTGTTGGTGATTGTGAAGTAGGCCGTGTGCACACCTAGTTTTCATGATAAGTCTGGGGGTGTGTCACACGAGCGTTGTTTTTGGTTCTGCGTGGTGCAGCGTTCCGTTAGCTCACTTGGGTTGCGTAGCCATCGTGTTTAAATTTGAATATCATACCGCAGCCTAAGCCCCATTATACTCCTAAAAGCCCTACTGATTTGACTTGTGAGTTTGCTAACGTCGTGGAGAGAGTGTGACCGGGCGAGCGTATGGTTCACGACGTTGATGGATTTCAGCGAAGTTATTCCTAAACCCCGACCTTGTGCAACACCCGCCTTAGCGTCTTGTTACTTTCACACCGGGCATGATCGTTCGAATTCTTCATCATTCACCAACTGAGTTTTGATAAATCTTTAGTTACGCTTTAATACTTTCGTAAACTAGTTAGCATAGTTAGAATCTCTTGTTACTAGAATTTCTACTCGCATGTGTATGTTACTTCGCACCGTACTCCTCTGTGTAATTTTCTATGTTAACTACCATTTTCACACTCCACTGGATTCGTTTGCTCGGGACGCGCAAACAGGTAAGTCTGGGGGTGTGATGAGTCCTGATCATATACACTTTTATGGACTCATCTGGGCCGTTTATTTAGTCATTTCACCGCACTTTAACCCTGTTATAGTTCATATTGATCATTCTATGCTAGGTGCACTTTTGGCCCGTTTTGGTGTGATTTCGTGTTTAATTTTGTTATTAGTTTTCATGTGCTGTTAAGTCCCACTTTCAGTGGCTAGACCGGTGTTGTATGTTGGAACAGGTGTCGTGCAGGTGTTCCCGGTACAATTCTGTACAGGAACACTGCGCACGATCACTGGTTCTATTGCGCACGACCACTGGTCGTGCGCCACTAATCGTGCGCACTTAACGCCCTTTTTTGGAGTTCTGTCTGGCTTATCGCACGACCACTTACGATAGTGCGCACGACCACTGGTCGTGCGCCACTGGTCGTGCGAACATGTATTTTATAATTTTCTTTCCTCACAGGGCTCCGCCCAGGCAGCGCGCACGATCGCAGAATTCCAGTGCGCACGACCACTGGTCGTGTGCCAATGACCGTGCGCAGTATTCATTTCAGCGCCTATATATAAGCCTGTTCCGCTTTTAGGTCAGGATCGAGCCGCCGGGAGCGGATTTCCCAGTCCGTACGCCGCCGACTACCCTTCTAGGACACCTCCACTTCATCTCCTACGCAAGGGGAAGTCTTCTCCAACCATTCCAAGCTTTTCTCCATTGTCCGGGAGCGTTCTCCACCATCCGCAAGCCCTCAAGCAACTGTTTCCCTTCCAGTCCGGCGAGAAGAAGAGTAAATCTGAGGAAGAAGACGACGGAACTACGTAGAGAAATCGTGATAGTTTCTCTATGCCGGAAGCATTGTCCGCCCGAGTCCGGAGGTAGCCCGACAACCTACCATTCCGGTCATGAACGGCCGCTAGTCTTCACCCATCGGTTATCTCTTCCTTCTTTCCTTCGTTGTAATTGTTGAATCTTGTAAACCTGAATAGTTTTGATGTTTGGTTTATTTGAAATGAATATTTCTTTGCACTTCATCATTGCTTGCTTGTGAATCACTTCGTTTCCACTCACTCACTCACGCACACAAGGTGTTCGATCTGCGTTAGCAAGAGCTAACGGCGTTTGTGAAGAGGTGTTCGCGACCCTCACCTTCTCGCACTTGAGCACGCTCCATCCGCCTCTTGAAGCACGGCATCGCGGCCGTCGCATCCATCTCACCTTGCGAAGCGGTATTTTCTGTTGGAGTTGCCATTGTGATCTAGAAGTGGTCAAACCTGTAATCGCACTGCCAACGCGATATGAGCCTGCAGGGTCGCACATAAGAGCATGTGGAGAAGTTGGTAGATTGACTGTGTTGGTAAATGTTACCAATCACCATATATATAGAATGGGGAAATCCAGCAGGTTGTTGCTGTCTGAATTCGTCGGGTTTACACGGATAGAATTCGTCGGATTCGTCGGGATTCGTCGGATTGTCCCGTGAACACTCGACGAATTATTACAGAAACCCTTCATTCGACAAAATGTTGTCGTCTGTCTGGATTCGTCGGGATTCGTCGGGATTCGTCGGGTTGTCCCGTGAAGACTCGACGAATTGTTACAGAGATCATTCTTGGCAAATGTTGCCGTTTGATCTGATTTGTCGGGATTCGTCGGGTTGTCCCGTGAAGACTCGACGAATTGTTACAGAGATCATTCTTGGCAAATGTTGCCGTTTGATCTGATTCGTCGGATTCGTCGGATTGTCCCGTGAAGACTCGACGAATTGTTACAGAGATCATTTTCTCGGCAAATGTTGCCGTCTGATCTGATTCGTCGGATTCGTCGGATTGTCCCGTGAAATCTCGACGAATGATCTTCCGTGGAATTCCGACGAATTGTAACAGAAGCCCTTATTCTGATGTGTGGTCTGCGGATAGCGATTCTTCTAGAAGCTGTTTATCCTTTGGGTATAAATAGGACTTCGTTTTTAGGGTTCTAATAACTTACGAAGAGAAAGGCCGACGGAAGAGTTCCGTTCACGCCTCACGAACCCTAGCCGACGGAAGTGTTCCGTCGCTCGATCGCGTCCGCTGACCTCCTCTCCGGCGATCGTCGTCGTGTGTGTTCTTCCTGGAGCGAACCTAGCAGTTCGTGGAAGTGCAAAGGTGCAGTCGTTCTTCTCCCGGCTCGTGTGGATCACTGTAGAGACGTAGACATTATTCTACGTGAGAACTCTTGCATAGCCGACGACAGGAATCAACTCGTGGAGCATCTAGGTTGGATTTGATCCAATCCCGCAAAGGTAATTTCATACCTAGCATTTTTGTTAACTTCTTGATTCAACATTCATGGCCGATCCAAACCTTTTTGGGTTGTTTCTGTTTATTTCCGCTGCTCCTACATTTGATGTATGGTTCTAGAAAAACCCATCAGTGGTATCAGAGGGAGGTTCTGGTCATGAATTTTGTTTCGGAAGTTTGGTTATTCCAGTACGTGCAAATCTAGGTATTTAGAAGTGTTCTAAATGTCAAGATTTCTTCCTGGAACATCAAATGTTGATGATTTTCAAAAGGGGGTCTTGGAACCCCGCCAGGAACGTTTGGGATTTCGTGGTAATTTCTAATTGTTAGAAATTATTGTCTCCTTAGCAGTAACCGTCCCTCAAGTGGTTAATGAACCCTTGTTCTGTTTTGGATTTTGAATCCAACAATGAGAGACGAGCTTGTCTACTGCTTTAAGTCGAGTTGTCTTTGCCTTTGTCCAATGCATGTAAATCTGAAGATTTGGAAGAGTTCTAAATGTCCAGATTTAGCCCTTTCGTCTATCAAAGGTTGATAGTCTTATGTAGTGCACATAAGGGATGCATGAGGATTTTAGAAAGCTTGTTTTTCTGTGGATGTGCACATTGATCAAATGTTGATCATGGTTAAGTGTTAACCTATTATTAAAAATTAAAATCCCTTCATCAAATATTAAGTGTTCGGATGCCTTCCGATGGATGACACTCTTCCTGCCTCGATCGATGAAGTGTGGGCTTGCCAAAGCAAGGTGCATTAATCTATCTTGGTAAGGGTGCGAGTGGATAATTGTGATATCCCACTGTCGACATCGGGTCTAACTTAACTAGGTGACCTCAAAGGTTGAGTGCCTAGAGGCATAGGGTTGGCATGCTCCATATGATGGATGCGAATAAGGAGTTATTCACCAGCCATACAAGAATTGCATGAGGATGCAATTGGCAAGCGTTGCCTACCTAAATAACCGCATTATGAGAGGAACGCCAAAGCGGACTCGTGGTGTTGGTGAAATACGGATCTTGTCCACTAAGAGAGTAGCTCGCATGGACTCTCCGAATTGATAGTGAGGGCTATCAATTTGAATAAAATAGTGGGAGTATTTAATTGAAGTCCAAATTAAAAATAAATTGTATTTTGAAATTAAGGTACTAATTAGATTCTGCATGAATTCTTGTAGAACTCCATGGCAAGTGGTTCACATTCCACCTTGTCCCTAAGAGCTATCCTTGAGAAGGACAAGCTTAGTGGGACGAATTATATGGACTGGTATAGGAACCTGAGAATTGTTCTCAGGCAAGAGCGAAAGCTCTACGTCTTGGAAGAAGAAGCCCCCGAGGTGCCGACCGGGAACTCGTCCCGTGTTGAAAAGGATGCTTATAAGAAGTATACCGATGACGCCTTAGACGTCGAGTGCCTTATGCTTGCCACCATGAACTCTGAGCTTCAGAAGCAACATGAGAACATGGGGTGCAAGGAGATTGACGAGCACCTAAAGAAAATGTTTCAAGGGCAAGCTCGTCAAGAGAGGTTCGATGTCACGAAGGCATTATTTCAGTGCAAAATGGGAGCTCGAGACTCAGTTGGTACTCACGTACTCAAGATGATTGGGTATATAGAGAACCTGGAGAGACTGGGTTTTCCTCTGGGTCAAGAGTTGGCCACAGATCTTATCCTGCAATCGTTGCCGGATAATTATGAGCAGTTTGTCTTGAACTACAACATGAATGAAATAGACAAGACACTGCCCGAGCTCCTAGGCATGTTGCGAACTGCCGAGATAAACATGAAGAAGGCCAAGCCTGCTAGTCCCATATTGATGGTACATAAAGGCAAGGGTAAGGCCAAGGGCTTCAAGAAGACGAAGGTGGGACCTAAGTCACATCTTGAGCCCAAATCTTCTGCTCTGAAAAAGAAGAGCACCGTGAAGGAAGGGAAATGCCACCACTGTGGCAAGGCTGGTCATTGGAGGAGGAATTGTCCTTCGTACATTGAGGGTGTGCAGAAAATGAAGGGAGGTATGACTTCCGCTTCGGATATTTATGTTATAGAGATAAACCTTTCTGCTCCTTCATCTTGGGTATTGGATACCGGATGTGGTTCTCACATTTGTACAAATGTGCAGGAACTAGGAAGGAGGAGATTGCTGAGTAAAGGAGAGGTGGACCTACGTGTTGGCAATGGAGCAAGAGTTGCTGCTGTAGCCGTAGGGGTTTACCGTCTTTCTTTGCCCAGTGGGCTTATAATAGAACTTGATAATTGTTATTATGTTCCGGCCATAACTAGAAACATTATATCCATTTCATGCTTAGACATGATTGAATTTTCTTTTATAATTAAGAACAATTGTTGTTCTATATTTAAGAATGATGTTTGTTATGCTGTAGCTCAATTGTTTAATGGTCTTTATGTTTTGAACCTGGACCATCCGATCTATAATGTAGATAATAATAAAAGACTAAGAACAAATGACTCAAATCCTACATATCTCTGGCATTGTCGTTTGGGCCATATAAATGAGAAGCGCATATCCAAGCTCCATAAAGATGGACTATTGGACTCATTTGATTATGAATCATTTGAGCGATGTGAGTCTTGTTTATTAGGCAAGATGACTAAAGCCCCTTTCACTGGTTATACTGAGAGGGCTGAGGATCTCTTGGGTGTTGTACATAGTGATGTATGCGGACCCATGAGTTCTATGGCTAGAGGTGGGTATTTCTACTTCGTTACATTTACTGATGATTTCAGTAGATACGGATACGTGTATCTTATGAAGTGCAAATCCGAAACCTTTGAAAAGTTCAAAGAGTTTAAGAATGAAGTGGAGAACCAATTGGGTAAAAAGGTTAAAGCACTCCGATCTGATCGAGGTGGCGAATACCTGAGTCATGAGTTCCGTGATCATCTGAAAGAGTGTGGTATTGTATCACAGCTCACTCCACCTAGGACACCGCAGCATAATGGTGTGTCTGAGAGGAGAAATCGTACTCTGTTAGACATGGTACGGTCGATGATGAGTCATGCAGACTTGCCTGTTTCCTTTTGGGGTTTTGCTTTAGAGACTGCTGCAATGACACTGAATCGCGCTCCGACGAAAACGGTTCTAAAGACACCATATGAGATATGGACTGGGAAGCGTCCTAGTATGTCGTTCATTAAAATTTGGGGCTGTGAGGCATACGTACGACGTCAAATGCCTGACAAGCTGGAACCCAAATCAGATAAGTGTTATCTGGTGGGATATCCTAAGGAAACGAAGGGATATTACTTTTACCTACCGTCTGAGGGCAAAGTGTTTGTCGCAAGGACGGGTGTCTTCTTGGAGAAAGAGTTCTTATCAAGAAAGACGCAAAAGGTAGAACTTGAAGAAGTTCAAGAACCACAAATAGTGAATGAACCAGAGTTGGATTCTGAGCCAGGACTACAAGATGTTGTAGCTAGAGAACCTGCTCACGAAACACAAGTCCTACGTAGATCTGGTAGACCAAGATTTGAGCCTGAGAGATATGGATTTCTCGTGTCTCAAATAGGTAATGTGTTGCTTATGGATCATGATGATGAACCAGCAACCTACCAAGAGGCTATGAATGGACCGGACTCCGACAAATGGCTAGAGGCTATGAAATCCGAAATGGACTCCATGTATACAAACCAAGTTTGGAACTTAGTGGAACCACCTGAAGGGGTACGACCCATAGGGTGCAAGTGGGTCTTCAAGAAGAAGACCGACATGGATGGGAATGTACAGACATTCAAAGGGCGACTGGTGGCTAAGGGTTTCAAGCAAATTCATGGTGTTGACTATGATGAGACCTTTTCCCCTGTTGCCATGGTAAAGTCCATTAGGATATTGCTTGCTATTGCTGCGTATTATGACTACGAGATCTGGCAGATGGATGTCAAAACGGCTTTCCTAAATGGAAACCTCCTTGAGGAAGTGTACATGACACAACCCGAGGGTTTTGTATCCCCAAATGAAGCCACTAAAATATGCAAGCTGAATAAGTCCATCTATGGATTGAAACAAGCCTCTAGAAGTTGGAATCTTCATTTTGATGAGAAGATCAAAGAGTTTGGTTTTGTCAAGAATGAAGATGAACCGTGTGTTTACAAGCGAATCAGTGGGAGCATTGTTGTCTTCCTGATATTGTATGTAGATGACATACTGCTGATCGGGAATGACATACCTACCCTGAAAGTTGTTAAGAACAACCTGGGGAACTGCTTTTCTATGAAGGACTTGGGTGAAGCGACTTACATACTCGGTATTAAGATCTATAGAGATAGATCGAAGAAGTTGCTGGGTTTGACCCAGAGTACGTACATTGACAAGGTGTTGAAGCGGTTCAACATGCTTGAGTCCAAGAAAGGATTTTTGCCCATGTCTCATGGTGTGAATCTCTCTAAGGACCAGTGTCCAAAATCTTGTGAAGATAAGGACCGCATGAAGTTGATTCCATATGCTTCGGCAATTGGGTCAATCATGTATGCAATGTTATGTACTCGACCCGATGTCTCTTTTGCTTTGAGCATGGCTAGCAGGTATCAGTCTGATCCCGGTGAATGTCACTGGATAGCCGTAAAGAATATCCTGAAGTACTTGAGAAGGACTAAGGATGTATTCTTGGTGTATGGTGGAAAGGAAGAGCTCGTTGTAAGTGGTTACACGGATGCCAGCTTCCAAACTGATAGGGATGATTCAAAGTCTCAGTCAGGGTTTGTGTTTTGCCTGAATGGAGGAGCTGTGAGCTGGAAGAGTTCCAAGCAAGAGACAGTTGCTGATTCTACAACTGAGGCCGAGTATATCGCTGCAGCTAATGCAGCGAAGGAGGCTGTATGGATTAGGAAATTCATTGGCGAGCTAGATGTAGTTCCTAGCATTGTTGGTCCCGTAGTTCTCTACTGTGATAACAATGGTGCAATTGCACAATCTAAGGAACCTAGATCCCATCAGCGCTCCAAGCACATACTTCGGCGGTTCCATCTTATTCGTGAGATTGTCGAACGAGGAGATGTGAACATTTGCAGAGTGCCGACTGAGGAGAATATTGCAGATCCACTGACAAAGCCTCTCGCGCAGAGAAAGCATGATGGTCATACTAGATCAATGGGTATACGATACCTGAATGATCAACTCTAGTGGGAGTCTTGTGGGTTGCATGTAAAATAAATATTCTGTTGGCTGTTTAAAATTTATTCATATGATGAATTGTGTACCAATTATTTCTTTTTACGATTAATGGCAAGTTCTTTTATTACGATATACTGTTTCTATATGATAGAATAAAATTCGTGATGAATACCCTTAGAATGTTCGCTTCCATAGGACATCAAGTACGAGACTTGAATGTGAGAGCCTATGATTTCGAAGCTTCATTCTTAAAAGGTCCCTGGTCGAGGTATCATCGTAGAAGCTAAGGGTGATGATGATACATTAAGACTAGCATGTGTGTTGACTGATGACCGGTTCTCACAGGTCATGATATTGTGATATCAAGTCATCACGTGGGTACTTGTTAGTGAACAAGTTGTACTGGACAGACCCAACCTGAGACTACTTTGTGGATTGTTACTTAAAAGTGTCACAAGTAGGTCTCATTTGACAATGGTGTTGTGGTCCTTTGACCTGAAGTCACAGCATTCACCGAGTGAGGAAGAGCGTGCTTTGATGTCATCTAAAGTCTTCCTTGAAGAAGGTTGATGATAAGGGTGGTCGTTGGGTACGTTACGAATCATTTGGGTGTTTGGGTGTGAGCAGATATGGGATTTGTCCTCCTATATAATAGGAGTTGCATCCATGGGCCCCTTGATGGAATTGGACTGAGAAATGCATGGCCATGCTTGGTTGAGCCAATATGTGATATTGGGCTCACCATTCTCTGGAAGTCCGTTCTAGATCAAGAAACTTGGATTGAGCTATTATGAGGGTGACACGGTCCATGCCTCTAGTTCTTTCCGGATGTAAGGGACAAAGGGACAAAGACAACGCTGGAACATTGGTCATAAAGGCTTATGAGTTATGAACTCTTATTGCTTGGGGAGCAATGATGCATTGCTAGATGCCGCTCATTGTTTGTGAGGTTTTTGGTTTGATACTTTCAAGATCAAGTGGGAGACTGTTGGAGTTGCCATTGTGATCTAGAAGTGGTCAAACATGTAATCTCACTGCCAACGCGATATGAGCCTGCAGGGTCGCACATAAGAGCATGTGGAGAAGTTGGTAGATTGACTGTGTTGGTAAATGTTACCAATCACCATATATATAGAATGGGGAAATCCAGCAGGTTGTTGCTGTCTGAATTCGTCGGGTTTACACGGATAGAATTCGTCGGATTCGTCGGGATTCGTCGGATTGTCCCGTGAACACTCGACGAATTATTACAGAAACCCTTCATTCGACAAAATGTTGTCGTCTGTCTGGATTCGTCGGGATTCGTCGGGATTCGTCGGGATTCGTCGGGTTGTCCCGTGAAGACTCGACGAATTGTTACAGAGATCATTCTTGGCAAATGTTGCCGTTTGATCTGATTCGTCGGGATTCGTCGGGTTGTCCCGTGAAGACTCGACGAATTGTTACAGAGATCATTCTTGGCAAATGTTGCCGTTTGATCTGATTCGTCGGATTCGTCGGATTGTCCCGTGAAGACTCGACGAATTGTTACAGAGATCATTTTCTCGGCAAATGTTGCCGTCTGATCTGATTCGTCGGATTCGTCGGATTGGCCTGTGAAATCTCGACGAATGATCTTCCGTGGAATTCCGACGAATTGTAACAGAAGCCCTTATTCTGATGTGTGGTCTGCGGATAGCGATTCTTCTAGAAGCTGTTTATCCTTTGGGTATAAATAGGACTTCGTTTTTAGGGTTCTAATAACTTACGAAGAGAAAGGCCGACGGAAGAGTTCCGTTCACGCCTCACGAACCCTAGCCGACGAAAGTGTTCCGTCGCTCGATCGCGTCCGCTGACCTCCTCTCCGGCGATCGTCGTCGTGTGTGTTCTTCCTGGAGCGAACCTAGCAGTTCGTGGAAGTGCAAAGGTGCAGTCGTTCTTCTCCCGGCTCGTGTGGATCACTGTAGAGACGTAGACATTATTCTACGTGAGAACTCTTGCATAGCCGACGACAGGAATCAACTCGTGGAGCATCTAGGTTGGATTTGATCCAATCCCGCAAAGGTAATTTCATACCTAGCATTTTTGTTAACTTCTTGATTCAACATTCATGGCCGATCCAAACCTTTTTGGGTTGTTTCTGTTTATTTCCGCTGCGCCTACATTTGATGTATGGTTCTAGAAAAACCCAACATTTTCGACCCGCAATTCTTTTACTGCTGTTAAGAGTAGGAAAAACCAACCAAAGCCCCCTTTTTGTGTTTGTTAACGCTTGTGTAACAATAGTCACACTACGCGATTCGATCACCCAACCTGCATTGCTCAAGAGACCGACATCCGGGGATTCCATTCTCCACATTTATTACTTGACAGCGACCGGTGCACTTGCCGACACGCATCAGATCGCAGAACTCCAGTGCGCACGACCACTGGTCGTGCGCCAATGACCGTGCGCAGTATTCATTTCAGCGCCTATATATATCCTGTTCGCGAATTAGGGCGGAATCCGGCTTCCGGGAGCGGGTCCTCCAGTCCGTACGCCGTCGTTTTCCTTCTCCAGACACCTCCCCTTCATCTTCTCCGCAAGGGGAAGTCGTCTTTGGTGATTCTCGACATTCCTCCATCATCCGAAAGCATTCTCCACACCCGCAAGCACTCTAGCAAGCTGTCTCCATTTCTGTCCGGTGAGAAGAATAGAAATCCTGATGTAGAAGACGACGGGAGCACGTGGATAGATAGTGACAGTCTCTCAACGCCGGAAGCACAGTCCGCCCGAGTCCGGAGGTAGCTCGACAACCTACCATTCCGGCCGTGAACGGCCGCTAGTCTTCGTCCATTGGTTGTCTTCTTCTTTTCTCCTTTTGTTGTACTAAGTAAATCATTTTGACTTGAATATGATGATGTTTAGTCTAAATGCTTTGGTTGTTTCCTACTTGTTCTTTAATATTTGCTTGTGATCCCTTTCACCTCCACTCACACACTCACGCACTCATCGTGTTCGATTCGCGTTAACAAGAGTTAACGGTGATTTGTGAAGAGGTGTTTGTGACCCTCACTCTCCACACTAGTGACCACTCCATTCGCATGCGCATCGTCCATCCGCCTCACGAAGCTCGGCATTGCGGCCGTTGCACCCATCTCACCTTGCGAAGCGGTGATTTCGACCCGCATTTCTTTTATTGTTGTTAACAGCAGGAAACCCAAATCAAAACTCCACTTTTCGTGTTTGTTCCCGCTTGTGTAACAATTGTCACACAATGCATTTCGTTCACCCAACCTGCATTCCTCAAGAGACCGACACTCGGGGATCATATTCCCAAACTTTATTACTTGCGCGACCGGTGCACTTGCCGAAATTATCGCATCAGCCCACAGCTAGAGTCTCCAAAAGTCACTGGTGGTCCAAGTCTATCCTGAAAGTGGGTTAAAAGATTTTTGTACCCTGTCATGTGCATGGAGCATCCACTGTCCAAGTACCACACCAGCCTAAAGATGTGATACACCTGCACATAAGATTTAAACATTAGTTTGGACCTTGCTAAGCTGGGGTCCCTTCCTTCCAACAGTGAAAGGTTCAATGAAAGAATAAGTGGGTCTTTCAGAGTACCCCTTCTTCTGTAGAAGTGTTGGCTTATCATACTAGCAGTCTTTGGTAATATTGCAGAAATAGTATTCATAATAAAAGTAAATGGATTGAGAAGACTTCTTGGAAAAGGAGAAATTCTTGTCAGATTGGTTGCGTCGATAGGAATTCGATGTATGTTTATAGTTGCATCGAGTGGAAGTTGACGCACTTTGGTGTATGCGTTGATTAGAAATCGATGCATCATTTAAGTTGCGTCGAGTAGAACTCGATGCACGTTGATAATAATTCGACGTAAATTTATTTCTTTTCTGAGGATATTTACCTAGGATTCCTTCATATATAGTGAAATTATTTTTATTAAAAACAGTAGTTGTTTTTGGATTTTCTTGTGAATTTTCTCCTATCAGATTATTCTTCCTAGTGAAGTGGATAGGATGTCTCCAAACAGATTTGCTGGATGATTGAGGTATGGGTTCTAAATCAGTATTAAACTCTAGTTGTCTAAATCTATCAGTGAGATTTTCAGAGATATTCTTAAGCTTTTGACTTCTGCCATTTAGAGAATCTTCAAAGGCTTTTGCCTTTGCTAGCTCATTTCTTAGTGTTTGATTTTCAGTATTGATTTTATCTAGTTGCTCCTCTGATCTAGAGAGTTCTTGACTGAGCTCATAGTTTTTATATTGTGTATCCATTTGTTTGAGATTATTCAATTCATTTCTTAGCCTTTTTATTTCTTTCTCAGATTTGACTTGATCTAAACAAAATTCTTTGAAATTATTTTTGAAATCAGTAGAAGAAAAATCTATATCATCAGATATATTTACCAGAGATTTATCTTCATGCTTCTGAGTAGCCATCAAACAGGTTTCCTCTTGCATATCCTCTTCTTGATCATTTTCTTATGAGGTACTTCCTTCAGATTCTGAATCACTCCATGATTGAGCAATGAATCCTTTCTCTTTCTTCTTCTTCTTTAGATCTGTTCTTTTTAGATCTTTCTTATTACTGATCTCTTTAGGACATTCAGGTGCAATGTGTCCAGGTTTCCTGCAAGAGTAACATATAATTTCCTTAGTAGGAGTTTTGTTATACCTGGTTTTTGAATCTCTCCTTCTAGATCCTTCTATTTTGATCCACTTCTTGAGTCTTCTGGCCAGTAGACTGATCAGCTCCTCATCACTTGTAGAGGGTTCATCTGCAGTAGCCTTTAAGGCAATACTCTTTTCCTTTGAGAGTGAAGGAGTCTTTTCTTTCTCTTCTTTCTCAGATCTTGTTTTCAACAGCTGTTCATAAGATCTTAATTTACCCAACAGGACATCTGTTGAGATTTCTTTTTGGCTTCTGTAGTCTCTAATTGGACAGATTCTTGAGTCCAAAGGGCTAGGGAAGCAAGTCAGCAATTTGTCATTTATCTCAGTGAGAGATATGTCCTTCTCAAGTGTTCTTAACTCATTTATTATGAGGCTGAATCTGGCATACATGTCAGCAAAACTTTCACTATCTTCTTCTGGAAGTTTTCATACTGAGAGATGAGTAATGCCTTTTTATCCTTTCTCTCATCAGCACTCCCTTCTACCATTTTAGTGAGAGCTTCCCATATTTCCTTAGCTGACCCACATTCAGCAATCTTTTGGAAGATTTCATCTGAGAGGGTTGAGACTAATATATTCATAGCCTTGGCATCACATGCTTGGGCTTTCTTTTCTTCATCTGTACACTCATCCCTTGGAGCAAGTGTTTGAGTGACCTCTCCACTTGAGTCCTTCTTGAATGGCTTGGGAGGTCCTGTCATAATAACATCAAATAGTTCTCCATCAATAGAGTTTAAATAAATTTTAATTCTTGTTTTCCAAAGTGCAAACATCTCAAGGTTGCAAATTGGTGGTCTAGTGGAAGCATAATCTTTGATTTGTGCCATAAAAAAAGTTTTTAGAAATATATATATATATGAGGTAGGATTTTTTGATCAAGGAGTTACCCCTTTTTGATCAACCTCCCTCTGATACCAATTAAAAGTGCACAGTTAACCTCACTAGAATTCTCTAGAGGGGGGTGAATAGAGAATTAAAAATATTTTGTGCAAAGTTAACAAATATATATATATATATAAATATATATGTGTAATATTCACGGATTTAAGCTTCCCACACACCAACAAGAATTAAGCAAATAAAGAATGAAATAGCAAAAAGAAAATCACAGCACAACATAAAGAAATATAGTGGTTCCCCAAACTTTGGGTAGTCCACTCTTCTACCCCCTTGGTAGGAATTCACTATCTTGCACTGAGTCTTTTGATAAGGAGACTCTTAGAACCAGCCTGAGTCTTTTGATTAGGAGACTCTTAGAACCACTACAACTGAATCTTTTGAAGAGGGATTCTTAAAACTCTTTTGCACAATTTGAAAATGGAATAAGAATAAGAAGAAGAAGTAGAAGAAAAACAATTGGAGTAAGAAAGAATCTTCTTCCTAGCAAGAAGATTAGAAGCACAAGTATAGTGAATGAAATCTCTCTCCTATAGTGAGAAGGAGATTGAAAGCCCTTTTCTCTTTCAGTGAGAGCTTTCAGAAATGGCAGCAGTATGGCTTCAGAAGGAAGAGAGGAAGAAGGCTTTTTCTTTGCTGCAGCACACTTTCACTTTTCTCAGCTTTCTCACTTTTCACTTGGGAGCTTTTCCTCTTTTACAAATGGATGGAGTGGATCACTTCTTCTTGTTCTTTGCCGACCTCCTTCTGTATTTATAGCTCTGTTTATTCAAAAATATGGTTATAGTAGAATAATCAATTAACAGTCAGAGAAATAGTAAGAGAGAAAAGTTTCCATAATTATTATATCTGTAGAAGGAAAGAGATCATTCTATTTTCAAATAATGTCCATACTAATCTTAATCAAATCAGCCAAGAATCATTTAGAAGGAAAGATTGATTCAGAACGGCTAGAAAAGAATAATATAATTCCATAAAATTCAGATCTACAGAAAGAAGGAAAGAGATCTGGCGTGTTATTGAATCTGTCATAGAAATCGACGTGCGTCGATTACTATTCGTCGTAAGCGTCGATTTCAGTCTGGCTAGTCGTCGAGAAGAAAATATGGAAAGAGCGTCGACAGAGGTGCGTCGACTTTACTGGGTGCGTCGATTACACTTCGACGCTGCGTCGATTACTATTCGTCGCATATTTACTTAAACTACTTTTTCATTCTGAGAACTCATTTTCTACTCATTTCTAGGGGTTAAGATAAATCATTTCCCCAACAATTTCTTGATGTTCTTGAAAAATGTTTTTCAAAATTCATTTGTATTATAAAGAGGCCTTTCTTCAGTTGAAATTTCAGAGTATATTGATTAGATTTGAAGGCTCTTTTAGCATATTTTTGGTGATTTTTCAAATACTTGTGTTTTGTAAAATCATTAAAGCTCAAAATAATAAAATATGCAAACACAAGATGCAATGTTAGAACAAAAACAAATATGCATGATTTATGTATAAAGAGTGAGATAATGTTCATACAATGAATATAATATAAGTATATCTAAGATTAAGATACCTTAACTGCATGACTACACTCTAGCCCCGTACTAAGTGACGGATGGGCATGAGGAGCTGCACACATGCCGTAGGTTGGGGTGTTAATCCCATATGCATACAAAAGACGACGCTCAACCTAGCACTCTTTCCCCCCAGTGCCTCACAAGGCCCTACTGGAACCCTCCCCGGTTAAGGACAAGACATGACTTAGAGGTTAGGTCTCTAATGCACACAATCCTACACCCTCGCTATTGTGAGACACATGTCATAGGTTTAATGATTATGGACATACTAAGCGTGTAAGCCTTAAATATATTAACTATGGTATAATTGCATGATTAGTTTTGGATTTACAATTATATCGATGATTGTTGATTTTAAATCCATTTAGAATACATTTTATTCATGCAAATAACTACAAAAGAAATTATGATTTTCATATTTTAGTAATATAATTTACTTTAGCATTGCAAGATATATAACTAGCACGGACATTGATTTCTATCAATGGTAAGTGATGATGTTAGTATGATGAATTACGACAACAAGGTGCAAAGCTAAGTAAAATTTGACAAATATATAATTGAATTGCATGTATTCAAACATAGAGTTTTAAATTTTCATAGACCTAGAATGAAGTGACAATTTTATTTGATTTCATCTTTTATATCAAGTTAATTCTTAGGTCTAAAGATAATGAGATACATGCAAACAATAAAGATGCACATCACACGCACAAAACAAGATATGAAACTATAATACCAATAACCATCATATATTTCATAATTCCTAAGGTTGATAGAAATAGTTGATTTAAGATAATTCTTGATAGATCATGAATTACGATATATGATAATAGTGAATTTTAGCATAAGATATTAATAGATCAAGATGGAGTGTATGAAGTCATATTCATCATTTTTTAATTTTTTAATTATGATTTTTCATTATAGGGGCTATCTTATGCAACAAAGAAAATAGACAAATATGCAATTAGTTGCGCATTTAATATTTTAGCCTAAGACCCCTAAAAATCCATTTAAATCCAATTTTGAAAGTAATTTCATTAGTCTTGATAATATCATTTAGCAAATTTAGCATTCAATTTATAATGATAATATAAGACATTTATAGGCAATGGATTTAAAAAGGATAAAACACATAAAAATAAAAGATAGATCACTTAAAAAATTATGACTTTATGTTCAATTTAATTCAATTTGATTTGTTAAACATTAGGCTTAAAATGAAAGTCATATCTCATGATATATAAAGTGATCAAGTGTGTTGGCTAAAAAAAATAAAAAATAACCAAAAGAAAAAAAACAATTAAGCATATCATGAAGTAGAGTAATGATATTTCATTTTTAATTTATTTCTACTTCATGCAATACAATGATTCCTAGTGAATGAGAGATTTAGGTATCCAAAGGGGACCAAGTGTGATGGTTCCTTTGGGTACCCAAATACATCGTGTTGGCTTTTGGAGAGATAGTGATGAATGGGCCTTTACAAGTGGAGTTAGTGTTTCATTTTTAATTTTGGGCCTCCATTCATACTTTGGTTGTTTATCTTTTAAATCCATAAAATGATTATGTGACATCTTTATATGATGATAGTTGTTTGAAAAATAATTCATTGGGGATTCATGTTTATTCAAATTATTTTTCAAAATAGCTTGATGTTGATAATTGATGAGTCTGGTTTATACAGTGATTTCTGGCCTCTTTTGGGTTTATTTTAGTGTCATTGCACTTCATTTGCTGTTCATATACACTTATAGTGATAGCATGGCGTCTCTGCGCCTTTTGTGCAATCCTTTCCCCTTTGTGGCATATTTTTTCCTTTATATTATTGTATGCATGTGTTATGGATCCGGTGATGTGTACGGATCAGGGTTATTTATACTTTTCCTGCAGGTCCTGGGGTCGTGTGCACGTTCGGGATGGGGCGGGGTGATTTTTCGCCTAAAAAGCCTCTGATCGTGCGCATTCCTTCGAGCACGATCAGGTGCACGATCATTGATCGTGCGTTAATTCCCAGCCCAGATCGAGATCGGACCAAAGATATGCGCACGATCACAGGCCTTTCTTCGCGCACGACCACTGGTCGTGCGCCCCTGACCGTGCGATGTTTTCTATTTTTCCTTTGCTACAGGTTGACTGCGCACGATCACAGTCATTCCTTCGCGCACGACCATTGGTCGTGCGCCACTAACCGTGCGCAGTACTTATTCTGCTCCCTATTTAAGGCGATGTTCCGCGATTTTAGGGATAGCAGCGGGTTTTTGGCGCGATTTCTGAGCGCGACTCCGTCGTTCCACCTCTCCAAGGTCCCTCCTTCCATTCCTCCCCTTGGGAAAGCTTCATCCATTGATCCTAAGGTCATTCTAGGGTTCCGGAAGCATTCTCCGCCATCTACGACCAGCATTCCAAGAGGAAGACATCTCCATTGGGTGAAGGAGAAGTGAACCCAGCTCTGAGAAGAAGACGGGCAGCGGTTAGAGGTAGTGACAGCCTCTGCATCCCGGAAGCAACCAAGGACTGAGCTCGGAGGAGGCGTGATGACCCCCCATTCTGACCACGATCCACGGTGAGGCTTCTCATCTCGTGGTTACTTCTACCCCTTCTCTTTTTGTGATTTGTACTCTTAATGTTTGTAATGAACTGAATGAACATCTATTTGTCTATGAATGGAAGTTTATTTATGAACTTGTCTTTACGTTATGCTGTGTTGTGATGCGCTCCGCCCCCGCTCCACTTACACCCACACGTTCCAGCACCCGCTCTAGCAAAAGCTGGAAGCGATAGCGAAGAGGTGCCTTCGACCCTCAACCCTCACATCTGCACTCACCTCATCCATATGCTCACCGGCCATCCGCTAAGCGAAGCACGGCATCGCGGCCTGCACTAAACCCATCCACCAAGCGACACGATGATTGCGACCCGCATAGTGTTTAGTTTTCTCATTTCCCGCTCTATAAAATCAACCAAACCCCCTTCTTGTTTTGTTAAACTTAGAACCCCCATAATTAGTTTCCTAACGAGCAAATCGTATTCCCTAACTTGCGGTCCTTTGAGAACGATATTCGGGGAGCTACTCCCTACTTTTATTACTTGACAATGACCGGTGCACTGCCGTCGTACCGCATTTCGTGCCCGCTAATTAGCGGTGTGGAAATAGCGTGTCAAGTTTTTGGCGCCATTGCCGGGGACTGCAAGCGGTTATAATTTGTTTGTTGGGAAATTAGTTTAAGGGTGTTTTTGTTTTTGATATTTCTCTTTTTGGTATAGTGTGCGCATGCATAGACATCATCCTGGTGAATTTACAGCATTTGATCCTGAGATAGAGCGTACTTTGCGGGCGCGTCTACGTGCGGCTGCCACCATGGATGTTAATGAAAATCAGGCTAATGCAGGAGTGGGAAATGCACCGGCCGTAGCTCAAGCGGCTGATGAGAACGAAGTGGTTAGGCCACGGCCTAGGACCATGAGGGATTACACCACTCCTACTGTGGGGAGTGTGTACCCCGGATTTGGTCCGGCTATTACTAACAACAATTTTGAGATAAAGCCGGCCATTCTGAGTATGATCCGCAATAATGCCCAATTCTCCGGGTTAACCAGTGAAGACCCCCATCTTCACCTAGCTGCATTTGCGGAGATTTGCGGTACATTTCGGTACGCAGGAATTGCTGATGAGACGGTGAAACTCAGATTGTTTCCATTCTCCCTCCGCGACAAGGCGAAGGCTTGGCTCCACACAATACCACCCGGCGCAGCTACCACCTGGGACGCTCTGCAGACGAAGTTTTTGGCAAAATTCCACCCGGTGGACAAGGTTGTAAACTTGCAGAGAGAAATCGCAACCTTCCGGCAGCATGATGAGTCCCGATTATATACACATATATGGACTCATCTGGGCCGTTTATCTAGTCATTCCACTGCACTTTAGCCTTGTTTTAGCTTATATTTGTTATTACTTGCTATGTGCACTTCTAGGCCCATTTTGGTGTTATTTCGTATCTTTCTTTGTTATTAGTTTTCTTGCGATGTTAAGTCCCACTTTCAGTGGCTAGACTGGTGTCGTACGCTAGAATAGGTGTCGTGCAGGTGTTTCCGGTGCAATTCTGCACAGGAACACTGCGCACGATCACCGGTTCTATTGCGCACGACCACTGGTCGTGCGCCGCTGATCGTGTGCACTTAACCCTTTTTTATGAGTTCTGTTTGGTGCAGTGCGCACGACCATCTACGCTAGTGCGCACGACCACCGGTCGTGCGCCACTGTTCGTGCGCACTTATCATCAATTTCTTGAGTTCTGTTTCAATCAGTGCGCACGACCACCTACGATAGTGCGCACGACCACCGGTCGTGCGCCACTGGTCGTGCGAACATTTTATTTTATAATTTCTGTCTTCGCAGGCTCCGTCCAGGCAGAGCGCACGATCACAGGATTCTAGTGCGCACGACCATTGGTCGTGCGCCAATGAACGTGCGCACTGTTTATTCCAGCGCCTATAAATTCCGCTGCTCGCGATTTAGGTCGGGGGATCCGCCGTTTTCTCGCCGAGCTCCGCCGTTTCGCCCCCTTTCGCTGGCTCTCCGCCCCCCTAGGCCTCCTCCATCATCCAAGAGCTTCAAGGAGGAGATTCCACTCATCTTCATCGCCAAGCAAGGAGTTCCTCGCATCAGACGTGGCCGGATTGTAAATCGCTGGAGAAGACGGGTCCATTGGGAGGTGTGACAGCCCTCCTCTACCCCGGACGCAGTTGGGACCGAGCTAGGACGTGGATTGACAACCCAACGATTCCTACCGTGAATCTACAACGAGACTCCGGATTCGGTCGTATCTCTTGCCTTTTTCTTCTACTTGTGTGGTTGTAGTTGTTTGTAATCTCTATATTTAGATGATGAATGCTATGAACTATGTGTATTATTGTTTATTTCATGTTTATGGAATTATTTAGTTCATATGTGTTAATGAGGTGCGCCCCCATCCATTTTCCACTCCACCACCGTGTCCGGTGCCGCACTAGCAATTGCTAGTGGCGTGCTTGTCGAAGAGGTGCTTGCGACCCTCAATCCGTTAGCCTACTCGTCCATCCGCCTACCGAAGCGTGGCATCGCGGCCCGTATTCCATCCCGCCTAACGAAGCAGCGCGCTCAAGGCCTGCATAGTTCGATCCGTTTGCCTACTCGTCCATCCGCCCTTGCGACGCAGCGCGCTCAAGGCCTGCCTAGTCTCCATCCCGCCAAGTGAAGCATTGCATAGCGGCATTGCATAGGAGTAGTCGTAGTATTTTCTCTTTATTTTTCACAAACCAAATCCCTTTCGTCCGCACTCCACCTATCACTGGACTTCGATCTCAAGTCCTTCCTCGAAACCTAACTCCACCTTACTGTGTTCCTCAAGAGACCGACACTCGGGGATTTTCCCCATTATTATTACTTGTGCGACCGGTGCACTTGCCGACACGCATCAAGTTTTTGGCGCCGTTGATGTAGAGCTTGCATACAGATGAGTACGCGCTCAAGTGGGTGTTGTGGTGTGCAATGAAAATAAACAAAACATTTTAAATGAAATCTTCTAGTATGCAGTGCAATAGTGCACGTGAGCGGGTAAATAAAACTACTCTCCCCCAGACTTAAACTAAACAATCCGTATAATATATGACATGAAAATTAGCAAAGGCTAGGGGAAGAGAGTACCCAATGCTCAGCAAGTGAGCATACCAGAAGATTGGCGTTTAAACCAAGACTAAGCTGCAGCATCCGCCATCCAGAAGAAGATACCTGCAGGGGTCAGCTCCGCAAAAAGAAAATAGAAAACTGAAATAAAGTGCAATTAACTAAATAAAATTAGCAAAGAAATGAGAATGCAAGAAAAATTAAGATAACTACTGGGGTTATTGTCCTCCCAGCATGACTTATTCTAAATTAAAACGGTTCTAGCTAATGGGCCTATGAAAAAGAAAATGCACAGGTAACTGCTGCATTATCCGTTTCGGTAGCTGGTACCGATACGGAGATAAGGCAGTCACCCCTCTACCTAAATAATAATACCTGCTCCTCACAGGTAGAGGGAAAATAAAGTAAGAAGAGGAGGAGGCCTGGTCCTCACTCATCTCGCCAAAACTATCCTTGCCCAGCAAGGTATCGCCCACAGCAGGTCCGCAGGAGGAGAAGGCAACGAGTGGAGCTTCCTCTACGGAGGGAGGATCAACCTCCTCACATGAGAGGATGCTCTCATCATTGACTTGAGCAAAGAGCTCCAAGTCCTCCTGGGATACCTGTGAAGACTCAACCTGCACAGGCTCGGATGAAGAAAGGGGATCAAGAAATAAAGAAGACGAAGAACATAAATAAACATCAATCGGGGGAGTGATCCCGATCTCACTCCCATCAGGTTGGGGAAGTAAAAAAATGTTTGCATTGTCATCAATGCTACAAGATTCGGCGGGATCAACGGTGGCCAAGCTTAGGATTTGGACTTCCTCCACCGGTGCTGAGGAAAAATCCTCTTCACCTAGAAGGTTGTCCTCCTCCATAGGAGTAGGCACAAAACTAAGATCAACCACCTCATCCTAAGACACATCATCAACAATGTCGTCGGAGACGAGTATAGTATGCACAACAGGGAGAGGAATAGTGCTCGGATAAAAGTCGAGCACCGATTCCTCACAAAGAATCGAATCCACTAGGGGTGGTGGATGCACCGGGAGAATAGGCTCAGCAATGTCGGTGCCCAGATCAGCCACACATCCAGTGACCATGTCCATGCCATACCCTTCAAGATGTGAAGGTGACAAAGACACATAACCGGATGTTGAAGGTGTGCCGCCAGAGTTAGGATTCGGGACGATCCGGATATCCGGCTCGTCATCCTCATCCAATTGGCGAAGATAAGCAACACAATCCTTCAGGGCATGATCTGTGCTCCGACAAAACTGGCACTGCCTAGCAGGCTTCTTTGGCACAGCGGGTGCTGAAGCCGAAAAGAAGTATGACGGTAAAGTCTCAGCAGAGTAGCCATAAGACTTATGCGCACCATATGGAGTACCAGACGAAGTCGGTGCTCCATATGCTGGGCTATAAGAATTATGCCTACTATTCTCCGTAGGGCATTCATCACTAGAGTGGGAGGTAGCTCCACACCAACGGCAACGGAAATTAAGATGTTCCCACATAGTGCGAAGATAAAACGATTCAAAAATAAAAATGCTATTGTGCAAAATACTACACCTAACAAAAATTACTAAAGCAACCTAATTAAAACAGGAAAATGGAATAAAAAGAAATAAAACAAAGAAATGCAATTTACAAATGGAAGGGCTTCTCTCTCAGGTTCTCCCTCTCCAGAAAACTCACACGACTGTGTTCCCCGGCAACGGCGCCAAAAACTTGATGCGTGTCGGCAAGTGCACCGGTCGCGCAAGTAATAATAATGGGGAAAATCCCCGAGTGTCGGTCTCTTGAGGAACACAGTAAGGTGGAGTTAGGTTTCGAGGAAGGACTTGAGATCGAAGTCCAGTGATAGGTGGAGTGCGGACGAAAGGGATTTGGTTTGTGAAAAATAAAGAGAAAATACTACGACTACTCCTATGCAATGCCGCTATGCAATGCTTCGCTTGGCGGGATGGAGACTAGGCAGGCCTTGCGACGCAGCGCGCTCAAGGCCTGCCTAGTCTCCATCCCGCCAAGCGAAGCATTGCATAGCGGCATTGCATAGGAGTAGTCGTAGTATTTTCTCTTTATTTTTCACAAACCAAATCCCTTTCGTCCGCACTCCACCTATCACTGGACTTCGATCTCAAGTCCTTCCTCGAAACCTAACTCCACCTTACTGTGTTCCTCAAGAGACCGACACTCGGGGATTTTCCCCATTATTATTACTTGCGCGACCGGTGCACTTGCCGACACGCATCACATCACGATCAGGAGACCCTTGCGGAAGCATGGGATAGGTTCACGGACCTCCTCCGGAAGTGCCCCCAGCATGAGCTGCAGCCTTGGAGCTTGGTGGAAAATTTCTACTTGGCAATTGAGCCCAATTATAGGGTCATGATTGATGTTGCTGCAGGCGGCACCCTGATGAACCATACACCCCGCAAAGCCAGTCTTCCAAGAAGCATAGGCGAGGTCGCCACTTATATGTTCTCAGCAGCCATAAGGAGGTGAGACCAGAGTACCAACATCGGTCTCGCCCGAATCCTTGACGGGAAGCGTGGCGCGTTCCACAGGTTCTGCGAGACCCGCGAGGTCGCGGAGAGGGCAGGAGTTCTCGCCCGCGAGGTCGCAGAGAGGGCAGGAGTTCTCGCTTAAAGCGAGCGAGACCCAGAGACTCGAGTAGTTCCGTGGACCCCCCCTTTTAGGGAGGGTTAGAAGCTAGAATTACCCTCTTGCCCCTGGAGGTCTGCATATAGCCCCTTCAAACAGCGGAGTTTGGCTATGGGCAGGCCAAAATGGGGTGCTTATAGTAAGTTCAAAAGGCGGAGTTTCGCTATTCACAGACCAGTTCAGAAAAACTATAAATAAGACCCAAAGGGCACCTTTGGAGAGGATTCCGGTTGGAAGCTTCTCTCTCCTCTGGTTATCCTTGCCGAGACTCCCCTAAGCTCTCCAAGGTGCCCGGGCCTCAGCTTTGGCTTAGGAGGGGAAGCAATCTAAAGATCTTCCGGGTGTGCGGTGGGACCTCCTTGCTGAGTTTAAGGTTCTGTGTTGAGTTCAGGAACCCCGACTTGCTCTCCCCAAGAGACAAGTAAGTGCTAGTCGCCCCTCAACCTGTTGAGGGCCCCGAGCTCCACAAGAGACCAGTTTCTGGTTTCAACATTCTTGGTGCGGTGAGCGTGGAGTGTGACTAGTGCAGGAAAGTCTTTAAGAGAAAGCATGGCGGGCGAGGAAGAGCGAGATGCAGGATTCGGAGGCTCGCCACCCACAGGGCCACCAGTGACGATGGATATGCTGGTCGAGCTCAAGAGGGATATGATTGGGGCCTTTCAGAGCGCCATCGCCTCGGCGCTAGGTGGTTTCGCTACCCCGGCCCCTCAGATGGCTCCCCCATCCGGGGGCTGCGAGAACGCCCCAGGCCAGCGAGTAGGCAAGGAAGCAGCGGTCCAGGAGGCAGGCCGAGATCTCGCGGGTCGCGAGCTCTTCCCCAGTCTAGTGGGAGCGAGCGAGACCCCTGCCAGAGTGGTCTCGGCAGGAGGAGCCTCGGCAGGAGGCTCTGCAGGAAGAGCAGAGCCAGTTCAGAGGGTGAGTGGGGGAAGTCCCTTTTGTGAGTTGGTGCTCTCGGCACCACTCCCCGAGGGGTTCAGGGAGCCAGCCATGACCTTGTATGTTGGGAACAGTGACCCCGTTCCCCACCTACAATGGTTCGAAGATATGGTCTCGATCAGACCCATGTCAGACGCCTTCAAGTGCCGACTCTTCGCCACCACCCTGAAAGAGAAGGCGAGGGACTGGTTCTACCAGTTTCCCTCGGGTTCGATCTATGCTTTTGAGGATTTGCGTAGGGGGTTTCTGCTGCGTTTCTCCACCTTGAAGAAGAGGAAGAAAGACCCGGAGTCTCTCTTCAATATCAAGCAGAAACAAGGAGAGTCCCTAGCTCAGTATCTGGAGCGATTCAGGGAAGAGGTCCTCCTCATTCAAGAGATACCAGGGCACACACTCCAGCTGGCCTTTACGGTGGGACTGCGAGAGGGTTTCTTCAAGATGGATCTCAAGAGAAGGGTCCCTCTTTCCTATGAAGAACTAATGGAGCGAGCGGCGGAGGAAGTGGACGGGGAGGCAGCTAACCCCGAGTTCACAAAGAGATTGGCACGGCTGAGCGAGCCGGAGAATAGGCATCCCGATGGAAGGAGAAGGGAGGAAGTCAGGGCCCCGGAGTTGGGATGGAGACAGCAAGGTGGTGGGATGTAGGGCCCGGGAAGGGGGTTCCACCATGGGGGAGGTAACTTCCAGGGAGGACAGGGGAGACCTCACCAGCTGGGGTGGAGGCAAGGCCCGAGGCCGCCCCCTCCCCCGCCTCATCAAGCGATGGAGATCGGAAGAGGAAGAGCAGGAAGAGGAAGAGGAGCGGGAGCCGGGGGAGTCGGTCCCAGGAGAAGGAACAGAGGAGTGGGAGGAGAAGGGAGGGCGGCCGCGCTGCCGTATTGTGACTTCCACCAGGAGGAAGGTCACGCGACCGCCACTTGCCCGGAGTTCCTAGAAATGAGGGGAGTAAGAGGACCAGCGCCACAACCGCAGCAGCGCCCGGTGAGGATCGAGGAGGTCCTCACCCCGGAAGATGAAGAAGAAAGATGTGAAGATCGGGTTGACGTGGGAGCCCGGGGGGGAATCGGGGTGATCCACGGAGGGGTGGGGATCGAGGCAACCCGGAAGGCGAGCCTCCATGCAATGTTCCGTCGGAGCGTAGCTTCGACATCTCAAGCCCCGCCCCCGGTGGAGAGGATCACCTTCTCCCAGAAGGATATGCCCGGTCATGAAGACCCGTTCTGCGATGCGCTGGTTATCCAAACCGCCATCGAGAATTTTACCGTCTCACGAATCCTGGTAGACAACGGCAGTTCGGTCAACGTTATCTTCAAGAAAGCGTTTGACGAGATGAAGGTAGAGGCCCGAAGGGTGTTGGCCTCGGATGGACCCCTGTTTGGTTTTTCGGGAGAGAGAAAGGAGGTGGAAGGAGCAGTAGGACTCCATGTAACTCTCGGGGGGCAATCGCGGAACTGCCGTTTCGTGATTGTGGACGCCCCAAGCAGCTATAGCGCCATCTTTGGTCGGCCTCTTATTAGTGCATTTAGATGCATCCCTTCCACCCTACACCAGTGCCTAAAGTTCAACACAGGTGGAATCCAGGTCCGGGTCCGGGGAGATCCCAAGGTGGCGAGACAGTGCTACGTGACAGCTGTCAACACCATCTCTTGGATGGGAGAAGCGGAGGAGTGGGATAAGAGGATGGAGGAGGTGGCCGAGGCCGGAGGAGAGAAGGGAGACGAGGAGGAGGAAGGAAAAGAAGGGGACGAAGAGATCACCCCGGAAAGGGGGGTAGGGGAGCACATGGTGGTAGATGAAGAAGAAGAGGGAGAAAAGGGAGGGAAGGCTAAGGAGAGAAGGGTGGAGGAGGTGACGGAGATGGAAGGGGAGGAAGGGGGAGCCCAAGAGCTCGCCAATGAAGGAGAGGAGGAGAGGCCTTGGGGGGAGCAGTCGCGGCTGGAGGCCGTAGACGAGGTCATCGAACTGGAGGTCGTCACTCGACTAGGAATGATGGAGAAGGTCCGGGTCAGTAGGGAGCTCAACCCTGAGGAGAGGGCGGAGATCCTCGCCTGCGTCCAGAAGAACGTGGACGTCTTTGCCTGGAGTGTCGCGGAGATGCCAGGGATAGATGCGGATGTGGCTTGCCACCGCCTCAACCTCGAGCCCGGCACCCGCCCCATCCGCCAAAGGAGGAGGCCCACTGCAGACAAGCTGGAAGGCCCTATCCGCGAGGAAGTGGAAAACTTCTGAAAGCAGGTTTTGTAAAGGAGATCCAGTACCCAGGCTGGGTCTCCAATGTCGTCATGGTAAAGAAAGGAGGAGGTAAATGGCGAATGTGTATCGATTTCTCTTTGCTTAATAAATCATGCCCGAAGGATTGCTACCCTCTGCCTAGAATCGACGCGCTGGTTGACTCAGCCGTCGGTTATCATATGATGTCTTTCTTAGATGCTTTTTCAGGTTACCACCAGATTCGCATGCATCCCCCTGACATCAAAGACGTCTCCTTCATCACGAGGGATGGATGCTACTGTTACAGGATGATGCCCTTCAGGCTCAAGAATGCGGGGGCTACGTACCAAAGGATGATGGACCGGGTTTTCCGTGAGCAAAAGGGTAGAAACCTGGAGGTCTACGTCGATGACCTCATGGTCAAGAGCCGAGGTCTCGAGTCCCACCTCCACGACCTCGAGGAAACTTTCGAGACCCTACGAAAGTTCAAGATGAGACTCAACCCGTCGAAGTGCGTCTTCGGAGCCAGTCGAGGAAAATTCTTGGGTCACATGCTCACCCCGGCTGGAGTGGAGCCCAACCCGGATAAGGTCAAGGCAATCCTCGAGTTGGCACCCCCAAGAAATGCTAAGGAGATCCAACGTTTGACGGGAAAGTTGGCTGGGTTAAGTAGATTTCTCTCCAAGGCAGGGGAGAGATGCTCCTCTTTCTTCAAGGTGTTACGGGGTAATCAAAAGTTCGAATGGACCTCCGAGTGCGAAAAGGCTTTTCAAGCGTTGAAAGAATAACTGACCAAGGCTCCGCTACTGCAAGGGCCGAGGTCAGGGGAAGACTTGTCTTTATACCTGGGGGTAGGGTTGGAAGCTGTGAGTTCTGTGCTTGTCCGAGAGGAAGGGAAGAAACAACTACCGATCTATTAGGTAAGTAGAGTGCTGAGGAAGGCCGAGCTTAGATATCCTATCTTGGAGAAGCTGGCCTTCGCTCTAGTAGTGTCGGCCCGAAAACTTCGACCCTATTTCCAGGCACATTCCATAAGGGTAGTGACCGACCACCCCCTCCGCAATATCATGGAGGGTGTAGAACACTCGGGAAGGTTGGCCAAGTGGTCGGTGGAGTTAAGCGAATTCAACATCTCTTATGTACCGAGGGTGTCCATAAAAGCGCAGGCAGTGGCTGATTTCCTGGCTGACTACGTTACCGAGGTAGAAGAATCGGAACTACCCTATCCGATGTCTTGGAAAATGTTGGTAGATGGAGCGTCCGGAAGACACTCTTTTGGGGGAGGGATAGTCCTGGTCAGTCCCCAAGGGACAAGGATAGAGCAAGCAATCCATTTCCACTTCCCCCTCACCAATAACCAGGCAGAATACGAGGCGGTGATAGCGGGCCTCCGCTTGGCTCGGGAGCTGGGAGTGCAAGACGTGGAGGTCTCGACGGACTCCATGGTTGTTGCTTGCTAAGTCAAGGGAGAGTTCGAAGTCAAGGAACCAACTCTTCAGCGGTACCTGGAGAAGGTTAAGGAGGTGGTGGGACAGTTCCGAACTTTCTCTATCAAGCATGTCCCAAGGGAAGAAAGCACCCAGGCCGATCTTCTGGCCAAGTTTGGTCCCCAGGTTGGGGGGACCATGTCGGAACTCTTCCGACCCTCCATTGAGGAGGGAGAAGTAATGGAGGTGGATCAGCGGGCGTCATGGATGGACCCTTTCATTACTTTCCTAGCCTCAGGGAGATTCCCCGAGGGAGAAATCGACAAGCGGCGATTCAGGTATAAATCGGCTTACTACTCCTTACATGCAGGGGTGTTGTATAGAAAGACCCTCTCGGGGCTCCTGGCCCGTTGTGTCTCGGAGGAGGAGGCCCCAAGGGTCTTGGAGGAGATCCATTCGGGAGAATGTGGCAGCCACTCGGGAAGCAGAACCCTGGAAGGAAGGGTTCTGAGGCAAGGTTATTTCTGGCCCACCCTCAGCAAGGATGCGGCCGAATTCTCCAAGAGGTGCTCTAAGTGCCAACTCTACGCTCCTCTCCAACTCCTCCCAGCTCAAAGGCTAAGAACGATCACGGCCCCTTGGCCATTTGCAGTCTGGGGACTAGACCTGGTGGGACCTTTCCCCCAGGCGAGCGGTCAAAGGAGATTTTTGCTAGTGATGATCGACTACTTTTCCAAGTGGATCGAAGCGAAGGCGCTAGCCAATGTAACCTCTCAAGTGATAAGGAACTTTGTTTGGGGTGAAATAATTTGCAGGCACGGGCTTCCTCTAGCCATTGTCACAGATAACGGGCCGCAATTCGCCAGCGAGGAGTTCGTCAGTTTCTGTACTCAGCTTGGCATAGATCTCAGGTTCGCGTCGGTCCACCACCCAAGGAGTAACGGGCAAGTGGAGGCGGCGAACAAAATTGTAGTGAACCTCCTCAAGAAAAAGATCGAAAACCTCAGAGGGAGTTGGGTGGAGCAACTACCCTCGGTCCTCTGGGCTCTGAGAACCACCCCGAACACGGCCACCGGAGAGAGCCCATTCAAACTATCCCACGGATCCGAGGCTGTCATTCCGGTGGAGTTTGAAGTCAAGTCGCCTAGGGTGGCCACCGCAGGAGGAGGGGATGAAGAATGGATGGCAAACAACGAGGAAGGCCAACGGTTGTCCTTGGACCTAGTGGAGGAACTCCGAGACTTGGCCACCATCAGGAAGGAGGAAGTAAAAAGGCGGATGGCCAAATACTTTGACAGGCATATACGAGTAAAGCATTTCCAGAAAGGGGACTTGGTACTAAAAAAGGTTGATGCAGCCGGAAGGGGAGCCGCGGTGGGTAAGCTCAATCCTAACTGGGAGGGCCCATATATTGTGAGTGAAGTGCTGAAGTCGGGAGGTTACCACCTCCGGGATGTGGAAGGGGAGCCTCTCGGCCGAGCCAGAAGTGGGCCTTGTTGACGGTCTCGATGACCTTGCAGCCCGACCCCACAAAATAGACCGTGCCCTCGGAGTAGGCGCGAAACGAGAACAGCTTCCGGAAAACCGGAAGGCTGAACTCGATTCGCTCCTCGCGCATGAAGCAGGCGAACCCCGTGATCACCGCCATCGCGTTAGGGGTGAGCTGGCCGAGAACAACTCCGTAGTGCCGAAGCACCTAAAAAGCCACGTAAAGAAAATTGAGGCAAGCGAAATCAATCTAGCAAGAGTGATGAAGGAGAGAAGGAGGTGTACCTGGCGAACCTCGGGCCAGAGGGGGAGTCGCAGGCCCATGGCGAAGTGCGAGATCGGGATGGCGATCTCATCGGGCCGAAGGGTGTTAATCACCTCGCCCTTCTCGGGCCGGCGGGCGGTGAACCCAGCGGGAATGTAGTCGGCGATGGAGGAGAGATACTCTTCCTCGCTCATATTGCAGTGGAAGAAGTCATGCTCGCAGTAAGCCCAAGCACACTTCAGGCGGCCTTCCGCCTCAGGAAGCTCTTTCGAGGTCTTCACCATCACGCGTACCTGCGAGAACAAGTATAGAAGGAGGCGAGAACAAAGCTGACGAGAGCTCTGCAACTAGGAGAAGAGGAAGGCGGTAGGTAAATGATATTAATGGGGAGGCTATTTATAGAAAAATGAAAATGGCGGGAAGAAGCCCAAGTGCCGGGATGCTGTCCGACAAAACGTCACATCACTGGGACACTAAACAAAATTACTTCGCCAATCATTGGCGAGCGAGATCAATCTGCAGGATTAGCTAGAATAAAATGATTTGCAAGCGGAAATATCACAGGCATGCGGGAACAAGGTAAAGGAAAAGCGGCATTATAAAAGCCGTGAGCGATAACATAGTTAATAAATTGTCCGGTGCTCGTAACAAGCGAGAATCAACAAAAACCATAGCCTAGCGAGATTGTTGCAATAAAAGCAGAAGCGAATTGTTCATGAAAAAGGGAACCTAAAATCGCGGGGTCAGTAGGGCAGCCACTGCCATCTACCACCACCTCGCGGCCCCCTCCTCGGCGGCCTTCGGGAATTGTGGAATTCAGCAGCAGCGCGGGCGTCGCGGTCGATCAATTGGGCGTGATCCCTGATCCTCGCTATGATCGTCTCCTGAGAGGCATCGCATTCATCAGGGTTGGGGGGTATTGCCGCACGGAGTTTGTCGCATTCGTCCATCAGGGACGCGTGTCTTTCCTCCGCAGCCAGCCTATCCACTCTCGCCTGGATGTTGAGGTCCTGCAACATCTGGTTTTGCTTTTGGAATAGTTCCGCGGTCCGCCGTCTCATCACCTCGGGTTCTCGCGCATCGCCCAGGAAATCTTCCACCCGCTCGGGAAAAGGAGACACCTCGTCGTCCCCAAATTCGGAGTCGGTAAGCTGAATCTCGTCGTCTAACAAAGAAAGGTCGTACGCGAGGTTATGAAAGATAAGTTAGAGTAAAAAAGCGGAAGGGCGAGAAGGCTTACCCCTGAGACGGCGAGAAGAACCGGGTGGGGGATCGAAAGAAGTGCCGTAGTAAGGCCGATGAGTTTTTCCCTTTCCAAGGGGATATCTCGCTGCATCAGCAAGAGGAACATCCGGCGGGTGTGAGCCGCCTGAGTCTCGATTGGCGAGAAGGTCAAAGGTTGGTGCCGGGATTGTCACATCCCGGCGCCTGGGGGAAGGAGTTCGCTGACCCTGTTCCCCCGGGCTCGCTGGGGGCGAGGCTACAATTAAAAGGTAAAAGATAAGATGAGAGGAGGCGCCATCGAATAATATAATTCCAATAAAAGAGGCGGGACCAAATAATGTACCAGGAGGATTCTCGCCAGTAGTATTCGCATTTGCCCGAGGGGTAGTGGGCGGTTCGTTCGAGGGCCCGCCAATGTCCTTGACAGTCTCGCTGACCTGCAGAGACGAAGTTTAGAAGTAGCAGTCGAAGGATCTCGCATGAAGAGTAATAATACCTACCTTCTCGATGGATTTCTCGCTGGCCGAGGACTCGAGGTCGACAGTGTCTTCCCCCAATCGGCGAGCGGCTTTTGCTTTTTTCAGTTTCGGCGTAGGAGAGGGAGACGAGCGATTCATCCACGCCGGTGGCTTCGTCATCATCGCCATCTCCTGTGCCTTGGAGGCCTTCAGGCGAGCTTCCATTTCCTTGGAGAGAGGCATCGGAGGACAGCTACAGTAAAGAGAAGGATGGGGAGTAGAAGAACAATGAAGACGCTTCAGCTCGGGTGGTATTTATAGCCAGGCGATGGGGCCCACAGAAAGATTCCTGACAAGACAGCTGTCGCCAGGCGAACACCCTAGGGTTGGATGATTCTTTGCGAGCTCAGGTTAAACTCGCAAAGAGCGGGGATTGTGTACAACCCGGGTCTCGCCCAGCTCTTCCCATTAGAACCCGCAAAGCCAGTCTTCCAAGAAGCATAGGCGAGGTCGCCACTTATATGTTCTCAGCAGCCATAAGGAGGCGAGACCAGAGTACCAACATCGGTCTCGCCCGAATCCTTGACGGGAAGCGTGGCGCGTTCCACAGGTTCTGCGAGACCCGCGAGGTCGCGGAGAGGGCAGGAGTTCTCGCCCGCGAGGTCGCAGAGAGGGCAGGAGTTCTCGCTTAAAGCGAGCGAGACCCAGAGACTCGAGTAGTTCCGTGGACCCCCCCCCCCTTTTAGGGAGGGTTAGAAGCTAGAATTACCCTCTTGCCCCTGGAGGTCTGCATATAGCCCCTTCAAACAGCGGAGTTTGGCTATGGGCAGGCCAAATTGGGGTGCTTATAGTAAGTTCAAAAGGTGGAGTTCCACTATTCACAGACCAGTTCAGAAAAACTATAAATAAGACCCAAAGGGCACCTTTGGAGAGGATTCCGGTTGGAAGCTTCTCTCTCCTCTGGTTATCCTTGCCGAGACTCCCCTGAGCTCTCCAAGGTGCCCGGGCCTCAGCTTTGGCTTAGGAGGGGAAGCAATCTAAAGATCTTCCGGGTGTGCGGTGGGACCTCCCTGCTGAGTTTAAGGTTCTGTGTTGAGTTCAGGAACCCCGACTTGCTCTCCCCAAGAGACAAGTAAGTGCTAGTCGCCCCTCAACCTGTTGAGGGCCCCGAGCTCCACAAGAGACCAGTTTCTGGTTTCAACAATGATTGATGCTGCTGCAGGCGGCACCCTGATGAACCATACACCCGAGGACGCACTGAGGATTCTCCAGGACACCGCCACTCATAGTTCATTCTGGACTGCTGGGAGAAACGCCCCAAGGAATGCTCGTGGACTCTTTGAGGTGAGCACATCGGGCGCATCTGCCGAGGTGGCATCGGCACCTTATGACAATGTCATGATACTTAAGAGGCCTGCCCTCCCTCCTGCCCCAGTAATGGCCATTTCGTGTCAAGGATGTGGAAACCTCGGCCATCACGCATATGAGTGCCCCTCAGGTGAGCAACCCGCTGAATTAACTTTTGATGAAAGTGTGAATTATTTGAATGATCAAAATCGGGGAGTGCCATTTAACAACGCTTATAACCCGGCCGTGAGGAGTCACCCGAACTTCTCATGGAAACAAAAAGTGCCTAATCAACGATGGCAAGGAGGCTCGCATCAATTTGATGCGCAAGCCTCCGGTAGCCAACCGAGGCCACCACAACCGGGGTTTGCTCAAAATGCACCACAGCAGAGGAGGAGCGCATTGGAAGAAATGATGGAAAAATTTGTTGATCTGGCTCAAACAAATATGGCCAATCAAACTGCGTCAATGCGGAACTTGGAGACGCAGCTAGGCCAATTGGCCCAGGTACTCTCTGAGCGTACGCAAGGCGCTCTTCCAAGCAATACTGAAAAGAACCCGCGGGAGCAAGGCAAAAGCATTGCTGACGCGGATGGTGGTCAAGTGAGCCCTTGCGTTGTTGAATGTACTATCAATAACATCGAGGTTGCCGCGCTTTGCGACTCTGGTGCATCTCGCAACATTCTTGCTCTGCAAGACGTTGAGAGGTTGCACCTAACAATGAACTCTGAGGACCGGAAGTCGCTGGTATTGGCTAATGGAGTGACTGTCGAAACTGAAGGTGAGATTCGTGAGGTTGTAGTAAATTTTAATGGAACGGCTGTGGTCACTGACTTTCAGATTCTCGGGCCCATGGAAAATGACTCCATGCCAATCTTGGGGGTTCCTTTTCTGAAGGAGAGCGGTGCAACCCTCCACATCGCCACGGGTTGTGTCACTCTACCTTCCATTGCAGCAAACCTTTCTGGATTATCTTATCTTCCGAACTTCCCTGTAAGTAAAAGTAAGTGCAGGTCTAATGAAGAGAAATCAGACTTTGACATGAAGAATCCGAGAGAGGAGGAAAGTATCACTCTGATGGAAGAAGAAGCAAAGCGGCTCACAAATAATGAGTTGGAGATAGAAGGGAAAAGCAATGAGACCAAGGCGTTGGAAGTCATGGGAGAAGGCGGAGCGACGAGCCTTCCAAACAATGTCCTTATTGAGAACAAGAAATGTAAACAATCTAAACAGGTTCATTGGGCTGATCTACCCCCTCTTGAGGGTGCAGAAATGAAGCCCCCGGCTGATCCCAATCCGACAAACACTATCACTCCTCCCGCACATGGTGCTCAGTGGCACTCTCCTTCAGTGGAAAAGCTGAAGCGGGAAAGAATCCTGCATGCTGCGCGCTTTGCAGCCCTCCGGTGCGAGAAGGAGGAGGTTAGGGGCAAGGGAGAGACATCTTCCTTGGGCCCTAAAGCTTTCACCACCTGCCCATCTCGCGTGACTGGGGAGAACCACCACAAATCAGCATATAGCTGATGCATGCCGGGATCTCCGGGCTATGCTGTGTGTCATCTGTGATGTTTTTTTTGTGTGCTTGGTGGTTCATGTTATTTGCTGCGTAGTACTGTCTCTTTAGCTTTTTATTATAAGACTTTTGCTGTCAAACTATAATACAGGTATTTGGTCCACCTTCAAGGACGCTAAACAAAAGGGCTCTTGGGAGACAACCCATTTGGGATCATTTTGTTCCGTTCTTTTTTTTGTTTTTGTTATTTTCTTTGCTATATTTTTGTTGTGCTGGGATCCTTTTAATCGCAGGTCCGCATCTATTGGAGCACGGCGGGATCACCGCCTTCTAAACAAAACGCCATATCTTCTGGTATGCTCATTTCTGAGCATGGGGTAATCTCTCCTCCTAGCCTTCTTAAGCTTATGCCGCAATCGAACATGTTTTTTTTTCTTAGTATAAGTCTGGGGGAGTGAGAGTTATCGTTACCTCGTGCACAAGCACAGTGCACAGCATACTAGGATTTACACTGTGTTATATTGTAGCATTGTTCATCTCATGGCACACCACGACACCCGCGTGAGCGCACTTAACTGTAGGCGCGCGACGAGTCTAACTAGTCTCGGTTGTGTGAATGGGAAATCACGGTGCTGGGTTAGGATTGCGAGACGTAGTACTTTGTTGACTCCTGTAGTGCTCCTAGTCGAGTGCTCATGTCTCGTAGGAATTCGTGTAGATTCAATTTCTTTTTATGCTTTTAGTCTACATTTTTCTACTAGCGTAAATATTATTTACTTTACTCAATTTGGTGAATCCGGTGTGAAGCAAACGGTAGCATAGGAATGTGTGTAGACGTTCATTAGTCTCGTGTCGCTCGAGTCGGGAGGAAGGATTATCTTTCTCGGTGGCTAAAACTCGCCCCAAGCGATTCTTGAAACATGGGTACACGGTTGGTCAACTGCGTGAATGTGATATAGGCCCTCATTTTGGCCCGGTTGAGCCTTTGCACCCTTTCCTATCGATATATCCTCGTTAGCCCAGTTGTGCCTACCCGTTCTTTGATTCAGCCCCACTTGTATCGCACCAAAGCCCAAAAGCCAATCCTAGTCACACACCCAAATCTGAGCTTTAGCTGTTTATTATTTTTGTGAGTTGGGTTGTTGATGTGGTGACATGTTTGTGAAGTTGTGGATATGTTTTATTGTTTATTCGCTGAAAATGATAAGAAAAGAAAAGAAAAAAAAATGATGAAAAAGAGAAAAAGATATGAGTTTGAATGAAAAATTCATTTGTAGAAGTTTAAGTTGGGAGTAGGCGGTGCACGCACCCATGTTGTTAATTCCAAGTCCGGGGGTGTAGTGTACCCGCATGTTTGTGTGGTGATGAGGATAGTTTTCGGTGCTAGCTCATTTGGGTTTTGTGTCTGAGCCGTCGCTTTTATCTTTGTTTACCTCACCTAAACCCAAGCCTCATCTCAAACCTAATGTCCTATTGATTCACGCATTTGAGTCATACCAGTGTCGTGGAGAGAGTGCGAACGGGCAAGCCTATGGCCACCGACATTGATGGATTTCAATGGAGTTATCCCGAGTCCCGATCTTTGGCAACGCTCGCCTCAGCGTTTAGTTTACTTTCTTCCTATGTACGACCTTATGATTCACCGTGATTCACTTGTTGAGTAAACGTAATATATAAATACGCTCTTAGAAAATTATAAACTAATATGTATAATTAGAAATTTTGTCTACTAGATTTCTATGCACATGCGTATGAGACTTCGCATATTAATCCGCCCTTGCAATTTCTAACCCAACTATGTCTTTTCTCGCTCCGCCGGATTTGTTTGCTCGGGACGCGCAAACAGTAAGTTTGGGGGTGTGATGAGTCTGGTTTATACAGTGATTACTGGCCTCATTTGGGTTTATTTTAGTGTCATTGCACTTCATTTGTTGTTCATATACGCTTATAGTGATAGCATGGCGTCTCTGCGCCTTTTGTGCAATCCTTTCCCCTTTGTGGCATATTTTTTCCTTTATATTACTGTATGCCTGTGTTATGGATCCGGTGATGTGCACGGATCGGGGTTATTTGTACTTTTCCTGCAGGTCCTGGGGTCGTGTGCACGTTCGGGATGGGGCGGGGTGATTTTTGGCCTAAAAAGCCTCTGATCGTGCGCATTCCTTCGCGCACGATCAGGCGCATGATCATTGATCGTGCATTAATTCCCAGCCCAGATCGAGATCGGACCAAAGATATGCGCACGATCACAGGCCTTTCTTCGCGCACGACCACTGGTCGTGCGCCCCTGACCGTGCGATGTTTTCTATTTTTCCTTTGCTACAGGTTGACTGTGCACGATCACAGTCATTCCTTCGCGCACGACCATTGGTCGTGCGCCACTGACCGTGCGCAGTACTTATTCTGCTCCCTATTTAAGGCGATGTTCCGCGATTTTAGGGATAGCAGCGGGTTTTTGGCGCGATTTCTGAGCGCGACTCCGCCGTTCCACCTCTCCAAGGTCCCTCCTTCCATTCCTCCCCTTGGGAAAGCTTCATCCATTGATCCTAAGGTCATTCTAGGGTTCCGGAAGCATTCTCCGCCATCTACGGCCAGCATTCCAAGAGGAAGACATCTCCATTGGGTGAAGGAGAAGTGAACCCAGCTCTGAGAAGAAGACGGGCAGCGGTTAGAGGTAGTGACAGCCTCTGCATCCCGGAAGCAACCAAGGACTGAGCTCGGAGGAGGCGTGACGTCCCCCCATTCCGACCACGATCCGCGGCGAGGCTTCTCATCTCGTGGTTACTTCTACCCTTCTCTTTTTGTGATTTGTACTCTTAATGTTTGTAATGAACTGAATGAACGTCTATTTGTCTATGAATGGAAGTTTATTTATGAACTTGTCTTTACGTTATGCTGTGTTGTGATGTGCTCCGCCCCCGCTCCACTTACACCCACACGTTCCAGCACCCGCTCTAGCAAAAGATGGAAGCGATAGCGAAGAGGTGCCTTCGACCCTCAACCCTCACATCTGCACTCACCTCATCCATATGCTCACCGGCCATCCGCTAAGCGAAGCACGGCATCGTGGCCTGCACTAAACCCATCCACTAAGCGATGCGGTGATTGCGACCCGCATAGTATTTAGTTTTCTCATTTCCCGCTCTATAAAATCAACCAAACCCCCTTCTTGTTTTGTTAAACTTAGAACCCCCATAATTAGTTTCCTAACGAGCAAATCGTATTCCCTAACTTGCGGTCCTTTGAGAACGATATTCGGGGAGCTACTCCCTACTTTTATTACTTGACAACGACCGGTGCACTGCCGTCGTACCACATTTCGTGCCCGCTAATTAGCGGTGTGGAAATAGCGTGTCAATAATCATAATTAGTTTTATTATATGGATTCTTTGAAAGTTTATAAGAGTGATTGTCTTTCCTTAGAATTGAATGTTGAAAGAGTGGGTTACAATATGTTTTAAATGATTGTTCTTATTTTGATGATTTCCATTTACACTCTTTCTTATCGACATACTCTTATAATAAAAAGGATAATATTTTATAGTTTGATTTTCATGAATATGAGATTTTAAATTTGAGTCATGATCGAAAAAATATTGAGACTTATAATAGTGACTCTTAAGAATTTTGTGAGGGTCATAATTCATTTTGAAACAAAATTCCTTTTGATTTGATGTATGAAAATGGTCCTTTTTAGAAATTATTTTGTATGCTAATTTATCTTTGTTATTCAAAATCTTTTGATGAATGACATTACTAGAAATTAGAACTTTTTCAACAAAAGATTTTAATTGTCTTAACTTACAAGTTAAAGCATCATTTTCAATTATCAATTTTTCATTATGTTCTTTAGAAACTAAGAGCCCTTTTTCAATATCCTTGACCTTTTCTTTTAATAGATTGCATTCTATTAAAGAGCATGAAAGAGAATTTGAAACATCAATATAAGATTCTACTTTAGCGTTTGCTTTTAAAGTATTATTTTCTAAACGTAATTTGGAATTTGCATGTTTCAACTTTGAAATTTTACGTTTAGCAAATTTAAGCACACGAAATGTAGAAATAGAATTAGTTACCAAAAGAGAAGATTTAGATTTTCTTACCTTGCTATAGTTTCCGTCTTCTCTTTTCCTTGATGTTTTGTCATCAATTGAGTTCAATATTGTTTCTCTCTTAGATTGATCTTCCTCCAAGAATGAGTCCTCGTCGATTTCTTCTCTTGGATCCATAAGGAATTCCTCTTGTTCATCATCTGTGGAAGGAAGACTATAAGTATTCTCAAGAAATTTCCAAACTTCAAAAGCAGTAGGAAGCGTATAAATAAGTTTGAAAATATTTTGATCTAGAGCACAATATAGACTATTCATAGATTTGGCATTTAAAAACATTTCATTTTTATTTAAAATACTTGGGGCATTTTAATTGTAATATTCCAAACTTCAATATCCAAAGTTTTAAGAAATTTTTCATAAGTGTTTTCCACCCATTATAATTTTCACTCATAAATAATGGTGGACATAATGATTTTTCATTTTCATAAAAATTATTCCCTCTAGAATATGCGAGATCATGAAGCGCCATTATTCTCGGTTGTGAAGCCGTATTGGAATAACCTATGCTTTGATACCACGTGTTGGATCTTACGGCGCCCTTAGAGGGGGGTGAATAAGGGTTTTATGGAATTTAGATCTTAATTAAATTTATCAGACTTTGGGACTAAAGTTTCAGAATATTTTATAGAAAAATATATTTTAAAATCTCATATAAGGGAAACAGAACTTTTTCCTTACTGTTGCTAACGCCTGACGTTAGCTCTTCAGAAAATTAATCTGCTCAGAATTATGTCAATGAGATTTTACTAATGAAAACATTAATGAAATACAATTCCAGAAAATCAGAGATAATAAAAAGGATTATTGTATTTCAAAGATAACTACACAAATGTTAATTTTAATACTTTGATAAAAATATTAATTAAAACATTCCTTAAGAGGAAATTAAATCAATTGAATAGAACATTAAAAGACATGATTTTATTTCATAATAAATTGAATACAAAAATGTTTGATTTCAATATCGCTAGAAATCGGAGGCGTACAAACTAAAACAATTTTTCCTTTTCTATACCGACTTGTATCCCCACAAACTGATTGGCTTTAGCCTATCCTTCCCCGGATATGGCCTCAAGCCGCTCAAACCAATCCTTCCCCGGATATGGCCTTGAGCACCCCCTAGATCTAATCTCCTAGACCTAGTCACCAACTCACGCAGCGAATTACCCCCTAAGCCGCGCAAGGACCTAGTCGCTAACACAAGGCGAATTTACCCACGGAATCCTTCCCGGAATCCGACGTTCTACCCGAACGATTTCTCCACGAATAAAATAAAAGATTACAAGATAAGTAAAGAGAAACTCCCCAAGAAATTCTGAAGGTGAAGACGAAGTCGATGTAGATGTTGTCGTTCTTGAAATGATCATCCTTCGTATGGGATATGCGTTGTAGACCTTCTCCTTCAAAATCCTCTTTAGATCTTCATGATAGCCCAAGGGAGATCTCTTAATTGCTGTACAAGAACCTCTCTCCAAAGTATCAGAATTCTCGAATCATCACATATAATGAGAGGGGCTGTACTTTAAATAGCCACGGGAGCTAACACGTAGCGTTAAGGGTTAACGCCAGTGTTAGTGAACATGTACGGCAGTTACTGAGATCGTGCATAGTGTCGGAGCGTGCAAACCGCCGGGATCGTAGCAGAAACTAATTTTGTCGAACGCAACACATTTCATCGAACGTGCTATCGTCAAGCGCAGTTAACTTCAATTCGTCGAGCGCAGTTTAGTTCGTCGAACGCTCCAATTCGTCGAGCGTAGTTCAGTTCGTCGAACGCTCCAATTTGTTGAGCGCAGTTCAGTTCGTCGAACGCAATAAGTCGAGTGCAGTCAGATTTCGTCGAACGCAGGTTCCTTCAGGTTTTGTCGAGCGCCTTCAGAGTTCATCGAACGCAGGTTCCTTCAGGTTTTGTCGAGCGCCTTCAGAGTTCGTCGAACGCAGGTTGTCGGGCGCAATTTCGTCAAGCGCAGGCTCATTTCGTCGAACGGAACTCCAAGTTCGTCGAATGCAGCTTGTCGAGCGCAGACAATTTCGTCGAACGAAACTCCAAGTTTGTCGAACGCAGGTTTGTCGACCGCAACTCGACGGCATTCCTTCTCTTGTTAATGATGTGCGTTAACAACTAACGCAAGCATTAGCTCTCTTTCCAGAGAGTCATCTCCAATCAACAAACTACTCATGTAGTTATAGTTCTGGTAAAACCTGCACACTGTAAACATACAAAATACAAGATCAAATACAACACGGTATTTGTTATTCTCAAACCAAGAGATGCGGAACATAGGCTCCAACATCAAACACATCATTTTTGGATTCTACATTCACAATTTCCTTCAAAGTTTTATTTTCTAAACATAGTTTTGCATTAGCCCTTTTTTAATTTCTTAATCTTACATTTAGTAATTTGTAGCAATTGTAGCGTAGAAATTGAATTACAAATAATAAGGGATTTTGATTTCCTTACAGCGTTTGTAGATGAGGTATGGTTTGAACATGAAGTTCCTTTTTCATCATTATTGCATTACTCTTCCATGGATGAGTTTTCATCTTCCCTTATGCTAGATGTGCATTCTATGGATTCATCATATGAGGAGCTTTCTTGAACACCTGTGCAAGCTTTTATGTTCTCCAATTCTTGCGTTTGTTTTATACCTGTAGATGGAGAATCATAAGTTATCTCAAAAAAATTCGACATCTCGTATGCAGTAGGAAAAGTATGAATGAGTTTGGAAATATTTTGATCTAACGCACAAAATAGACTATTCATTGATTTTGCATTTAAAACCATTTTGTTTTTATTTAATACGCTAGGTGGCTTTTTAACAGTAATATTTCAAACTTTTTCATCTAAAGCTTTAAGAAAATTTTCCATCCTTTATAATTTCATCCTTCAAATAAAGGTGGTTTAAGAGATTTTTCTTCTTCATAAAAATTTACCCCACTAAAAGAAGCGAGACCATGAGAGGCCATATATTCCCAGTTGTTAAACCGATTTAGAATAACCTTCCTCTGATACCACTTGTTGGATCTGTAGGCGCCCTTAGAGAGGGGGGGGGGTGAATAAGGGTTTTAAAAACTTATATTATATTTTGATATACTTGAAAAACTAAGAGATTAAAATAGAGATTTATAATGAAAATCTAAATTGATTTATAATGAAAGAGAAAATAATTATCAATTTAGAGAAATGAAAAACAAATCAATTTTATTACCCAAAGAGAGGCATGATTACTATTAATAAAATTGATTACAAAAATAGATTTCTATGACGCTAGAAATCGAAGGCTAATAATTAAATCCTTTTTGTTTTCTATCCCGACTCGTATCCCCACGAACCGGTGGCTTTAGCCTATTCTTCCCCGGATACGGCCTCATGCCGCTCTAGCCAATCCTACACCGCATATGACCTCGAGCACCCCCTAGATCTACACCCTAGACCTAGTCGCCAACACGAGGCAAATTTCTGCCCTAAGTCCTACCCAGACCTAGTCGCCAACACGAGGCAAATTAACTAAGCGATTACTAGAATGAAAAGATCAACAATATTAAAAACTCCCTCTATATGGATCTCTTGGAGAAGTAGACAAAGACCCGCAGAGTATGATCGTAGTCGATGCGGTCTTTTGTCATGATGATGACGCGTGTTGAATTCTTCTCCACAGATCTCCTTAAGCCTTCATGGATTTGTGGGAGTATCTCTCTGAACCTTCCTCTATATGAAGTGGCACGAAGCTCTTGAATTTGGGAGTAGGAGAGGGTGAAGAAGACGGATCCAATGGGTCCTTTTTATAGCCTTGGAGCTAGCGCCTGCGCTATCGCTACCGTCGGCGCTATCCCAGTTTAGGAAATATTCTCCGCGTGAGAATCCTTCATTTTAAGCAAGCCGTCCACCTTCCTCTTGTGCTTTGCACTACCGCCTGCGCTACCCGATACCGCCTGCGCTAGAGGCTACCTCCTGCATTAGATGATATCGCCTGACGCTATCTTCTTCTATAATTGCTCCCCCAAATTGCCCTAATCAGAGCTAGCACCTGCGCTAGGTGCTACTGCCGACGCTAGTGGGCATGTTGGAATTTTGGCTTCAAATTTGGGCGCAACCTACTTATGTTATCCTTGAGTCATGTGGACTTGTTTTCCCGCACACTTAAACACACAAGATTAAATACACATAGGATTTGTTATTCTCAAACCTAGGAGATGCGGAAGACCATGCTCCAACAATAACTCCCATTCCTCCAGTACAGTACACTCAGGTGTGGTCTGACCCTGAAGAATTTCCTGAAAATTTTCCAGAAGATATTCCCGAAGACATTCCTGAATCATCTGATCATACTGTTAAGAAAAGAAATTATGGTGAGGGACCTTTTACAAGAAGGTCAGATCATTCTGCAAGGAGAGCTTCTGACATAGAGATCAGAGAGCCTGTAGCAGAGAGAAGAGAATTCACTAAGGTTTGGAACCCTATTTCTAAGTTAATCATCTTGGCCACATACAAGCTGGTTGATATCTCAAATGAAGAACCTCAAAAATATTATAGTCAAGAAGAAATTAGCAAGCACAAAGCCTCTCAGTTGAAAAGAAAGTTCCATTTTAGAGACTATGGCTACAATAATCCAAATGCTCCTCCACCTCCTTCAAGATATTATCTTAAGCCCAAAGCTTATTTTGACAGGCAGATGAAGAAGAACAAGCAAGAAAAGGCTAAATGCCTTAGATGTGTGTTGTGAACTTATTGAAATCTGAAATATATATATATATTGATGTTTTGATATTTCAATTCATTCTTTTTGCTTGCTTATGTCATGATGTGCTTACATTTATGATTACTATTTGTGCAATTCACCTTAGTAGATAGGGTTCTGACTTCTTCAAATAGGGGGAGATTGTTGGGTATTGTAGCCACAATAACCTTGATTTGAATAGGTATCCCTTGAACTAAGATGAATTGATATTGTATTTGATATAGTTTCTTAGTTGTGTGTTTGCAGGACTTTAACTGCTAATTACAAACCAATGTCAGGTTTCAGTGAGTCATAAACACAGGCCTATGCAATGTAATCCCTCATTGTTTAGACCAAGGTGTTGACTCATGTGAAATATCAATTGGGTTGTACTTCATATTCAAACACTTTGGAGAAGACAAGTTGAAGAGGTTGTTGTTTTCAGAAGTGGAAGAAAAATAGTCTAAATCTTTTTCGTCGAGTGGTCTCTGTACAACCCCGATATTCGCCAAACAAGGAGGCGCGGTTTAGGAAGGCCACATGACAAAGGAAGTAATAAGAGAGGAAGGTCATAGGGCCAGAAACCTCGCGAGAGGGGCCTCGGAAAAATCTCTCTCTGAAGGCTCGCTGAGAGGCGAGCGAGAATGGTCGGCAAGATCGACACTCGCAGGCAGTTTGAGGAAGCTTTCTGAGCTCGACGAAAGGGGTCCCGCGTTCGACGAACTCTCCCGTGTTCGTCGAGCTCACCTGCGATCGTCGAACTCACCCCTGTTCGGCGAAATCATCAGAAGTCGAGGGCTGGTAAACCAATACCTCGCAAGCTGCTGGCAGAAGAGACCTATGTTTGGTAAAGAGGTGTTCAGCGAAATGTGTTCAGTGCGCGACAAAGTCAAGAGGCGGTGATAGCTAAAATTTAAGATGTAAATAATATTCTCCAAATTCTGCGAACTATAGGCAAGAGCACCTATCATTCATAGCATAGGATATTCAAAACAAATAAATATCAAGTGTCGTATTCCACGGGTCTGTTGATTACTTCTACTCACGCAAATTATTATTATTTTATCGGCAGTAAAATAGAGTTTTGAAAATAATTAGAAGAAAAGAAACATTTGATCGGGAATCATTCTTAAGTGAAATGTTTTGTAAATCTAGAATTCAAAAGAAATCGATTTAGACAAACTTGACCGTGGAGGTTCCCAAAATATGATAGAACCTCTCTCGAGAGAACTACCACCTAACCTTAGGTTGATCGATTAAGACCCCTCGGCCAGTCGAAACCCCTAAGCTTGCTTTATGCGGTGAGCCCCACTATTGGATTTGACTCCAATCCGGAAGATTTGCGTCACCCTCTCTCGAGGAATGCATACAACTCTTTTTACCGATGAGCGATCTACCCGTATTTACGGATCTCTCGATACACTAAAATACGGATCAAACTTGATTATCATACCCTAGAAATATGAAACCAAAAATTGCAAATCAACGGTAAATCTTAGTTTTCCAAACTAAACTATGAATAAGAGATTTTGAAAAGATAAAAGCTTAAGAATTCATCCGACCAAATACTATGAAAATTAACAAAACATAATTGAGAAGAAAGTTATTTTTATTTCTAAGTAAAGAAAAGTACAATTGCATGTAAAGTAGATCTAAGCTAGGAATTAAAAAAGACAAGACATAAAATAAAGTTACACTAAGAAAAATGCAGAAAAACTATACTAGAAACGATCCAAACTAAGCATGGCCTGGATCCCCATCACTTTGGCAGCAGCTGGCTTTTATAGGCAGAAAATTGCTGAGTCACGCCCTTGGTCACGCCCGGGAACGTTGGGGAAGAAAAACCGCCAAAATTGATCATCTCGACGGGTCACGGCCTAGGTCACGCCCGTGACCTAGGGCGTGTCTTGACCGAGTCAGGAAACGGCGGGAAACGGCGCGATCTGGAGTTAATTTGGCAGTTGAGGGAGAGGGCACGGCCTCGGTCACGCCCGTGACCAAGGGCGTGTAAGCTGGAACGACTCGGCGGCAGAAACTGCTTGAATTGAATGCTTGTTGGGCGAGTCACGCCCGTGACTTGAAGGTCACGCCCCCGGTCACGCCCGTGACCTGGGGCGTGTAACTTTAATCCGACGTGGCAGCGAGTTCTGTGAGCTGAAAGCGATACACGGTCGTGGCCATGGTCACGCCCCTAGGTCACGCCCGTGACCTGGGGCGTGTATTGAGGGTTTTTGCAGAAATGCTCCAGAATTTCCCCTGAACACGGCTATGTGCTTGAAATTGCTATTAGCAGCCCCAAAGTCCCTGAAAATATAAAACAAAGCAAATTAGATATATATTAAATTAAAATTATATAAAAACTAATTAATTACTACTAAAATACTATATAAAAATAACTATAAATAATGCACTATCAAATACCCCCATACTTAAGCTTTTGCTATTCCAGAGCAAAAACTAATTTATAAGTATGAGAAGAATTTATAGGACATTTCCAAAAAGATTTACTTCAAATTATGCACTTCAAATCTCATAAAACTCATGTCAAAATAAGTTAAGAAATTAAAATTCAGATTTATAAGAAATAATTAATAATTCATAAATTGAAATGAGTAGAATAAATTTTAGTTTTGAAATTCTCTAACTAAATCTTCATAAACAAAATTGCATTGAATTAAGCAAAATATTCCAAGATTAAAATTATAAGAACTTTACAATCATGAGAAACTTTTAGAAAACTACAAAATATTAACTATGCTCTCTCAATAATATCTTGGATAAAAAAGTGAACTTGGCTAAATGGGGTAAAATTGGCATTGAAGAAGTTACTTTGTATATGGGAAATGATGAATTTTATCCTCTCATTTCCATCTTTTTTTTTTTAATTTCTTCTTCTTTTTATATCCCAAATGTATATGTTTAGGAGTGATGAATTTTATCCTCTCAACTCCATGCCATATAATCTTTTACTGATTTGGGTGCATATGTTTAGGAATGATGAATTTTATCCTCTCATCCCATGACATATGATCTTTTCAAAATTTTTTTATGCCAAACAATGGGTTTAACAAAAAGGTAGGGGAAGGGCTAGGGTTTAAAGGCTAAACAAATTCCAAAGAAACATTTTAAGAGCATAGAAAATAATTTGAGCAATCTACAAGAAACTATGAGTTCAAGTTAATATAAGTAAAATCTAGAGATATTTAACACAATTACTACAAAATTGAATTATGATATTTTAAAGAGAGAAAGTAAAACTAAGAAATATTCTAAGCAAATCAAGATAATGAAAAACTCATTAAATCAAATTCATCTAAAAATTAAATCTAACATATTTTGAAGAGAAATATAAGATTAAAACTACATAAAAAGAAAACTCTTTAAAAAGCCTATAAAGAAAACTCATAATTAAAATCAATTTTGCATAAATGAAGTTTGGAGAAATTCAATATTACAAAATTTATTTTATTGGAAATTAAAATAGTTTTTTTAAATGAAAACATTGTTTTGAATTTTGTAAATTTTTATAACAAAATTGAAAATAAAGAATAAAAAAAATCAATTTTTTTTGTGAGTTTTGAAAAAGATTTTCTAATTTTTTTTTGGATTTTTAATAAAAACTGAATATAGGAGAATACACCCGCATACTTAAAAATAAACATTGTCCCCAATGTTTATAAGCCAAGTAGGAGGGAAAAGAAAATAAAATGCGGAAAAAGTAAAGGGCAAGAAAAATAAAGATAAGCAAGGGGTGCCTCCCAAGAGCGCTTTCTTTTTCCCGTCTTTAAGCTAGACGGTTATTATTAGGAAAAAGGAAAATAAAATTGAAAATGCACAGGCAACTCCCTTAATTCACGCTCAGGTGAGCATGCCGAAATCCGTTGCCCGGCGACTCCTCCGCTATACTCTTGACTCTTCCGTTGTCCGTTAGCGTGAAATTGCGAATCCAAATTACCTATACATACCTTAGGTAATTTGGATTGTTGGAGATGAGCGGCAAATGAATCGGTGAAGACGTTTGGTTGCAACGGCTCATCCTCTACATGAAAATCGTTAGTATAAAAAGAATCAGGATTTAGCGAGTCAGAAAATTTTTCACAAGGAGGAGTTTCTTGCGAAAATACATGATTAAGCGTCGGTTGTTTATTTTCAAAAATAAAAGAATTATCAGAAAAATCAATGCAAAGGGGAGAAAATTCATGAGACACAATTTCTTCATGAATTATAATTTCATGAGAATGAGAAGAAAGGGCGGGCGAAGGAGAAGAAGAAAAATTTTCATTTTCTAATTCGTCCGGTGTCTCCATGACTTTGCGAAATTCTTGGTACAATTGTTCTTCTTGATCTTGAGAATAAACATTTAAAGTGGGAGAAATAACATTCGGAAAAATTTCAAGATCAGAAGAAGAACAAATTTGTGGAAAAGGCGAGGAATGCAAATCATAATTGAAGGAATTTCCATTTTCGCACTGAAAACTATCCGGGTGACCTTGCCACCATGAATAATCAACATCAGAGTAAGAAGGAAATTCATTCAAATCATTATTTAAAGAAAAATTATTTTCATCATAAAAATTATTATTTTCATTATAAAAATTATAATTTTCAGTAGAAAAATTAATTTGATGTTCATGAGAAAATTTTTGAAATGAAAAATAGCATTCCTCACTAGAATGATGATGCCCACAAAAATGACAAATAATTTGGCGCATTCGCGCGGCTTCCAAAAGATCAACTTTATTTTGAAGCTCGGCAACTTTTGCGGCCAACTGCGATAACATCATTTTCTTTTAAAAAGAAAATTAAACAACCGTTACCTAATAGAAGTGAATTTTAAAAGAAAAAGCAAAAAGAGAAATGGGGGTGGAGAAAGAGAATGATAAAATTAATAAAATTCACGCTTTCAAAATATCAACAAAAAAAATACTCCCCGGCAACGGCGCCAAAAACTTGATAGCTAAAATTTAAGATGTAAATAATATTCTCCAAATTCTGCGAACTATAGGCAAGAGCACCTATCATTCATAGCATAGGATATTCAAAACAAATAAATATCAAGTGTCGTATTCCACGGGTCTGTTGATTACTTCTACTCACGCAAATTATTATTATTTTATCGGCAGTAAAATAGAGTTTTGAAAATAATTAGAAGAAAAGAAACATTTGATCGGGAATCATTCTTAAGTGAAATGTTTTGTAAATCTAGAATTCAAAAGAAATCGATTTAGACAAACTTGACCGTGGAGGTTCCCAAAATATGATAGAACCTCTCTCGAGAGAACTACCACCTAACCTTAGGTTGATCGATTAAGACCCCTCGGCCAGTCGAAACCCCTAAGCTTGCTTTATGCGGTGAGCCCCACTATTGGATTTGACTCCAATCCGGAAGATTTGCGTCACCCTCTCTCGAGGAATGCATACAACTCTTTTTACCGATGAGCGATCTACCCGTATTTACGGATCTCTCGATACACTAAAATACGGATCAAACTTGATTATCATACCCTAGAAATATGAAACCAAAAATTGCAAATCAACGGTAAATCTTAGTTTTCCAAACTAAACTATGAATAAGAGATTTTGAAAAGATAAAAGCTTAAGAATTCATCCGACCAAATACTATGAAAATTAACAAAACATAATTGAGAAGAAAGTTATTTTTATTTCTAAGTAAAGAAAAGTACAATTGCATGTAAAGTAGATCTAAGCTAGGAATTAAAAAAGACAAGACATAAAATAAAGTTACACTAAGAAAAATGCAGAAAAACTATACTAGAAACGATCCAAACTAAGCATGGCCTGGATCCCCATCACTTTGGCAGCAGCTGGCTTTTATAGGCAGAAAATTGCTGAGTCACGCCCTTGGTCACGCCCGTGACCAAGGGCGTGTAAGCTGCGTAATTGCGTCTTGAAAGCCCGGGAACGTTGGGGAAGAAAAACCGCCAAAATTGATCATCTCGACGGGTCACGGCCTAGGTCACGCCCGTGACCTAGGGCGTGTCTTGACCGAGTCAGGAAACGGCGGGAAACGGCGCGATCTGGAGTTAATTTGGCAGTTGAGGGAGAGGGCACGGCCTCGGTCACGCCCGTGACCAAGGGCGTGTAAGCTGGAACGACTCGGCGGCAGAAACTGCTTGAATTGAATGCTTGTTGGGCGAGTCACGCCCGTGACTTGAAGGTCACGCCCCCGGTCACGCCCGTGACCTGGGGCGTGTAACTTTAATCCGACGTGGCAGCGAGTTCTGTGAGCTGAAAGCGATACACGGTCGTGGCCATGGTCACGCCCCTAGGTCACGCCCGTGACCTGGGGCGTGTATTGAGGGTTTTTGCAGAAATGCTCCAGAATTTCCCCTGAACACGGCTATGTGCTTGAAATTGCTATTAGCAGCCCCAAAGTCCCTGAAAATATAAAACAAAGCAAATTAGATATATATTAAATTAAAATTATATAAAAACTAATTAATTACTACTAAAATACTATATAAAAATAACTATAAATAATGCACTATCAGGCGGTCTCGCAGGAAGGCTCGCGAGACCGGGCCTCAGCGTTCGGCGAGCTCAATTCTATGTTCGACGAATTGCTTCCCGCATTCGACGAACGGCTTGCTTCAATCTCAGCGTCTCAGCGTTCGACGAACCGCCCGTCTCAGAGGTCAGTGAATAGTTTAACGTTCTGCATTCGTCGAGTTCGTCTGTGATCGGCAAAGTGCCCTGTGTTCGACACAATAAGTTTTATGTTCAACAAAGTCAAGAGGAGGTCTCGCAGGAAGGCTCGCGAGTAGGACTCGCGAGGTCCTCGCAGGGCGATCGCCTAGAAGAGGCATCGCAAGCAGGACCCGCGAGAAGGCCTACGAGAGCTTCGGCAGTAGTGTTCTTGCAGTTCCCTGCCCATAGGTTAATAGGGTCAAATTACCCTTTTACCCTTGGTGGTCTGCCTTTAGCCTCTCCAAACAGCGGAGTTTGGCTGTTAGAAGACCCATTTGGGGCGTGGATAGTAAAATTAAAAGGTGGGGGACCCTACAATTTGCAGGCCAGATCAGAAATCCTATAAATAAGACCTAAAGGACACCTTTGGAGAGGACTTCACTTCAGCTTCTCTCTCCTCAGGCTCTCCTTGGCTAGCATTTCCAGAGATCTCCAAGGTGCCCGAGTCTCAGCTTTGGCTTGGGAGGGGAAGTGCTCAACGATCTTCCGGGTTAGTGGAGGGACCTCCTCGCTGTGACTAAGGTCTTAGTCATTTTCCTAGTCTTCAGTCTACCTTCTCCGAGGGATCAGTAAGGGCTAGCTGCCCCTCATTTCGGTGAGGGCCCCGAGCTTCACAAGAGGCCGAGAAATCAGTTTCAACATTTTGGTGCGGTGAGCGTGGAGCGCGGCTGGTCCAAGAAAGTTCCAAGGAGGAGATATGGCAGGAGACAAAGAGCAAGGCGAGGAGTTCAGTGGGTCGCCCCGGGTGGTGACGCCGAGGATGTTCGCGGATTTTAGGAGGGATGTGCTCGACACCTTCGTCTCACGGTCGCGGCGCTGCGGAGTGAGTTTGAGACACCAGCGCCTCAGGCGACCCCTCCCCCAACAGCGGTTGGCAAGAATGCCCCGGGGGGAAGGGCCGGAAAGGAAGTCGCGGGAGGGTCAGTGCAAGACCTAGAGGGGCGAGTGTTGTTCGCCAGCCCGACGAGCTCTGTGCCGGGGAGCTCTGTGCCGGCGAGCGTGGCGCCGGTGAGCGCGCGCCTGGAGGATGCAGTGATAGTGGGGGTGGTTCAGGCGAGCGCCGCTCTCGCGAGCGCGGTCCCCGCGAGCCCAAGTCAGGCGAGAGAGCTCGGGGGGCGCGTGGAGCGAGAAGGGATGGCAGGAGGGGGAAGTCCCTTCTGCGAGCTGGTGCTTTCTGCACCTGTCCCAGCAGGGTTCAGGGAGTGGGACAGGGTGTACTACAACGGCAGGGATGACCCTGTCCAACACCTCCAGTCTTTTGAGGACTCGGTCTCTATCAGGCCGATGTCAGATGCCTTCAAGTGTCGGCTCTTCGCCATCACCCTTAAAGAGAAGGCCAGGGATTGGTTCCACCAAATCCCTGTTGGGTCAATCTACGTGTTTGAGGATTTGCGCAGGAGCTTCTTGTTGCTGTTTTCAACTTCGAAGAAGAGGAAGAAGGACGTCGAGTCCCTCTTCAAGGTGAAGCAGGAGCCTAAGGAGTCGTTGGCTCGCTATGCGGATCGGTTCCAGGAAGAAGTGCTGCTCACTCAGGAGATGCCTGGGTTTGCACTGCAGCTCGCCTTCACGGTTAGGCTGAGGGAAAGTTTTTTCAAAATGGCTCTGAAGAGGAAGGCCCCCGTCTCCTACGAGGAGATGATGGAGAGGGTGGCGGAGGAAATCGAGAGTGAGGAGGCCAACCCGAAGCTCACCAAGAGGTTAGCAAAGCTCAGTGAGCCAGAGGTCCTGCAGTAGGAGGTGAGGAGAAGGGAAGAGCACAGGGCCCCGGAGGAGGATTGGAGGCAGCATGGCGGAGGAATGCAAGGTCGGGGAAGGGGTTACGCCCCGGGGAGGGGTAACTTCTATGGGGGTCAAGGAAGGCCCCATCAGTTGGGATGGAGGCAGGGTCCGGGGGCGATGCGTCCTCCACCCCAGCAGGCCATGGCAATCAGGCGGGGAAGGGGAGAAAGAGGAAGGAGAGAAGAGGCGAGAGAAGAAGCGGGAGCGGGGAGGAGAAGAAGGAATATGATGGCGGAGGCCGAGGCGAGGGAGGTGACGCTGCCGTACTGTGTCTTCCATGATGAGGAAGGTCACGCGACGGCCACCTGCCCGGAGTTCCTATAGACAAAAAGGGCCTGAGTGCCCGCGCCGCGACAGCAGCAACCGGTGAGGATTGAGGAGGTTGAGCCTCAGGAGGAGGAGGAAAGGTGCGAGGACCGGGCTGGTTTGGGGTACCGAGGGGGATCGGGGTGATCCATGGGGGGGGGGGATTGAGGCAACCCGGAAGGCGAGCCTCCATACCATCTATCGTCGTAGCGTGGCCTCGACATCCTTAGCCCCACCATAAGGAGTCGTTGGCTCGCTATGCGGATCGGTTCCAGGAAGAAGTGCTGCTCACTCAGGAGATGCCTGGGTTTGCACTGCAGCTCGCCTTCACGGTTGGGCTGAGGGAAAGTTTTTTCAAAATGGCTCTGAAGAGGAAGGCCCCCGTCTCCTACGAGGAGATGATGGAGAGGGTGGCGGAGGAAATTGAGAGTGAGGAGGCCAACCCGAAGCTCACCAAGAGGTTAGCAAAGCTCAGTGAGCCAGAGGTCCTGCAGCAGGAGGTGAGGAGAAGGGAAGAGCACAGGGCCCCGGAGGGGGATTGGAGGCAGCATGGCGGAGGAATGCAAGGTCGGGGAAGGGTTTACGCCCCGGGGAGGGGTAACTTCTATGGGGGTCAAGGAAGGCCCCATCAGTTGGGATGGAGGCAGGGTCCGGGGGCGATGCGTCCTCCACCCCAGCTGGCCATGGCAATCAGGCGGGGAAGGGGAGAAAGAGGAAGGAGAGAAGAGGCGAGAGAAGAAGCGGGAGCGGGGAGGAGAAGAAGGAATAGGATGGCGGAGGCCGAGGCGAGGGAGGTGACGCTGCCGTACTGTGTCTTCCATGATGAGGAAGGTCACGCGACGGCCACCTGCCCGGAGTTCCTATAGAAAAAAAGGGCCTGAGTGCCCGCGCCGCGACAGTAGCAACCGGTGAGGATTGAGGAGGTTGAGCCTCAGGAGGAGGAGGAAAGGTGCGAGGACCGGGCTGGTTTGGGGTACCGAGGGGGATCGGGGTGATCCATGGGGGGGATTGAGGCAACCCGGAAGGCGAGCCTCCATACCATCTATCATCGTAGCGTGGCCTCGACATCCCTAGCCCCACCCCCAACAGCGAAGATTTCCTTCACCCAGAAGGACATGTCGGGTTATGAGGACCCATTCTGCGATGCGTTGGCCATTCAGACAGCGATCGAGAACTTCACCGTTTCCCGAATCTTGGTGGATAACGGGAGTTCGGTCAATGTTATTTTCAAAAAGGCGTTTGATGGGATGGAGGTGGAGGCGCGAAGGGTGTTGGCCGCAGATGGTCTATTGTTTGGATTCTCCGGGGAGAGAAAGGAGGTAGAAGGGGGAGTAGGACTCCATGTGGTCTTGGGGGGGCTGTCCAGGAACTGCCGCTTTGTCATAGTGGATGCTCCCAGCAGTTATAGCGCCATCTTCGGACGGCCGCTCATCAGCGCGTTCCGCTGTGTCCCCTCCACTTTCCACCAGTGCCTTAAGTTCAATGACGGAGGAGTCCAGGTCCGAATCAGAGGAGATCCGAATGTAGCAAGGCAGTGCTACGTGACGGCAGTCAACACCATCTCTTGGATGGGAGAGGCAGAGAAATGGGACCAGGAGGTGGGTGAGCCGACATGGCTTGGAGGAGAGGGCCGCAAGGTGGAGATGGAGCAGAGGTCAGAGGAGCCGATGGATGAGGAAGAGGTAGAGGGTCAGGCCAGGGAGGGGGCAGAAGAATTGATGGTGGTTGGGCAAGAAGTAAAGGAGGGGGAGGTCGAAGCACTCGCTAGTGGCGAAGAGAAGGAAGGATATTGGGGATAACAGTCCCGGTTGGAGGCCGTGGAGGAGGTCGTGGAGCTCGAAGTCACCACCCAAGCCAGTGTGGTGGAGAAAGTCAGGATCAGCGGGGAGCTCGGCCTGGAGGAGCAGAAGCAGATCCTAGCATGCGTTCAGGAGAACGTGGATGTCTTCGCTTGGAGCATCGCAGAGATGCCCGGGATCGATGATGATGTGGCTTGCCACCGCCTCAATCTCGACCCCGACACCTGTCCCATCCATCAAAAGAGGAGGGCCATAGCAGACAAGCTGGAAGGACCCATCCGAGAGGAGGTGGGTAAGCTCATTCAGGCAGGGTTTGTATCAGAGATCCAGTATCCAGGCTGGGTCTCTAACGTGGTCATGGTGAAGAAGGGGGGAGGTAAGTGGAGAATGTGTATCGACTTTTCCTTGCTTAATAAATCATGCCCCAAGGATTGTTACCCCTTGCCTAGAATCGACACGCTGGTTGACTCAGACGTCGATTTCCCTATAATGTCTTTTCTAGATGCTTTTTCAGGTTATCATCGGATTCACATGCACCCCCCTGACATCAAGGATGTCTCCTTCATCATGGGGGATGGGTGTTATTATTATAAGATGATGCCCTTCAGGCTCAAGAATGCAGGTGCCACGTATCAAAGAATGATGGACAGGATCTTCCGAGAACAAAAGGGGAGAAACCTGGAGGTCTACATCGATGATCTCATGGTAAAGAGTCGGGACCTCGAAGCCTACCTCCGAGACCTTTAAGACATTGCGGAAGTATAAGATGAAGCTCAACCCCTTGAAGTGTGTCTTCAGGGCTAGCCGAGGGAAATTCCTAGGTCACCTGCTCACCCCGGCGGGGGTGGAGCCAAACCCGGACAAGGTCAAGGCAATAATGGAGTTGGGATCGCCCAAAAATTTGAAGAAGGTTCAGAGCCTCACGGGAAAGCTGGTCGGACTCAGTAGGTTCCTCTCCAAGGCGGGAGACAAGTGTACACCCTTTTTCAAGGTGTTAAGGGGAAAAAATTCGAATGGACCTCGGAGTGTGAGGGAGCCTTCCAGACTTTGAAAGAACAACTCACTCAAACTCCTCAACTCCAAGGGCCGAGACCGGGAAAGGACCTATCCCTATACCTGGGGGTAGGGTCTGAGGCAGTAAGCTCAGTACTGATCTGGGAAGAAGGGAGAAAACAGTTCCCCATCTACTACGTCAGCCGAGTGCTGAGGAAGGTGGAGCTCCGGTACCTGATCCTGGAAAAGTTGGCCTTCGCATTGGTAGTGGCGGCCCGGAGGCTCCGACCTTACTTCCAGGCACATTCGATCAAGGTAGTGACTGATCACCCGCTTCGCAAAGTCATGAAAGGGGTGGAGCACTCGGGCAGGTTGGCAAAGTGGTCCGTGGAGCTGAGTGAGTTCAATGTTACGTTTGTACACAGGGCGTCGATCAAGGCCCAAGCAGTGGCAGACTTCATGGCTGACTACACAACCGAAGTAGGGGAGCATGAATCACCCCCCCCCCCCCACCCGCCAGTGGCATGGAAGCTGTTGGTGGATGGTGCGTCAGGAAAGCACTCCTATGGAGGGGGAATCATCTTGGTGAGCCCCCAAGAGACAAAGATCGAACAAGCGTTGAACATCCACTTTCCGATTACCAACAACCAAGCTGAGTACGAGGCGGTGATAGCGGGCCTGCGGTTAGCTTGGGAATTAGGAGTACAAGATGTGGAGGTCTCGACGGACTCCATGGTGGTAGCATGCCAAGTCAAGGGAGAGTTTGAAGCAAAGTACCCGACCCTCCAGAGGTACCTAGAGAAAGTCAAGGGGGTCATCGGGCAATTCCGCACTTTCTCCGTCAAACACGTGCCAAGAAAGGAGAGCACCCCCGCTGACCTCCTAGCCAGGTTCGGTCCCCGAGCAGGAGGGACGGCTTCGGAGCTCTTTAGACCCACCATCGAGGAAGGAGAGCAGATGGAGGTGGATCGGCGGGCCTCATGGATGGATCCCTTCATCACCTTCCTATCATCAGGGAAGTTCCCTGAAGAAGACATAGATAGACGACGCTTCAGGTATAAGTTGGCTTATTATTCTTTGCATGCAGGAGGACTGTATCGAAAGACACTCTCGGGACTCCTGGCCCGTTGCGTTTCTGAGGAGGAGGTTCTGAGAGTCCTAGAAGAAATCTACTCCGGGGAGTGTGGAAGTCACTCCGGGAGCCGGACTCTGGAGGGGAGGGTGTTGAGACAAGGCTACTTCTGGCCTACTCTCAGCAAAGATGCGGCGGAGTTCGCAAGAAGATGTTCGAAGTGTCAGCTCTATGCGCCGCTCCAACTCCTCCCGGCCCAGAGGCTCCGGACCATCACGGCCCCCTGGCCTTTTGCTATATGGGGAATGGACCTGATTGGCCCTTTCCCACAAGCCAGTGGCCAAAGGAAGTTCTTGTTGGTTATGATCGACTACTTATCCAAATGGGTAGAAGTAAAGGCCCTAGCCAAGGTAACATCTCAAGTGGTAAGGAATTTTGTGTGGGGAGAGATAATTTGCAGGCACGGGCTCCCTCTGGCTATAGTGACAGACAATGGGCCGCAATTTGCTAGCGAAGAGTTTGTTAGCTTCTGCACCCAACTCGGCATCGACCTCAGGTTCGCATTGGTTCACCACCTGAGAAGCAACGTTCAGGTGGAGGCGACAAACGAAGTAATCGTCAACCTACTAAAGAAGAAGGTGGAGAACCTCCGGGGGAACTGGGTGGAGCAGCTACCATCCGTTCTCTGGGCCCTGAGGACTACTCCAAACACCGCCACCGGGGAGACCCCGTTCAAACTTTCTCATGGATCTGAAGCAGCCCTTCCCATAGAGTTCAAAGTAAAGACCACCAGGGTGATCGCCGCAGGTGAGGGAGATGAAGAATGGCTAGCGGCTAATGAGGCTGAGTAGAGGCTGTCCTTGGATCTGGTAGAAGAGCTTCGGGACCTGGCCACCATTAGGCAGGAGGAAATCAAGCGACGAATGGCCCGATATTTTGACAAGCACATCCGAGTAAAGCACTTTCAGAAAGGAGATGTGGTCCTGAAGAAGGTCGACGCGGCCGGAAGAGGGGCCGTGGTAGGTAAGCTTAACCCCAACTGGGAGGGTCCATATATTGTAAGTGAAGTGCTCAAGTCCGGGGGGTATCACCTCCGGGATGTGGAAGGGGTACCTCTCGGCCGAGCCAGGAGTGGAGATGATCTGAAGCGATTCTACCCTTGAAAGTTTTTTACTATACTGTTTGTTGAATATCTTACCTTCTTGTATGATGGTTATAACTGCTATGCGAAGATAATAAAGGTGACAAGTATTGGTGCTGGAATGCCCCAGATCAATTCTGTTCCCAGGCTCTCACTAGATGGGGGGTACATGTTGATCTCTGGGGAGGCTGGCAAGGTGACAAGTATTGGTGCTGGAATGCCCCATATCGATTCCGCTCCCGGGCTCTCACTAGACGGGGGTACAGGTTGATCTCTGACGAGGCTGGCAAGGTGACAAGTATTGGTGCTGGAATGCCCCAGATCGATTCTGCTCCCGGGCTCTCACTAGACGGGGGGTACAGGTTGATCTCTGGAGAGGCTGGCAAGGTGACAAGTATTGGTGTTGGAATGCCCCATATTGATTCCGCTCCCGGGCTCTCACTAGACAGGGGGGGGTACAGGTTGATCTCTGGAGAGGCTGGCAAGGTGACAAGTATTGGTGCTGGAATGCCCCAGATCGATTCCGCTCCCGGGCTCTCACTAGACGTGGGGTACAGGTTGATCTCTAGAGAGGCTGGCAAGGTGACAAGTATTGGTGTTGGAATGCCCCAGATCGATTCCTCTCCCGGGCTCTCACTACACGGGGGGTACAGGTTGATCTCTGGAGAGGCTGGCAAGGTGACAAGTATTGGTTCTAGAATGCCCCAAATCGATTCCGCTCCCGGGCTCTCACTAGACGGGGGATACAGGTTGATCTCTGGAGAGGTTGGCAAGGTGACAAGTATTGGTGTTGGAATGCCCCAGGTCGATTCCGCTCCCGGGCTCTCACTAGACGGGGGTACAGGTTGATCTCTGGATAGGCTGGCAAGGTGACAAGTATTGGTGCCGGAATGCCCCAGATCGATTCCGCTCCTGGGCTCTCACTAGACGGGGGGTACAGCTTGATCTCTGGAGAGGCTGGCAAGGTGACAAGTATTGGTGCTGGAATGCCCCAGATCGATTCTGCTCCCGGGCTCTCACTAGATGGGGGGTACAGGTAAATCTCTGGAGAGCCTAGCAAGGTGACAAGTACTGGTGCTGGAAAGCCCCAGATCGATTCCGCTCCCAGGCTCTCACTAGACGGGGGTACAGGTTGATCTCTGGAGAGGCTGGCAAGGAGATGAGTTCTTCATAAGGGCAGGTTGGTAAGCCTCGGGTTGGCAAGCCTTCGGCGTTGACCAGGGCCTTCTCGCTCGGCGAGAAGAAAGATTTCGCATGATAGTATATGAGTGATGAGAATTATCCTTAAGCACTCCGGGGTACTTGGTGCTCGGCGGAAAAGTCACCGGCCTAAAGTGGGAGGCGAGCTCTCGTCGGGAAGGAGCATACCTTGCAAGACCTAGAGGGAAGTGCATACCAAAAAGGTTATAATCCTAACGCAAATAGCGAAAGGCCAGGGCATCCAAAAACGTCCTATACCTATCTATCCGATAGCATAATGTGCGAGAACGAACGTCGCGAGAACAACCTTCACGAAGATGAATATCGTGGTAAGCGAGAACGAGATAGCTGAAAGAGCGAACGCAGTACAAGGCCAAAAAAACCATGCACATATGCATTTCACGGTTTGATTTACATGAAGCGGCGATCTCGCCATCCAAAATGAAGCAAAAGAACAAAAAGTAAAAATCATAAGTATCAGAGATCACTCGTGAACCCCTCCTCGTCATCGCTACTCTTCACTGCCGGTAGCAGAATGAAGAGCTCCGGGATGATGTTTTCCAGAGTAACGTCGGCCGCGTCGGAGGATATGAGGCCGGCCGCCTTCATCGTCTGGAAGATATAGCGAGCCGACTCGGTGGACTCCTCGCGGATTTCCTCGTCTCGCGCTCGCCGCTCTTCCTTCAGGCGACGGGGGGAAGGGGGAACGGCGGCACGGGACAGATCACGATTAAGATCTTTCAACCTGGCCACCTCGCCCTCTAGGCCTTGAATGCGAGCGCCAGTTCTTTTGGCAGTTGCGGTGTCCTATAAGCGAAAGACAAGTTCAGAAAGCGAAAGGGTTGAAAGGGAGAAGTGGCGAGGTCTAGGTAACTCACTACACTGCTCGCTGCGGCGAGCAGCTTCTCCTTCAGCTGCGCATTCTCGGCAAGGAGCACCTGATAAGCCCTCGCGAGCTCCACATTTTGTTGCTCTAGTTGTAGGCATCGCCTTCCTGTCATATGGGCGAGCTCACCGAAGCGCAGCTGGGACCTCGCGCTCTCATAGGAGAGGGTCTTTGAGGTCTCGTCCTTGTAGGATCCGGCGTCCTCGCGCCCGTAGAGGGCGAAGGAGAAGTCATAGGCATGGCCGTTGACGGTCGGCTTCTCCACCCAGGAAGGAATGATGGTGGAGACTTCAGCTTTGTTAACCTCCGGCTTCCAATACACCAGAAGCTCGCCGGTCTCATCCCTGCGTCTCTGGCCGAGCCCAAAGTTCTAGTGGTTAACTGGAATGGGCGGGTCAGAGGTCTTCGCGGCTTCCTCGCTCTCCTCATTGACCCCCCTCTCCTCGGAGAGGATGGTTAGGTCGATGTCGCCAGGGGCGGCTTCGGAGTGCCCCTTTCCCTTAGAGGGGGCGAGCGAGCCTTGGCTCTTCTTGCCTCTCTTCTTGGGAAGGGACTTTGAGGCTGGGCCCCGGCTGCCGGAGGCCTCCGATCTCTTGCGAGAAGAGAGCTCAGCCGGGGTGGTGGTATCACGACAGGCCTCCGCTCCCATGGTCGCGAGAGCATGGGTGGAGGAAGACTTCCATTTTCTTGCGTAGGGGGGGTGAGTGTGGTAGATCTCGCTCACCTGAAAAAGTGAGGGTTAGACATCTAGCGCGGAAAACGTTGAAACCATGGAAGTTAGCGGGCGAGATCATTACCTTCCCTGGCAAGCACTGTGGGTAGCAAGCAAGGTTGCGGCGAAGATACACAACCTCGAAGTTCTTCTTGCAGAAGAACTGGTATAAGGCGGTGTCGTGGCCGCCGAGAGTAGGAGGACGGTAAGTAGTCTCGCTGTACTGAACAGGCGAGAAAGGTATGTTGCCAAAGTTCCCCTTGACGAAGAGGAACTTCTGAGCCCAGTAGTGAGCTTTGTTGACGGTCTTGTCGACCTTGGGACCCGAGCCCACAATGTAGGCGGTCCCATCCTTATACGCACGGAAAGAGAACAGCTTCCGGAAAACCGGAAGGCTGAACTCGATGCGCTCCTCACGCATATAGAAGGCGAAGGCGACGATGATCGCCATCGCGTTGGGGTCAGTTGACCCGGTATCACACCGTAGTGTCTTAACACCTGGCGAGCAAGATGGTGAGACTGTCAGTTAAGCGAGGAAGAATCCATTCTCATCTAAGGAAAGGAAGGCGAGATTAGTAGTTACCTGGCGAACTTCTGGCCACAGAGGTAGCCTTAGACCCACCGCGAAATGGGCTATGGGGATCGCGAGTTCATCAAGTTGGGGGACATTTATTGCGTCATCCTTGGTAGGTTGGCAAGCGGTAAACTCCGACGGGATAAAGTCGGCGACGGCGGTGAGATATTCCTCCTTCGTCAAGTTCGCCAGGAAGAAAGAGTGGTCGGTAAAGGCGCATGCACACTTCAACCTGCCCTCAGCCTCGCTCTGGTCACCGACCATCTTGAAGACCTGCGAGGAAGAGAATAGCGCAAGAAAGAGGGGTAAATGCGAGAGCTCCGGAGTAGTGAGAGAAGATGGTCGACGGTAAATGTGGTGGTTGACACAGTTATGACAACCTATTTATAGCAAAAGTAAAAGAGCGGGAAGAAGCCCAAGCGTCGCTGAGTGCGGTTAGCCAAAATATCACATCAGGATCGTAGGCGAGAACTCCCTGAGAAGTTAGCATAAGCAGATTCTTTGCGAAGGCAGCACGAACAAACGAAATGGAGAAGGGAAGCCATCGCGAGATAATTCTTAGCGAGAGCAGATCGGCCCGTTACGAGAATAGCATAACAAGCGAAGGACGCGGATATGTAAATCGCGAGCGAGACCTATTAGATGGCCGTCAATAATTACTACTATGCGAGAACTCACAAATATAAGTTGCAAATAATTACGAGATTGTCCAACGTAGTGGAAAGCATTAACAAATAATAAGAGTTCGCGGAAACATAGAAGTTAGCGAGAATTGTGGGGCAACCATTTCCATCTGCCGCCACCCCGCGACCCGTACCTCGGCGGTACCCTGGAATTATAGTAATCCTGGGTCGCACGGCCCTCTCGATCCATCAGGAAGGCATAATCCCTCATCCTCGCGATGTGCACCTCCGGCAATGTGACCATCTCGTCTTGAGCTCGAGGCACCGCGGCTCGGAGTCTCGCGCACTCCTCCATCATAACAGCTTGCCTATCCTCAGCGACCTCTCTATCCCGTCTCGCTTGAAGATTAAGGTCCAACAGCATCCTACCATGTTTCTGAAGCAACTCTGCGGTTTGCCGCTTCATCGCCTCGGGATTTCGCGGATCCCCCAAGAAGTCTTCCACTTGATCGGGGAGCGGGGACACCCCCTCATCCCCAAACTCGGAATCGGTGGGCGGATTCTTGGAATTCTCTGCAAAATATTACGGAAAGGTTGGATAACCCATTTAAGTTCGCGCATTGCATGGGGGCACCGGAATGCTTACCCAGAGGAGGGCGAGAACCCTCAGGGCGGCCCTGGAAGACATTGCCATAGTAGGGGTAGAGGGATTCGCCTAAACCAGGATGGTAGGCTGCGTTGTTGATTGGGGGAATATTTGGCGGTCGAGAGCCGTCAGTGCCCTCGCTCCCCGGGAGATCGAACCTTGGCATGTCCACAGTTTTGTCAGGAAAGGACGGAAACGGAAGCCGTGAATCTTCGCGAGTCGGCGTCTTCCGGGGCGAGACTGTGAAAAACAGGGAATAAGAGGTCGATAGTCAATGAAGGGAGGGTCAGTGAGCGAGATTAAGGGCGTACCTTCGGCGTTTTTGCCAGCGAGATGTGTGTCTACTGGCGGACTTCAGCGAGACCCACCTCCAAGCTCGCCAATGTCCTTGTTCGGCAAAATCTCCTGCGAGTAAGCATGAATCACAGGCAAATTTATTGACTTAGATATAGGAATAGCTCATACCTTCTCGGGGGGGGGGGGGGGGGGGGGGGGGGGGGCGATTATCAGGGGAAGAGTCCAGCAGCACGGAGTCGTCCCCGGTTCGGCAAGACGCTTTCGCCTTTTTAGCCTTCGGCGACTGAGCGGGAGGCGGCCGATTCATCCAGGCGGGGACCCTGGTCGTGGAGGGTAGCCCGCCAACTCTCACATCCCTCAGGCGAGCCTCAGCTTCTTCGGAAAGCGGCATCTCCTGGCAGCTACAGTACGGGACACAAAGGAAAAAAAGAGTGACGACGCGCGTCTCTAAGGCTCGGGACGATATTTATAGCCCCCAGGGTGGGCCCTACCAAAGATTCCTGACAGATCATCAAGAGGCTGGCGAATACCATGAGTTGGATGTTTCTTCGCGAGCCTGAATAGCCTCGCGAAGAGCGGGGATTGTGTACAACACCGATATTCGCCAGACAAGGAAGCGCGGTTTAGGAAGGCCACATGACAAAGGAAGTAATAAGAGAGGAAGGCCATAGGGCCAGAAACCTCGCGAGAGGGGCCTCGGAAAAATCTCTCTCTGAAGGCTCGCTGAGAGGCGAGCGAGAATGGTCGGAGAGATAGACACTCGCAGGCAGTTTGAGGAAGCTTTCTGAGCTCGAAAGAAAGGGGTCCCGCGTTCGACGAACTCTCCCGTGTTCGTCGAGCTCACCTGCGGTCGTCGAACTCACCCCTGTTCGGCAAACTCATCAGAAGTCGAGGGCTGGTAAACCAATACCTCGCGAGCCGCTGGCAGAAGAGACCTATGTTCGGTAAAGAGGTGTTCAACGAAATGTGTTTAGTGCGCGACAAAGTCAAGAGGCGGTCTCGCAGGAAGGCTCGCGAGACCGGGCCTTTGATTCAAACATGTCCAATCCCGATCCTTTCGGAAATTCTCCACGATATCAATCCTATTGTCTTCACAAGTTGCAAGACCATATTCATTTCTGAGATCTTCATGGGTGATCTCTATTTCCCCTCCTTGAATTTTAGACTTTATGCCTCCATTCAAACCCGCATTTTTCGGATCTTCTAAGTTATTATAAAATTCTCTAACAAACCACGAGGAGAACATATCCGGTATAATGAGAGACATTATATCTACCTTAACCAAACACTCATATATATGTGTTGGCACAGATCCATCCAAACATTTTGGAACACCGATTGATGCGTTCTCAATACCAGAATATGATTGGAAAGAGGAGTGAGGGTTGTTGCTGGTAAATTTCCTGGCACGAGATGATGATGTCATTTCCTATTATGAAATAAGAAAAACTTTCAGAAATCTAAAATTAAAAATTTCGAAATAGTTCACTACCGCCGGCGACAGTACTATCGCCGGGCGATATATCCAAATCAATTCTTTTTGCTACTTTTCGATTAAATTTATAGATCTACCCTTATATTTTGTTTATAGTCACTAAAATTGCACAAACATTGTAGATCTACAACAAAAAATTCACCATTAGTGATTATTTTTCATAAAAATGCCTTTTTCCTTCAAAATATTTAAGATCTAAAATGTATGATCAAAATGAAAATTTTTTCCATGGATCCATCTTCTTTCATCATCAAGATTCTAGATCTATTATTTTTTTTGAAGAACAATACAAATTTGAAAGAGATCTAAGGCATACCTTTTGAAGTTTTTTCTTTGGTTTTCGGAGAAGGAAGACGAAGTCCAGAAGTCTAGGGTCGGTCAAATGAGGATATTGGACTTGCCTTTTCACTTTTTCACTTTTTATATAAAAAGCCACTATCGCCGCGCGTTATCACTGTCGCCGGGCGATATCTATTTTCCTTCATTTTTCCAATCAACTTCTGAGCAGTCTTTTTACAAACATGTTTCTAGTATTATAGTAGTAATTTTAGATAGTTATCATGGTACCATAGCTAGTACATGTGATTCTTCATTTATGAGTCCTTTCAACATTGTTCTTAATTTTTCTTGCTTAAGATATCTTATATTTTTGATGACTAGAAATTGAGTAAAATTGTTCTGCATGCCTCTAAGTATAAGAAATTTTTTATCTATGACAATGAGCAATCACAAACACTTACTTTGCAATTACATGTTAATAAAATTTATTTTATACATACATCATGATTGCTCGAACATAAGAAAATATATTTCATAAATGCTGCTTTCAACTTTGCTACTTTGCACTTATTCAAATTATACTATTTTTTTTGCATGCAAGTGAATTCGGAGATCCTTTACATACATAAATATTCAAAAAAAAAATTCAAATGCAAAACATATATTTTGCCAAAAAATCTGAAAGAAAAATTAAAAAATTGAAAAGAATCCTCCACCAAGCACTACTTAGCCTCCTGATAAGTCTTAATGAGAATTGTGAGGTTAAGCACCTTGGAAAGAATTGTAAAGTGTCTTGTTATGCAAAAACAAAATGGTCCTTTTATATACTTGCAAAGTTTCGGTAAGTTCATAAGTTTGGCTTTATGTATATTTATGTTATGTTTAACAATTCCATGATCATGTATATTTTAAATATATTCATATTTATTCTTTTTCAAAGTATCACTACTACACTTCATTGTTATTTATAAAATTTCTTCTTATGAGAATTGGACCGGAAATAGTTTATCTTTTTTCTTTCATCTGTCTTATTGATTTAGATATCTTAGCTTGACTATTTTCAATGTTCAAATTATACTCATAAATTAGCTTTTTCCACATGTCACAACTTATTTCATGATTATATTCCAAATTTCATTGTAATCCTACTCCATGGTTATCATTATTGATATTCTACTCCTCTTGTTTTCACAATTCTTTTATCAATTTATAACTCTCTCACTTCTTTACGCTTCTGCATTTTCTACTCAATTCCTAATCTATTTTATATTCCATACCCACATTCTTTTGATAATATCAAAGGGGGAGAAGATAATAAGAAATCACATAAATTACTTATTTAATACAGGGAGCATACATGTAGGGGGAGTTTATATGTCGGGGAGTTTATATGAGAGAATATTTTTAGAAGGAGCTAAAATTAAGGGGGAGATCATATTAAGGGGGAGATCATGGAGATCATATGTTCACACTTGTAGACACATAATATACTTTTCAATATCTCTATATGATTTATTTGATTTCTTTTTAAGGATTTGTTATTATCAAAAGGGGGAGATTGTTGGAGTATGCGTTCCGCATTCGTCCGGTTTGAGAATAACAAATCCCGAATGTATTTGATCCTATAATTGATTAATGGTGTGCAAATAAGAGATATTTTATGTACTAAGGATTGACTGAGCAGATCAATGAAGAAAACGAAAATCACAGTATCGCTGGCGTTAACTCTATCACCAGGCGATAACGTCAATGGTTGTTGCTGACGTCAGCCATGTTCCATACGTTGCCACGCTCGAAGCCAGTTACATCACTATCGCGGGGCGATATCGCTATCGCCAAGCGACAACACACGATCAGCCATATTCCGCGCGACAGCCCACGTTGTCCAACCACGTTTCAGCGATAGCGCGGGGCGATATCGATATCGCCGCGCGATAGCTGGCAGTTGTGAAAAGTTCTATAAAAAAGCCACGAATTTCAGAGATTGGAAGTTGTTGAAAGAGCCTTCATTCCCAGAGCATATTCCAGACGAACTTCCTTGGTCCAGTACATTTTCAAGAGCGAAGGAGATTCGACCGTATTTTCAAGATTGAAGATCTTCCCATTGGTCGATCATCATCTTCAGAGCTCTTCTTGAGGGAGTTTTAGTTTCATATACTGTATTTACATTTTTTCTATTTCATAAATTGTAATTGTTTTGGGAAAATCATCGCCGTGTGTGCGGTGTCTAAGTCCGTGTGAGGCTTAAGGGAAATCATCACCTTGTGTGTGGTGTTAGATCCTTGTGTGGTCTAGGATAAATCATCGTCTTGTGTGCGGTGTCAAGTCCTTGTGTGGCTTGGGAGAAAATCGCCGCCGTGTGTGCTGCGTCTAGATCAAGATTTGATTTAGGGGGAGGCTTGTGTCTATATCTGGGAGATATAGGTTATAGCCAACCGGTCCTTAGGAGAAGGACCGGTGAAAAGAGACAAGAGATTTTATTAATTGTAAGCATTTGATTCCAAGCTTTATTGGAATCATTTCTATCATTATCTTTGATGAAATAAAATCTTGTTTTTAAATTCAATCATTTGTCTCTATATTCATATATTGATTCGTTCTTTACAAAAATTATCAAAGGTTTAAATTGCCCTTATTCACCCCCCCTCTAAGTGCGCCACAAGATCCAACAGTACAGTCCACATGGACCTCCATCCTTAAGTCATGTTTATAGATGTTTGAAGGAGTGCTATAAATATAAAAAGGACATTTCTATTAACCCTAATCGTGATATTTGGAAAGAAAGACATCGAGATTTCTGTCGGCCATCATTCTCGTTCTCGCACAGACTTTCTTCTGCTGCCGACAAGTCCAGTGCTCTATTCTTCTTCAAGTCTCGACTCCCAAGATCTCTATGCTCAGATTGATTCAAGTGTTTTCTAGATCTTGTTGTGTCGACAAGTTTTCAGATTAAATCATTCAAAACAAAGGATTTCCTCTTTCCCATTCAAGTTCAAGATTTCATCTATTTCAAGGAAGAAGAAGACCTACCATTTCAGATCTGAAGAAGTAGAATCTTCTTGAGATTCTAAGAGATTGGATTTACAATCCAAAGTTATTGTAATATCTTTTTACATACTCTTGTAGGAAATTTTATCTTCCGAGCTTTTGTAAATCCTAGTTTAGAGGATCGAGTTTGTAGGAGAGTTTTGTTCTCCGAGCTTTTTGTAGGAGAGAGTGTTCTCCGGGTTTGTTGGAGTTTCACTCCGAGGTGTAAGATTATTCATAATTTGAGATTAGTTAAGTAGCCTAGTCTAGCTGGGAGTGCTAAATAGGTGAGGCGGGAAAGTGGACGTACCCCTTCCGGGGAACCACTATAAATCCTTGTGTTTGTGTGTGCTCTTTGTTTTCTGTGTGCTTTCATTTATAGTTCTTAATTCCGCTTAAAAAGCCATAGAACTCACCTATTTACCCACTTTAGGTGATTTAGGTAGCAACTAGATACTTTCACCCAGCTCAGCCAGGTTATCTAATAGGTGGGATTTTCCTCCTTTATTGGTAATCCCGCCTGTGGCGGGATTTTTAATAAGAATTCCCGCAATCAGGCGGGATTTCCATCAAATCCCGTCGGGATTTGATAAATCCCGCCTGGGATTTGATGGAAATCCCAGGCATCCCACTGGCTTGGGTGTCGGGCCCAGGCCAGGCCCGATGCTCGGGCTTAACCGGGCCTGGTTTGGGCCGAGCACTGGGTCGGGCACCAGGTCGGGCTGTGAGCCAATACGGGGGCCCTGTTGGGTCACCTGAGCCCGGCCCGGGCCCGGGCCGAGCCGGGCTTTTTCCAGGTTGGGCCCGGTCCTTTTGAACACAACTAGCTTCAAGCAAAGTATTTGCATGCATTTTAGCTCTATATGCTTTATCTTTAGAGATCCCTGCAACCGACTTTTCTTTCGTCTTGACAACTATTTGTTTGAGTTGAATATTGAGATTTTCTCTCACTTTAGATTCAATTCTTTTACCTAACCACTTTGCACTTAGTAGTCTCTTGTTGAACTCTCTACTACATGTGTGCTTATCTTGATAAATAAGCACACTGTAATTTAAAAGTGGTTCTGTGTAGAGCTATAAATAATATGAACACAATCATGATAAACAATGCAGTGAGTCGAAGATCAATGAATCTTGATAAACAATGCAGTCAAAATATTGTTTGAAGAAATAAAATAGTTGGTGTTACCAGGAACTTCAAGTAGATTAGGCAGACATTTTAAGAGGATGAGGCGAACTGAAATTGTTGTGCCCCAGTGTCGAAAGAAGTCGTCAATGGTGTTGATATCTGGCTCTGTTTGGAACGGCGGCTGCGGATCAGGAATCCACGCTCCGATCCGCAGCCGCAGTTCACCGCTGTTTGGGGCGGTGGTTGGCGGGCGCGGATCGCAGCGCCCGCTGCTGAAAAGCGCAAAAAAGCCGCTCCCTGGACCGCAGGGGAGCTACCGTCGTTGCGATTTGCGGTTGCGGATGGAGGATCGACGCTCCCAACACCTGCGCCAAACAGAGCCAGAATAATGGAAGAGCAATTACAGAGTGCGATTTCTATTGAGAGTTGTCTAGCATAAAACTTTCCTACTTCCCTCATTTTTTGCCTTTTTATAATTCGTGGTCTGTCAATAGCAATTACGGGTCTGCCATTAATATTTTCTAAAACAAAGAATAGTGGCCTCTGAGCCGCGTGGAATGCCGGTCCATGCAACCTTTTTTTGTCAATTCCATTCCTGTTCACGCTTTATATTAATAGGAGGCAAAGCGAGACCGTCATTTCCAACAAGTATCACAGTAAAAGGCGGAAAACCTCTCAAAGAAGGTTTTTCCTCCTTGAGCCCCTACTTCCCTCCTTTCGTCTTCTCCTCTCCTCCATCTCCCACTTGAACCGAAAGGTCATCATGGCGTCCACGGCCTCCGCGGCAGTTTTCGCGCCAAAATCTCAGGCGACGTGCTTTTCTCCTCGCTCTTTTCCTGCTTTTGCCCCCTCCACCATCTCCTTCGACAGATCAGGATCCCGAGCTCCTTTCTTCGGCCAAGCTCTCAGGCTCGTAGTTGATTCTCCCAAGATCTCAACTCTCTGCGCTGCGAGGACGTTAGAGAGAGATCCTAGTACTGAAGTGACGGCCGCGTCCGTGGGCGGAGCTGCAAAGCCAACGGTGCTGGTGTCAGAGAAGCTGGGGGAGGCTGGGCTTGAGCTGCTGCGGGAGTTCGCGAACGTTGACTGCTCGTATAACCTCACACCCGAGGAGCTCTGCGCGAAGATCTCGCTATGCGACGCGCTGGTTGTGCGAAGTGGGACTAAGGTGACGCGAGAGGTCTTCGAAGCGGCAAAGAACCGGCTCAAAGTCGTCGGAAGGGCCGGGGTCGGAATTGACAATGTCGATCTGCAGGCCGCCACGGAGAACGGTTGCCTCGTCGTTAATGCGCCTACGGCCAACACGATTGCCGCCGCTGAACACGGGATCGCGCTTCTAACGGCCATGGCCAGGAACGTTGCGCAGTCTGACGCGTCCATGAAGGCCGGTGAGTTCTCTTTCTCTCCGCCTTTCTCTAAAAAAGTTTTTCTCTCATTTCAGCCAGTCAACTTATAAATGTTTCAAGATCTGCTGTGTCGGTTCTGGATCTATGTAAGGGTGTATAGCTAGTTTTGTAAGCGTACTTCATTCGAGCTAGTTTTAATCTTTAGCGCTGGAAGGGATGTGGTCCTGTGAAGTATTGATTAGCTTATTTTTCAAGTGGCATACCTGTTTCATCTTCTAAGAAATCTCCGATAGAACTAAATGTTGAACTATCTGGGCAGATCTATACACCTGCTGCAATTGTTATTTGATTTGAGATCAAACCTTAAACGTACTAAGGGATTGGATTATCTACGTAGGGTACCTACAGAACTAGTAGGGTACATACGTTGGATTATCTCCGGTTCGATAATTATTATGGAATTATCTCCAGTTCGATAATGATAAGAATGAGCTAAGGCTCAGGAGAGAGAATAAACAATTGAGTGAGCGTAGGATCTAAGGGAACACCAGTTTCAGAGCTGAACAAGCTTACTAGTGATAAGCTTTTTCATCCATACAGTATTTAACCGCATAGGGTATGTCATATAGGTAATGACTTTTTTCAATGAAGAAATTCGTCGCTGTAGCCGACGACATTGTTGTGTATAGCCAGACTCTGAAGGAGCACCTCTCCCTTCTCTGCACAGTGTTTGAGAGATTGAGGGAGAATTACTTCTATATGAAATTGGAGAAGTGCTCATTCGCGTAGCACAAAATTCTGTTCCTCGGCCCGGCCGGGGAGGCACTATACGCATGGACAAGGAGAAGGTCCGTGCTATCACTGAGTGGCAGGCACAGAGCTGCAATCATTCTTTTGGCTAGCCAATTCTTACCGCCCTTTCTGAAGGGGGTACTCGAAAAAGCATACACCACTGACAGATCTATTGAAAAGGGCCCTGGTCTTAGACGTGCCAACCAGCTTTCGACGACCTCAAGCGTGCAATGACGGAGGATCAGAAATTGCCTGACCAAAGTCTACCTTTTGAGGTCCACACTGGATGCCTCATCTTATGCTGTTGGGGGCGTCCTGATGCAAGATGGTTACAATTGCATTATGATCCATAAAAAAACCACGAAGGAGCTTTGATTCACAACTCAGGCACATTATCCATCATTCATTATCCAACCTATTACCATCATTGACTTTGTTGAAAGCATAGAACCTCAAAGGAAGCAAGACTTCGCTATCGCTCGCCTTTATATACCCTAAACCCGCGGGTTGCCAGGTTTTTGCTCTTTGCTGCCTTTTTTTTTTCTCTTGCAGGGGATGCTTGACAGTTGACATCCTTTGAAAGGTTTTATATGCATTTTCATGAGATATTTCCCTCCTGTAGCTGATTATGCTTACCGTCAGGACTAGTTGGGATAATTTGAAGGGATTTGTTTGCATATGAAACCTACTGTTCTCGAATAACTATAACTTTGTTTTGTTAATGATATATATTATTTAATTGTTTGCTGATGATATATCTTATTTAATTGTTTGGTAAGATATATCTTGGATCCATTTCTATATTAGCTAAAAACTGTGCTTACTTGGGCTTTTGTACTTGTTCATAATATTGAGGGATTTTAACTTGACACGATAAATTGAAAATATAGGCAAACGTCATAGTTGGAGCTATTTATTGTCCAAATCTGAAGATTTTTTATATACATGATTATATTTGTTATAAACTCGCCTTTAAAGTTTATTCATTTCTTGCACCAATATATCTGGACATTTCATCTGGTTCTTAGGATCACTTAGATCATGAAAAATATCACAAATAGTTCTTGGACATGATGGGTTGGTCACATGTACATAGAAACAACATCATTAAATTTCTACAAGTCTGCTATAACATCCCATGGCAAATTGGCATGTAACCCTTTGGCTAACTAGTAAAAGAAAATTTTCAATTGTTCTGAATTATTTTCGAAGAAACCTTCGTTATGCAGATAGAAGGTAGGGGAGAGATGCATCGGCTGCCAAGAGTTCTTAGTTTGTTATGTGAGAGTTGTCTTTAGTATATAAAACACAAATGCTTTCATTGTGAATTCTTTTTTAAGAAGGTTCATATTGCATTTTGGAAGGTGAGATATTTGAGCTGCATGCCTGGTTGAGGCTGTTTTCTGTTAATTTTATAGAGAGCTGTCTTTAGCAAGTATTTGAATCTCAATGTACTCCTTCCATGAGGAGTTGTTGGCTAAGGCAATGAATGATACATTAGTGGATATGCTTAGGTAATTTTCTACATCATTAGTACCAATTAACTAAATTCTATTTGGAATGAAAATAGAATTAATCCATTATAGTTTTTAGGTACCACCTCATGTCTTGTTAGTTTAGTGAATTTCTCGTAGGTTGATGCTACCAGAAAAACTTGGTGATCAGTATGGAAGGATTTTTTTAATTGGTATTGCAAATATTTGTTGAATTCTGTAAAATCCTTAATGCAGGACGAATCTATAATGTTCGATGTTGTTTTCCCGGAAGTCCGCGACCTCAGTGTTTCGATCAAAATTGTCGGCCCCGGCGGTCTCGATTTTCTGAGACCGCCCAGACCGCCTGTCTCACCTTCGGCAAATCTTCTAAGGCATAGGCGGCCATATTGGTATTGCAAATATTTGTTGAATTCTGTAAAATCCTTAATGCAAAGTTTGTCTTTTTTTGCTATTTGCACCCCATGTATCTTCTCTTCTCTGCCCCGGTTCTCCTGTACCCCGAGCAATCGGTTTGAGTAGGCCCCCGCGTCTATAAATAGAGGGGTAGGTGTACCAGAAAAGGGACTTTTGGATTCGGAGTCTCCAGCTTGTGACCTGTACAAGCGATCTCGAATTGTCACTTTTCTACCTCTCACCCTGACTTGTTTTAAACCTTCCTGTAACCTTTTTTGAGATCAATCAAAGCAGGTTTTTCCCTCAGAAATCTCTCTTCTGGCATCCTTCAGCTCAAGTAACCGACACTCCACAGTTTCCCCTCATCCCTTTGAAGTGTGAGTTTTGGAGGTACAATTTTTGTGCCAACAGAACGGACACACGACCTTTTGATTGGAGTGTTTAGGTGAAATCAGCGGACTGACAAGATGTCAGATCGCGAGATCCAGCCCAATCAGCTCGCCGGCGATCACCCCTCTTCAAGCAGCGCGAACTCCTTAGAAGCCCCTGAGCTTTGTAGGAACAAGGAAGAACATCATTCTCACAGAAAGGGAAGAACATCATACTTTTTCATTCAATTTTTTCATAAAGCATCAGTACACATATAAATAGATGTCTGATAACATTCTTGCAGGAAAAGAAAACGCCTTGATGGCAGTTACATTGGGAAAGAGAAACAACAGAAAATAAAAGCAATGCTTTAAACTTAATTGCGCTTCGTCTTCTACATTGGACAACTCTTTGTCTTCTGCACGGGATAGTTCTTCGTTTTCTGAACTCCATTAATATCTTCAGCCGTCTCTCTATCTTCATTTATGATTTCAGCACTAAGACCTTCAACACTCCCCCATAGTGTTGAGATCAAAACTCTTCTCATGCTAACAAACTTGTGCGTCGGCAGAGGCTTAGTCATAATGTTTGACAACTGATTGTTTGTGGGAGAATACAGCAGCTCAACCTGTTTCTCTTCAACAAGCCCCTTCGGGAAATGAAAACGAAGCTCAATATGCTTTGTTCGACTGTGGAATATAGGATTCTTTGCAATTCCAATTGTTGTTGTGTTGTCACACCAAATCTGAACTGGTCCGTTAATTCCCTTAACTCCCATGTCACCAAGAAGTTTAAGCAACCATATTCCTTCGCATGCTGCACTGCAGGCTGCAACATATTCTGCTTCGACGGCGGATAAAGCTACAATCTTTTGTTTTCGAGAGGCCCATGAGATCACTTTGCTTCCGAGCAAGAAATCATACCCACTCGTGCTTTTCCTGTCATCTATGTCTCCCCCACTCACTATCTGAATAGCCTGTGAGGTCTGTTCTTTCTTCCTTCTCATACAACAGAACAAGATGCTTTGTGCCCTTCAAATATCGTAGCATACGCTTGGCTGTGATGAAATGCTCTGAGCTGGGCTTGGTCAGATGACGAGATAGGATGCTAACATCATTTTCTATGTCAGGCCTGGAATTTGTTAGATAGATGAGAGATCCTACCAAACTACTGTACTCTTTTTCTAAAACAGGTTTGCCTGAATCAAATTGGGATAACTTTGTGCTAGTGGCCATTGGGGTGAGACTGAACTGTACTCGGTCATATTAAACTTTTCTAGAATTTTTTCAATGTAAAGACCTTGCTTTATAAAAATTCTCCCTGACAGCTGCTTGATTTGAAAACCCAAGAAAAATTTCATTAAACCTAGGTCACTCATTTCATATTCTTTTTTCATGATGCTCTTAAAATCTTGGACAATTTCTGAGGTTGAGCCAATGAAGATTAAATCGTCCACATATAGGCAAAGCAAAAGGAAATCACCTGAATCAAATCTTCTTCCATATATTGATGGCTCATTCTTGCTCTTGATGTACCCGTTTGAGATGAGGTAGGAATCTATCTTCTGATTCCAAGCCCGTGGAGCCTGCTTTAAGCCATAGAGAGCCTTTCTGAGACGGTACACTTTTTCCTCTTCTCCGGGTTTCTCAAAACCTTCTGGTTGGTTTACATAAATCTCTTCACTTATCTCCCCATTTAAGAAAGCTGACTTCACGTCTAGCTGATGTACTTGGAGTTTTGATTGAGCCGCCACAGCAAGCAGAGCACGAATTGTCTCCATTCGATCCACTAGAGCAAAAGTTTCTGAGTAGTCGATGACATGGCGTTGGGTATGCCCTTTGGCAACAATTCTAGCTTTGTATCTTACTACTCTGCCTTCCTCATCATGCTTAAGTTTATATACCCATTTAAGATTAATTGGTTTCTTGTGTTTAGGCTTATCTACCAGCTCCCAGGTTTGGTTCTTTTCAACCATTTCTAGCTCTTCTTTCATTTCTTTTATCCAATTTGGATTGCATGCTGCAACAGTATAGTCTTCTGGTTCATCTTTGACAAGAAAAGCTGTTGATTGCTGATAGATTTCATCTAGAGATTTGTACTTCTTGGGAGATGATGACTCTTCAGAATCAGAATCAGTTGAAAACATTTCCTCTGTGTTGTGCTCTCCTGATGGATTGGATGGCTGTCCTCCTGCAACAACCTCCACAGGGTCTGGGTTTACAGGCTGCCTTTTTTCATCTTTTGCTGCAGATGAGAATGGGAGAGAAACTTGAGTATGATCCCAATTCCATCCAGTATCTTCATCAAAAATAACATCTCTTGATATGTGAAGCTTTTGTGTGTCTGGATTGTAGGTATGGTAGGCCTTTGAGTGTTGATTGTACCTAACACAAATTTCTTTTTCTGCTTTTACTTCTAAGTTTTCTTCTGCTCTCCTTAGGTATATGCCGATAGCATATACACCCAAATGTCCTGAGATGAAGAAGGCAAATGATGATGATCCATCATGGCTCTTACTTTCTCTATAATTGTTCTATTTTTTCGTTCCACCACTCCGTTTTGCTCAGGCGAGCGTGGAGAGGTAAGCACCCTGTGTATTCCATTGGCCCTGCAGTAAGCCATGAATTCTTCTCCAATGAATTCACCTCCACGATCAGTTCTCATTCTCTTTATGGCATAGCCACTTTCCTTCTCAGCTAGGCTTCTGAACTCTTTGAATCTTGAGAAGGCCTCTGACTTCTGCTGCAAAAAGAAAACCCAGGAGAATCTGGAGTAGTCATCAATAATGCATAAGAAACACCTCATTCCTCCCAATGTTGGTGTACTGGCTGGTCCCCATAAGTCAGCATGGATCAACTCCAGTGGTTGTTGGGCTCTCCATGTGGATGAAGCTGGAAAAGGTTGTCTGTGGATCTTTCCCATGATGCAGTCTTCACACATTAATGTGCTGTCTTCTTTTAGCTTTGGTAATCCAAGCACCATATCATGTTGCTGAAGTTTTTGTAGGTCTCTGAAATTCAGGTGTGCATACCTATGGTGCCATAGAGTTGTGGGAGATCCACATGCAAGAGCCTGCTCACTAGGAATTTGTAGCTCAAGTGGAAACATCTTGTTAGGAGTCATTCTAATTGAAGCAATGCACACACTTTGTTGTTTGTGGAGTATGTGACAGTGTGTGTCTTCAAATGTGATAGTATACCCATTTCTCATGAGCTGCCCTACACTCAAAAGACTCTGGGTCAGCAGGGGCACATAATACACATCTTCTATGTGTCTTGTTTCCCCATATCTTGCTGTTACTGCCACAGTCCCCACTCCCTCTATTATCAACTTCTTCCCATCTCCTAGACTCACATGGGATTTGTTGGTCTCATTTAGTTTAACAAAGAAATGTTTGCAGGATGTCATATGACTTGAGCATCCGCTATCTATAAACAGATATTATGGTGTGCAGGACCTGAGTCTGTTTTGGAGATTAGCTCCTTTTCAGCGGTGTCAATAAATTTTGCTTCTTCTCTCTTTTCATCTTTATCTTTAGACCAGCAATCTTTGTGCATATGAGTAGGTTTTTTTACACTTTTTGCAATTGTAAAAACAGTCAAAGGCATTGTGATTGGATCTTTAATACAGAGTACAAAACAATTGAGTGTTGTTTTTAAAATCACTTCTTGATTCTGTTGATCTACCTCTCCCTCGACCTCTCATGGATGTTTTTGTGTTTCTGGGAAGAGCTTTTTCGGTGGTCGTGAGCTTTGCTTTTACTTGAAACGCATGCTCTAAATCACCAGTAGATCTCTTTAACCTTTCATCATGAGCTTGGAGAGATCCCATAAGCTCTGTGATTGAAAGGGTCTTGAGGTTTTTAGTTTCCTCAATTGTTGTGACAATTGGATCAAATTTTAGGGGTAAACATCTCAGGATTTTGGGGGCTATCTTCTTATCTTTAAGTTTGTCCCCAAGACTTCTAATATGGTTTACAATTCCCATGATTCTTGACACAATCCTTTACAGATTCCGTCTCTTTCATGGCTATATTTTCAAAAAGCTTCCATTGATGCTGAAGTTTGATGGAGATTACCTTTTCAGAACCTTGAAATTCGTTGAAAAGGATGTCCCATGCCTCCTTGGATGTGGCTGCTCCCATTATCCTAGGATAGATGTCTCTGCTTACTCCTTGATGCAGTGTGAGGAGGGCCTTTGCTTCTTGCTTGGCTCCTTCAGCGGCTGCTTGCGGGTAGCGACATCATCCTGCTCCTTTCCTTTGGATGAAGTAGTGGCCTGTTCTTCTTTCCCATTTTTGACAAACTCCCAGAGCCCTTGGGATTGAAGGAACAGACGGACTTGGGAGGACCAGAAATCATAATGCTCTCCATCAAAGATGGGAACCCCAGTTTGGGTAAACTGGAACATGGGAAGAACATCATACTTTTTCATTCGATTTTTTCATAAAGCATCAGTACACATATAAATAGATGTCTGATAACATTCTTGCAGGAAAAGAAAACGCCTTGATGGCAGTTACATTGGGAAAGAGAAACATCAGAAAATAAAAGCAATGCTTTAAACTTAAGTGCGCTTCGTCTTCTACATTGGACAGTTCTTCGTCTTCTGCACAGGATAGTTCTTCGTCTTCTGAACTTCATTAATATCTTCAGTCGTCTCTCTATCTTCATTTATGATTTCAGCACTAAGACCTTCAACAAGCTTTGCTTCGAACTCCGCCCCGAGCAGTCCCGCCGAGAGACCGCCCGACAGCTTAAGACCATGAATCAACTCTTAGCTGCGATCTCCCAGTGGATCCTTCCTCAGACCGATCAGATCGCCACCCCTGATCACCTAGCTGGCGGTCACGCTCCTGACCGCGCGACCCCTCAGCCCGCAGCTCCCCTGCGGTCTCAGTGTGAGGAGTTTGCAGCTCGCCATGGTTTCTTTAGAATAGCAGCTCAGGGAACCCCAGCCCGAGTGCTGAATTTTCAGGAGGACTATGTCTATCCTCCAGCTTCTGTTGTTGCCCCTCCTGCTCCTTTCGACGCTGTTGAAGCAGAGGAGCCTTCTCTTTTCTCAGACAAAGTTCGTTGGGAGCCTATTCCCAACGGCTTCAGAGAGCCTCGGTTACCCATGTTTACTGGAGAGAGTTACCCAGTCTCTCATCTTCAGGCTTCCGAGTCTACTGTCGCTCTGAGGTCTCTCTCAGATGCGATGAGGTTCAATCTTCTGATCACCTCCTTAGATGTCCCAGGCACCGGAGTGGTTTTACAAACTACCTCCTCAGTCCATCTCCTGCTTTGCCGTTCTGAGGCAAGAGATCCTTCTGAGGTTTGCAACCTCAAAGAAAAGGAAGAGTGGTCCCGCTGCCCTCTTCAGAATTAAGCGTGGAGAAAGCGAGACCCTAGCTCGCTTCGTGGATCGCTTCCAGAGGGAGATCCTCGGAATAAGGGACGTCGATCCCCCACTCTATATGGTGGCATTAGTCAATGGCCTTCAGGAAGGCCCTCTTAAATTTGAGGTCACCACCCGAGAGCCCAACTCCTATCAAGAGCTGATCAGTATAGCCAACTGATTCATAGAATGGGAGATCAACAACCCCAACTATGTTTCCAACTTGACGTGCAGAGTCGGCCAGAAGGGCTCTGCTGGTTTCTATCCTGCGCAACAGTCGACTAAACCGCCTCGTCAAGAATTCCAGCCTCCAGCTCAAAGGGGAAGGAACTTCCGCCACCACCATCCCTATCAGGGACATCAGCAGTTCCAGCCTAAGGGACCTTTGCTGCCAACCCCGGCTGCTCCAGCTTCGCAACCAACACCTGTTCATCAGGTTCAGTTTTTTCAGCTGCCTCTTCCAACCTCTTCTCAACCTTCATTCAATGACTCTCAAGAGTCTTTCTCCAAGATCAATATGTCCATGAGCGAGGTGGTCCAGGTGATTCAAAAGCAGCCTTTTTACAAAAGGCATGTTACGCTGCAATCAGATCCCAAATCCAGAAATCCCTCCCTCTACTGTGAACATCATAGGAAGATGGGGCATTTAACAGAGAATTTCCGAGCTCTCCACATGCTGGTGGAGAAGCTCTTGAAAGAAGGAAAGCTGCAGGACCTTGTCCTGAAGGGAGACTCCTCAAAAGCTTTGACCTCTAAGAGCAAAGAGGTAGCGGAAGCTCACTGGGAATGTGAGAAAGTGAACTGGATTACTTCAATATCTTCATTCCACCTTGCACTGCAAATGTCGTCCTGATATTACGCATGTTGTTGACATTCTGATAGATTCAGGCATGCTCGCAGGAGCTGCCATCAAGAGGCAACTTACTGGGTCTTGAGGTACCTCAAGAAGTCTCCAGGACGTGGGATTCTGTTCTCAACAGATCAACTCTTGAAAATTGAAGATTTTACAGATGCTGATTGGGTAGGTAGCCTAGATGACCGAAAATATACTACATGATATTGTTCCTTTTTAGGTGAAAATCTTGTTACTTGGTGGAGAAAGAAGTAAAATGTTGGTGCACGATCTAGTGCTGAGGCAAAATATAGAGTTGTCACAATGATTCTGGGGGCTACGACCGTAACAGTGTATGTGAGGGATTATGGTTGAAATCAATTCTTCATAATTTGGGTCTCTTCAAGGACAAGCCTATTACTCTTTATTGCGACAATAAAACAGTCATTAATATTGCTCACAACCTAGCTCAACAAGATTCGATAAAACATGTTCAAGTGGATAGACACTTCATTAAAGATCATTTCGATAAGGGTAATATTTGTACACCCTTTGTGAACTACCAAGATCAACTTCCCGACATATTTAACAAATTGTTAAGCTGTGACAACTTTACTGACAAGAATTCAAGTTGAGAATGATTAACATATACTCCTAACTTGAGGGGATGAGTTGAATGTGTAATTTTTATGTTTCATTCTAGTTTTGTCACGTGTCTCATGTTGGTTTGTTCATTCACTTATATAAGGACTTGGGTCTCTTGTATGGAACTTGATTTTTTTAACACAATCATTTGTTTCCTCTCGACTATAACAACACAGAGAGGGGCCAAGTAGGATCTTACCGAGATATGTTGGTTTGACCTGAACTCCTATGGTCCATTTAACTTAGTGACATTCAAGATTAAAGTTCCAAATTGGGTGCTAAGGACATTGAAACACATTGATTCGAGCGAACTGATCTACTAGGAGTTTTGGGAATTCGACATTTTTCATATTATGGCAAGTCGCTTGGGTCGCTTGATAGTCTTCATAGTCATTATCCCCATCATAATCGAATCGTGTTAGAGTGTCAATGCGATCTCTATGAATGGGTGGTTGGGGATGGAGATGATCTCCATAATAATACGGAAGTCTCTTTTGGGGATCTCTTTGGGGTCGAGCATAAATAGGTTCCTGATTCTTTATTAGAGGGGATGTTCCTGATGATGATGTACATGATAGTATGAGGGTCTCTTCTTAGGAGCTCTCTCGGGTCTAGCATAAATGGGCTCCGGTCGAATAGTGGAATGTAACGAAGATGACCTAAATGATACTTGTCGCAATCATACTTAGTGAAGTCATTATTGAGAGGAGTTGTTCAAGTAAGAAGAGGTCTTGTCAGAACAACTCAGTTGAAGGGGACCTTTCCCGTGATATCTCGGGCTCGATAGAAGGGTATCTTAGTTGCGAGATCTCAGGGAGTCAGCTCTCCAACTCGGCTTTTCATGTGATTGTGTCATCACTGAGTTTATCGTTCACATGACTCTCTTATCATTATGGTTTAAACCTTTCTCCTTTTCTCCACAAACTTGTTTTTTTCATTTCATCGTACTAATTGAAATCATTCTCAAATTAGGCCCAGCATGGAATTGCTTCTTAGTTTCTGAAAACCTAAAATGTACGTTTTGATGTGTGGGAAACATTTCATGTAAAGTTCCATACTCATGTACCTCCTCCATGTCTCCACTAATATGCTAAATACACTTCCGGAGTCATTTTTCTATGCATGCCAATTGCCAAGTAGCATTGCCTAAACAAAACAATTTAACCAAATGAAGAGATCCTTGTGCTTATTCAAAGTTGTAGGCCCTGTACCTGGCATAGTTCTGAGTTAGGATATCAGAGATTTCTCTTTTTTTTATAACATGAATTTTGATAAATCTATTTTCTCCTTTGCAATTCTCGACCAAAATTAGTGAAAATCTGGAAGAAAATTATCACATTATCGTTCCAACGTCCCCTGTCCTCACAAAAATTAAAACCTTAATTTCATCTTCTGAACAATGGAAAGTATTTTTCGCTTAAGTTCTTCTCAACCATAAAATTAGGTGAAAACTAAATTCAGTCTCCTATCCATTTTTATTTATTTATCATCTCGTCTCCTTCGTTTCCTTAATTCCAAACAGAGCCATGGAAAATGCTGTTTTCCATTTGTATGAGAATTTTAGAGGTCCTTGAAGTGCTTTTTAGTTTGATTTTTTTAAGTTGTCCTTTTCTTACTGGATTCACAAAGTGTTTGTAAATCAGATTGTGTATTCGGCTGCTAAAAACCTATTTAACTGTCAGGCAAATGGCAACGAAACAAATATGTTGGTGTCTCTCTAGTAGGGAAGAAGCTGTCAGTTATGGGTTTCGGAAAAGTTGGTTCAGAGGTTGCCAGACGCGCCAAAGGTCTAGGAATGCATGTCATTTCTCACGATCCATATGCCCCTGCTGATAGAGCACGTGCTGTTGGCGTAGAATTAGTATCATTCGACGAAGCCGTGTCCACAGCAGATTTCATCTCGCTTCATATGCCGCTCACCCCTTCTACCTCTAAAATTTTCAACGACGAAAATTTTGCAAAGATGAAGAAGGGAGTGAGAATCATAAATGTTGCAAGAGGCGGAGTTATTGATGAAGACGCCTTGGTGCGGGCTCTTGACAATGGAACAGTTGCTCAGGTACTTTTCTTCCATTTTGCTTTGCGATATTATGCTAAGTTAGTCCAAATTTAAATAAAAATTGTCACGTACTCGCAAGGGGAAGGAGAATAAAAGGGGAATGTATGCGGTCTAAAATTGATGTTTGGCTCGACTTAAAATGAAATAAGTTGTCTCATGCTTTACTGGAAGTCAAAGATAATGTAAGAAGCTTGCATTGCTCAACTTAAAATTACTCGAGTTGACTATTATTACAGGTATACTATGTACTGTATATTCTTGCACATTTTTGAGCTAACTTGAAATTTACTCGAGCCACTCGGGTCAAATTTGAAATCGATTTTGAGTCTAAAGTGGAGCCTGAAATCAGCTCAAAATTGAACAAGTCGATTTCAGCTTGTTTGAACTTTGAGGAGATTCTTTAGAAAAGGGCAGCCCAGTGCACAAAGCATCCCCGCGAAGCGAGGATCCGGGGAATGGTACCACCACACGGGTAAAATGTAGGCAAACCTTACTCTGCATTTTTGCAAGAGGCTACTTCCGGGACTCGAACCCGTGATCTCAAGGTCACACGGCAACACCTTAACTGGTGCGCCAAGGCTCCCCTTCTTTGAGGAGATTCTTTGTTTCAATTTTTGTATGTTTTTAACCCTAGTTGCTGGTTACTAATATTTCTTCTGGACCTCTGGTATGCTTCATAGGCAGCACTCGATGTATTTGCAGTGGAACCCCCACCGAAGGACAACAAGTTGGTGCAGCATGAGAATGTCACTGTTACTCCCCATCTAGGAGCCAGCACCATGGAAGCTCAGGTTTGCTATGTGGTCAAGATTCAGCATAAACATATAGAATCTTTGTATGTTAGTATAATGCTCCATTTTTTTTATAAAATTGTGCAGCGGTCAGATTTACTAGATCAATGAGCAGACCTATACACAATATTTATATATAAAACATGAAACATACGGCATCATTTTCTTAATTAATAATTTTTTACCCGGATTTCTTTTATGACATTTTTATTAGTAAAATTATTTGGTACAAATTTTTTTGTAGAATTGACCGGAATATTTTTTCACACATTTTGTATTATTCTTTTTTATTTTGGGCATTTGTTGTCAGTTTTGCTCATATATCTCATTTGCTCTTGCAGCGGCATTTGTTGTCAGTTACTGCTTCTATAAATAATAAATGAATATAATAAATATATTCATTTATATATATACGAGTGCCCGACACGGGGCTCCGCCCCTAAGGCCAAGCGCGACAGTACCCGGTCGGCGATGGCGGGCTTCGCCCACCCCCGACGTGATGTTGTCGGGCGACCTTCGGCCGCATCCAGGCGGGCTTCGCCCGCCTCAGCACGGGCTTCGCCCGCCTCAGCACGGGCTTCGCCCGCCTCAGCGCGGGCTTCTCCCGTGCTCGATGCGTCTGCGGGCTGCGCCCACAACATATACATGAGTACTCAAAATTACCGTAAAAAAATATACATAAATATTACAATATTTATTTTGTAAAAGAAATGTGTACGCTTAAAAAGATTATATTTTCCCTCTCTTTCCCTCTCTCTCCCCCTCTTTCTCTCTCCCACTATCTCTCTCCTGTGAAGTTTATTTTTATTTTTTTATATTATATATATATATATATATATATATATATATATACTGTCGTACAGAGTCTGTTCTTTGAACCCATTATCTAATTATGATGATAATTTTTAGGAGGGTGTGGCCATTGAGATAGCTGAGGCGGTGATTGGGGCATTGAGGGGAGAACTTGCTGCTACTGCTGTAAACGCCCCCATGGTTCCTTCCGAGGTACATTTAATACAACTATAGAATATATTATTCTCTTAAAATAATCTTGGTGAATTTAATATATGAAGATTAATATTTTTACATACTGTATGCTTAAGCAGTTCTAAGTTTTATCAGCCTACGAACCTGATTGCACCTTCTGTTTGCTTATATTTTGTTCCATTTGATTTGGCATCATTGAAATATTTCACCTTGGGTTCAACTAAGCCTTGGGTTCAACAAATATCAGATACATATTCACCTCACAAGTAATTGGTTACAGTTTGCTTGGTTCTTTGGCTTCTAAAAGGTGGAAATTAATATTATTATTTTTAAATTGATGACGTGGTAGTGGACCATTGAGCCTATACAGTGTTATAATCTTCACAACCAACCTAAAATCAATCAATTATAATGTAGGGTATTGTGAATTTAACCTATTGCGATTGACTATCTGTGAGCAAAAATAACGCACGTGCAACAAAAAAAGTTAACACAAAAATAAATACATTTTTTATATGGAAATATACCAAAAACAAGGTCAAAAATCTTCGGGGGATCCATGTTCTACCTGACAAACCTCCACTAAATGATATTTAACAAATACATGTACACTAAATCCCCCCACGATCCACAAGTGAATCATACAACTAATACATGAGACAGAAAAAGGAAGAGGAAAGACACCATGCAATCCTTTGAAGATCCTTCAACTTTTCGTTTAGTTGTCCCATCGACGTAGATACACGATGACATCTGCGCACTTTGATCAATCTGCAACCCATCAGTAGATTGCCTGCATTTGAGGCAAAGATGCCTCACGCCCTTAGTCGCATATGCCCCTCCTCAAGCCCAAATTATCGTCAGCTTCACTGTCATCCATTGCGCAAGCCGCACACTTCACTCTCACGGCCTTTGCCGCTACCACAACCCACATCGTCGCTCCAATAACCTCTGCCTCCTTGATTGCACTGCCACAGTCCACATCGCCGCCTTGATGTGTTCCGGGAGAAGGCGTCGCAGAGGAGATGGGTTCCGGGAGAAGTGGACGCCGGCGAAATGGCGGGCGGAGGAGTCGAAGCTCACCGATCGCTCGCACTAGTGTATCGGGAGAGTAGGCACGCGAGGGAGGCGCGTTTGAATTGGGGCTTTAGATTGCAGATGGCGTGTAGGATGAAACCGCGGTTATTAATAATCGACATTTAATGGATTTGTCGAATCAAACGTTGTTTTAGCGTAAACGGCGTTTTTCTCCATCCGCACCGGAGCCTATCGGCCCCCTACCAAACGCCACCTTAGTTTATTTTACAACTATATCCATCATCCATAGTTATCACCAACCATAGGTATCCATCATCCTTGATTATCACCAACCATAGGTATCCATCCAAAACTTGGGATGTTATAGTCCCACCATCTTCCACTTGATTCATCCCCATATCACACATCGTGTTGAAGGAGGTTCGACTCTGATACCATTATAGCGACTTGATCTATTATATCAGAGATATTGTCCTTTTTGGTTCAACTCATTCCATACTAAGTTGAATCGTATGATTTTTCTTATGCACAGGTTGCCTACGAGCACTTCTCAGGAGATTACCCATACCAGGATTACTCCCACTGGAGCATGCTTAACTATGAATTTTTTCCAGCAAAATTCTACTAACTGATCCAAAAGGTGTCTACGATATTTAGAGTTCTAAATTATTACTTAAGCCCAATAACTTCTCATCACATTCTGATGTGAGATTTGGTTCATTCTGCAACCGTATCTGTCATCCATGGTTATTATCATCCATAGGTATTCATCATTTATGATTATTCATAACCAAAAGTATCCATCATTCATGGTAATTCCTAATCACAAGTACCCATCATTCATGATTATCACCAACCACGATTGGACTCGAGGGGCACCCTTGCACTTTACGGTAAAGTGCGGGCTTCCAACGGCTCGCGTGGATGCCCGCGCACATCTCAAAGCGAGCACATCTCAGCTCGCTTTGAGATGTCTGCAGGCATCCAGCACGGACCGTTGGATGCCCGCACTTTATCGTAAAGTGCAGGGGGTGCACTTTACTCCCCCCGGATCCCAATTATCCACCATTCATGATTATCACCAACCACAATTATCCACCATCCATGGTTATCACCAACCACAAGTATCCATCATCTATGGTTATCACTAATCACATGTATCCATCTGAAACTTGCGTTGTTACACAAATTGCGCCATATCATTTGAAATGTGTGTTGAAGCCTCTGAGTCTACCAACCACGAGCTATTGTTGCAAGTGAGATCACCTGTTATTTTATCACATGCAAATAGATGTCATCCCAAGCTTTGTCACTATAAATGTTGTAGACCTAACTTACTTCCCAACTCCCTTTGCATCTACAGTCTCTTACTGTGCTATGGGTGGCTAAAACCTTTGTTTAGGCATTCCTTACACACTCATTTTGCATCCAACTCTATACTCAATCGCACTGTCAGCATTGATTACCGATCTTAGAGCTGGTGGTTTCAAAGAGTGTGACCACAAAAGATAGGGAGCAGACCAATCATCGTCACATATCACATACCACTTGTTGGAAATTTAACCCACTTCGATTGAGTACCTACAAGCAAAATATTGAATCTGCAGCTAGCAAACAGAAGACAAAAAATAGACACAATTATGTTCATGGAAAACCCCAAACTCAGTGTCAAAAACTACGTGACAATTGAAATCCAACTAGAAAGATTTCATTAAATGGTATTCAACAATATGCACACAATGGCTTTCCCCCGCGATCCTACAATTAACATAAAAGCATAGACAAAACGAAGAGCACAAAGGCACTGGAAAAAAAACCACTCGCTCCCAACTGGTTCTCTAAACACTTTATAATCTTTTGAAGATCTTTCATCTTTTTGTTTAGTTGTCCCACCTGGATAGACACGATGTCATCGGTGCTCTTCAATCATTCCGCAACCCATCAGTAGGTTGCCTGCATCTAAGGAGAAGATGCCTCACGCCCTTTGGCGAGAAGATTCCTCATGACCTTGGCCGCATATGCGACTGAGTGTTCCTTCGAGCCCAAACTGGTGCCTGCAATGATCTATATTGAGGCTCAATGTGGGACGTAGTGTTTGAGGGGCATTTGTGAAAGTGGTAGCATTTTAGCTTGCATTATGTGGGGCATAGTGTTTCATACTACCCCGAAACTGTAACAGTAAAGAAAGTGGTAGCATTTTAGCTTGCATTTGAAACTTTCGGGGTAGTATTTCCAGCAAAACACCAGTTTTCGTTGGGGCATTTGTGAAAGCTATCACACAACCACACCTGATGACTTCGGTGGCAATTTGTGGAAATGATGTTCGCAGTGCAGCTACCTAAACACTAACTACGTTTTCCCTTATATCGTTCACAACTGTTCTCCGAAACAGAGCATAGGTATGCATGAAGGATGATATGATTGTCTAAACTCTCAACAGTTATAAATGAAATTCTTTGCCATAGGAATGTTTCCTTTTGTTTTTCTCTGGTTAAAATGTAGTTTGGTATAATCATTTCTATGCTTCTAAAACCCTGTTCATATTTAACATTGTTACAGCACTGGTTGGTGGTTGTCTTGAATCTTAGTTAAGCTGAAGACTAACCATACTGCTCCTTTTTTCCTCCTAGGTTTTGTCGGAGTTGGCCCCATATGTTATATTGGCCGAGAAGCTAGGCAGACTCGCCGTGCAGCTAGTCGGAGGAGGAAGCGGCATCAAAGGCGTGAAGGTCGTGTACACATCATCTCGAAGCCCCGATGACCTCGATACTAGAATTCTCCGGGCCATGGTCACGAAGGGCATCATCGAGCCCATTTCGAGCGTGTTTGTGAATCTCGTCAACGCCGATTTCATCGCCAAGCAAAGAGGGCTGCGCATCAGCGAAGAGCGAATATTCCACGATGGCTCACCCGAAGTCCCCGTGGACTCAATCCAGGTCCATCTCGCAAACGTGGAGTCCAGATTCGCGAGCGCTATATCCGACTCCGGCGAGATAGTGGTGGAGGGCCGAGTTAAGGACCGCGTCCCGCATCTCACGGGCGTGGGTTCGTACAGTGTGGACGTCGGCCTCGAGGGAAACCTGATACTCTGCAGGCAGATCGACCAGCCCGGCATGATCGGCACCGTCGGGAGCATTCTCGGTGAAAACAACGTGAACGTCAACTTTATGAGCGTGAGTCGAACTGCTCCTCGGAAGCAAGCGATCATGGCCATTGGCATTGACGAGGAACCGGATAAAGAGTCCCTGAGGAAGATTGGTGAAATATCCGCGGTCGAGGAGTTCGTCTTCCTCAAGCTATAGGAGTTCACTTCAAGCAGCCCTGCATTTTTTCCACGAGTTTCTCTAGTAAAAATCATAAAGGCGGTTTATTATGTCCGTTGCCGCGCTCTCGAGATATATATATATAATGATATTGTAGTTGGGGCTGAACTATTTGTCTGATTTGGTTTTTGTGTTCCTAGTCAATGGGATCTCTCTTCTATTATAGCTGTACCGGGGATTATATTTACATGTCTGGTTTGGCATGAACCTGCTTCAAAAATTTTCTACAGCATATATATTTATTCAGTGATGGAATTCTATCGTAATCTTCTTAATGTATGCTGTTGGGAACCATGCTAAAACTATTCTCGAAGAATCAGCTTGGCATGGAAATACTTGGGTATCTACTGTAATTGGATGCACAGCAATTACCTGCAGATTCGTTTGACCTCTTCTTTCACTACCTGCTTGGCTTTAATAGCTCCATATTCATTTGTTACCATCACAGTCAAAAGAACGCTTTGTTGTTAAAAACGACGGCCATAATTCATACAATTAATTCTTCTTTAAGAACGGTCCCATAGGAATGATGAGAGCGGGCTCCCACTGTTTGCCATTTTTTCTTCCTAATTACTTGGTGGCAGGTAAGGTTTATATATATACAGGGGTGGATTCACATAAGGCCTAGTGCGGGCGGCCGATCACATTGAGTTTTAATAATGCTATTTTTTCTGAGTAGAAAATAGGCTTTTATTTGTAATAAACTGAATATATTAATATAAAAATGAAATAAAAAAATTTATGTTAGTTGGTCAAATGCCACGAGTGGTGCTGGGTTCAATTCCCATCGTTACTCATTTGATTTCTATTTTTAGATATAATTCTATTTTTAGATAATTCTATTTTTAGATATAATTCCCATTCATTACTCATTTGTTTTCTATTTTTAGATATAATTCAAATTCTTAATATTTTTAAATTTTATTATTTTAATTATGTTAGAGTGAGTAACATTTAACAAGGGTAATTATATTTGCAGGCCCTAAAGAGATATTTGCAACCCAATTTCTACGAGTTATTACGCGCCTTTTGAAAATACTTCTTGCCCATGCATTTTTAGGAAACGTGTTCAACATGAAAGTTGTAGATCTCGACTAGATCTACAACTTTTGTGTTGAACACTTTTCCTGAAAATGGACGCACAAGACGTACTTCCAAAACTTCGCTATAATTACGCCCATGTTTCAATCATAAGGTGGGTCACCCATGTGGGTCAAGGTCAATGTGGGTCCTAGTCGCTGAGTGACGAGTCAATGTTGATGCGATGAGGTTGAATTCAAATGTTCGCACTTTTTGAGAGGTATAATTTTACGAAACCTATTTTAATCAACTTAACTAAACGACGTCGGTTTTGAACGAAACGTGTTGCGTCGCCAGTGGCGGAACTAGGATTTCTGTGTAACCCGGACACTAATTAAAAGTTAATTAAAAGGATATTCTTTTCATTAAAAAAATCAAAATTAATTAAATGAATGTTTGTACAATGATCCTATAAATTAGGTCACGGGACCTATATTTGAGAGTCATCAGCCTTACCCTTAAGCATGAACGAAAAATTAATGGAGATAAAGAATGCAAATAGGGGCGTAAGGGCGTTATTCGTTTACTGGCTTGCTGTAACTTAGTAGCGAAAAAAAAATCTTAGCACTGGGTCCCTGGCACGCCCCTTCCCATTGGAGAACAGAGTCGGAACTCGGCGGGAGAAAAGAAGATCGCTAAGAGGGGAAAGGAAATTTCGCAGGTAGGGCACTCTTGTTGCTCGCGAAAAAGGAAATCAAGGAATTTCGACACCACGTCTGTAGGAGGCGCCGTGGGTCAAGAAATAAACTAATTAGGTCACACACGCTTGATATCGCGAGTCGCGAACCACACCCCATATTGGGGGAGTTTAGGCAGTCAATTTGATGTCTACACATGTAAAAATTAAAGGACAAACATTAATAATGGACCTAACATACTTTACATATTGTTTTTTCACGAAAAATTGAACCCGGGCACGTGCCCGGGTATGCCTCTACCTAGATCCGCCCCTGTGCGTTGCACCCGTATGGATCATAAGAGTCCAATGCGATGTACAAAAGCCAATTATGAGCTCATTTGCTCAAATTGATATTTCAGGGTTACCGTGTCAAACAATGTGGCATAAAATGGTCACATTTACTAAACGACCTCGAATTTGAACGAAATGAGTTGCGTTACACTCATATGGATCATACGAGTCTAATGCAACTGACGAAAGTCAATTATGAGCTTATTTTCTCAAAATGATATTTTGGGGTGACTGCGTCGAACAACGTGGCCTAAAATGATCACTTTCACCAAATGACCTTGTATTCGAACAGAACGTGTTGTATTGCACTTGTATGGATCATACGAGTCTAACGTAATTTACGGAAGTGAATTTTGAGCTTATTTACTCAAATGACATTTCGAGGTGACCGTGTCGAACAACATGGCTTAAACGGCTACTTTCACAAAATGACCTCAGATTCAAACGCAACTAGTTGTGTTGCACTTATATGGATAATACGAGTCTAATGCAACTCACGAAAGTCAATTATGAGCTTATTTTCTTAAAATGATATTTCAGGGTAACCGCGCCGAACAACGTAGTCTAAATCAGTTACTTTCATTAAACGACCTTGGATTCAAACAAAATGAGTTGTGTTGCACTCGTATGGATCATACGAGTCTAATGCAACTGACGGAAGTAAATTTTGAGGTTATTTGCTAAAAATGATATTTCGGGGTGACCAACAATGTAGCCTAAAATGGTCACTTTCACTAAACAACCACATATTTGAACAAAACGCTTGTTTGAGTTGGTTTTGGTCCTACGAGAGCACTTCCACTAAACGAGATCGATTCCAAGTTAATTTGCTCAATATTATATATCATGTTATCGTACCTCAAATCGACATTAATATAAGATGGAGTTCGCGTCGTGGTTCATTGCGACCCAGACTAAACTCCTCCAAGGGTTCAATTGAACCGACTAGGCCCCTTATTGAAGTTGGGATGTTACAACCTTGTTGCAGCCAACCATCAAGAATGAATTCACAACAACAAGGGAGAGCAATTCTAAATGGCCCCACAAGATTAGCTTCGAGCAATTTATAGATTCCAGCAGCACAAGAATTGTGTCGCAGTCTTTGCGGTTACCAGTCTACTTTTTTAAAGTTCGTGCAGACTTAAAAAGTGCAGGGATTATGTTAACCAGGAGCCAGGCAAGCTTCAGACATCTAGCAATATGACCGGCTACTCTCCTGGTAGTTGCCATCCTCAGCCTCGGGGGAGCGAGCAGTTATGTGTAGGGTAGCCGCACATCCCTCCCGTCATCCATCAGCTGTAGCTTGAGTCTAGAGGGGATTGGGAGAACACCCAGGTACCCGCCTGAGCTCCCCTCCTTGGATGGTCATGGCTTGTGCGATTAGAGCATGTTGTAACCATTCGAGCCCTCCTCCTTAGTGGTCGCTTGTGCAGTTACATCATGTTGTAACAACATGAACCCTTTGGCATTAATTACAACATTAATTGCTTCCAACCGTCTAGGAACCCACCCCCGATATAAATAGGGGGCCAAGGATGCTTAGAGGAGACATAAAACTTAAGTCAGAATCTGCGCTGTCATAGGTGTGGTTATAAGTTCTGAGTCATCGTGTACCTCAAGTTATTTGTGCCTTCTTGTGCCTTGTAACAACTTGTAATAACATATTTTCTGGAATATTACTGCCAACAACAAGTGATATTTGTTGTTGCGGGTAAATCTGGTGTTCGCCGCTGTCAGCGACAATCTCTTTTATGTACTCTGCTTGCCCGGTCCTCAAGGGATAATAACCGATTGTTTGCTATTCTTGAGTGGAAGTTTATGACAATTTTGGCATCAACAGTGTACAACCCGTATTCGATGAGTAAGCCCAGTATCGACCTAACTCGCCCAGGGTAAGGCAAGGCGAATACGCCCCTATCTCTCCTCTAACACGAATGCAACCCGTCTGGACAATGAAAACTCCTTATCGCAAGAGCAAGGAGAGGCGAGTGCGACCAGGCCCCAGGCGAGCCTGCCTCAGGCAAACTCGCGCCTCAGGGGGACTCGCCCCCAGCGGGTTGGGGACGAGTCTGGTCACCTCAGCCGCACTCGCTCAAGGAGGGGGTGAGGTGAGTTCAGATCAACGCGACTCATCAGTCCTTCCTCACTATCCGCAGGCCAACGAGGGCTACGACTAGTATTTTCGAAAAGGCATGAGGAGCTGTTCGCAGGCCACTTAGGTCTGTGTATAGTAATTTGGTTAAGGCGGAGGGAGTTGTCCGCAGACTATTAAGACTATTTTGCCAACATAAGGATTTGCCAATAAATAAGACCCATTATTTCTCAGATCAGCACAGATCCATCCCCCAAGTGAGCCTGAGCTTTCCTTCATTTCCATTCGTGTTATCTGAGATTTAGGATCAGCCATTGGTTTTGGGAGGGGAAGTCGAGTAAGATTTTGGGTTAGTGGTGGGACCTCCTTGCTGCAGCCAGTGGGTCTGTCCTTAGGCAATTATCCACCATACTGTGAGGACCATTTTCCAGCTCAAAATACTTAGACCTAAAGACCGAACAAAGAGAGAAGTAACTCAAGCTACTCCCCAAGTATCGATCATAGTTGAACCGGTATCCGGGTTTCAACAAACATCATCGAAGACAGGCTTCAAAAGAGCATTGACTGAGCTACTTGTGTCTATCAAATTTCTCGACACTATGCAGTTATCTACGACTGCTTTAACGATGATGAACGAATCAATAGTATTTGGGAGATCATATTGGCTTAAGATGATGTTTCCCTGCATTGGAGCAGACTATGACATTGCAGAAACCTCCTGGCAAAAGACCCTTCCAATGCTGGCCTTGCGGGAGGACTCTAGACTATCCCCACTGAATGCAAATTATCTAACTCAATCGACCTTGGTCACTAAGCTCGACGCATTTGTCAATACAATTGAAACTCCCAAGGAAGCCAATGTCTTCAACCTCAACACACTCCCACTGACCTGGGAGGTGTATTTTTGGAACTTGCCTGCTCTTATCAGAGAAGGGCTAGTTGTCTGACTTGCGAATGACCAAATCTTTTAGCTCGTCGGCTTTTAGCATTTTTTTGATGAGGTCGCAGAGAGACCGACGACTCTCGGTATGATGGCCCCTCTCCTTATGGAACTCACAGAAGAGTTCAAGGTTGTGGATTCTCAAGTCAGACTTGAGAGGGTTTGACCTTCTGAAGCCAGGCTGATTCTAAATGACATTGATGACCTCCTCCATAAGGAGGATGATGTCAGTTTTTCTCTTGTGATCTAGGAAATTTTATTTAATGAACTTAATTAACTGAGAACATAAACAATAAGCCTTGTTCAATAGTTGGGTTACGAAATTAGAACATTTGGAAATCTGCTTTGTCGAGGCGATAATATAACACATACTCTTAATTGTACGTATATTCCTCCTAAACACCAATGTTGCCTCAAATTGTGATCTTTTGAAAGTGAATATGCCCAATTTCCTTGTGCATCTATAAATGACTCATACTGCACAATGCTCAAGTGATGCAATTTGCATTAAGGAAGGCATGAACGCTCTTTAAGTTGTGTGTTAAGTAATTATCACCTTTATTCAACTCAAAAGTTGGAGAAATTCCTAATGTCTCTTCGTGCATAGTAAATCCTTGAAGTACATGCTCCTACATTGCCAGATATTATCCTCTATATGAGCGGTAACTTGCATGTGTGTATAGAAATTTGGTTATGAACAAAAATCTTCATAATTCCAATGCCATTGAAAGTCAAACTTGAAGTAGATGATTAAGTATTCTACTTTTATGATGACGATCATGTTGCATCCTATCATCATGTGAGCATGTACCAATGACATCCAATCAATATATAAGCATTGTACACGTTTGACCTTGTCATGAGTCAAAGGTAGCAAGGTCTGAAATGACTTCCCATCATAATGAGCTATATAGTGTTGAAAATGTTGAAGTGTGAAGTTGGCGGTCTGGGAGGAGGTCGCGCGGTTTAGTCTAACCGCGTGATCTTGCGGTCTCCTCTGCGGTCTAACCTATTCGGTCTAACCGCAGTTTATTCGGCCTGGCCGCTGTTCTCTCTGTCCAAGGCTGCCGAAGTGAGGCCGCGCGGTCTGGTTCGTGTGACTGCGTGGTGAGCTGGTTTCAGTAAGGTGAGGTCGCGCGGTCTGGTTCATGTGACCGCGTGACGAGATGGTTTCTGTACTGTGCGGGTTAAGCTGTTGACCGCACAGGGTTGTTGTTCTGGTATCCGGCAGTCCGGTCTGGTGACTGTCCGGGTTCTTGGTGGTGCGCGCCGACTAAGGTTTTCTTAGTCGCGCAGTCTCCCTTTTGTGTTCGCATAAGCTGGTCTTTTGGCGGTCTGCTGATGTATGGGGACACTGGTGTTGGTCGACTTGGTGGGCTGTTGCCTTAGTCGACTTGGCTGTGTTCGCGGTCTCTGGAGCAGGTCTCGTATAAGCGAACATTGGTGGTGGGCGTCATGACCGTGTGAGTTGTCATGATCGCACGGCTTCTTGGAGGAGTGGCGATCTCCTGGTCCGGGTTGAAGTCGGCGAGCTCACTAAGCGCAGAGCGATCTTCTGCTGACCGCGCGGGTTGACCAGTCTTGGTCGCACGGTCAGAGCGGTGACTCTATCTCATAGGGTGGTGACTGGATCTGGTCCCACGCCTATAAATAGGCGTCACTGTAGCAGCAATATTAATCGCACCAAGTGTAAGCTGAACTCGCTCCTTGAGCTTGCGGTCTCTTTTTTGTGACCGCTCGGTTTGCTGATTGAACTTTCCTTATGTAGCTTATGCGGATTGTGCGGACAGCTGTGGTCACCTCTTCTTCTAAAGTGTCCGAGCGGTCTTGCGGCTTTGATGATAAAAATTTAAGTTTTGCAAAATCCTTTCTTCGATGAGATAAGAATTCGACGGGCGCGTTCGAGGCATCTCGCGAGTAATCCGACTTCGAGGAACTAACCATTATCCTACCTATCGAGATGATAAAAGTAATAGTCTTTCCTTTTTTCGGAATATCGACGTTTACGTCGCGGCGGCGGCGCTGAATTCTCTAAATATTTAAAAAAAGAAAGGAGAAAGTTTTTGCAAGTTTTTGTTAATATAATTCAAACTACTCATTCAAAAAGGCAAGTGTACCTTATCGCGTATAGCATAGGATATTTTAAAGAAAATATCAAGGTCGTATTTAAACTCGGGGCTGTCGAGTACTTCTACTTCGAGAAAGCTAACTATTATTTTATCGGAAATAAAATTTGATAAGGGAAGCGGAATTAAAACTAACTAAAAAGAGAACAACAAAAATAAAATAAAGAAGACAAGACTAAATTAAGAGGAAGAAAGAGAATTTGCAAAAATTAAAGGAAGCTTAAATTTTCATTACATAAAAAGAGAGATACATGAAATTGAACTAAGTTACATTGCATTGAAATAAAACTAGGCTAACTTGCATGAAATGAAATTACAAGAAATTAAACAAAGAAAATTACATTAATTAAAAACTAAGCATAAACATGGAAATAAGAAAAATCTGTACAAGAAGAGCCCAAATGGGCAGGGGGAAGGGAGTGGAATGCTAGAGTGGAGCCTCTGAATTTATAGGAAAAATTTTTAGGTTACAAACCCTCGGTCACGGGCGTGACCTAGGGCGTGTAATACTTGTTCTGCACGGCTGCGACATCGGCGTGGGTCCTGCGTGACAGTGTCGCGAAAAAGGACATTACACGCCTGTATAACTTTGGTCACGGGTGTGTACTTGGGCGGCTTCATCAATGCGGCGTGGGCTTGAGTGCGGCGCTGCAGCAAAAAGAGATCATGCGTGAAAAGTCACGAGCGTGACCTATTGGTCACGGGCGTGACTTGGGTCAACTCCTCGACAGCATCTCCACATCTCGACGGCAGCCCGTTGGGAAGATTCTATGTTTACACGCCCTTGGTCACGGGCGTGACTTTGGGTCACGGGCGTGACCTGGGGCGTGACTTGCGGTGCGGCGGTGGATTCGTCGAACTCAGCTCAGTTTTCGTCAAACGCAGGTCTTTAGGTTACACGCCCTTGGTCACGGGCGTGATTGAGGGCGTGTACTATGGAATTTGTCCAAAAACACCAGAAAATTTGCAAAACAAAAGGTAAAAACTACATTTAGAATAGAAATTGTAAAAGAAGTGATTTTAAACAAAAATATAAATAATATTTGCAATTTTAAATTAAAACTAAACTAAATACTATAATTAAAATACACATAAATACTACTCATCAAATACCCTCATACTTAAGTTTTTGCTATTCCAGAGCAAAAGTATGAGAAATATTTATAAGACATTTAATAAAAATTTTAATTAAGTCTAAAAATTTATTGAGTCACAAGTAAGCTAATAAGAAAATTTAAGGATTGACGAATTAAGTCCTAAATTATGAAATTAGAATAATAAGAGAAAAATATTTAGCCAAGAGTTCTCAAAAATATTAACTAGTTAACAAAATTGAGTAATAAGTAAACAAAGTTAGATTTAAAATTTATAAAAACCATAACTTTGAAAAAGCTAAAGGAAAAAGTAACTTACTAAGTATTGCTCTCTCCATAACATAATTTAAATCTAGATCAAAGGTATTTGGTTAAGGGGGGTTCATAAAATTTGGCATATGAAGAGATCTTTGAATGAAGGTGATGGACTTTATCCTTTTCACCAAAGTGTTTTTTTTTTCTAATTTGTAAAATTATAAACTTCTCTTCTAATAAAAACCCAAAATGTATATGTTTAGGAGTAATGAATTTTATCCTCTTACTCCATGCCATATAATCTTTTAAAAATTATTTTGGGTGCATATGTTTAGGGAATAATGAATTTTATCCTCTTATTCCCATGACATATGATCTTTTAAAATACCTTTTTATGCCATCAAAGGGGTAGGGTAGAGAAAAAATTTCTAGCTTATAAATTGAATTATTTTGAGAGCAAATTTTAGTAATTTAAACTTTCCTAAGATTTTAAAAACTTGAGGTAGAAATAATTAAAATCTAAAGGTGTTTAAGCAAGATTACTAAAAAATTGTAACTATTTAAAATAAAAGAGAAGAAGTGCTAAAGAAATATCTCTAATCAAATTAAAATCATAAAATATTTCTTAACACTAAATCACTTAAACAAAAATTAGATTTAGCAAACCATGATAGAATAAATGATTAGCAAAAAAATATAAATGCTTATAAATAAACTCTAAATGATTTTGGAAATAACAAAAACCAAAGTAAGGGCTTATTATATTTTTTGGATTTTTCTAAGTTATTTCAATTTTTTTTGAAATTTTTGATATTATATTTTTTTTGGATTTTTGATATTATTTTTTTTTGAATTTTTGATATTATCTAAATAATAAAAATGCTAAACATAAACTAAAAAAAACTAATTTTTTTTTGTTAATTCTTAGACTTCCCGAGGTCTACCCGGTGAAGGGTTCGCAAGGTACTAGGACTGTGATGGGATGATAGCCCCCTTTCCAAGATTTAAATTTTCGATTATCTAAATTTTTTGAATATTTTTGGGTTTTCTAAAATTTTTTTTTGAAAAAGCTAAATTTTCTTTTGAAAAAGACAATAAAAAGGAAATAAACTATGTACAAAACGAAAATAAACTATGTACACAGTAAATATTTTTGGAATTTTAAATTTTTTTTGGAAATTTTCTACGATTTTATAATTTAAGAGAAAGGGAAAATATACCCCCATATTTAAAATTCAACATTGTCCCCAATGTTGAAAGCTAATATGGAGAACAATAAATTAAAATACAAGCACAAGATTAATGAAAGAAAAATAACAGGGAGGGGAGAAAGAAGGACGTCCCTGATTTGGAGACGGACGATCACCACGATTACCTGCAACATTACTTTTAAAACAATAAAACAAAACACAAAATAAAAAGAAATGAAACATAAAAGTTACTTATTATATATATTTTTTGGTTTTGATTTGTTTTATAATGTTTTTGTGTTTTCAAAAGGAAATTTTTTTTTGATTTTTTTTGAAAAATTACTAAAAAAAGGAAAATATTTTTTTTCTTTTAGCTAAACAAACAAGAATAAGAAAAAGGATAAAAGTAATAGCGCTCTCTTTTTTCAAAATACCGACAAAAAATAATCCCCGGCAACGGCGCCAAAAACTTGATGATAAAAATTTAAGTTTTGCAAAATCCTTTCTGCGATGCGATAAGAATTCGACGGGCGTGTTCGAAGCGTCTCGCGAGTAATCCTACTTCGAGGAACTAACAATTATCCTACCTATCGAGATGATAAAAGTAATAGTCTTTCCTTTTTTCGGAATATCGACGTTTACGCCGCGGCGGCGACGCTGAATTCTCTAAATATTTAAAAAAAAGAAAAGGAGAAAGTTTTTGCAAGTTTTTGTTAATATAATCCAAACTACTTATTCGAAAAGGCAAGTGCACCTTATCGCATATAGCATATGATATTTTAAAGAAAATATCAAGGTCGTATTTAAACTCGGGGTTGTCGAGTACTTCTACTTCGAGAAAGCTAACTATTATTTTATCGGAAATAAAATTTGACAAGGGAAGCTGAAAGAAATCGTTGTCTACCTAAATCACCTAGAGGGGGGTGAATAGGTGATCTCTACTGCGATTGCGGAATAAAAAGTATTGCACACACACAACAAAAGAATCACAACACAGAGACACAAGATTTATAGAGGTTCCCAAATGGTGGGTACTCCTCTCTCCCGCTCCGCCTATCTAGCACTTCGGGCTAGCGTCGGCAACTTCACCAAAACTCGGATTTATCAACAAATCCTACACTCGGAGACAACGGCTCCTACAAACTCGGAGAACAACCTCTCCTACAAAAGCACTCGGAGATAAACTCCTACAACTCAGAGCAAAATACTCCTACAAAATAACTGGGAGAAAAATCTCGTACAAGAATCAAATAGAGTTTGAAATAAAATACTTCTATTAAATCTCAACAGAGATTAACTTCAGATCTTGGAAAAACTGAGTCTTCTTCTTCCTTGAGAATGAAGTCTTGAATCTTCAAAGAATTGGAAGAAAGGAAACTCGGCAAACCTGATCTGAATAGGCCCTTTGATTTTCTTGAAAAGATCTTCAAAAAATATGGAGCAGCAAATAAATCAAAAACCTTCTTATCTGAGAAATCTCTAACAACACTGAAGAACGAGTCTTGAGGGCGCAGAAGTTAGATCTCAGAAAAACTTGTTCAGCGAGCAAGAAGGAAGACGGCTGGGTTCTTCTCTTTCAATCGGGTTGAATAATAATATCTTACCCTAAAAATAAGAGATTATTTATAGGAAGAACTCCAACGGCTAGGGCGACAGACAGGGAATGATCGACACGTGTGCTGCACATGGCGGCCAACCCTAATTTTCAAAAATGAAACATATTTTTGAAATCCGTCTGTCCGTCATTCCTCGAGACTTCACGTGAACATTCGACGAATTGACTTAGCCATTAAAAGGATTGAACAACCCATGAAAAGCACCTTCTGTTTTCATTCGTCGGGATTCGTCGGGCGTTCTCGAGAACATTTGACGAATTGACTTAGCCGCACAATTTCCTTCACAAAGCTGCCTTCTTGACTTATGTCAGCATTCGTCGATATTTGTCGGGAGTTCACGAGAACATTCGACGAATAGACTTGGCCGCAGAACTTTCTTCTTTAAACTAGGAATTTGGCTTCTGTCAGGATTCGTCGGGAGTCATCGGGACTTCACGTGACATCTCAACGAATTGACTTAGCAAAAATTCCTTTTCTTCTGAAAACCTGCTCCACTCCTCAAACTTGAAAGCCTTCAGTTATGAGAATATGAAGTGCACCCCAAAAGAGAGATTACACATGGACCAACACTTTGTTCTATAAAATGAGGGATTACATTGTCTAGAACTGTGTTTGGTGATCCATTGCAACCTGACTTTGGTGTGCACTTAGCATTATGACCCGTCACAACACATCTAAAGGGAATTCATCAAATACATACTCAATTCAATTTAGTTCACTAGGGGACACCTTCAAATCCAGGTGATTGTGGATACAATACCCAACAATCTCCCCCTATTTGAAGATGTCATAACCCTATGCACTAAGTTGAATTGCACAGAAGGTATAATTGAATAAAAACAGCACAACCAGGAAGTAATAATTAAAGAGAGAATCAATGTTTATCCAAACACAAATATATATATATATATATATACAAAGAAAAATAGCATGATTCCAGAACAGCTCAGCTCATGCTTGATCCTTGCCTTTCTGCTTTCTAAAAATTCTTTCCATTACCTCAGCTCTCTTTTTCTGTTCAGATTCTATTCTCTCAAAGAATGCCTTTGGCTTAGGCCAATATCTATCAGGAGCAGTCTCTTTAGATCCACCTGTCTTGAAATGAATTCTCCTTTCAGTTGTCCTTTTCTTGAACTTATCCCATTCCTCCTAACTGTAATGTTTACTGACACTTTCATTTTGCTTACTAACAAGGTTGAAAGCTGTAAGAATGATATTCTTTGAAGTGGGACTCTAGCTTTCTTGGAAATTTCTTGGAGGAGGCCTATCATAGAATTCTCTGATCTTCTTATGAGGATTGGATCTTTTAGCAGAAGGTTTATCACCAAAAATCTTCCTTTTTAAAGACTTTTCAGGAGATTCAGGATCCTTGGAGCTTTCAAGCACTGGATTATCCCAGAACTCTTGGTAGGTAGAGGCTGGGATATCTGCTTCAGCAAAATCAGAATCCTCAACAGGAATTTGAGAAGAACTTGGAGCACTTGGACCTAGAGCACCTGGCATTTTGTCCACAACAGTGAATCCAAGCATGCCTGCAACCTCCTTGACTAGCCAACTTGTTGATTCATGAGTATACCAATTAACATCTTTAACATTTTGCAAAATGTTCTCCTGAAGCTCTTGCATTTTGGAAAATACATTTCCATCCAAATCATTCACTCTGCCAGCATTTTCCTCTATCTTAGACACAATACTCTCCTCCCCCTTTAAGACATCTTCATGTAGGAGGGTATAGAGTTTGGCCAGTTGCCTCTCAACTTGATCATCCAGAAAAGTAAGCCCTTGATCATGAGAAGCTCTGAGAGCTGTTTGAGCAGTGTTCAGATGAAGAACATCTTCAACAACCTGATGCAAGTTCTTTAGAACATGCCCAACTCCTTTATTGGTGTGGTCCAATGCTTTTCCTGCCTTTGACATCCAGGCTTCTTGATCACTCTTGAATTTGCCCATTTCATGCTTCATCTCAGCCATTTCCTGCCTAAAAGCACTATCTACTTTATCAATTTTCTGATAAACTAACTTGATGGACTGATCAAAATGCTCTGTTTGAGCTTGCAGCAAAGTTGCAATTGACTTGAGCAAAGAAGATTGAGAGCTCTCTCCAGTTTCAAAAACATCAGGAGAGACTCTATCAGCTACAAAACTTGTAGACTGTGCTTGCTCATCAAGCACTGTTGCTCTTGGAGATTATCTCAAAATACTTTCTGGAGGGGGCAAGAGCAGCACAGGAGGGACTGCAGATTCACCCAAAAATATGTCTTCCTGTTCTTTCTCCCCCTCAGCCAAGGACATCCTCTTGGCAAACTCCAACTGAGCACCAAAACTGCCCTTGTCCAAAGCATCAGATTTCTCAGACTGTGCAGCTGATTTCCTTGATTCAGAGTATTCAGATGCAGTATCTGGCAAGTTTTCATGATGATCTGAATGTGAGACAAACTCTGCAGGGGATCTTCTTGAGTCTTCTAACATAGCAGCTTCATCTTCAGCAGCAGAATTCCCTTGACCTTCCAGGTCAGGAACAGTATCAGGAACAACAGGACTAACTGGATCAACATACACTGGATCAGTATGAACTGGATCAATTTCACTGGGAGGAATTTCCTTTGAAGCAGCACCACTTGCAACAATGTCTCTTGGGGTTGGAGGCTCCCCCTCAACATGTTCACCTCTGCCCTGATCAAGAGCAGTACTAGGTCCACTACCCCTTGAGGTTTGACCTTCTTCATGAGTCCTATTCTCATTCTGCACAGGATCCTCATCACCACTAACAACATTCTTGACTCCACCCTTTGGAATGACCCTTTCCCATTTGGAGAAAATAGAGGAGTTGATTTTCTTAGTGTGATGGATGGGGATACCTCTTCCAAGATTGAAAAAATCTGGATTACTACCATTCAGCAACAAACTAATAATTCTTCCAAAATTTGGGGCATGAAAGCTGTCTTTAATTTTCTCAAAAAGAACTTCACCAAAATTAAAACTCTTTCTACAAATAATAGCGATGTGAATCTTAAAGGCTTCTTCAGATAGGTAGTCATGTGAACCTACCTTGCACAATAAGACTTTTCCCAAAATATCACACAGAAGCTTACCTCCGTCATTCATGAATTTTCTTCTTATCTTTGAACCTTCATCAAGAATGCCACAGAATCTTTTGGCCTGGAGAAAGTCTTCAGCATACACTTATTCTGATTCGACTTCAGGCATCCTCAAGATCCTGTTGATGCCACTAGCTTTCAAAACTATTTTAGAAGACCTGATGCAGCTCTTTATCTTCTTGCCTTGACCAGAGATTTTTGCATTTCTGTAGAACTCAAGAACGTCTTGTTCGAGAATTTTAGCCGGCTCTTCCAAGACATAACTGAGCCCGACGACATCAAGCATCAAAATAATGTTTCTGAACTCATCTGAAGCAGTTCGAAAGCTACCTCGCACCAGCTCTCCACCTGAATGCAGACCTCCAGCGGCTTTGGGCGCCATCGAGCTTGACGAAATTGGGGAAGAGAAACAGTGTTTTCTCGAGGGAGACGGAGAGACGGGAAGGGTTTCGCGGAAGAGTGCGTGGAATCACGTGTTCACTTTGTTTATATATATAAAAAATAAATTTAGGCGCGTACCTGATTTCACGGATGGCTCTTGGGATCCAATAAATTGAATTTGATAATAAGACTTTTCAAGGAGACGTGTCCGAGAAGATAAAAGAAATTGACCCGTGATATCTCGTGAAATTCCAATATTCTTGTCCTCATGATTCCTTGTTAAGCATTCCAAGTTCCATTTTGAAGAAATTGAACTTGGTCTCGTCCAGAGGCTTCGTAAAAATATCTGCAATTTGTTTGTCAGTATTAACATAAAATAAATTAATATCCTTACTCTCAACATGTTCCTGGATGAAGTGGTAGCGAAGCTCGATGTGCTTCGTTCTGCTGTGAGAGACTGGATTATTTGCTATGGCAATAGCACTTGAGGAGTCACAGAACATGGGGATTTCTGTGAGCTTTAAATTATAGTCCTCAAGCTGATTCTTTATCCACAAAAGTTGTGCACAGCAACTGCCGGCAGAGATATACTCCGATTCAGCAGTTGATATTGCAACACAATTTTTCTTCTTGCTACTCCATGACACAAGCCTTTTTCCCAAGAATTGGCAAGTTCCTGAAGTACTCTTTCTATCATCTTTGCTACCTGCAAAATCAGCATCTGAAAAACCAATTAGTTCAAAGTCATTGCTTCTCGGGTACCATAAGCCGAGATTTGGTGTACCCTTAAGATATCTCAAAATCCTCTTTGCAGCGGCATAGTGAGATTCCTTATAGTTCACCTGATACCTGGCACAAACACATGTGGAAAACATTATATCAGGCCTACTAGCAGTAAGGTAGAGCAAAGACCCAATTATGCTTCTGTACTTGGTTTCATCAAAAGGTTTCCCTTTCTCATCCTTGTCCAGAGACATGCTTGAGCCCATTGGAGTCCTCATAGAGGTTGCACTCTCCATTCCAAATTTCTTGAGGAGCTCTTTGGTGAACTTCGTCTGAGTGATGAAAATTCCATCTTCAGATTGGTGCACCTGGAGTCCTAAGAAATATTTCAGCTCTCCCATACTGCTCATTTCAAACTTACCTTGCATCAAATTAGAAAACTTTTTGCAAAGTTTGTCATCTGTAGAGACAAAAATAATATCGTCGACATAGATTTGCACAAGCAAAATCTCGCCTTTCACTTCCCTAATAAACAATGTCTTATCTATTGTTCCTCTTGTGAATTTGTTCTCAAGAAGGAACCTAGACAATGTCTCATACAAGGCTCGGGGTGCCTGTTTGAGACCATACAAAGCCTTATGTAAATAATATACATGATCAGGAAAGTTAGGATCTGCAAAACCTGGAGGCTGATCTACATATACTTCCTCTTTAAGGTCTCCGTTCAGGAAGGCTGACTTCACATCCATCTGGAAAACCTTAAAGCCCTTATATGCAGCATAAGCCAAAAATAATTTGATGGCTTCAAGTCTTGCTACGGGTGCAAAGGTCTGATCAAAATCAATCCCTTCTTCTTGCCTGTATCCTTGTGCAACCAGTATTGCTTTGTTCTTTGTAATGATGCCCTTTTCATCAAGCTTGTTCCGGTAGACCCATTTGGTTCCAATCACATTTTGTCCTTTGGGTCTTGGTACTAACTCCCAAACTTTACATCTCTTGAATTGGTTGAGCTCTTCTTGCATAGCAAGGATCCAGGATGGATCGGTGTTTGCTTCTTGAAACTTCTTCGGCTCAATCTATGAAAGAAAACTTAAATGTAATACTTCGTTAGTTGTACCTCTTCTCGTTAGAACTCTGCTTGAAGGATCTCCGATAATCTGATCAGCTGGATGATCTCTTGAATATCTGACTCCTAAGTTATTTGCATTTTCAGGAACAACTTGAGGTTCAGCCACCTCTGGAACACCTACTTCTTCATGAACTTCTTGTTCATCTTCAGAGTGATCTGAGATCTCTTCTGCCAACTTTGGTGCATCATTTGTGGTATTTACTCTATCTTTCATAGTGAGTTCCTTTAGCTTTTCACCTGCATCTTCAATGAACACACTAGACGAGTTGCTATGCAGCAGGCTCGTCTCATCAAATACAACATGAACTGTTTCTTCTACCACCAGAGTTTTCTTATTAAAAATCCTATATGCCTTACTATGGCTACTATATCCTACAAAAATACCTTCAAAACATTTTTCACTAAACTTGGTTGTAGGATGTTTTCCATTGTTAAGTACATAGCATTTACTGCCAAAAATTCTAAAATATGAAATCTTTGGTTTTCTGCCCTTTAGAATCTCATATGGGGTCTTACGATGGTTCTTATTGATGAGTGCTCTGTTTTGCACATGGCACGCAGTGTTGATAGCTTCTGCCCAGAAATATTCTGGAAGAGCAGAATCACTCAACATAGACCTGCCAGCTTCTATGAGGGTTCTATTCTTTCTCTCGGCTACTCCATTTTGCTGTGGAGTACGAGGAGAGGAAAACTCATGGGAGATACCTTGAGTTTCACAAAACTTTGTCATGGCCCCAGACTGAAATTCTGTTCCATGGTCACTTCTGATTTTGACCACTGAACAGTCAAGTTCATTCTGAATAAGCTTGACAAAATTAGTGAATATGCCAAAGGTTTCTGACTTAAGTTTTAGAAAGAACACCCATGCAAACCGGGAATAGTCATCAACAATAACCAAGGTGTAAGCCTTCCCACCTAAGCTTCTAACTGACATTGGACCAAATAAATCCATATGCAGCAGATGAAGACATCTGGTAGAATTATTGCCAATTATGCTCTTAAAGCTAGCCTTTGTTTGCTTACCCATTTGGCAAGCATGGCAAGGGCTTTCTTTAATGCATTTAACTTTGGGGGCATCCCTTACCAAGTTGTGAGAAAATAACATAGATATAGTTTTGAAATTAATATGTGCTAATCTCTTGTGCAATTGGTCACAAAGAGATGCACTATCTTTGGCAACAAACACACTGGGGTAGAAGACTTTAAACATATAAAATCCAAACAGTATATACCACTACTCCTAGAGCCTGTTAAAATAGTTTCCGCAGACACGAACATCTTTATCAGGCATCTATCTCTAAAGAACTCAACGGTATAGCCTTTGTCACACAGTTGGCTTATGCTAATCAGATTGTATTTCAATCCTTTCACATGAGCTACATGTGTGAAAACGACTGAGCCGTTGGTAATTGAACCATAGCCTATAACAATACCTCGTTCAGATCCGCCAAACTTTACTTTAGGCCCGTTCTCAACTGGAACATAATCCTGAAGTAATCTTCTTCTCCCGGTCATGTGCCGAGAGCAACCACTGTCCAAATACCAGATAGGAATTTCGTTGGCCTTTGGACAATCCTGCAAACATGATCAGTACCCCTTAGGAACCCAAACATTTTTGGGCCCTTGGTTTCTTGTTAGTGGAACACCACTTGGAACATTAACTTTGCAAGTGGTCGGTCTTGCACTGTTCACTCGTGGAGTTCTTGGCACAGTATGATTGAACCAACAATCTATGGAAAAATGACCAATTTTGCCACAACACCAACATTCAAATCTATTGTATCTCCTCTTTGTGTTCTGCTGAGCCTTTTGAACGGGTGGCTTTGCAGGAGGAGCAACCTTGGAGGTAGAAGCCTCGTTGGTGCAACATACACAATTCTTAGGCACAATAGGCTTGACCTGCGGTGCTTTCTTAGCATTTGATCCATGAAAGAATGGTCCATGATGCTTCAATTGAACTTCCTCATAAGGAGCCTTGAGGGAGCTAGAACCAAGGTTTCTGGGTCTGGTCCACACTGAGTTCACCTTGGCAGGCTCAACATGGGTTGGTCTGCTGAAGTGACCATACATGCTCTCAAAATCATAGGTGTTTGTAGGAAAAATCACCTTCTTGAAAGTTGGAGCACACTGTGGACCCTTACCCTTTGCTTTAGCAGCTCTTCTTTTGGCTGACTTACTTAGGTTCTTTTCAGCAGCATGGCCCAAACCACTACTACCAGAACCAGCAGTGAAAGTGTCTATGATAGGCAAAACTGTCTTGGGCTTAGAGAAGTTCATTGTGATCTTCTTTTCAGCCTCAAGCTGTTTCGTCAAATCATTGATAATTTCACTCTTCTGAATGCCTGCTGAGGTGGACTCGGAGAGAGCAGCCTTCAAGGATAAGATTTCATCCCTGAGTAAGTTAGATTCTTCAATCTCCTTTCTCAGGTTTGATTCTTGATCCTTTAGGGATTGAATCTCCTTTGATTGAGTTTTAACAAGCTTTCAACACTTATTAAACCCCTTCAACATTTCCTCATACTTAGCAGTCAACTCAGAATCCTCTTCCGAATAGTAGTTTTCATTTGCATCAGATGCCGTTTCTGAACATGAAAGAGGTGTAGAAGATAATACCTGACTGGTGAAAGGAACAACATCTTTGTCATCATCTGACATGGCCATTAGACTGTAGAAGCAGTCTTTTGTGAGACCTTTTCCTCTATATTGACCAAATTGGTCATCTATATCAGGTTGAGCCATCAATCCAAAGAATGCCTCTTCATCTGAGTTAGACTCATTTGTGTCACTATCACTCAGAGTCTTGGACTTCTTGGCAACAAAGCTCTTCTCCTCTTTCTTCTTTCCTTTGAAGGACTTCTTTTCTTCTTTTTTCGAAGATTCCTTCTTCTTGTGTGGGCAATCAGCTATCATGTGCCCTGGCTTTTTACAACAATAACAAACGGGTTCAGTATAATCATGTTTGTTCGGTTTAGAACCATACCTGTCGTTTCTGTCACGGTGTGATCTCCTGTGATCTCTTGAAGAAGATGAGCCTTTTCTCGTTTGTCTCATCTTGTTAAGCAACTTTTTGAATTGCTTGGAGAGGAGGGAGAATTCTCCTTCAGATAGTTCTGATTCTTCAGAAGTGTTTTCAGCTTTATCCTCAGAAGACTCATCTCTCACAGGGGACAGGGCCCTGCTTCTCCGGGAGCTTTCAACATTTAGAGCAATGGGATTTCTTTGCCAGAGCTCCTACTGCTTTCCTCTTCTGACTTCCTGATATTCAACTTCAGCTCATGGGAAAGCAGCTTCCCATATAGAATCTGTGGCTCCGTAGTAGCCAACTTACCATATTCTCTGATAGGTATCACCTTGGGGTCCCATTCCTTAGACAGAGATCTAAGGAATTTATCATTTAGTTCACCCGTGGTGAATTCCCTTCCATAGTTTCTCAAACAATTTACGATCTTGAAGAATTTTTCGTAAGTGTCAGAAATTGTGTCTTTGCCTTGTTGCTTGAAGGCTTCATATTCTTGGTTCAGCAAAGATTTCCTGTCATCTCGAACTTCTTCAGTACCTTCCATTAGAACCACAATAGAATCCCACATTTCTTTTGCAGACTTGCAGTGAATCAGATTTTGTAGCATAGAATCATCAACTGCACCTGCTATGATGTCTTCGCTTTCTTATCTAGAGTGACAAGTACAATTTCATCCTTTGTCATATCCATTAGTTTCTTTGGTACCTTTTTGGTGGGATCAATGGTAGAAGCAACCGTAGGAATGACGGGACCTTCCTTAACTATCTGGGAGATTCGGGGATCATTTGCTTCCATGTAGAAGATAACTCTTTCTTTCCACATTGGGAAGTTCTCCTTAGTGCAAACTGGGAGCTTGGAGGAAAACCTTTCCATGCCTCTGTCCATAGATAGAGATCTTGACAACGTTGAAGGATCTTTAATCTAGGTGTTAACCTCTTAAAGATAACCTTGCTCTGATACCAATTGAAAGAAATCGTTGTCTACCTAAATCACCTAGAGAGGGGTGAATATAAACTCCTACAACTGGGAGGTGATCTCTACTGCGATTGCGGAATAAAAAATATTGCACACACACAACAAAAGAATCACAGCACAGAGACACAAGATTTATAGAGGTTCCCCAATGGTGGGTACTCCTCTCTCCCGCTCCGCCTATCTAGCACTTCGGGCTAGCGTCGGCAACTTCACCAAAACTCGGATTTATCAACAAATCCTACACTCGGAGACAACGGCTCTTACAAACTCGGAGAACAACCTCTCCTACAAAAGCACTCGGAGATAAACTCCTACAACTCGGAGCAAAATACTCCTACAAAATAACTGGGAGAAAAATCTCGTACAAGAATCAAATTGAGTTTGAAATAAAATACTTCTATTAAATCTCAACAGAGATTAACTTCAGATCTTGGAAAAACTGAGTCTTCTTCTTCCTTGAGAACGAAGTCTTGGATCTTCAAAGAATTGGAAGAAAGGAAACTCGGCAAACCTGATCTGAATAGGCCCTTTGATTTTCTTGAAAAGATCTTCAAAAAATATGGAGCAGCAAATAAATCAAAAGCCTTCTTATTTGAGAAATCTCTAACAACACTGAAGAACGAGTCTTGAGGGCGCAGAAGTTAGATCTCAGAAAAACTTGTTCAGCGAGCAAGAAGGAAGACGGCTGGGTTCTTCTCTTCAATCGGGTTGAATAATAATATCTTACCCTAAAAATAAGAGATTATTTATAGGAAGAACTCCAACGGCTAGGGTGACAGACAGGGAATGATCGACACGTGTGCTGCACATGGCGGCCAACCCTAATTTTCAAAAATGAAACATATTTTTGAAATCCGTCTGTCCGTCATTCCTCGAGACTTCACGTGAACATTCGACGAATTGACTTAGCCATTAAAAGGATTGAACAACCCATGAAAAGCACCTTCTGTTTTCATTCGTCGGGATTCGTCGGGCGTTCTCGAGAACATTTGACGAATTGACTTAGCCGCACAATTTCCTTCACAAAGCTGCCTTCTTGACTTATGTCAGCATTCGTCGATATTTGTCGGGAGTTCACGAGAACATTCGACGAATAGACTTGGCCGCAGAACTTTCTTCTTTAAACTAGGAATTTGGCTTCTGTCAGGATTCGTCGGGAGTCATCGGGACTTCACGTGACATCTCAACGAATTGACTTAGCAAAAATTCCTTTTCTTCTGAAAACCTGCTCCACTCCTCAAACTTGAAAGCCTTCAGTTATGAGAATATGAAGTGCACCCCAAAAGAGAGATTACACATGGACCAACACTTTGTTCTATAAAATGAGGGATTACATTGTCTAGAACTGTGTTTGGTGATCCATTGCAACCTGACTTTGGTGTGCACTTAGCATTATGACCCGTCACAACACATCTAAAGGGAATTCATCAAATACATACTCAATTCAATTTAGTTCACTAGGGGACACCTTCAAATCCAGGTGATTGTGGATACAATACCCAACAATCTCCCCCTATTTGAAGATGTCATAACCCTATGCACTAAGTTGAATTGCACAGAAGGTATAATTGAATAAAAACAGCACAACCAGGAAGTAATAATTAAAGAGAGAATCAATGTTTATCCAAACACAAAAATATATATATATACAAAGAAAAATAACATGATTCCAGAACAGCTCAGCTCATGCTTGATCCTTGCCTTTCTGCTTTCTAAAAATTCTTTCCATTACCTCAGCTCTCTTTTTCTGTTCAGATTCTATTCTCTCAAAGAATGCCTTTGGCTTAGGCCAATATCTATCAGGAGCAGTCTCTTTAGATCCACCTGTCTTGAAATGAATTCTCCTTTCAGTTGTCCTTTTCTTGAACTTATCCCATTCCTCCTGACTGTAATGTTTACTGACACTTTCATTTTGCTTACTAACAAGGTTGAAAGCTGTAAAAATGAAACATATTTTTGAAATCCGTCTGTCCGTCATTCCTCGAGACTTCACGTGAACATTCGACGAATTGACTTAGCCATTAAAAGGATTGAGCAACCCATGAAAAGCACCTTCTGTTTTCATTCGTCGGGATTCGTCGGGCGTTCTCGAGAACATTTGACGAATTGACTTAGCCGCACAATTTCCTTCACAAAGCTGCCTTTTTGACTTCTGTCAGCATTCATCGATATTCGTCGGGAGTTCACGAGAACATCCGACGAATAGACTTGGCCACAGAACTTTCTTCTTTAAACTAGGAATTTGGCTTCTGTCAGGATTCGTCGGGAGTCATCGGGACTTCACGTGACATCTCGACGAATTGACTTAGCAAAAATTCCTTTTCTTCTGAAAACCTGCTCCACTCCTCAAACTTGAAAGCCTTCAGTTATGAGAATATGAAGTGCACCCCAAAAGAGAGATTACACATCGACCAACACTTTGTTCTATACAATGAGGGATTACATTGTCTAGAACTGTGTTTGGTGATCCATTGCAACCTGACTTTGGTGTGCACTTAGCATTATGACCTGTCACAACACATCTAAAGAGAATTCATCAAATACATACAATTCAATTTAGTTCACTAGGGGACACCTTCAAATCCAGGTGATTGTGGATACAATACCTAACAGAAGCGGAATTAAAACTAACTAAAAAGAGAACAACAAAAATAAAATAAAGAAGACAAGACTAAATTAAGAGGAAGAAAGAGAATTTGCAAAAATTAAAGGAAGCTTAAATTTTCATTACATTAAAAGAGAGATACATGAAATTGAACTAAGTTACATTGCATTGAAATAAAACTAGGGTAACTTGCATGAAATGAAATTACAAGAAATTAAACAAAGAAAATTGCATTAATTAAAAACTAAGCATAAACATGGAAATAAGAAAAATCTGTACAAGAAGAGCCCAAATGGGCAGGGGGAAGGGAGTGGAATGCTGGAGTGGAGCCTCTGAATTTATAGGAAAAATTTCCAGGTTACACGCCCTCGGTCACGGGCGTGACCTAGGGCGTGTAATACTTGTTCTGCGCGACTGCGTCATCGGCGTGGGTTCTGCGTGACAGTGTCACGAAAAAGGTCATTACACGCCCCTGTAACTTTGGTCACGGGCGTGTAGTTGGGCGGCTTCATCAATGCGGCGTGGGCTTGAGTGCGGCGCTGCAGCAAAAAGAGATCACGCGTGAAAAGTCACGGGCGTGACCAATTGGTCACGGGCGTGACCTATTGGTCACGGGCGTGACTTGGGTCAACTCCTCGACAGCATCTCCACGTCTCGACGGCAGCCCGCTGGGAAGATTCTATGTTTACACGCCCTTGGTCACGGGCGTGACTTTGGGTCACGGGCGTGACCTGGGGCGTGACTTGCGGTGCGGCGGTGGATTCGTCGAACTCAGCTCGGTTTTCGTCAAACGCAGGTCTTTAGGTTACATGCCCTTGGTCACGGGCGTGACTGAGGGTGTGTACTATGGAATTTGTCCAAAAACACCAGAAAATCTGCAAAACAAAAGTAAAACTACATTTAGAATAGAAATTATAAAAGAAGTGATTTTAAACTAAAATATAAATAATATTTGCAATTTTAAATTAAAACTAAACTAAATACTATAATTAAAATACGCATAAATACTACTCATCAGGCTTGCAGTGTGGGTTGCTGAAGTTTGGGAGAATCAGTGGAGTTCGGGAGGTCGCGGAGCTTCAGTGGTGTTGTTCAAGTCACCGATAGTCTGTTCGCGCGGTCTCCTTTTCTATTCGTGCGAACACCCAGGCCGCGCGGTTAGGCAGCTTCTGTGTTCAGACTGCCAGTTATCTCTTCAACATTATACTTTTCTTTTTGGTTTGGTGTACTGGCGAAATCATGTCTCGCCATGTATACCTCGCTCTGTAATGAAGATTTCTGCTGTTATCAATAAAGATTGATTTGCTTCATGTGCTTCTGGTTGTTGGCTATAACTTAAGTTGTACGATTCCTGCTCACTCCTAGATCTACAGAAAAGTTCACATGGTATCAAAGCGAGGTTGGAGTGGATAGAGCAGTGAACAACATAAAGTTGCCATCGCCTTTGTGAAGAAGGAACCAGTGGTAGAGCCATGGAAGCAGGTTTTGCAAGAGGTCTTGAAATTGAGATGCTCACGTCGAATAACTTTAAGAAGTGGAAGTCGTGCATGCAGAGTTATCTTCTGGGCGAGGACCTCTAGGAGGTTGTTGGAGGAGATAGTACGCAGGAAGTTGTCCTAGTTGGGGATAATGGTCATGAGGTGAGGAATTGGAGGAGGATTAATGTGAAAGCAGAGTTCACTCTGAAAAGGGCAATATCACCTGACCTATTCGATCACATCTTAGGGTGTGGATCAGCTGCCGAAATCTAGAGAGCCCTAGACGGGCTATTTAACAAGAAGAATTTAGCGAGGCTATAGTTCCTGGAAAATAAGCTGGCTAGGTCGGCTCAGGGAGATCTGACTATCTCTACGTTCTTCCTGAAGATGAAGAACCTGTGCGCCGAGATTTCAGCACTGGATCCTGATGAGCCAATTTCTGAGGCGAAGCTGAAGAGACACATCATACGCGGCTTGCGGAAGGAGTATGTGGCTTTTGTGACGTCGGTGCAGGGTTGGGCAAATCAGTCGTCTCTTCTGGAGCTGGAGAACCTGCTTGCGTCGTAGGAGAGCCTAGCAAGGCAAATGGCGGGGGTGTTAGTGTCTGGGGGATAAGGCGAGGTACTCTTCACAGGGAAGAAGAAGAAATGGGATAAGATGAAGAAGACCGCTGGAGGCAATGAGCCTTCAACTTCTGGACAGCAGGAGAGGGTCTATGCTCCCAAGGCTGAAGGGAAGAAGAAGGGAGAAGGACCCAAATGCTTTAGGTGCGGAAAGCTTGGTCACATCAGGAAGGACTGCCGGGTGAATCTTCAGCCAGGGCATGCTGCTGCAGGGAAGGAGGAAACTGAGGACAGGCCAAATGATGGAGGATGGGGAGGAGCCTTCTCGGCTTCTGTCGGAGCTGCGGCTCCTATCAACTATCAGAAGGACTGGATCGTGGACTCGGGGTGTGGTCATCACCTCACCGGGGACGAGTCAAAGTTTTCTTTTGCGTAGCCTTACTCAGGTAATGACGCTATCATAACTATTGATGATACTGTGCATCCTATCGAGAAGGTGGGGGTTGTTTCCTTGGGCAGTGATAGGGGGCCACTAATGTTGAAGTGTGTCTATCATGTGCCCGGAATGAGGAAAAATCTCTTCTCCATGACCAACGCTGTAGACGCTGGGTATCACGTTCTGTTCGGTCCAACAGAAGTAAGGTTTCTATGAAACATTGAGGCGGTAAAGGTTGATGTCGTTCATGTCGGGAGAAGGGCAAAAGACTTGTTCGTTTTATCGACAAGTTCTTATGTTGACAAGATGAGGACAAATGATAGTGCCGTTATATGGCATGAGAGGTTGTGGCATGTAGGGATGGATAAGCTGAAGGCTATGACGATAAAAGGTCTAGTAAAGGGCCTGCCTAATCTATCTTCCTACGGTGACGGTCATGTTTGCGCGGGATGTCAGTTCGGCAAGTCTCATCGACTGCCATTTGATAAGTCGCAAACAAGGAGTAGTGTGCCGTTGGAGTGTATCCACGGTGATTTAATGGGACCGACTGCTACCCCAAGCCTCGGAGGCAACATGTATATGCTGGTGTTGATCGACGATTACACCAGATATGTCTAGGTCTATTTTCTGAAGGAGAAGGCGGAGGCGTTTGCCAAGTTTGTGGAGTTCAAGGAGCTAGTGGAGGGTCGCCTGGGTCTGCGGATAATGAAGCTGAGAACTAATAACGGGGGGGGGGGGGGGGGGGGGGTTCACCTTTGGTGAGTTCTCTAGTTTTTGCAGGAAGGTGGGCATCCAAAAGGAGCTTACTTGTGTGCATACTCCACAACAAAACGGAGTTGCAGAGCGAAAGATCCGTCATCTGACGGAGACCTACAAGTGTTGGCTGCATGCCAAGAGTATCCCAAGGTCCTTCTGGGCGGAGGGAATGTCTTATGCCGCCCACGTCATCAACAGAATGCCTCTCAGTCCCATCAACATGTTGACCCCGCATGAGATGATGTTCAAGGAAAAGCCAAGTGTGGCACACCTTCAGGTGTTTGGTTCCACCTACTATGTGCACGTTCCAGATGCGCTTCAGATGAAGCTAGATGCAAAAGCAAGGAAACTAGTCTTCGTGGGATATGATGATCGGAAGAAGGGCTGGAAGTGCATGGACCCGGAGATGCGGAGATTTGTTGTATCTCGCGACGTCGTGTTTGACGAGTTGACGTCGTACAAGGGAAGTTCTGGTGTTGAGTTACCAGAAAGCAGGGTGGATGAGCCGGAGAGAGCTGTGGAAAATCTTTAGGTGGAGCTGCCTTTGTCACCAGGTGGTCCATCCATTTCTAGTTCTGAGACGGAGGCTTCTGGATCAGGAAGCAGGGGTGAGTGATGCTCCTAGTACGTCCGGAAGGGAAGCTAGGGAAGAAGCAGCTGAGGATAATGCGAGTCAGGAGAAGGTGTTGAGGAGATCAAAGCGAACGATCATTGCCCCTGATCGCTATACAAGAGGAAACATGGTAAGCTTTGTCTCGTGTTTCTTCGCTGGTCCCCTGGATGATCAGGAACCAATGAGCTTTGAAAAGGCCAAAGGCGTGAAATAGTGGGAGTCGGCTATGGAAGAAGAGATGGCAGCTCTTGAGAAGAATGAGACCTGATCTTTGGTGCCCAGGCCCAAGGGTATCACCCCTGTGACATGCAAATGAGTTTATAAGCTCAAGAAGAAGGCAGACGGCAGTATCGAGCGATACAAGGCTCGCCTTGTGGCTCGTGGATTCTCGCAGCAATACGGTGAAGATTATGAAGAGACATTTAGTCCGGTGGCGAAGATGACTTCAGTATGGTTCGTTATTGCCTTACAGCATTTTATGGGTGGGAGATTTGGCAACTCGACGTAAAGAATGCTTTCTTGTACGACGAGATTGACAAGGACATCTTCATGGTCCATCCGCCAGGCTTCGTATCTGAAGATTTTCCAGACTATGTCTGTAATCTGAAGAAGGCCCTGTATGGGTTGAAGCAAGCGCCGAGGGCGTGGTACGGGAAGATCACAGAATATCTCCTATTCTGTGGATTCGGTGCTTCAGACTCTGACTCAAGCTTGTTTGTCAAGAAGAACGGGGAGCTTCAAGTCACCGTGCTGCTTTACATCGACGATATGATCGTGATGGGGAATTCGAAGGAGGAGGTAGCAAAGCTTCAGGCTGAGCTATCTATCAGATTTGAGATGAAGGACTTGGGTGAACTCCACCATTTCCTTGGACTCGAAGTGCAGAGGAAGGAAAGTGGAGTGCTGGTGTCCCAGGCTGGATATGCTGAGCGAATCGTGGAGCGATTCAGTATGAAGGAAGGTAAATGCATTTCTACACCTCCGGAGAAGGCCATGAAACTTCGGAAGGATGAGGGGAGGATTCTGGAAGATCCGATTGTGTTCCGAGCTCTGGTTGGGAGCTTAATTTATCTGACGATCACTAGGCCGGATATTGTGTATACAGTTGGCAGGGCGAGTCATTATATGGCGGAACCACGGATGCCTCATCTACTAGCGGCCAAGAATATTTTGAAGTATGTCAAGGCGACTTTGGATATGGGTCTCCTATACAGGAGGGATGCGGGCTTCGAGGTGCATGGGTACATGGATGCTGATTACGGGGGAGATTCAGATGATCAGAAGTCGACGTCTGGATTGGTTGTTATGGCGGGCCCTACGACTATATCATGGTGCAGCAAGAAGCAGGATTCCGGGTCTGTCTCTACCACAGAAGCGGAATACAAGGCTTCGGACTCTGCAGCTCAAGAAGCCATTTGGCTCAGGAGGTTGGTGGGAGACGTCCATAAGGAGGTTCGGGGTACGAGTCTGCTCCGCAGCGACAATGAGAGTGCACTCAAACTGGTTACTAATCCAGTGTGTCACGTGAGGACCAAACATATCGAGATCGAGCATCATTTCAATCGTGAGAAGGTGCTGGAGGGGTCTCTTTCGGTCGAGCATGTTCGGAGTATGGACAACGTTGCTGACATATTCACAAAGGCGCTGGCGAAGGGGACGTTCACTCGGCTGAGGAGTTTACTTGGGATATTTTCAACTTCCCACTTCAAGGGGGAGTATTGAAAATGTTGAAGTGTGAAGTTGGCGGTCTGGGAGGAGGTCGCGCGATCTGGTCTAACTGTGCGATCTTGCGGTCTCCTCTGCGGTCTGACCTATTCGGTCTAGCCGCAGTTTATTCGGCCTGACCGTTGTTCTCTCTGTCCAAGGCTGCTGAGGCGAGGCCGCGCAGTCTGGTTTGTGTGACCGTGTGATGAGCTGGTTTCAGTAAGGTGAGGTCGTGTGGTCTGGTTCATGTGACCGCGTGACGAGCTGGTTTCTGTACTGTACGGGTTAAGCTGTTGACCGCACAGGGTTGTTGTTGTGGTATCCGGCAGTCCGGTCTGGTGACTGTCCGGGTTCTTGGTGGTGCGCACTGACTAAGGTTTTCTTAGTCGCGCGGTCTCCCTTTTGTGTTCGCATAAGCTGGTCCTTTGGCGGTCTGCTAATGTATGCGGACACTGGTGTTGGTCGACTTGGTGGGTTGTTGCCTTAGTCGACTTGGCTGTGTTCGCGGTCTCTGTAGGAGGTCTCGTATAGGTTAACACTGGTGATGGGCGTCATGACTGTGCGGGTTGTCATGATCGCGCGGCTTCTTGGAGGAGTGGCGATCTCCTGGTCCGGGTTGAAGTCGGCGAGCTCACTAAGCGCAGAACGATCTTCTGCTGACCGCGCAGGTTGACAGGTCTTGGTCGCGGTCAGAGCGGTGACTCTATCTCATAGGGTGGTGACTGGATCTGGTCCCACGCCTATAAATAGGCGTCACTGTAGCAGCAATATTAATCGCACCAAGTGTAAGCTGAACTCACTCATTGAGCTTGCGGTCTCTTTTTTGTGACCGCTCGGTTTGCTGATTGAACTTTCCTTGTGCAGCTTCTACGGATTGTGCGGACAGCTGCGATCACCTCTTCTTCTAAAGTGTCTGAGCGGTCTTGCGGCTTGCAGTGTGGGTTGCTGGAGTTCGGTAGAATCAATGGAGTTCGGGAAGTTGCAGAGCTTCAGTGGTGTTGTTCAAGTCGCCAGTAGTCTGTTCGCGCGGTCTCCTTTTCTAGTCGCGCGAACACCCAGGCCGCGCGGTTAGGCGGCTTCTGTGTTCAGACCGCCAGTTATCTCTTCAGCATTGTACTTTTCTTTTTGGTTTGGTGTACTGGCGAAATCATGTCTCTCCATGTATACCTCGCTCTGTAATGAAGATTTCTGCTGTTATCAATAAAGATTGCTTTGCTTCATGTGCTTCTGGTTGTTGGCTGTAACTTTAAGTTGTACGATTCCTACTCACTGCTAGATCTACGAAAAATTTCCCATATAGGCTGCTGATGAGTCCCATTTATATACACTTTTATGGACTCATCTGGGCTAGTTTTCACGCACTTGCACTTCACTTTTTGTGTATTAATGCTTATATTTCATTTAGTCACAATTCTCACATGAAGTACACTTCTAGGCCCGTGTGGTGTATTTTCTTGATTATCACTCTTAATATCTTTCATGCTGTGTTATGTGCCTCTTTCAGTGGTTTTGATTTGTGTTTATGCTGGAACAGGGGTCGTGCAGGTGTTCCCAGTACAAATCTGTACAGGAACACTGCGCACGATCACTGGTTATACTGCGCACGACCACTGATCGTGCGCCGCCGATCGTGCGCGATCATTTGCAGCCCAAAGTTGCATTCTGAATTTGGTCGTGCGTTTTTACGCACGGTCGTGCGATCTTTATATTTTATAAAGTTTATGTCGCAGGTTCCGCTGGGATAGTGCGCACGAGCGCCTAACTTCTAGTGCGCACGACCACTGGTCGTGCGCCACTGGTCGTGCGCACTATTTCGCCAGCGCCTATTTAATGCCCTGTTCCGCGATTTTAGGGTATTCATTCCGCCCCGTAGCCGCCCATCCACGGATTTTGGGAGCTTCTCTCCCCCCATTCGCCTCCCTTCGTCCATCCATCCTCCGTTCAAGATCCGGGCATCGATTCATCATCCAAACGCTCCGCTTACTCCACTCGGGCGAGTTCTCAACCACGCAACACTATTCAGGTGAAAAGAAGAAGAAGATGCAGGGATTCAGTGCCAGTTCAGAGGTTCAAGTGAAGAAGACGAGACGTTAGCGGAGGATTGACAACCCTTCGAGTATCCCGGACGTTAGCTGAAGCCGAGCCCGGATCCAGATTGACAACCCGGAATTCCGGCCGTGAACGACGGCGAGTCTTCATCCTTTGGTGACGAAACCTCTATGTCTCATTTTCATATTATTACTTGTTGTGTAATTTCTGAGATTTTGGTGTATTGAACAATTAGTTGTGATAATATAATCATGTCTCGTTATGTTATTGGTTGATGATCTCGTTGTTACAATCGTTTAGTTTCATTCACGCTCACAATCCACGTTATAGCAAAAGTGCTATTAGCATTTGCGAAGAGGTGCTCTCGACCCTCAACACTTCCTACCTTGCGATCGCCCATCCGCGTGCCTTCTCGTCCATGCGCTTTCTGATGCACGACATCGCGGCCGTTGCATCCATCCCGCCTTGCGAAGCGGAGTTTTGACCCACATCTCTCTTTTCTGCACTAGTTTAGGAAACCCAAAATCAAAGCCCCTATTTTTCCTTTAATTTACTCTTGTAATTATTTTCTCAATCCGAAGAGTCAAACTAACCACGCGCATTCCTTGAGAGATGATATTCAGGGATGTACTCCCAACTTTATTACTTGTGCGACTAGTGTACTTGCCGAACACGCATCAAGTTTTTGGCGCCGTTGCCGGGGAATGCAGGCTTAGTTTGATTTTGGTGCTTGAGTTAATAGTTTTAGGAGTTGTTGTTTTGTTTTTATTTCTACTGTTTTCGGGTTGTGTGTATGCAGGAGCGATGTCATGTTCTTTACTGCCTCTGTCACAACATGATGAGGATACATCCTATTTGGAGGAGAAATTCTGCAAATTCGCTCAAATTATAATTCAAGGCCTTGAAACGCGGCAAGAGTACATTGATAGATTGACTGTGCAGGTGGAGACTTTATTGTCTCTTGCCTCGGCTGTGTTGCAAGAACCTCCTCATGATTTGATAGTGGTACAAACAGAACCTGCACGGAGTGAAACCGGGATCACTCCCTCGACTAATGATTCTTTATGTTCTTCATCTACTTTGTTTCTTGACCCTCTTTCATTGGTTACAATTCAACAGGAAGAGTTAGCGTTGGTCATCCAGGTAGAATCTGATCATCTCTCACGGGAGGATGTCACTTGTGACATTTCTTCCTCCTGCTTTGCTCCTACGGATGTTGAGTATACTCTCGCTCCATCTCTTCCTGTTATTTCTAACATCATTTCATTTGTGCCCCCGCAGAATTTGGAATATGCTGACCCATTTTTGGGCAGTCGGATGATGCATTCCTGGCCGGATAAGCAAGTTGCAGTGGCAGACGATATTGCTTTGTCCACTCCAGCGTCACCGCATGTGCTTCCCCTAAAGGACTGGCTGCATGGGGGAAAATGATTTCTCTTCGAAGAAATACTCTTGGAAGAGAGAAAGAGAGCAAGAAAAGAGGAGACTTGGGGATGGAGGCTAAACCTCTTACTTCGTTGCCATCAGTTGTGGGTCTCCGGACCTTTTTATTCTATCTGCAGTTACTATTTTAAGTCAACATATAGTTGATTTCTTTGTATGGTTGTGTAATAATACTACGTAGACTGGGATGACCTCCTCTCTTTAATCTTGCGTGAACAATTTTATAATCTGCTTAATACAGGTATTTAGTCCACCTTAAGGACGTTAAACAAAAGGGCTTCTTGGGAGACAACCCATGGGAACCACCCGGTTCTGTTTGCTTGCTTTAATTTCTATTATGTTTTGTTTGTTTTTGCTTTGGTGCTAACAATGCAGGTGTGAACTCGATTGGATGAAGAGGAGGAGATCTTTAAAAGAAGGATTATACCGCTCTTTTGGCATGCTCTTATGAGCATAGGTACTCCTAACCTAGTTTTTTTTTGCTATGAAATGTTATATTTGATGTGTGTTTTCAAATCAAGTCTGGGGGAGCGGGCCTTTGCTTACGCTACACGCACATACATGCTAGAATATTATGTTAGGAATTTTCAAATGTATTGTCGCATTACATACCACACACCACATTCGTTTTCTTGTTATTCGTGCGCATTTATCGTGTAAGTGCTTAATTTGTATGTTTGGAAGCTTGTTTGTTGATTTAGGATTGTGTGGCAGAACAAGTTGTGACCCGTTCGGTGCTACTAGTAGAGCGCTAACGTGGCTTAAAAATTCTTGTAGAGTAGATTTTATTACAAAATTATAGTTTTATTTACTTCTGTAGTGTAACTGTAAAATACTCTACTCGAACGGTGAATTTGCTGAATCTAGCGGTAGCCCTAGGTCGAGTGTAGTAGAGCTGTTAGCCTCGTGTTGTTTGAGTTGGAAGGTGAGGAGACCTCGCTCGGTGGTTAAGAACTTGCCCCTAGCTATTTTCAAAATGAGTGCGTTGAATGATCTTGTTGGGAGCATGACGTAGGCCATCATTTGATCCGATTGAGCTTTGATTTCCCAACCTAATATCACCCTTTGCTAGCCTCGCTGAGCCTTACCTTTCCTATTTGTTAAACTCCACCAAACTTTCACCAAGACCACATATCCTAACCTAAAACGTACTAGAGTCAAGCTTTGAAATTTATACATTTTGTTGATGATTGTGCGATGTGGAGTAATAAAAATTCGGGGGTGTGATGTGGTGTGTGCGCGCAGAAAAATGAAAAAATTTTTGATTGATCCTAACTTATGTTATTATGGATCTAAAAAAAAAGAGAGAGTTAATGAACTTTAAAAATAATAGAACCATAAGTATGGCAGTCTCGCGCACACCATAGTGCTAAATTGAAGTCTGTGGGAGTGTGCTTCAAGGTGAAGATGTTAAGGTTGAATTTTGTTTATTTACCGGAGGTTGGGTGCGTTTAGCCTACATTCTTCTACTTCATTACCGTACCTCAACCCAAGCCCAAGTCTAGCCTAAAAGCCCTACTGATTCTTGATAAGATCGTCTCATGCAGTGGAGAAGGTGTGAAAGGGCAAGCATATGACCATCGACCTTGATGGACTTCTTGGAGAGCTCTTTCTTGAGATCCAATTTGAACAACGCTCACCTCAGCAGTTCACGCTATTTTCCCTAGGGCGCGACAGTTCGATTCACAAATAATTCACCTCAGAGTAGTAGTATTTTGTATTTTACACTTGTAGAAGTTCTTAAAATATAGTCTTTGTTTTAAAATCTTTTCTACTTTATTTTTACGCTCGTTAGTTCTTTACTTCCCATCATGTTTTGCCTGCACAGTTGCTTCTTTAACATCAATTTTTCTATCATGGGATTGAGTGTTTGCCCGAGACGTGCAAATGAGTAAGTCTGGGGGTGTGATGAGTCCCATTTATATACACTTTTATGGACTCATCTGGGCTAGTTTTCACGCACTTGCACTTCACTTTTTGTGTATTAATGCTTATATTTCATTTAGTCACAATTCTCACATGAAGTGCACTTCTAGGCCCGTGTGGTGTATTTTCTTGATTATCACTCTTAATATATTTCATGCTGTGTGTTATGTGCCACTTTCAGTGGTTTTGATTTGTGTTTATGCTGGAACAGGGGTCGTGCAGGTGTTCCCGGTACAAATATGTACAGGAACACTGCGCACGATCACTGGTTATACTGCGCACGACCATTGATCGTGCGCCGCCGATCGTGCGCGATCATTTGTAGCCCAAAGTTGCATTCTGAATTTAGTCGTGCGTTTTTACGCACGGTCGTGCGTTCGGTCGTGCGATCTTTATATTTTATAAAGTTTATGTCGCAGGTTCCGCTGGGATAGTGCGCACGAGCGCCTAACTTCTAGTGCGCATGACCACTGGTCGTGCGCCACTGGTCGTGCACACTATTTTGCCAGCGCCTATTTAATGCCCTGTTCCGCGATTTTATGGTATTCATTCCGCCCCGTAGCCGCCCATCCACGGATTTTGGGAGCTTCTCTCCCCCCATTCGTCTCCCTTCGTCCATCCATCCTCCGTTCAAGATCCGGGCATCGATTCATCATCCAAATGCTTCGCTTAGCGGAGGATTGACAACCCTTCGAGTATCCCGGACGTTAGCCAAAGCCGAGCCCGGATCCGGATTGACAACCCGGAATTCCGGCCGTGAATGATAATGCTAAATCTAGTTAGTTTAATTAGGTTATTTTTAGGATATTTACTCTTACTTTTTGCTTATTGTTGTTTACCTAAATGCAATTTTGGTTCATTTTCCTATTTTTAGTGCTAACTTAAGTTTTCTGAATTTTCAGGTCAAAAATGCAAAATTTCCTAAGTCACGCCCTAGGTCACGCCCGTGACCTAGGGCGTGTAAGTTGCTGTTTCCAGTTAAGCTGCTGCCAACATAATTCAGAAGATCTGGTCAGACATGCCCAAAGTACACGGCCGTGACACACAAGTCACGCCCGTGACACACAAGTCACGCCCGTGACACGCAAGCCACGCCCGTGACCAGCCCGTGAACAGCTCAGATTCGACCAGCTGACCACCGAATTGGTCACGCCACTATTACACGGGCGTGCTTCCAGTCACGCCCGTGACTGCCACGTCAGCCAGCCGCCAGCGCCCATGATTGCCGCCAGCGCCCATGACCCGACTAACCACCGAAATGGTCACGCCCTCAGTCACGGGCGTGACCTAGGGCGTGACCCATCAAATCGCGTCAGAATCGTGCGCCGAACCTGATCCAAGCCGCAGAATTGATTAAACAATGTCACGCCCCTAGTCACGGGCGTGACTGAGGGCGTGACCGAGGCAGAAAAATTTCTATAAATTGAAATGACCTCCAAGCTTTCCCCATTCAGTTTTTGGAGAGAGAACTAGTGCTACTACTCTATTTTCAGTGTTTTTCATGTCATTTTATTCTCTTTCTCTCTCTCTCTCTCTTATTTCAATGCATTTCCTTTTCTAGTTTTCATATGAATGTTGTAATGCCTTTGTAATTTTCTTTTATAGTGTATTACTAATGCTTAGTAGGCTTTCCATGCAATTGTAATCTCAGTTGAACTTTTGTTTAATAAAAATGGTATGTTTTTGTTCTCTTAAAATCTTCATCATTTCTCTCTCCTACCCCTCCACCATGAGTAACTAAATCCTCATAGTACTCGATCTTGATTATCTGAGGATGAGTTGATCAAGTTATGATCCTTTAGTCTTCTTTCACTTTCTAAAGTGTTGGGCCTTAGATTTACTCTTAATTAAAATTTAGTGGAGCTATATTATCGATATATAATCCCCACCTTTGCTTTCATTCTTGGCTAGCCGAGAGGCCGATAGTCTGAAGTGAGCACTTAAGAGTAAAGAGAGTTACACACATTTCTCGAGAGAGAATGACGTAAATCTCCTGGATTGGAGTCAAACCCAATAGCGGGGTTCACCACTTAAAGCGAGTTTTAGGTATTCGAATACGGGACGAGAGTTCGGTCGGATTTTCCTAAACTCAGTTGGGCATATCTTCGAGAGAAGCATGTTCAAACTATGGGAACCCCCACGGTCAAGCTGCCCTTACTTTATTAAGTTTTAAGTTTGCTTTTGAATTTTGATCAATTTAGGCCGAAGTAAGTCAAGATCGAGTGCTATTTCTTAATCATCGTTTAGCCGTACTTTTATCCAGCTTTTATTTCAACTTAGCAGACAAAACCATCCAAAAAATTATTAAGATAAAATAATAGTAATTCGTTTGAGTATAAGTAATCAACGGTTCTCGGATTTTAATACGACACTTGTGTTCCTATACTATAGTTCGATAGGTATACTTGCCTTCTCGGATTGCTAGTTCGGATTTTATTTCGTGCAAGCGGAATTTTAATCATCAAGTTTTTGGCGCCGTTGCCGGGGACTCGCATTTTGTTGATATTTTGAAAGAACGAATCTATTACTTTTATCACCTCTTTTTTCTCTCCTCTTTCTTGAAAAACAAAATTAATTCAAAAAAAAAAGAGAGACCTTTTTCGAATTTCTCAATCTTATTTTTCCTTCTCTCTTTCTAGTTTATGACCCGAGCGAATCTGTCAGAACTTGTAGACTTGGACCAAGAACTTGAGCGTACTCTTCGGAGAAAATCGCAAGTTCAAGATCCTACATTCCAAGAACTGGCTGAGGATTCGGAGTCGGTTGTTAATATGGGCGAACCTAACCAAAATGAAGTCCCCAACATGGTTACGACCCCTGAATGGACTATGTCCCATTATGCAAGGCCTAACCTGGAAGGGACGGAAACTAGTATAGTCCGCCCTGCCATAAATAATAATAATTTCGAACTAAAGCCAAGCATAATTCACATGGTGCAGCAATACGCGCAGTTCGACGGATTACAAGATGAAGATCCGAATGCACATATTGCTAGCTTCCTTGAAATCTGTGACACCTTCAAAATAAATGGTGTTACGGATGATGCAATTAGGCTAAGACTCTTCCCATTTTCTTTAAGAACAAAGGCTAAGCAGTGGTTGTCAACTCTACCTAGAGGTTCTATCACCACTTGGGCCCAGTTAACTGAAAAATTTCTAACTAAGTATTTCCACCTGCGAAAACTGCTAAGCTTAGAAATGATATTTCTTCTTTTTGCCAAATAGATTCTGAAACGCTATATGATACCTGGGAAAGGTATAAAGAATTCTTAAGACGTTGCCCTCATCATGCTCTGCCTGTATGGTTACAAGTGCAGACGTTTTATAACGGGCTAAATCAACATACTAAGCAAATGATAGACGCCGCTTCCGGTGGTACCTTAAATAACAAAACCCCGGAAGCCGCTCTTGAACTATTTGAGGATATGGCCATGAACACCTATCAGTGGAATGTGCCAAGATCCCGCCCAAACAAACCTGCAGGTATGTACGAAGTGGATAACGTCTCCCAGCTGGCACTACAAGTGGAAATGCTTAGCAAAAAGATATCTGAAATGAATGCTCCTTCCGCACCTCAGGTTTGGGAATTCGCAAAAGCCACCTCCGAACAAGCTGATTTCGTAGGCAATAGAAATGCTTATAATAATTATTCTGCTTCTAATTTTCATGCACCTGGTTTTCAGTTACTGAATAATTATAATCCTGCGCTGCGTAATCACCCGAACTTTTCTTGGAGTAATCCTGCAAACACAACTCGCCCGCCTCTACAAAATGAATTTACACCACCTCCACCCCCTGTTAACTTTCAAAAACCTCCATCTTTGGAGGAGATGTTTTCAAAATATATAAGTACGAACGAAGCAACCGTCCGGAACTTAGCCGAATCCGTTAAAAATCTAGAAAACCAAATCGGGCAGCTCGCCAAAATAATATCCGAGCGACCGCCCGAGACTCTTCCCGCTAACACCGAGCCCAACCCGAAAGAGCAAGCGAAAGCTGTAACTCTTCGGAGTGGAAAGCAAGTATCCGGTCCGGTTAGCGAAGAGCCCGAGGCAAGATCCGCCCCTATTTTAAAAACACCACTCACTCAAACAGATTTTATCACTCCAACTCATATTTTCAAAAACAACCCCGCCCCGCCTTATCCATCTCAACTTAACAAGGAAAAATTAGATGATCAATATCATCGCTTCCTGGAAATGTTTAAGCAAATACACATCAATTTGCCCTTCCATGAAGCGATATCACAAATGCCCAAGTATGCTAAGTACCTGAAGGATCTTCTAACTAATAAGAAAAAGCTAGAAAATCTATCGCACGTAACTTTAAATGCTGAGTGTTCCGCCGTCCTAACGAATAAATTACCGAAAAAGGCTAATGATCTGGGTAGTTTTTCTATCCCGTGCCTCTTTGGTGATCTATTTGTAAAGAACGCGTTGGCCGACTTAGGAGCAAGCATCAACTTAATGCCATTCTCCTTGTTTAAAAAGTTAGGAGTGGGCACCCTTAGCCCCACACGTATGAGTATACAACTAGCAGATAGGACGATAAAATATCCGCTGGGAATTGTGGAGGACGTGCTCGTAAAGTAGACAAATTCATCTTCCCGGTGGATTTTGTCATTTTGGACATTGAAGAGGATGTCGAGGTTCCCCTAATCCTTGGCCGCCCCTTCCTTGCCACCTCCCGTGCTATCATTGATGTGAGTAATGGTAAGCTATTCCTCCGAGTTGGAGATGATGAAGTAACCTTCTCCATAACACCCTCTATGAAAAATACCCTAGAAAATGACGATTCGTGTTTTTTCTTAGATGTGTTAAGTGAAGTCCCTTCTTTTTGTATTTCTGAAAATGGTTCTTCTTCTTTTTGTTCATCTTCAAACACCTCCACTGAAATATTACAAGAAATGAAAATGGCCATTGCTCCCGCCCCCTCAAATTTTCAAATTAAATCAAAAATTTTTGAAGAAATTACTTTTGAAAAAGAAAAGTCTTTCAAATCTTCATACGAGGAACCTCCCACTTTAGAACTTAAAGAACTACCCAATCATTTAAAATATGAATTTTTAGAAAAAGACTCTAAGTTACCAGTAATAGTGTCGGCCCATTTAAGTGGATCTGAAAATGCCAAATTGCTAAAAGTTTTACAAAAACACCGCCAAGCAATTGCTTGGCAGATTTCTGATATTAAGGGCATAAGTCCATCTTTCTGCATGCACAAAATTCTAATGGAAGATAATTCACAAAATTCTATTCAACCTCAACGCCGATTAAACCCAAACATGAAAGAAGTAGTAAAGGGTGAGGTCGTGAAATTATTAGACGCAGGAATTATCTATCCAATTTCAGATAGCAAATGGGTAAGCCCCGTTCAAGTAGTTCCTAAAAAGGGAGGTATCACGGTAGTGTTAAATGATAATAATGACTTAATCCCAACACGGACGGTGACTGGGTGGCGTATGTGTATTGATTATCGCAAATTGAACGACGCCACCCGCAAGGACCATTTCCCCTTGCCATTCATCGATCAAATCTTAGAACGATTATCCGGCCATAGCTTTTATTGTTTTCTCGATGGTCTCTCAGGCTACTTCCAAATTCCCATCTCGCCCGAGGACCAGGAGAAAACGACGTTTACTTGTCCTTTCGGCACCTTCGCCTATCGAAGAATGCCGTTTGGCTTATGTAATGCGCCAACAACATTTCAACGGTGTATGTTGGCCATTTTCGACAAGTACGTAGAAAGTATTATGGAGGTATTTATGGACGACTTTTCCGTGTTTGGTGATTCCTTCGATTTTTGTTTAGAAAATTTAGAAAAAGTGTTAGAACGGTGTGAGGAGACCAATCTCGCCCTGAACTGGGAAAAATGTCATTTCATGGTACGGGAGGGATTGGTTTTAGGTCATAAGATATCAGCAAGAGGAATTGAGGTCGATGAAGCAAAAATAGAAGTGATCGAAAAACTGCCACCGCCAACCAACGTTAAGGCCATAAGAAGCTTTCTAGGACATGCCGGTTTTTACCGGCGGTTTATAAAAGATTTTTCAAAAATTACCAAACCACTCACTCATCTTTTAGAAAAAGACACTCCATTTATTTTCGATGATACATGCTTATCTGCTTTTCAATTAATCAAAAATAAGCTAATAAATGCGCCAATTATGATAGCTCCAATCTGGGACCTTCCATTCGAAATCATGTGCGATGCAAGTAGCTTTGCGGTGGGATCCGTTTTAGGACAACGTATATCTAAAAACTTCCACCCTATTTTCTACGCAAGTAAAACACTTACATCCGCGCAAGCGAACTATACCACAACGGAGAAAGAATTATTAGCAGTTATTTTTGCATTCGACAAATTTCGACCTTATATTACGCTTTCAAAAATTATTGTTTTTACGGACCACTCGGCCCTCAAATATTTACTTTCTAAACCGGATGCCAAACCACGCTTACTTCGCTGGGTCTTACTCCTCCAGGAGTTCGACTTGGAAATCTGAGATAAAAAGGGGGGCTGAGAATTTGGCCGCGGACCATCTTTCACGATTAGATAACCCATTTATTGAAGATTTAAATGAACAAACTTTTAATGATTATTTTCCCGACGAGAAGTTATTATCAATCAACACTACTCCTTCTCCTTGGTTTGCAAACTTCGCCAACTACTTAGTAGCTCGAGTCCTCCCAAAAGAATTTTCCTATCAGCAAAAAAAGAAATTCTTCTCTGACCTGAAGAATTATTTTTTGGAGGACCCGTATCTGTTTCAAGTTTGTGCAGACCAAGTAGTAAGGAGATGTGTTTCTTTCGAAGAAGGACAAAATATTTTCAAACACTTACACGAAGGACCGACTGGTGGGCACTATCAAGCCAATCGGACCGCTCACAAAGTACTTAGTGCAGGCTTTTATTGGCCTAGCCTTTTTAAAGATGCCTAATCGTTTGTGAGACGGTGCGGTAGCTGCCAACGGACCGGAAATATCTCAAATAAAAATGAAATGTTGCAAAATTATTTCCTCGAGTGCGAAGTTTTTGACCTTTGGGGAATTGATTTTGTAGGTCCTCTTCCTTCTAGCCATGGTAATAAATACATTTTAGTTGCGGTAGACTACGTGTCTCGATGGGCAGAGGCCCAAGCTCTTCCTACTAATGACTCCCGAGTCGTTATTATTTTCTTAAAAAAATTATTTTCTCGATTCCATACTCCTAGGGCCATCGTTAGCGACAGGGGTTCGCACTTTTGTAACGCACAATTTGCAAAAACACTTTTAAAATATGGCGTTACACATAAGCTTTCAACTGTTTACCACCCCCAAACTAACGGCCAGGTCGAGGTAGTGAATAGAGAAATCAAACGTATTTTAGAAAAAACTGTTTCCACCTCACGTAAGGACTGGTCACATAAATTAGACGATGCTCTATGGGCTTACCGAACAGCGTACAAGACCGCCATCGGTTGTACACCGTATCGGTTAGTATATGGGAAATCGTGCCATTTTCCGGTCGAATTAGAACATCGTGCTTTCTGGGCCCTTAAATTTTTAAATTTTGATCCCCACTCCACCGTCGATCTTCGAAAATTCCAACTCAACGAACTCGATGAGTGGCGCTCCAATGCGTATGAAAATAATAAATTATATAAGGAACGAACGAAATGCTTTCACGATAAAAATTTAAGGCACCCGAAAACATTTAAATCAGGCGACCAAGTATTACTTTATAATTCTCGTCTACGTTTATTTCCTGGAAAATTAAAATCTAGATGGTCAGGTCCTTTTAATGTAAAGGAAGCTTATCCGTATGGAACTGTTTTGATATCACACCCAGATAAGGGTGATTTCAAGGTTAATGGGCATCGTCTAAAACTTTATTTTTCTGGTGACAATGTTGACATGGACAGTGAAAAACTTCTTTTGTCTGGACTGTAATAATTTGGATTAACTTTTGAACTATATTCTTTTAGTCGAGCTCAAACGACATTAAACAGAGGGCGCTCTTGGGAGGCAACCCAAGGTTTTTAAAATTTGTTGTTTTAATTTTTCTTTGGCCCTGGATGGCTCTGCTACTCTCAACTTCGGCGATCGCCTGCTTCAACATTGCTGGTTTCAAGAAAAATTCAAGATGATATTTCATGAAGATTCAAAGCGCCAGCAAGGGGGAGCGGCATCACACATCCTTTCAAGCCCATAAATCCAGGGAAGTGCCTGTTTCAGTTTTTTAGTTTTAATTTCTTTTCTTAATTACCCCTTCCTTCACTCTCCTTTTCCATTGAGGACAATGTCTATCGTAAGCTTGGGGGAGAATGTCTTCTTTTCTTTTAGTAGTCTAAATTAGATTTTGGTAAAATCAATAGTATCCCTTGCTTTATGTTTTGTTTTTCCCAAAATATTTTATATAGCCTTAGTTAATTTCAAAATTTCTAATCCTACTTTTAATTATGTTTCACAAGTAAATTGTTGACTCATGTAGTGTTCTAATTCTAGGTAGCATGTTAATCTGAAAAGTTTTTTCTAAAATCTTGTACTTTCCTTATCGTTTTCTCTTTTATCTTCTTTACTTTCGTAAAAAATTCTTCATCCACTATTTTCCTCTTCATTTTTAGATATATTTTGCAGGGTTAACTTTTGATTTGTGTAGTAAATGTGAATAATCCTAGACGCTTATTATTCTTATTTTCAGGATAAGTTCATTAGTCTTTATTTAATATCTAGGGCTTACTTTTTGAAATCCTTCAAAACTCATGCTTTAACTAAATTTAGAGAGCAATGAAAATGATTTAGGCCATTTTTGTTTTAAGTTTGAGCCTTCATGCCAACCCTTAAAAAGAAACCCTTTGTTAGCCTCTTTTGAGCCTTTTCCCATGTTTTATTGTCACCTCCACTTATCAAATTTTTCACCAAAGCCAAAATTTCCAAACCTATTTGAATCACACTAACACTTTGAGTTTTATTTAAATTTCTAAAAGAGTGTGATTGGTTTATTGCATGGAGAGCTTCAAAGAAAAGAATTTTCTCAAAAAGGAGATATTTTAAGCATATTTGTATTAGTTATCTTTGCCAAAATTTCAAAAGAAAAAAAATGGCTATGAAAGAGAAAGAAAGAAAATATGCTATATGTTTATAATGAAGGATTGCCTCTTATCATTCATATCGGAAATTTTATAAAACTCATGTTTATGGTTTAGTGTGATTATAGCAATCACTTTTATCTTCGATTCCCATTCCAAATCATATGCCTAAACCAAACATTTCGGTCCTAATAAAGTCCTCTTGATTCATGCTCCTAAATTTGCTTTAGCTAAGTAAAGAAGAAAAGTAGAATAGTTAAGTCTTGGGTATGAATTTAGATCCTTGTTCTTAGAATGATATAATTATAATTTGTCTCTTAGGGTTTAGTAACAATTCAATGCACTATCTCACTTGTTACTTTGCTCAATTTTATTTTAAAAACTTTTTAGTTAAAATTTTGGATGATTAATTTTTGTTAGTAAAGGGTATAAAAATTAAGCTTAAATAAAGTACTTATTTTAGGTTTCCTTTTCACTATTCTCCCTACTTGGAATTTCGCAAGGTACTCGTGTTTAGCATAATTAAATCTTTTTGATTAGTCATTTTATTTTATTAGCTAAAGCATATTTCTTTGCTTGGGGACAAGCAAAGTGTAAGCTTGGGGGAATTTGATAATGCTAAATCTAGTTAGTTTAATTAGGTTATTTTTAGGATATTTACTCTTACTTTTTGCTTATTGTTGTTTACCTAAATGCAATTTTGGTTCATTTTCCTATTTTTAGTGCTAACTTAAGTTTTCTGAATTTTCAGGTCAAAAATGCAAAATTTCCTAAGTCACGCCCTAGGTCACGCCCGTGACCTAGGGCGTGTAAGTTGCTGTTTCCAGTTAAGCTGCTCCCAACATAATTCAGAAGATCTGGTCAGACACGCCCAAAGTACACGGCCGTGACACACAAGTCACGCCCGTGACACACAAGTCACGCCCGTGACACGCAAGCCACGCCCGTGACCTGCCCGTGAACAGCTCAGATTCGACCAGCTGACCACCGAATTGGTCACGCCACTGTTACACGGGCGTGCTTCCAGTCACGCCCGTGACTGCCACGTCAGCCAGCCGCCAGCGCCCATGATTGCCGCCAGCGCCCATGACCCGACTAACCACCGAAATGGTCACGCCCTCAGTCACGGGCGTGACCTAGGGCGTGACCCATCAAATCGCGTCAGAATCGTGCGCCGAACCTGATCCAAGCCGCAGAATTGATTAAACAATGTCACGCCCCTAGTCACGGGCGTGACTGAGGGCGTGACCGAGGCAGAAAAATTTCTATAAATTGAAATGACCTCCAAGCTTTCCCCATTCAGTTTTTGGAGAGAGAACTAGTGCTACTACTCTATTTTCAGTGTTTTTCATGTCATTTTATTCTCTTTCTCTCTCTCTCTCTCTCTTATTTCAATGCATTTCCTTTTCTAGTTTTCATATGAATGTTGTAATGCCTTTGTAATTTTCTTTTATAGTGTATTACTAATGCTTAGTAGGCTTTCCATGCAATTGTAATCTCAGTTGAACTTTTGTTTAATAAAAATGGTATGTTTTTGTTCTCTTAAAATCTTCATCATTTCTCTCTCCTACCCCTCCACCATGAGTAACTAAATCCTCATAGTACTCGATCTTGATGATCTGAGGATGAGTTGATCAAGTTATGATCCTTTAGTCTTCTTTCACTTTCTAAAGTGTTGGGCCTTAGATTTACTCTTAATTAAAATTTAGTGGAGCTATATTATCGATATATAATCCCCACCTTTGCTTTCATTCTTGGCTAGCCGAGAGGCCGATAGTCTGAAGTGAGAACTTAAGAGTAAAGAGAGTTACACACATTTCTCGAGAGAGAATGACGTAAATCTCCTGGATTGGAGTCAAACCCAATAGCGGGGTTCACCACTTAAAGCGAGTTTTAGGTATTCGAATACGGGACGAGAGTTCGGTCGGATTTTCCTAAACTCAGTTGGGCATATCTTCGAGAGAAGCATGTTCAAACTATGGGAACCCCCACGGTCAAGCTGCCCTTACTTTATTAAGTTTTAAGTTTGCTTTTGAATTTTGATCAATTTAGGCCGAAGTAAGTCAAGATCGAGTGCTATTTCTTAATCATCGTTTAGCCGTACTTTTATCCAGCTTTTATTTCAACTTAGCAGACAAAACCATCCAAAAAATTATTAAGATAAAATAATAGTAATTCGTTTGAGTATAAGTAATCAACGGTTCTCGGATTTTAATACGACACTTGTGTTCCTATACTATAGTTCGATAGGTATACTTGCCTTCTTGGATTGCTAGTTCGGATTTTATTTCGTGCAAGCGGAATTTTAATCATCAGTGAACGACGGCGAGTCTTCATCCTTTGGTGACGAAACCTCTATCTCTCATTTTCATATTATTACTTGTTGTGTAATTTCTGAGATTTTGGTGTATTGAACAATTAGTTGTGATAATATAATCATGTCTCGTTATGTTATTGGTTGATGATCTCGTTGTGATAATCGTTCAGTTTCATTCACGCTCACAATCCACGCTATAGCAAAAGTGCTATTAGCATTTGCGAAGAGGTGCTCTCGACCCTCAACACTTCTGCCCTTGCGATCGCCCATCAACGTTCCTTCTCGTCCATGTGCTTTCCAAAGCACGGCATCGCGGCCGTTGCATCCTTCCCGCCTTGCGAAGCGGAGTTTTGACCCGCATCTCTCTTTTCCGCACTAGTTTAGGAAACCCAAAATCAAAGCCCCTATTTTTCCTTTAATTTACTTTTGTAATTATTTTCTCAATCCGAAGAGTCAAACTAACCACGCGCATTCCTTGAGAGATGATATTCGGGAACGTACTCCCAACTTTATTACTTGTGCGACCGGTGCACTTGCCGAACACGCATCAGCTACCCAAAGTTAAGGGCAGGATTTGCAAAATAATAGACTAAATCAAATCAATTGCCAATGCCCTACAATTTCTACCAATGACCATTCATAACATGTTTAAACAAGCCATATTAATTTCGTTAATTTCATCATGTATCACTTATTAAATAAGCCTCTAAACTTAGAAAAATTTGTGCTCCCAAAACTCCAATTATTTGGAGTTCTTCCTACGGTGGGTATGATGATATGTATCAAATTTCACATCTTTTGGGTAATTATTCCGAGAAGATTTCAAGTTATAAGTTTCTACTATCCGCATAGCCTTGGAAAAATATAGAGAATGAATAATCACCCTTGAAATGCTCTCTTCTTTTGTTCCGCTGGTGAAATTTATAGCGATCAAGACTTGGCGTTAACAATCCACGCTGCTTAAGATGAAGTAATTCTTCGAGGATCCCAAACTTCTAGTGTTGAACAATTGTGATGAATTAGGTAGGGAAAAAGCTCATTTCAACAAAGCTTAGTGAAACAAATTGTGAAGATTTTCAATTTCTATGGAAACTCAAGTCGGTATATAACTAGCCCAATAAACGAAGAAAAATGATAAGCTACCATGCATCTTGGGTTGAGTTTCTTCTACCACCAATATGGTACATTTATCCCATATATGTGCAAAATCCTTAGGGTATACAGTCCCCGACTTGGAATTCTACTACAAAGTCTTCGCATCAAAGTACGTGTATGCCAGTCTCTGAGACTTGTTGATACATTACATGTTCTTGGCCCTCAGAATTACCATCTACGACAATCTTTCTAGAGGTCAATATATAATTCAGAAAATGATCCTTCTCTAGATATGAATTCTTATTGTATCCTATCCACATGAAAGTCCTACAAAAATAGAAGACATATAGGTATACAATTTACGCTTAATAGTCTCTTACTAATCTGATAGTAGGTTACCAGCACTAAGTCTCATTGAGGTTGTCCTAATAGTTTGAGTAAGGGGTGTTGATATCACTTGATAAGTGAAGTAGAAACATCAGAGTGTAAACCTTGAACACTTACACTTATGTTAAACTCTTTCCCTTAGTCACTTTGGGTATCTTCATACTTTACCAATCTATACTCAAGGTCGATATAAGGCTGGATACGTGGCAAAACGTCTTGCTATGTCAAACCAAAATTGTATCCTAGTTAGGTTGACACTAATTCTAAGGATTAGTGGGCATACTTAATGTGAATCAAATATGGACACATCATTGCTTCCGCTATATCAGTTTGTCCTCAAACTGAATTACCGAGTGGGGTGGCCCAGTGATTTAATGTACTTCTTTATCTCAGTATCGAGTGCAAGATGATACCATTTGTAAGACCTCCCCCTTCCGGGAACTGGACATGACCAAGGGGAGCCTTATGCCCATAATAGCCGCCTTGCGGTTGTGTCAGCACTCGGGCTAACCTCCACCACAAGAAGTATATCCCGCCGGGTTTTTCTAATATCGCAAGCAATCCCATAAATAAATTAAATACAAGTGTCCATGATCCACAAAAGTATAATAGTACATAAATATATAAATAAAATAGGACAAGAGCTCCTGAATATAACATAGTACCAATATATAATGAAAGAGTACAACAAAGTCTCTCAGAACCTCTCATTGGTAACAGAAGGAAATGACGATAAAGGCTGCATCATGGTATTAGGTCCTATCTCCCTAACCTGGATGTCCTCCTATGTGGTGTGCTGCGGCTACTGCTCCTACTGGGTGTGCTCCTAAAATGATGTGGTACGATGACTGTTAGTCAAAAGACTAAGTGGCTTCGACACCCTCTCCCCCGACAAATCTTAGGCACCGGGCGGAAGGGTGGAGTATGGAGGCTACAATATAAGAAATAATATAATAAGCAGATGACATGTCTTAATAATAATCTCACAGTAGTTATAAGATTACACTATGGTAGTGCATGTATAGCAGATTTAAAGTACATAAATTTCAGTAGGTATAAGAGTAGTAACAACATCATCTGCAAGGACATGTAGTAATACAGCACATCCAAAGCATCATAATAAGGAGCAGAATTAAACTTAACTTATAAAAATACTCATACAAATTTATAAGTTAAGGATCTTGAACAATAATATGTAACTCATCATAAAAAAGTGTCCATACAAATTTATATGCTGAGGGTCTTTATGCAGTGCGATGCAATGCAATGCAATGTATGATGACTCACCCGTGATTTACTCACGCACTCTGATTTGCTATGACTGCATAGACCTTTAGTTCCCAATTTTTGGAGATAGCTACCCTCTCGGGCATCCCCCATCATGGCTAGACGATGGCACCAGAGCAGGCTTCTCCACTACTAGGTGGGTATACACACTACCAGACCTAGTCCTATGTACGCCTCGATGCTAAGAACCAAATAGTGGAGAACCTGCATACTATTGCTCGCTAAAATCAGCTGAGTCTTAAAGGCACAAGGGATGGCCATCAGGAAACAACACCAAAGACCAGAAGCCCCACCGGCCTAGAGTCTATCTGACGGCTTCCGTCGGTTTGATGACAGGTAAGCTTGTAGACTCGCCACGAGTACTCATATAACCCAGGATCAATATGCAACAAAATATACCAACACACCCATGTATTTCCCATGAATAAACTAGTGCTAACCAGCACCCCAAGGATTTCCAAACAAGTCCTTACCATATCACACTAGGATATAAACATATCCTTTAAACTCGTGATAACTAGCACCCAAGGACTTCCAACCAAGCCCTTACCATATCTCACCAGGATATAATCATATCATTTAAACTTCACCAGTCCATCATGGCTACCAATATTAAGTCTTTATTACCCAAAACCCTGGGAGTTAACTCTTGTGTAGTGGAATATGTAAGTCATGGGAATAGCCTCTCGTGATCCTATAGGACTACTTGTGAAGTCAGTAATATGTTTAAGTTCACTAATATTATTGGCCCCAATATTTGGATCAGCCAATTTCCAACATTGTATTAGAATCGTAATAACAGCTTGGATATAATTGAAATCAGATAATTATACAATTCACCAAATTTCTCTAAAATATTCGTCACACATTCATTCTCCCCAAGCAACATCAATCATGTAGCAAATTAAGTGTTCAAACCAACTCCAAATCCACTGAGATTTTTACCAAAAGGCAAATTATCCCACATGCATGTAACCAAAATTTGAGCCTCATTGGACATTCCAATCATCATAAGTAGCCCGTTTAATTAAAATGATATTATTGATAAAACTATAGCAATTTCAATTCCAACAATTCTAAAACTTATTATATGGGACACAATGTCATCTAGCATGCATGTACTAAATTTCATAAGTGTCGGATCAATATTCTTAGAGAAATACACAAATCTTGGTGGTACAAAGGTAAGTGTCTCTGTTTACTAAAAATGGAATTTAGAGAGTTTTTCATTATGCCTAAAATATTGTACCATCCCATTCTGGGAAGGTATTTCCAATGGCTAAACCTTTCATGTTGGGCTCAGGGACTGGGTCTGGCTGGAACATGCCTAAAAAGTGGCTTGAACCCAGCTGATCTAGTTTCACAGAAACTATTATTTAAGTTATACTTGAATTGTGACCCAGCATTTTCAAAATAAGATCTAGGGAGTTACAGTGCACCGCAGAAAAGGTAACACCACATTTTAGAAAGGTGTTTCCAAGGGCCACAACTTTTATGTTGGGCTCAGGGACTGGATTTGGCTGAAACATGCCTAAAAGGTGGCTTGAACCTAGCTGTTTAAGCAAGGCAGATTCAGTCTGGTCTAAAAATCACAGATCTACACAAATCTTATAGCAGATCGGGCAGAAACTGGTCATCTTCTTCCTCCAGACGGAGAATAGGATAATCCCGACCTTCTTTCCTTCAATACTCCCTCTATAGACCACAATTCTTCACGAGATCAAGTCATACAACTTCCTATTGAAGAGAGAAGTTGACTGAAGCTATTTTTGCAACAAATGATTCCCTAGAATGTAAGTTCTATCATGGACTCTCCTCACAAATTTCTCCATGGTCACACTAAAATCAAGTTCTTTTGAGCTCGATATCTCTCCTATTTTGATCTAATGATTTAGCACCAAGGGAGAGGGGAGGAAGCTCACTTGATTCAAGGCCATGGATCAAGTGTTCCTCCTTTGTGGCATGGTGAAGAGGTTGGGTGGTCGGTCTAGCTCTAAATCCTCCTTCTGAACATGATTTCTTCAAGGAAATTCTCCGCTCTCTGCTTGAGTGAAGATAAAGAGGACAAAGGTTCTGATGAGGGAAGAGGAGAGCTAAATGGGGAAATCCATCATGAAGTCGGATGGCAGTTAATGGAAAAGCTTTTCCCATCCCTTGGAAATACAACCCATGTCATATGTCCTCCTCCTAGTGGCTAAGAGTCTCTTTTAGTCTTGGGATAAGCTGAAAAGGTACTGTCAGAAAGGAGATCTGCGCCATGTTCTGTTTGTCCGTTAGCTACCACGTGACAGTAATGGCTACTGCCGGCAGTAGTACTCAAGCATTGAATCCAACCCGTCGGGCCGCTATCTTTTGGTCGAATGTTACCACTTGGCGGTAAAAAATATCGTATGGTGTTAGCGCTTCTGGGACATACCCTGCCTTCAAGGTTATACACGGCTTATGGACGATGAATCAGACCTCTAGTCGAAGGATACCGCCAGTGGTATATCTACTGCCAAGTTTTTTGGTCGACGCTGCTAAGGCATCTAGTCAATTGCCTAGATCCATAGTCAATCGGCTAGGCTTCTAGTCGAAAGCTACCGCACGGTGGTACCGCTACCGATCGATGCTAGTTCTTCTAGTCAACATAGCTATGGCTTCTAGTCGATCGACTAGATCTCTAGTCGATCGGTTGGACTTCTAGTCAAACGCTACCGCCAGTAGTAACGCTACCGCTCGACGCTAGCTCTTCTGCTACCATATTTTTCTTTTATTACTTTACTATTGTGACATAAGGTGCTCCACCGCTCAGGTTAACCATGAGTCATCCATGATCACCTTAATGCTCTGTTTGGCGCAGCTTTTTGTCTACGGTGAGTTTGGAAAAAACACCACAATCATTGAACGCATGTTTGGCAAGACAATGATTGTGACCACCACCAAGAAAATAAAACTAGTTTTGAACATAAAAGTGGAAGAAGTTACTTAGGTGAGGTCGGGCGTTCACGAATGGCAGTTCATAGCCACCACATTCACGACCTCCATCGCCATGCCAAATGGAGCCTAAATCCCTAGGACTACTACCTAGTCCAAACCAACTTCCGGTGACACATGTCACTCAAGGGGTCTAGTTCGTATAGGGATGTCACACTTCATGTGCCTTATATCACTTAACTTCTGACCCTAATTCATTTTCAAGTCTAAGCTTCCTTAGAGGAGGAGGAGGATTCACTCTCTCTTTGAGAAATCATCCCCTTCTCTTTCTTATGGGGTTTACTCTTATTCGCCTCCTCTTCTCCCATAGATATTAGATGATCCTTCATCTTCTTTCTACAGTCTATGTAGATATATCCTCCTTTCCTATAATAGTAATAGATAATTTCATCAGATGGGTTAGAATAACACCTGATGTTCTTGGAGCTTCTTTTCTTGATCCTTTCCTTGTATTTAGAAGGAGTGTTCTCCTTCTTTCAAGCATGCGAGTCATTTCAAGGAAGATTAATTCCTCTTTAGAGAAAGAAGGATGATTTCTTTCTTGATTTAGTGGCAACTGGGTCCACTGTCTTCTCAAGAGTTGGCTTGAAATGGGTTGTTAGTTCTTACCCATCCTTTGTCTATGAGGTAGCTAGCTCAAAGGACTGCAACCCTCTATAGAGAGCCTCAGGGGTGATTTCCCCGAGCTTCCTGATTTCCGTTATAGATCAGGAGTATGATAGATACTCCATGGTGAGAATCTTGAGAAGCTTACTATTTTTCTCTACATCAGAAATCCCCCTTCCATAATTTTTAAGGTCATTGATGATGGTGGTATATCTCTTATACCATTCCACCATTGGCTCATTAGTTTTTATCTTGAAGTTTTTATATTGAATGATTAGGTCATCTTTCTTTTCCTTCCTCATATCTTCACTTCCTTCAACCGTGGTAGTGAGAGCATCCCATATTTCTTTGGTAAATGCACAATTGATGATAATCTGATAAAGAACATCAGGAATGTGCTGATGATGAGTAGTTTTTATACTCATCTTTAACTATAGTTTTAGTATAATATTAATATGAATTTATGAAATCTATATGCATTATCTTAAATAAATTGTTCCTTTTTATATTTATGTACTAACTTGAGCTTATTTTCTATTTTTCAGGTTTGCTAGACATTTTGAGCAGAAATTGCAAGTACACGCCCTAGGTCACGGGCGTGACCAAGGGCGTGACAACCAAAAAATTTGTTCCAGACCTGCTACCACCATCCAGGGCTCATTCCGAGAAAAATCGCCAATTACACGCCCTAGGCCACGTGCATGACCAAGGGCATGTCATCTTAAACCACTATTCCAGCTTAGTCGGGCGTAACTCGAAGCCATGACGTGACTTTCGCCAAGTATACAACCGTGACTCACAAGTCACGCCCGTGTCCGCTCACGCTACACACACCCAACCTAGATCACACCTGTTATCATGCCCCGAGGTTATTTTTCCAAGTACACGCCTGTGTAATTCAAAGGTCACAGGCATGTAACCTCTTTGCCGCCAGATCACGAACCATCCCGCCAAATTGCAGTTTAAAGATTACACGCCCTAGGTCACAGGCGTGACCGAGGGCGTGACGTGCAACATAACGCCTGCAATTACTCCAGAACGCGCTGTCTCCGCAGCCGTTTCACTTCCGGCCCTTACACGCCCTTGGTCACGGGCGTGACCGAGGGCGTGTAACCTTCAACTTTGGCCTATTTAATGGCAGCTCCTCCAGAATTCAAGGGACGAATTTTGGGAGTTCTTTTCTGCATTTCTTGTACTGTTTTCTATTTTTAGTATTCTTGTACTTCACTTTTTTCTTTGCACTTGTAAGTTTCAATTTCATTAGCTTGTAATTTTCTTTTGCAAAATAAATAAAATTACTTCTTTCCTCTCTTACTCTCTTCTTATTTCATCATGTATTCCCTTACTTTTGTTAATTCCTCTATCTCAATGAGTAGCTAAATTCTTATTAGTACTCTATCGAGATGATCCAAGGAATGATATAAGTCATGAATTAATTTAGATTTTCTTTTTCTCCTCTTTAGAATGCTTAATATTTATCCTTTATTTTAATGAAATGAGATTATATTTTTGATATATAATTCTTATTCTTGTTTACATACTTTTGTTAGCCGAGAAGCTCATAATGCAAATCGATCATTCAAGGATAAAGAGTGTTGCATGCAACCCTCGAGAGAGGATGACATAAATCTCCCGGATTGGAGTCAAATCCAATAGAGGGGTTCACCATGATAAAGAGAATTTTAGGGGTTTCGATTATAGAATGAGATTCGGTTGATCAACCTAGGTGCGCTCAAAATTTGGGAACTTCCACGGTCGAAGTGTTTTCATTAAGAGAATTAGAATCTTATTTCATCTTGTTATTTTCATTTTGAGGTAATTTAAATATCGAGTGTTAATCTTCTAGACATTGTTTCAATCATCGTTTTAATTTACCTTGCTTTTCTCACAACCCAACCCAAAGTTCTATTAGATAAAATAATAGAGATTTTCTTGAAGTAAGAGTATTCAACTCGCCTTGATTTTATACGACCTTGATCTTTTTAATATCCTATACTATATTCGATAAGGTACGCTTGCCTTTATGATCAATATAGGATTGGAGGACATCAAATCATTCTTCTCTTAATTTTATATCTCCAATCGCACGATTATGATCATCAAGTTTTTGGCGCCGTTGCCAGGGAGTTGAGTTAATGTTTCAAAAAAAGTAATATCTGTTAATTTTATCGTTTCTTTTCTTCATTTTTAAATTTTTTTAAGGTGAAACAATATTCTTGGAAAGGGAGGTTTGGGATGTCACCTCAGCATATCTCCTAGTACCAGTGCGAGCCCTTCACCGGGTAGACCTTAGGAAGTCCAAGACTAATCTTAAATCGCCTAGTAAATTATATATATAATATAATATAATAAAATTTTAATTTCCGTATTCCTTTCTTTTCTTCTTTCTATTTTTATTTTTAATATTTTTCCTCTTTTCGGTGTATGACCCGAGGTAATTCTTTGAATAATCCTGATTTTTATTTCGATCCGAAAATTGAGCGCAGCTTACGGCGACACCACCGATTTCATGATCAGAAATTACCAATAATTCTCGAAGAATCTATCGGAGACACTAACATAGAAATTATGGGTATGCCAAATCCAGAAGTGGCCCAGCAAAAGACCATGTCCTATTATGCGCGACTGAACCTGAAAGGGACACAATCAAGTATCATCCATCCTACTTTGGCGAATAATAATTTTGAGATCAAGTCTAGCATCATCCAAATGGTGGAACAATCGGTAACATTTGATGGTCTATCGGACGAAGATCCAAATTCTCATCTCTCAAATTTTTTGAAATATGCGATATGTTTAATATAAATGGCGTTATTGATGACGCCATTCGATTATGATTATTCCCTTTTTCTTTGTGGTCATAGGTTAAGCAGTGGTTGGGCACTCTTCCTAGAGGATCCATCACTATATGAACCGAAATGACGGAGAAATTCTTAACGAAATATTTTCCATTGGCCAAAACCTCTAAATTGTGCACCGATATTGCTTCATTTCTGCAAATCGACTCGGAGACTCTCTACGATATATGGGAGCGCTTCAAGGAACATTTGCGGAGATGCCCTCACCATGCGCTTCCTAATTGGCAACAAGTCCAAATTTTCTACAATGGTTTGAATTTCTAAATGAGGCAAATGATTGATGCAGCCGCCGGAGGAACTTTAAATAATAAAACTCTGAAAGCCGCTCAAGAGCTTTTTAAGGAAATGGCCATGAACGCCTACTAGTGGAATGTGCCACAGAAGCGCCCTAATAAGCCGGTCGGACTTTATAAAGTCGAGGTCACCTCTAGTTTAGCGTTACAAGTAGAAAGGCTAACTAAGCAAGTGGCGGAGATGTCTACTTCCTCTGGAACCACTAATTGGACGAATAATAATAATAATTTAATTGAAGAACAAGTGGACTACATGGGAAATTTCTATCGTGCTTCCTTTAACCCGTAAAATATTTCGTTTAATAACGCTTATACTTTGAGTTTAATGAATCATCCGAATTTCTCATGGAGCAACCAAAATAATGCTCAGCATCCACCAAACATGAAATTCAGACCGCTAAGATGAAGATAATTATTGGAATTATAAGAGTAAAATTATCGCTGATAAAGGAAATCGTCCGACACGAGCGCAGGTAAATATAAACATTCATCCACAAAAGAAAGGTAGGGCAAAATTCTCTTTATATATCGTCAAACATGCTTGATACACTATTTGACCTGTCTCATTACCAGTGATATGGAAAATACATTAAAAAGTACAAAAGAATATCTACTCGCTCTTTGAATTTTTCGGAGATCGCTCATCCGACGAAGAAGAGCTGGCCTCGTCCGAAGATTCCTCTGAATTTGTGGGAGGAACTCTGGAACCTGAGCTTGATTCCGCTGCCGAGCTCGTGTCATTACCTACAACATATTGACTTCCGCTCACTTCATCAGTATTTCCATCAATATCAACACCGACCTCCTCTTCTTCCTCCTCGGCAGCGATCTCACCGGTCATAATTGACTGTTCGTCAATTACCCCGGCTGCATCAGGGAAAAGATCGGCAAACTTTACATCTTTATACTTGTCAACAAGAGCATCACGGGAACGAAGCTCAGAGATTGTCTGCTCTGTGGTCACTTTCACATGGTTGCATCAGGGCATTCTAGAAGTCTTCACTATCCCCATCATATGCATCCTTGTTAGTCGTTGCGGAAGGAGAAATGATCAGATCGCGCGGTCATAGTACGAATTAAAAATGAAAATCGCAAGTAAAGTCTTACTTTTAACTCTTCCTGCAGGTGCTCATTCTCCCTCAAGGCACCATAAAGAGACAACCCCATATGATGGTTCAGAATTGTACTATTGGTGGTCGCTTGTGCACAGATATCGGGGAGCATATCAGTCTCAATATCATAGATTTCTCTGGCATTGTTTTTCCCATAAAGGGCAGCAGTAACTGCGAAAGCGTGGTGAGTTAATTTTCCACCCCAAAGAGGGAGGTCGGTTGAAACTTTGACGCTTTTGCCTTTTGCACCCCATTTGAGAAGGGGCTTTCCTTTTGTATCCTTCAACTTTTTTGAAAATCCGAGCAGAGGAAATGGTGCACCAACGGTCTCAGAATTATCACCAAGACCTGCAGTCTCTTTTCTTCCTTTGTTCTCTCTGAGTAAGTATCTCGGCTGGTGCCACTGGGTCGTTCGCAGGAACGATAAAGGCCGCTAAATAAGTAAGAGAGTTAGAGGAAATAAGAGAAAATTGTGAAGAGATCGCAATAAGTCGCGGATGTAAAATGTCCACTCTCTTTCGGCGAGATCGCAACAATCTGAGGCCAGATCACCAGGTAATGAACAAGGTCATGGCGTTTACCCTCCAAAAAGGCCAAGACCTCGAGCCCGCCTTCTGTGAAAAACTTCAACTTTCTAAAAACCCTCTCTTCTCGCGGAGATGGTTGGCTTCGGAGACCGCCAAGATCGCCTTCAAAGACCAGATATCTCTTCGTCCAATAGGGAATTTTATTGGGGAGATTCAAAACCTTTATCCCATCGCATGAGAAATAAACCATTCCTTTAAATTCTTCCTTCTTCCGACCTTCTTTTAACGATTTTACAGTAAAGATCGCTCGAAAAAGGGCCATAGAAAACTTTATCTTTTCTGATCGCAGGTAATTTATAAAAATAGTCATCAGGCCAATAGAGTTTGGAGGCAATTGGGCGAGCACGAAGCCATAATATTCCATGACTTCCAATATTTCCCAAGGAAGAGGAATTTTCAGGCCATACTCGAAGTGATCGATGGGGATTATGTATTTATTTTCTTCTCCAAAACTCAAATCTTCATTCTCCGTTGGCGGTCTCACTACGATTTGGCTTTGTATCATATGCTTCGCTAGAAAGGTTGAATATTCATCCTTTGAAAGTGTTGAAGGCTTGTGACCGGTGGCTAAGAAAGTATCAGCTACAGAAGCTCGGAAAGACACTATTATACGAGACCGCTGAGATCGGTGCTTTGGTCGCATTCAAGAAAGCATGGAATGAAGAAATGGGAGATAACTACTTATAGGAAAGGAAGAGTTGTCTCGTAATCATTACAACTTAACGAAACCGCCCAGAAAACATGCTAAGATCACAGAGCCCGCTGAAGGAATAAAATGCAACACATAATAGTTCTGATCTCAAAAAGAGGAGATCACAACAATTATCTAGCAAGCAGCACAAAAATAAGCAAAGTAAAGTGATAGACGTCACAACATTTAGTAAGATCACGCCAAATAAAATCAAATTGTCACAGTCATATTACAGAGCCAAATTGTTAAGTATTCAAGACCGCTTAAAACAAAAAAGGACGAATGTCTATCTCCTCTGCTGGCGCTTTCTTCCAATAAAGGCCGCAACATCCTGTATTTTGTTAACAGTGGACAGAGCGGTCGCTAAGCTTTGGTTTGCTGACATTGCAGCACGATGGATTTTAGCGACCTCCCTATCTACCTGCTCCATGGGAATAACCATGATCTCTGAGGTCGGTCTCCTTTCAGAGTGACCTCCAGAAGCCCCTGACTTCATTACTATAGGAGCAGGGCCAGATTTGAGAGAAGCGACCTCGGCGATCAAAGCAGCAGATTTTCCTTTATAATATTCTGCATCTTTTTCAGCCTTGCGGAGCGCCCTGGTAAGGTCGTCAATCTTTAGTTCACTTTCATCACGAACTTGTTTCTCTTTAGCTCGCAGCTTCCCTTCAAAATCTGCAGACATCACCTGAAGCTGATCCTCAAGAGCCCGCACCCAAGCTCGCATTATCCTAACATCCTCAAACATAGGTTTGAGGATATCAGCAAACTAAGGAGGTAGAATCTGCGTCTGCTGTTGAATTTCGCCCTCCTCCGGAGTTGCACCGGTCTCATCATCATCTGCGGTCATAAATAAAGCAATTAGTCTAGCCTCGAATAAAGCGAAAGTGAAAAGGCTCGCGGAGAGAGGAATACTCAAAAAGAAATCAAGACCGTTGCTGTGTAAGTTATTTTCAAAATCTTTTGTGACCGTAGGGTTCGCGGTCAGCAAAAGGCGGTCTGATCCCCTAAAGCGCTCGAGGTTCATTCTTTCCAATTCCCTTTTTTGCGACCTATCTCCTTCTTTTCGTCTCCTTTTTAATTCAGCATTGCTAACAAGGATATCATCAATTTCGATAATGATGATCTCATGTCATTTTTTTGGAGATCTTGGTCGAGGAACATGCAATGGAAAGAATTCAAGTGGTCTCACATCTGATCCCGCCTTACCAGTTCGCAGGGCGATGATCGCCGCGGCATGATCTGCCGCTGCTTTATTCAATTGATCTTCCAGGTCGGCGGAGACGTTCGCCAAACCGCCAGTTAATGTGGTCTTCTCTTTTTTGATTTGCCTGATCCATTCCGCCTCCTCTTCACCTTCAGTAGTCTTCTTCTTTTTCTTCTTACCCTTCTTTTCCTTCTCTTTTTCTATATCGACCTGATCCGATTTTTCTTCTTCTCTTTTCTTCTCGACAGTGGCCTGAGTTGTTTTCAACTCCTCTTCTTTCTTTTTCTCAGCAGCGGCATGCGCTACTTTATCCTCCTCGAGCCTTTCGGCAGTGATCAGTGCTTCTTTCTTCTTTTCTTATTCTTCCTTCCGCTCAATGGCGATCTATCTCGCCTTCTCCTCTTCCTCTTTCTTCTTCCTCTCTTCCTTTTCATTCCTCTCCACCTCAGCCTGATTCTTGATCGCTTCTTCCGCGATCTTCTTCCTTTACTCTTCAGCAGCCTCTCGAAGGCCCTCTTCTTCAAAAGGATCGATCACCTGCGAGATCGGGCAGACAAGATCATTGGAAGAGTCACAATCAAGATAAGCGATTAATTCTGGGTCCATTTTCATAGAAGGGAGAGAGACCGCAGAAGAAAAAATAGGAATAGTCTGCCTTACCTTCTCAGAAGCCTTTTCAGGGAGTGAGACCGCTCCCTTAGCAGTCACAGCTTTATTCTCTTCAACTTTCCTCTTCTTAACTGCTTTGTTAGGACTTGAGTTTTTTCTTTTTGTTCCAGCTGTGGCCTCATATTTATCCGCGATCTGCTGCCTCCACTTCCCAGCCGAGGCTGCCTGCTCTTGCAGACGAGTTTTTATAATTTCAACAGACGAGGGCTCTCCAGTCTGCTCTACGACCAGTCTAAGAGCATCCTCAGATTTGCGACAATCAAAGGTAATCGTCATGTCTGCAAGATCACGTATGGGGGATTCAGAAGAGATGACCGGTAAATCAATAGCTTTTGAGATCGACAAGACCACCTTCTCCGACAGTACAGTTTGCTTTTTAGGAACTTCGGCGACCTCTTTCGTCGCTCCCACCTTGGCGGTATCTTTCAGAGGTTTGACCACTACCATCTTTTTTGAGCTAACGGTCCCTTTCTTTTTTCCCTTTTGGAGATGCTTTGGGGGACCGCTTGGAGATCCGATCCAGCACGCTCACCATCTTCAGCCTCGTTCTGGACTAAAAAATAGTGACCGCTCAAGCAACTAGCTTGCTTTCCTTTCCAGAAGCCTCTGGACTCTAGAACCCCCCCAAGCCGTATTTATAGAGCCCAACACATTTATGGTGGTCGCGGTTTTAGCAGTGAAAGAACATTTCCGAAGTTCTAGAGCAACTTGAAAATAAGCCTGAGAACATAAACAATAAGCCTTGTTCAATAGTTGGGTTACGAAATTAGAACTTTTGGAAATCTGCTTTGTCGAGGCGATAATATAACACATACTCTTAATTGTACGTGAAGGTGAGGTTAGCTCTTAGATTAACTTTAGAGGGGTGTGAATAGAGTATTAAAAGTTTTTTCACTTAATTTTATAGCGGAATTAAAATAGTGATACTTATATGTGTATTGTTGAGTGAGTTATAAAATAAAATAAAGAAACACAGCACACAGCACAACAAAATAAGCACAACACAGACGACACAAGAATTTTATAGTAGTTCCCCACTAAACTGGGTACGTCTACTCTTCTACCACACTTGGTAGGATTCCACTACAGGTTGTTGATCAGGTGCCCTGCCACCAAGGGAGTTTTGATCAGGTGTCCACACACCAAGTGAGCTTTTGATCAGGTGCTCTAACCAAACTACAGGTTTTTGATCAGGTGCCCTGCCGCCAATGGCTGTAACTTTTGAAGGGAGTTATAACCCTTTATACAGTTAAAAGAAAACAAAAATATATTGTTCTTCTCTTTCTGAGAAGACTCTAGTGGATCCTTGATGATGTTGAAGAGCTCCCCCTGATTTGATTAGTATTTGATGATCAGGTGAGGAAGCTTCTTCTCTAGAATGTAGTAACTCCTTTCTTCTTCTTCTGTAGTTGAGATCCTGAGCAAATGATCTTGATTATGTGTCTCAGGATGAAGATGATCTGCAGAGAAGAGTTAGCAAACAAGATAGATAAAATATGTTGTTCTCTGTGCTTGCTCTGTCTGTGTGTAATCTGGAGAGCTTCTCTCTTATGTTGAGTTCTTCACTCTGTTCCTTCTCTCTGGAAGGGGAGGAGATAAAGTCTCTTTTTATTAACTGGACTCCTCGAGAAGGTAAACTGTCATCTTTAATTTAAGCTGTTCTGCAACGGCTATATCATTAATGTTCTGCAACGGCTATATCATTAATTTGTTCTACAACGACTATATCATTAATGCGAGGCAGTGAAAATTCAAACAAAAGAAGGGCAGCAATATATAAATAGAAACTGTTCAAAAATATTGCTTTATCAGATCTGACAACACATAGAATTTTAGTCGAGCTGAGAAACTACAGGTTATAAAGCTGAAAATATTTTGTCGATCTCAGCTTGAAGTTCGTCGGGCTGAGCTCAACGTTCGTCGATCTGATCATTGATTAGCTGTTGGAGAAATTTCGTCGAGCGCTGCTTAGAATTCGTCGAACGCAGCTTCAGAGTCCTTTCGTCGAGCGCTGCTTGGTTTTCATCGAACGCAGCTAAAGAGAACTTTCATCGATCACAGTTAGTTTTTCATCGATCGCAGCTTCCTTGATATTTCATCGAGCACTGCTAGCCTTTCGTCAATTGCAGTTAACTTATATTATTTTCTGTCTTAATGAGATTTGATCTAGGTTTATACAATGTGTTATGATAGAAACTTAGACCAAAGATGGATCCTAATTCAAATCAAAACTAGGGTTCCAACAGTACGTATATTCCTCCTAAACACCAATGTTGCCTCAAATTGTGATCTTTTGAAAGTGAATCTACCCAATTTCCTTGTGCATCTATAAATGACTCATACTGCACAATGCCCAAGTGACGCAATTTTCATTAAGGAAGGCATGATCGATCTCTAAGTTGTGTGTTAAGTAATTATCACCTTTATTCAACTCAAAAGTTGGAGAAATTCCTAATGTCTCTTCGTGCATAGTATATCCTTGAAGTACATGCTCCTACATTGCCAGATATTATCCTCTATATGAGCGGTAACTTGCATGTGTGTATAGAAATTTGGTTATGAACAAAAATCTTCATAATTCGAATGCCATTGAAAGTCAAACTTGAAGTAGATGATTAAGTATTCTACTTTTACAATGACGATAATGTTGCATCCTATCATCATGTGAGCATGTACCAATGAAATCCAATCAGTATGTAAGCATTGTACACGTTTGACCTTATCATGAGTCAAAGGTATCATGGTCCGAAATGACTTCCAATCATAATGAGCTATATAGGCTACCCAAAATAAAGGGCGGGAATTGCAAAATAGTAGACAATCAAATCAATTGCCAATGCCCTACATTTTCTACCAATGATCATTCATAACATGTTTAAACAAGCCGTATTAATTTCGTTAATTTCATCATGTCTTAATCATGTCTCACTTAGTAAATAAACATCTAAGCTTAGAAAAATTTGTGCTCCCAAAACTCCAATTATTTGGAGTTCTTCCTACGGTGGGTATGATGATATGTATCAAGTTTCATGTCTTTTGGGTAATTATTCTGAGAAGATTTCAAGTTATAAGTTTCTACTATCCGCATAGCCTTGGAAAAAATATAGAGAATGAATTATCATCCTTGAAATGCTCTCTTCTCTTGTTCCGCTGGTGAAATTTATAGCGATCAAGACTTGGCGTTAATAATCCACACTGCTTAAGTGAAGTAATTCTTCGAGGATCCCAAACTTCTAGTGTTGAACAATTGTGATGAATTAGGTAGGGAAAAAGCTCATTTCAACAAAGCTTAGTGAAACAAATTATGAAAATTTTCAATTTCTATGGAAACTCAAGTCGGTACATGACTAGCCCAATAAACGAAGAAACATGATAAGCCACCATACATCTTGGGCTAAGTTTCTTCTATCACCAATATGGTACATTTATCCCATATATGTGCAAAATCCTTAGGGTATACAGTCCCCGACTTGGAATTCTACTACAAAGTCTTCGCATCAAAGTACGTTTATGCCAGTCTCTGAGACTTGTTGATATATTACATGTTCTAGGCCCTCAGAATTACCATCTACGACAACCATTCTAGAGGTCAATATATAATTCAGAAAATGATCCTTCTCTAGATATGAATTCTTATCATATCCTATCCACATGATAGTCCTACAGAAATAGAAGTGGGAGGTATCCACATATAGGTATAAAATTTACGCTTAGTAGTCTCTTACTAATCTGATAGTAGGTTACCAGCACTAAGTCTCATTGAGGTTGTCCTAATAGTTTGAGTAAGGGGTGTTGATATCTCTTGATAAGTGAAGTAGAAACATCAGAGTGTAAACCTTGAACACTTACACTTACGTTAAACTCTTTCCCTTAGTCTCTTTGGGTATCTTCATACTTTACCAATCTATACTCGAGGTCGATATAAGGCTAGGATACGTGGCAAAATGTCTTGCTATGTCAAACCAAAATAGTATCCTAGTTAGGTTGATACTAATTCTAAGGATTAGTGGGCATACTTAATGTGAATCAAATATGGGCACATCATTGTTTCCGCTATATCAGTTTGTCCTCAAACTGAATTACCGAGTGGGGTGACCCAATGATTAAATGGACTTCTTTATCTCAGTATCGAGTGCAAGCTGATACCATTTGTAAGACCTCCCCCTTCCGGGAATTGGACATGACCAAGGGGAGCCTTATGCCCATAATAGCCGCTTTGCGGTTGTGTCAGCACTCGGGCTAACCTCCACCACAAGAAGTATATCCCGCCAGCTATTTCCAATATCGCAAGCAATCCCATAAATAAATTAAATACAAGAGTCCATGATCCACAGAAGTATAATAGAACATAAATATATAAATAAAATAGGGAGCGACAAGAGCTCCTGAATATATTAGAGTAAAAATATATAATGAAAGAGTACAACAAAGTCTCTCAGAACCTCTCATTGGTAACAGAAGGAAATGACGATAAAGGTTGCATCATGGTATCAGGTCCCATCTCCCTAACCTGGATGTCCTCCTATGTGGTGTGCTGCTTCTACTGCTCCTACTGGGTGTGCTCCGAAAATGATGTGGTACGACAAATGTTAGTCAAAAGACTAAGTGGCTTCGACACCCTCTCCCCCGACAAATCTTAGGCACCAGGCGGAAGGGTGGAGTATGGAGGCTACAATATAAGCAATAATATAATAGGCAGATGACGTGTCTTAATAATAATCTCACAGTTGTTATAAGATTACACTATGGTAGTGCATGTATAACAGATTTAAAGTACATAAATTTCAGTAGGTATAAGAGTAGTAACAACATCATTTGCAAGGACATGTAGTTATACATCACATCCAAAGCATCGTAATAAGGAGCAAAATTAAAATTAACTTATAAAAATGCTCATACAAATTTATAAGTTAAGGATCTTGAACAATAATATGTAACTTATCATAAAAAAGTGTCCATACAAATTTATATGATGAGGGTCTTTATGCAGTGTGATGCAATGCAATGTTATGTATGATGACTCACCCGTGATTTACTCACGCACTCTGATTTGCTATGACTGCATAGACCTTTAGTTCCCAATTTTTGGAGATAGCTACCCTCTCGGGCATCCCCCATCATGGCTAGACAATGGCACTGGAGAAGGCTTCTCCACTACTAGGTGGGTATACACACTACCAGACCTAGTCCTATGTACGCCTCGATGCTAAGAACCAAATAGTGGAGAACCTGCATACTGTTGCTCGCTAAAATTAGCTGAGTCTTAAAGGCACAAAGGATGGCCATCAGGAAACAACACCAAAGACCAGAAGCCCACAGGCCTAGAGTCTATCTGTTTGCTTTCGTCCGATTGACGACTAGTAAGCCTGTAAACTCGCCATGAGTACTCATATCACCCAGGATCAATATGCAACAAAATATACCAACACACCCATGTATTTGCCATGAATAAACTAGTGCTAACCAGCACCCCAAGGACTTCCAAACAAGTCCTTACCATATCACACTAGGATATAAACATATCCTTTAAACTCGTGATAACTAGCACCCAAGGACTTCCAACCAAGCCCTTACCATATCTCACCAGGATATAATCATATCATTTAAACTACACCAGTCCATCATGGCTACCAATACTAAGTCTTCATTACCCAAAACCCTGGGAGTTAAATCTTGTGTAGTGGAATATGTAAGTCATGGGAATAGCCTCTCGTGATCCTATAGGACAACTTGTGAAGTCAGTAATATGTTTAAGTTCACTAATATTATTGGCCCCAATATTTGGATTAGCCATTTTCCAACATTGTATTAGAATCATAATAACAGCTTGGATAGAATTGAAATCAGATAATTATACAATTCACCAAATTTCTCTAAAATATTCGCTACACATTCATTCTCCCCAAGCAGCATCAATCATGTAGCAAATTACGTCATCAAACCAACTCCAAATCCACTGAGATTTTTACCAAAAGGCAAATTACCCCACATGCATGTAACCAAAATTTGAGCCTCATTAGACATTCCAATCATCATAAGTAGCCCGTTAAAATGATATTATTGATAAAACTATAGCAATTTCAATTCCAACAATTCTAAAACTTATTACATGGGACCACAATGTCATCTAGCATGCATGTACAAAATTTCATAAGTGTCGGATCAATATTCTTAGAGAAATACACAAATCTTGGTGGTACTAAGGTAAGTGTCTCTGTTTACTAAAAATGGAATTCAGAGAGTTACATTCTGCCTAAAATATTGTACCACCCCATTCTGGGAAGGTATTTCCAATGGCTAAAACTTTCATGTTGGGCTCAGGGATTGGATCTGGCTGGAACATGCCTAAAAAGTGGCTTGAACCTAGCTGATCCAGTTTCACAGAAATTATTATTTAAGTTATAGTTGAATTGTGACACAACATTTTCAAAATAAGATCTAGGGAGCTACAGTGCACCACAGAAAAGGTAACACCACATTTTAGAAAGGTCTTTCCAAGGGCCACAACTTTTATGTTGGGCTCAGGGACTGAATTTGGCTAGAACATGACTAAAAGGTGGCTTGAACCTGGCTGTGTAAGCAAGACAGATTCAGTCTGGTCTAAAAATCACAGATCTGCATAGATCTTATAGCAGATCGGGCAGAAACTGGTCATCTTCTTCCTCTAGATGGAGAATAGGATAATCCCGACCTTCTTTCCTTCAATACTCCCTCTATAGACCACAATTCTTCACGAGATCAAGTCATACAACTTCCTATTGAAGAGAGAAGTTGACTGAAGCAATTTTTGCAACAAATGATGCCCTAGAATGAAAGTTCTATCATGGACTCTCCTCACAAATTTCTCCATGGTCACACTAAAATCAAGTTCTTTTGAGCTCGATATCTCTCCTATTTTGATCTTATGATCTAGCACCAAGGGAGAGGGGAGGAAAATCACTTGATTCAAGGCCATGGATCAAGTGTTCCTCCTTTGTGGCATGGTGAAGAGGTTGGGTGGTCGGTCTAGCTCTGAATCCTCCTTCTGAACATGATTTCTTCAAGGAAATGCTTCGCTCTCTGCTTGAGTGAAGATAAAGAGGACAAAGGTTCTGATGAGAGAAGGGGAGAGCTAAATGGGGAAATCCATCATGAAGTCGGATGGGAGTTAATGGAAAAGCTTTTCCCATCCCTTGGAAATACAACCCATGTCATATGTCCTCCTCATAGTGGCCAAGAGTCTTCTTTTAGTCATGGGATAAGCTGAAAAGGTACTATCAGAAAGGAGAGCCGTGCCATGTTCTGTTTGTCTGTTAGCTATCACGCAGCAGTAATGGCTACTGCCAGCGGTAGTACTCAAGAATTGAATCCAACTCGTAGGGCCGCTATCTTCTTATCGAACGTTACCACTTGGGGGTAAAAGATATCGTATGGTGTTAGCGCTTCTGGGACACACCCTGCCTTCAAGGTGATACAAGGCTTATGGACGATGATTCAGACCTCTAGTCGAAGGCTACCACCAGCGGTATATCTACTGCCAGGTTTTCTGGTCGACGCAACTAAGGCATCTAGTCAATTGCCTAGATCCATAGTCGATCGGCTAGGCTTCTAGTCGAAAGCTACCGCACGGCGGTACCGCTACCGATCGATGCTAGTTCTTCTAGTCAACATAGATAAGGCTTCTAGTCGATCGACTAGATCTCTAGTCGATCGGTTGGACTTCTAGTCAAATGCTACCGCGAGTAGTAATGCTACCGCTCGACGCTAGCTCTTCTGCTACCATATTTTTCTTTTATTACTTTACTATTGTGATATAAGGTGCTCCACCGCTCAGGTTGACCATGAGTCATCCATGATCACCTTAATGCTCTATTTGGCGCAGCTTTTTGGCTCCGGTGAGTTTGGAAAAAACACCACAATCATTGAACGCATGTTTGGCAAGACAATGATTGTGACCACCACCAAGAAAATAAAAATAGTTTTGAACATAAAAGTGGAAGAAGTTACTTAGGTGAGGTCGGGCGTTCACGAATGGCAGTTCATAGCCACCACATTCACGACAGCCATCACCGTGCCAAATGGATCCTAAATCCCTAGGGCTACTACCTAGTCCAAACCAACTCCCGGTGACACATGTCACTCAAGGGGTCTAGTTCGTATAGGGATGTCACACTTCATGTGCCTTATAGCACTTAACTTTTGACCCTAATTCATTTTCGAGTCTGAGCTTCCTTAGAGGAGGAGGAGGATCACTCTCTCTTTGAGAAATCATCCCCTTCTCTTTCTTATGAGGTTTACTCTTATTCGCCTCCTCTTTTCCCTTAGATATTAATTGATCCTTCATCTTCTTTCTACAGTCTATGTAGATATATCCTCCTTTCCTATAATAGTAATAGATAATTTCATCAGATGGTTTAGAATAACACCTGATGTTCTTGGAGCTTCTTTTCTTGATCCTTTCCTTGTATTTAGAAGGAGTGTTCTCCTTCTTTCAAGCATGCGGGTCATTTCAAGGAAGATTAATTCCTCTTTAGAGAAATAAGGATGATCTCTTTCTTGATTTAGTGGCAACTAGGTCCACTGTCTTCTCAAGAGTTTGCTTGAAATTGGTTATTAGTTCTTACCCATCCTTTGTCTATGAGGTAGCTAGCTCAAAGGACTGCAACCCTCCATAGAGAGCCTCATGGGTGATTTCTCTGAGCTTCCTGATTTCCTTTATAGCTCAGGAGTATGATAGATACTCCATGGTGAGATTCTTGAGAAGCTTATCATTTTTCTACAAATCAAAAATCTCCCTTCCATAATTTTTAAGGTCATTGATGATGGTGGTATATCTCTTAGCCATTCCACCATTGGCTCATCAGTTTTTATCTTGAAATTTTTATATTGGCTGATTAGGCTTGTCCTTCCTCATATCTTCACTTCCTTCAACCGTGGTAGTGAGGGCATCCCATATTTCTTTAGTAAATGCACAAGTAATGTTAATCTGATAAAGAACATCAGGAATGTGTTGATGATGAGTAGTTTTTATACTCATCTTTTACTATAGTTTTAGTATAATATTAATATGAATTTTATGAAATCTATATGCACTATCTTAAATAAATTGTTCCTTTTTATATTTATGTACTAACTTGAGCTTATTTTCTATTTTTCAGGTTTGCTAGACATTTTGAGCAGAAATTGCAAGTACACGCCCTAGGTCACAGGCGTGACCAAGGGCGTGACAGCCTAAAATGTTGTTCCAGACCTGCTACCCACGACAGGTTCGTCGGGGTCCGGCGACCTGGCTGGTGGGGTCCTGGCATGCCGACGGCAGTTCCGGCTGCAGCGGGGAAGGGAAACGACGAGGAGCGGAGTGCATTTTAAAAAAAATCCTATAAAACATTTTATTATATATAATATAAAATTTTTAATACATATTATATATATAATCTATATATGTATTTAAATTATTTTATATAAAAACAAATATTTTAAAATAAAATACAGAATTTATATTTTTAAAAATTTCTAAGAAAAAAGAAAAAAGAAAAAAAATAAATATAACTCGGTGCGTGCTGGGGCGGGAGCCCGCCGGGGGAGGGCGAAGCCCGCCGAAGAAGGGCATGGTACTGTCGCGCGGGGCACGAGGAGCCCCCTGTGCACTGTCACTCACTCAAATGTATGTATGTATGTATATATATATATATAGACACACACACAAGTTCCTGACACGGGGCTCTGCCCCTACGACAAAGTGCTACAGTACTCGACGGCGGGCTACGCTCATGCTCGATGCTCTCAGGCGGCATGATTGTAAAGGTTAATTTTAACTTCATGGAAACAAAAAAAAGTTAATTTTAACTTAATTTAATAAATATTAGTACATATAAAAACTGTGCATGAAATATTATGAGAAAGTGTTCATGGCTTAATGGATAAGGCGCATAATTGTAAAGGTGGCGGTCGGCGGATCGAGTCTTAGCTAGAGCGCATATTTGTTTTTTATTTTAATTTATTAAAATCTTGCTCAACTTTAGTCCCACGTCGTGGGATTAAGTTATCTATTCCGGTATAAATTAAAAAAATGGCATTTAATATTTGAAAAATGATCTATTCTGGATAGGCAACACAGCTTGCGAGGTTTCATCGGATGGGCTATATGCTAACGTCGCGTAGCGTATTTTTAGCGGTATCTGATTCAAATTCAGTTATTTTAACATAGTTTTTGGTCACCCTCTAGTAGGTTTAGGTCGCCCCTAGTAGGTTTAGGTCGCCCCTTAGTAGGTTTAGGAGACCTACGAAAAAGTGGAGAGAGGGAGCGGTTTGATCCAATAGCTGATGAAATATCATGCCAGATTCGATGGCCGTATTCATTTCAATGAGTATAAAATTCATGGGATTAATATTTTTTTATATATGGTAGAGATATATGTGTTTGTGTGTGTTTGTGTGTATATATATATATATATTAAATATGCATCATTTCAATGAGTGTCCGACACGGGGCTCCTCCTCTACGGCCAAGCGCGTCAGTACCCGGTCGGCTACGGCGGGATTCACCTGTTGGATCGGTAGGCGCCTAGACCTAGTCGCCAACACGACTCGAGTTTACTAAACGATTACAAGAAAGGATGTGAAATAAAAAGACAATAATATAAAAACTCCCTCAATGTGGATCTCTTGGAGAAGTAGACGAAGACGCAGAGTATGATCGTAGTTGATGCGGTCTTTCGTCACGATGATGATGCGTGTTGAAATCTTCTCCACGGATCTCCTTTAGCCTTTATAGATTTGTGGGAGTATCTCTCTGAAACTTCCTCTCTATGCTATGGCACGAAGCTCTGGAATTCTGGATCTCAAGAGGATTAATCAAGACGGAACCAAGAGGTCCTTTTTATAGACTTAGCGCTAGCTCCTGCGCTAGTGCTACCGCTGGCGCTATCCCATATTAGGACATATTTTGCGCGGCAGAATCTTCAATTGGAGGAAACATTTCTCTCTTGCCTACTGTGCTCCTCGCTATCGCCTACGCTATCGGATATCGCCTGGCGCTATATCCTTCTATAAGTTCTCCCGGCATTTGCGCTTAAGACAATATTTCGTCGAACGAGATTTCGTCGAACGCCGCTAAGAGTTTGTCGAACGAAATTTCGTCGAACTCAATTCGTCGACAGGCTTCAACATTCGTCGAACTCAATTTCGTCGACCGGAGTTCGTCGAGCGGGCTTCAACATTCGTTGATCGGAAATTCATCGAACGGGCTTCAACATTTGTCGAACAACAGCTAGCGCCTGCGCTAGGACTACCGCCAGCGCTAGTATGAGATTTGGATTTGATGGCTCAACTTTGGGGGAAACCTTCTTATGTAATCCTTGAGTCATGTGGACTTTGTTATCCTGCACACTTAAACACACAAGATCAAATACACATAGGATTTGTTATTCTCAAACCTAGGAGATGCGGAAGACCATGTTCCAAAAAACTCCCCCTTTTGATAATAACAAATCCATTAATGATAAATCAGAGCATTAATATATAAGCATGAAGAAACATACTTGTGTGTGTGTGAGAGTGATGACTTAGGATAATTAACGATTTTAGCATTTAGACTTGCTCCCCCTAAATACATGCTCCCCCTAAGTGAATGCTCCCCTAATATGTAAGCTATCATCTTAATTAAGCATTATATTTTGATAGCAGATTATATTTATCATGTTAGTTCTCCCCCTTTTGTTATTAGCAAAAGCGGGAAGGAGACACCACTTAAAAGTTGATAATAAGATAAAGACATGATCGAGCTTGTAGAGATAAGGAAATGATAAGGAGTTTTAGAATACTTTTCAATGAAATAGATCAGAGTTTGAGTATTATTATGTTGGTTCATCCCCTTTTTATATAAGAGTTTTAAAAAAATGTAATGATTTCCAAGTAACTAAACTACCCAGACAATATGTCTACACCCTAGCCCCGTACTAAGTGACGGATGGGCATGAGGAGCGGCATATATGCCGTAGGTTGGGGTGTTAGTCCCATATGCAAACACTGGACACAACTCAACCTAGCACTCTTTCCCCCCAGTGCCTCGCAAGGCCCCACTGGAACCCTCCCCGGTTAAGGACAAGACATGACTAGAGATAAGGTTATCTAATGTCTACAACCCTACGCCCCCGCTATGGTGAGATATGAAATCATGGATAATAATTATTGGAAGCGTTTAAGCATTTTAAATCAAATTATAATTTCATAGCCAATGAGTTTTAATATTTGAATTTTTTTAAAGAAAAGTTCACATAACTAATCAATTAGTAAATCAGAGTTTTAGTATTACAATATTTTCATAGAAATAAATCAGAGTTTTTAGCAAAAAAAATATTCATGTTTAGAGTAACCAATATAAAGTTTACCATGCAAGTCTACCACTTGTTGAAAGAAAGGAATTTTAAGATTCAAGTGAAGATGCACACAAAATAAAAGACTTTAAATAAGCATGAAAGCGCAAGGTAAAACTATTATATGGTTATGATGCGGAAGGCTTATAGAAATACAAGAAACATCTTATTGTAATCAATGATGATTCATAAAAAGATATATGAGTTAAATTTCAAAAAGATGTTTTTGTAAATCTTTGTTCAAGTAAAATCTTTAAATTCAATGAAAAAGTAACCAAGCATGAAATAATGTTATCAAAAAGAGAGTACTACAATGTTATGTTAATTCACAAATTCAAAACATACCAAACATTGTAGAAAGCATGCTAGGTTATCTAGTGCATTTCATAAATAAAGAGTAGTATAGAGTTAGCATTATGATCAAATACTCATGAGAAGAAGTGCTATGGAAGAAAATGATGTGCACATAAGTGTATTTTGAATAGAGTAAACAAATTGTTGGGGAAATGATTTATCTTAACCCCTAGAAATGAGTTGAAAATGAGTTCTCAGAGTGAAAAATTAGTTTAAGTAAATATGCGTCGAATAGTAATCGACGCAACGTCGAAGTGTAGTCGACGTACCTCTCAGAATGAGTCGAAGTAACTCTAAACAGAATTCGACATAATCGTAATCGATGTAACTCTGATTTCTAATCGACGCACGTCAATTTCTATGACATTCAAAATCGCGCCAGATCTCTTTCCTTTCTTTCTGTAGATCTGAATTTATGGAATTATATTATTCTCTTATAGCCATTCAGAATTAAATCTTTCCTTCTAATTGATTCTTAGCTAATTTGATTAAGATTATTATGGATGTTATTTGAAAATTGAATGACTTCTTTCCTTCTACAGAAATATTAATTATGGAAGATTTCTCTCTTACCATTTCTCTGTGAGCTAATTGATTATTCTCCTATAGCAATAATTTTGAATAAACAGAGCTATAAATACACAAGGAGGTCGGCAAAGAAAAAGATGAAGTGATCCACTCCATTTTTGAAAAAGAGGAAAAGCTCCTTAGAGAAAAGAAAGAGAAAATTGAGAAAAGTGAAAGTGTGCCGCAACAAGAAAAAGCCTTATTCTTCTTCTTCTTCTTCCTTCTGAAATCATACTGCTGCAAATTTCTGAAAGCTCTCACTGAAAGAGAGAAAGGCCTACAATCTCCTTCTCGCTATAGAAGAGAGATTACATTCACTATACTTGTGCTTCTAATCTTCTTGCTAGGAAGAAGATTCCTTCTTGCACAAATTGTTTCTTATTCTTCTTCTTCTTATTCTTATTCTTATTTCAATTTCAATAGTCTAAAAGAGTTTTAAGAATCTCTCTTCAAAAAATTCAGTTGTAGTGGTTCTAAGAGTCTCCTTATCAAAAGACTCAGACTGGTCCTAAGAGTCTCCTTATCAAAAGACTCAGTGCAAGATAGTGAATTCCTACCAAGGGGGTAGAAGAGTGGACTACCCAAAGTTTGGGGAACCACTATATTTCTTTGTGTTGTGCTGTGATTTTCTTTTTGCTATTTCTTTCTTTGTTTGCTTAATTCTTGCTGGTGTGTGGGAAGCTTAAAACTGTTAAGATTATATATATATATTTGTTAACTTTGCACAAAATATTTTTAAATCTCTATTCACCCCCCCCCCCCTCTAGAGAATTCTAGTGAGGTTAACTGTGCACTTTCAATTGGTATCAGAGCGAGGTTGATCAAAAAGGGGTAACTCCTTGATCAAAAAGATCCTACCTCATATATATATATTTCAAAAAAATTTTTTATGGCACAAATCAAAGATTATGCTTCCACCAGACCACCAATGTGCAATCTTGAAAAGTTTGTAGTTTGGAAAACAAGAATTAGGATCTATATGAATTCTATTGATGAAGAACTATTTGATGTTATTATGACAGGTCCTCCCAAGCCATTCAAGAAGGACTCAAGTGGAGAGGTCACACAAACACTTGCTCCAAGGGATGAATGGACAGATGAAGAAAAGAAAGCCCAAGCATGTGATGCCAAGGCTATGAATATATTAGTCTCAACCCTCTCAGATGAAATCTTCCAAAAGATTGTTGAATGTGGGTCAGCTAAGGAAATATGGGAAGCTCTCACTAAAATGGTAGAAGGGAGTGCTGATGAGAGAAAGGATAAAAAGGCATTACTCATCTCTCAATATGAAAACTTCCAGAAGAAAGATAGTGAAAGTGTTGCTGACATGTATGTCAGGCTCAACCTCATAATAAATGAGTTAAGAACACTTGAGAAGGACATATCTCTCACTGAGATAAATGACAAATTGCTGACTTGCTTCCCTAGCTCTTGGGACTCAAGAATCTGGCCAATTAGAGACTACAGAAGCCAAAAAGAAATCTCAACATATGTCTTATTGGGTAAATTAAGATCTTATGAACAGTTGTTGAAAACAAGAGCTGAGAAAGAAGAGAAAGAAAAGACTCCTTCACTCTCAAAGGAAAAGAGTATTGCCTTAAAGGCTACTACAGGTGAACCCTCTACCAGTGATGAGGAGCTGATCAGTCTACTGGCCAGAAGGTTCAAGAAGTGGATCAAAATAGAAGGATCCAGAAGGAGAGACTCAAAAACCAGGTATGACAAAACTCCTACTAAAGAGATTATATGTTACTCTTGCAGGAAACCTGGACACATTGCACCTGGATGTCCTAAAGAAATCAGTAATAAGAAAGATCTAAAAAGAACAGATCTAAAGAAGAAGAAGAAATAGAAAGGATTCATTGCTCAATCATGGAGTGATTCAGAATCTGAAGGAAGTACCTCATCTGAAAATGATCAAGAAGAAGCTAAGCAAGAGGAAACCTGTTTGATGGCTACTGAGAAGCCTGAAGATAAATCTCTGGTAAATATATTGGATGATATAGATTTTTCTTCTACTGATTTCAAAAATAGTTTCAAAGAATTTTGTTTAGAACAAGTCAAATCTGAGAAAGAAATAAAAGAACTAAGAAATGAATTGAACAATCTCAAACAAATGGATACACAATATAAAAACTATGAGCTCAGTCAAGGACTCTCTAGATCAGAGGAGCAACTAGATAAAATCAATACTGAAAATCAAACACTAAGAAATGAGCTAGCAAAGGCAAAAGCCTTTGAAGATTCTCTAAATGGCAGAAGTCAAAAGCTCAAGAATATCTCTGAAAATCTCACTGATAGATTTAGACAACTAGAGTTTAATACTGATTTAGAACCAAAACCTCAATCATCCAGCAAATCTGTCTGGAGACATCCTATCCACTTCACTAGGAAGAATCATCTGATAGGAGAAATTCACAAGAAAATCCAAAAACAACTACTGTTTTTAATAAAAATGATTTCACTATATATGAAGGAATCATAGGTAAATATCCTCAGAAAAGAAATAAATTTGCGTCGAGTTATTATCAACGTGCGTCGAGTTATACTCGACGCAACTTAAATGATGCATCGATTTCTAATCAACGCATACACCAAAGTGCGTCGACTTCCAACCAACGCAAGTATGAACATACGTCGAATTCCTATCGACGCAACCAATCTGACATGAATCTCTCCTTTCCAAAAAGTCTTCTCAATCCATTTCCTTTTATTCTAAATGCTATTTCTGCAACATTACCAAAGACTGTTGGTATGATAAGCCAACACTCCTAAAGAAGAAAGGGTACTCTGAAAGACCCACTTATTCTTTCATTGAACCTTTCACTGTTGGAAGGAAGGGACCCCAGCTTGGCAACTGAACATTATGGGGGCCCTTGTGCTGAAAAAGAAGATTGACTGGGCCAATTGCTTGCTAAAGATGATAAGCTACAAATATTCTCATAAGGAGAATGCCCTTTAGGAGGATAATGAGCCAAGTACTCAGGCACTCCTATCCTGACCTATGTAGGTCAAAAGATATTGCCATTCTGTACAACCCGTATTCGCCGAGTGGGTCCCACAGGCCAACTGGCGAGACCTAAGCCAGTCAGATCATTCGCCCCAGCTCAGACAGGTGAAAATGCCCTCGGGTTAGTGGGGGTAATCTGCAGGAGAGAAGGAGCTAGGCGAGTGGTGCCCTCACGGACCACTCGCCCGGAAGCGTGGGCATCCGCCCAGCTAAGCGGGTGCCCAGCGGGTGGTGCCCTCACGGACCACTCGCCCAAAAGGTTTTGAGGGGGAAATGACCATAATACACCTTATGGGCTGCAAATAGCCCTTCAGAACAGAGGGGTTAGGCTATTAGCAGACCAATTTGGGGTGCGGTTAGTAAAACTAAAAGGCGGATTCATGTTATTTGCAGACCAGCCTAGAAAAATCTATAAATAGACCCTTAAGGGCACCTTGGAGGAGATCCAATTTTAGAGAATCCTCTCCTCCAGGCTAGTTTCTGGTCGGCTGCTAAGGCCCACCAAGGTGCCCGGTTGAGCTCTGGTTAGGGAGGGGAAGCTCTCTAAGATCTTCCGGGTGTGTGGCGGGACCTCCTCGCTTCAGCCTTGGGTTTATTCCTATTCTCACATCCACCATCAAGAGAGTTTAGTGAGGGAGAAATAAGCATCGGCTACACTCCCAGTGGGTCCGAACTCAAGAGACCGGTTGCCGGTTTCAACATTTTTGGTGCGGTGAGCGTGGACCGTAGCCGGTGAAGGAAAATCTCAAGCTAGGTTCGATGACAGGAGATGGGGGAAATGGTTCTGACTCAGGCCACTCGCAGCCGCCAGCAACAGGGGAGTGGCTGGAGATGTTTGAGAAGTTCAAGCGAGAAGTCCTGCAGACAGTTCTCGCTGGGCAGAGCGAGTGCGAGACCCCGACAGTCCCCGTGGTTCCGCCCCTGCAGATCGGCGAGAACGCACCGGGGCAGCGACTGGGGAAGGAGGTGCCAGCAGAAGGCAGTGCGCGAGATCTCCCCGGGCGGCAGCTGTTCAGCTACCTGGCGAGTGCTGAGGTGTGCGAGCTGGCTCCGCGCGAGAGGACCATTCGCCGAGCAGGGGAAGGGAGCCCCTTTTGCGAGATGATCCTCTCGTCCCCAGTGCCAGAGGGGTTTCGAGGGCCGGAGAGGTCCTACTACACCGGCAAGGAGGACCCAGTCATACACTTGCAGTGGTTTGAAGACATGACATCAATCCTTCCCATGTCGGATGCTTTTCAATGCCGACTCTTCGCAACCACCCTGAAGGAGAAAGCAAGGGACTGGTTCCACCAGCTTCCCGCAGGTTCCATCTACACGTTCGATGATCTGCGCCGAGGCTTTCGTCTACGCTTCTCGACGTCAAAAAAGAGGAAGAAGGATGCGGAGGCTCTCTTTAAGATCAACCAAAGGGAGGGGGAATCCCTGGCACATTACGTGGATAGGTTCCAGGAGGTGATACACCTTGTGCAGGAGGTGCCGGGATTCGCCCTCAAGATGGCGTTCATCATAGGGTTGCGAGACGGGTTCTTCAAGATGGACCTGAAGAGAAGGCCTCCTTCGTCCTTTGAGGAGTTGATGGAGCGAGCAGCAGAGGAGATTGAAGGAGAGGCGGCCAACCCGAAGTTATACAAGAGGTTGGAGAAGATGAGCGAGCTCGAGGTGAGGCAGCAAGAAGGAAGAAGGCTAGAAGAACCCAGGGGTCAGGGGTTCGAAAGACCGCCTCGGAATTGGAGGAATCAAGAGCCCAACAACAGGTTGGGCTGGAGGCACCAGGAAGGACCAGCGAGAGGTCAGGAAGGGGGGTATCAAGGAAGAGAGGCGGGAGGAATAAATCCGGGGTGGAGGCAAGGTCCCAGACCCCCTCACCCCCCAAGGGAGCAAGCTATGGCAGTAGGCCGAGGAAGAGGAGGTAGAGGAGCAAGAGGAGGGAGAGGAAGAGCAGGAAGAGGGGACAGGGTGGCATTGCCCTATTGTGACTTTCACCAGGAAGAAGGTCACGCGACCGCCACCTGCCCAGAATTCTTGGAGATGAGAGGGAGAGGTCAGCCACGGCGGCAGCAGGCCAGGATCGATGAAGTGCTCCCAGAGGCGGAAGAGGACCGATGCGAGGACACGGCGGATATAGGAGCCAGGGGGGAATCGGGGTGATTCATGGTGGGGTTGGGATAGAAGCCTCTCGCAAAAGGAGCTTCCGGGCGATGTTCCGGAGAGACGTCGCATCAACTTCTCAGACCCCACCCCCCACAGAGAAGCTCACCTTCTCCTCGGAAGATATGCCCGATTATGAGGACCCGTTCTGCGACGCTCTGGTGATCCAGACGACGATAGAAAACTTCACGGTCTCACAGATCCTGGTGGACAATGGGAGCTCGGTGAATGTTGTCTTCAAGAAGGCTTTCGATGCGATGGAGGTGGAGAAGAAGAGGGTGCAGGCCTCTGATGGGCCGCTGTTCGGTTTCTCAGGAGAAAGAAAGGAGGTTGAGGGAGGCGTCGGCCTCCAGGTAACGTTAGGGGGAGTCCCAAGGAACTGCCGGTTCGTCATCGTTGACGCTCCGAGCAGCTATAATGCCATATTTGGGCGCCCCCTCATCAGTGACTTCCGATGTGTGCCCTCATCATACCACCAGTGCTTGAAATTCCATAGTGGAGGAGTCCAGATCCGAATCCGGGGAGATGCAAAGGTGGCCAGGCAGTGCTATGTGACTGCCGTCAACACCATCTCTTGGATGGCGGAGGCTGAGAAGATGGATGAAGAGATGAGGAGGCCGGAGGGGCCAGGAAAAGGAGTAGAGAAGAGGTGAGAAGGGGGAGAGGGCAGTGCCCGAGGAAAGGAGATGGAGGTAGCTCAGGAGGAGCAGGTCGAACCAATGGAGGAAGAAGGTGCGGCAGAGGAGAAGGACAGGGTAGAAGGGCGAGAAGCGAGGGGCAGATGGGAAGAGCCGGCCCGGCTTGAGGCGACAAAGGAAGTAGTGGAGATGGAGGTTCTCACCCGGGGAGGAAGGGTGGAGAAGGTGCGTGTCAGCGGGGGCCTTAGCTCGGAGGACAGGGTAAGGATGCTGAAGTGCATCCAGAAGAACGTGGACATCTTCGCATGGAGCGCGGCAGACATGCCAGGCATCGAGGCGGACGTGGCTTGCCATCGTCTCAACCTTGAACCAGGAATCCGCCCCATCCAGCAGAAGAGGAGGGCCTTCGCCGACAAGCTCGAAGAACCGATCCGCGAGGAAGTGGCCAAGCTCCTTGAAGCAGGTTTTGTATCGGAGATCCAGTATCCAGGCTGGGTCTCCAATGTCGTCATGGTAAAAAAAGGCGATGGTCGCTGGCGTATGTGTATTGACTTTTCTTTATTAAACAAAGCCTGCCCTAAGGATTGCTATCCCCTGCCTCGGATCGACGCGCTGGTTGATTCAGCCGTCGGTTTTTCTGTGATGAGTTTTTTGGATGCTTTTTCAGGTTATCACCAGATCAGGATGCACCCCCCGGATACCAAAGATGTCTATTTCATCACCCGGGAGGGGTGCTACTGCTATAAGATGATGCCCTTTGGGCTGAAAAAATGCAGGAGCAACCTACCAGAAGATGATGGACCGGGTCTTTAAGGAACAAAGGGGAAGGAACTTGGAAGTCTATGTGGATGACCTCATGGTGAAAAGCAAGAACGCGAGCTCTCACATCCAGGACCTCGAGGAGACCTTCGCTACCCTGCGCAAGTACAAGATGGACCTGAACCCCCTGAAGTGTGTGTTCGGGACCAGCAAGGGGAAGTTCCTGGGACACCTTCTCACCCCTTTGGGGGTAGAACCTAACCCGGACAAGGTCAAATCCATAATGGAGTTGGGATCGCCTCGGAATGCCAAGGAGGTTCAGCGCTTGACAGGAAGGCTCGCGGGGTTGAGCAGGTTTCTCTCCCGGGCCGGGGAGAAATGCTCCCCCTTCTTCAAAACGTTACGAGGCAACCAGAAATTCGAATGGACACAGGAATGCGAGGAGGCCTTCCAGGCCTTGAAGGGTCAGCTCACCAAGGCTCCGCTACTCCAAGGTCCCAAGGAGGGGGAAGATCTATCCCTATATCTCGGAGTCGGGACTGAGGCTGTAAGCTCCGTCCTGGTCCGGGAAGAAGGCAAGAAGCAGCTGCCTATCTATTACGTGAGTAGGGTCCTGAGGGAGGCGGAGCTCAGATACCCGATCTTGGAGAAGTTGGCCTTTGCTCTGGTCGTCGCAGCAAGAAAACTCAGGCCATACTTCCAGGCCCATTCAATTCAAGTAGTAACGGACCACCCTCTTCGCCAGATCTTCGAAGGGGTAGAGCATTCAGGGAGGCTAGCGAAGTGGTCGATAGAACTCAGCGAGTTCAATATCACCTTCATCCCTCGGCTATCCATGAAGGCACAGGTGGTGGCGGATTTCATGGCAGATTATGTGACCGAGATGGAGGAGGATGGAGCCCCTCGACATGTTTCGTGGAAGCTGCTGGTGGACGGGGCTTCAGGCAAGAATTCTCTCGGAGGAGGGGTGGTGTTGGAGAGCCCCCATGGGATAAAGATCGAGCAGACGCTGGTAATACATTTTCCAATCACCAACAACCAGGCGGAGTATGAGGCGGTGATCGCCGGCTTGCGGCTGGCCCAGGAGCTCGGGGTCCATGATGTCGAGGTTCTCACCGACTCAATGATAATATCCTCTCAGATCAAGGGGGAATTCGAGACGAGGGAACCTACACTCATAAGATACTTAGCCAAAGTGAGAAGCCTCATTGGAGCGTTCAAGACTTTCTCCATCAGGCACATCCCTCGGGAGGAGAGCGCCCAGGTGGATCGCTTGGCCAAGGCCGGTCCCCGAGCCGGAGGAACCCTAACATATCTGTTCCGCCCTTCGATCGAGGAAGGGGAACTCATGGAAATAGAGCAGCGGCCCTCTTGGAAGGATCCCTTCGTTACCTTCCTTGCAACAGGGAAATTCCCGGAGGATGTTCCGGACCAAAGGCGCTTCCGGTACAAGTCCGCCTACTACGTGCTCCATGAGGGGGATCTGTATCGGAAGACCCTCTCGGGCTTCTTGGCCCGGTGCATCTCGGAAGATGAAGTCCGAGGATCTTGGAAGAAGTTCACTCCGGCGAGTGCGGCAGCCACTCGGGGAGCAGGATGTTGGAGGCAAGAATAATGAGGCAGGGATACTTTTGGCCAACCCTAAGCAAAGACGCGGCCACCTTCGCCAAGAAATGCCATAAGTGCCAGATGTTCTCCCCGCTTCAGCTCATGCCAGCTCAGAGGCTAAGGAGTATCACGGCACCCTGGCCATTTGCCATCTCGGGGATGGATCTGGTAGGACCCTTCCCCCAGGCTAGTGGGCAGAGGAGATTTCTCTTAGTCATGATCGACTACTTCTCAAAGTGGTTGGAGGTCAAGGAGCTGGCTAAGGTCACCTCCCAGGTGGTCAGCAACTTCATATGGGGGGAGATCATCTGTCGGCATGGTCTTCCGCAGGCCATAGTCATGGACAACGGTTCATAGTTCGCAAGCGAGGAGTTCATCAGTTTCTGCGGCTAGTTGGGGATAGACCTTAGGTTTGCATCCGTCCACCATCCCAGGAGCAACGGGCAGGTGGAGGCGGCAAACAAGATTATCGTGAACTTGCTCAAGAAGAAGGTGGAAAATCTTAAGGGCAGTTGGGTGGAGCAGCTCCCCTCGGTCCTGTGGGCTTTAAGAACCACCCCCAACACCGCCACTGGAGAGACCCCTTTCAAGCTCTCTCACGGCAGCGAGGCCGTCATTCCCATAGAGTTCAAAGTCATGACGCCACGCGTAAAGGCCGCCACAAATGGAGAGGAAGATTGGAGAGCTAGGAACGAAGAGGAGTTGCGGCTCTCCCTCGACCTCATCGAAGAAGCCTGGGATCTAGCAGCCATTCGCCAAGAAGAGGTCAAGCGGAGGATGGCCAAGTACTTCGACAAGCACATCAAGGTCAAGCAGTTCGAAAAAGGGGACCTAGTACTCAAGAAGGTTGACGCGGTCGGGAGGTCTGCCGCAGTGGGAAAGCTTAATCCCAACTGCGAAGGCCCCTATGTCGTGAAGGAAGCGCTAAATTCCGGGGGGGGGGGGTATCGCCTTCAGAACGTGGAGGGCCAACCCCTCAGCCACACCTGGAGTGGTGACGATCTTAAACGTTTCTATCCCTGAAACTATGAAATGAAAATGTTTTGAAATAAGAATATTTTGTTTAACATGTGTTTGAGATCGATACTGCAGCTTGTAGGAAAAACTCTGAATGCTCCAAAGATGGCCCCGAGCAGACCCGCTGTCCAGGCTCTCATCTAGCTGGCAGGTCCGAAGGCTCACTCGGTGGCAGGTTCTATGTTAAAGGAAAAATGGCCCCGAGCAGACCCGCTGTCCAGGCTCTCATCTAGCTGGCAGGTCCGAAGGCTCACTCGGTGGCAGGTTCTATGTTGAAGGAAAAATGGCCCCGAGCAGACCCGCTGTCCAGGCTCTCATCTAGATGGTAGGTCCGAAGGCTCACTCGGTGGTAGGTTCTATGTTGAAGGAAAAATGGCCCCGAGCAGACCCGCTGCCCAGGCTCTCATCTAGCTGGCAGGTCCGAAGGCTCACTCGGTGGCAGGTTCTATGTTGAAGGAAAAATGGCCCAGAGCAGACCCGCTGTCCAGGCTCTCATCTAGCTGGCAGGTCCGAAGGCTCACTCGGTGGCAGGTTCTATGTTGAAGGAAAAATGGCCCCGAGCAGACCCGCTGTCTAGGCTCTCATCTAGCTGGCAGGTCCGAAGGCTCACTCGGTGGCAGGTTCTATGTTGAAGGAAAAATGGACCCGAGCAGACCCGCTGTCCAAGCTCTCATCTAGCTGGCAGGTCAGAAGGCTCACTCGGTGGCAGGTTCTATGTTGAAGGAAAAATGGCCCCGAGCAGACCCGCTGCCCAGGCTCTCATCTAGCTGGCAGGTCCGAAGGCTCACTCGGTGGCAGGTTCTATGTTGAAGGAAAAATGGCCCCGAGCAGACCCGCTGTCCAGGCTCTCATCTAACTGGCAGGTCCGAAGGCTCACTCGGTGGCAGGTTCTATGTTGAAGGAAAAATGGCCCCGAGCAGACCCGCTGTCCAGGCTCTCATTTAGCTGGCAGGTCCAAAGGCTCACTCGGTGGCAGGTTCTATGTTGAAGGAAAAATGGCCCCGAGCAGACCCGCTGTCCAGGCTCTCATCTAGCTGGCAGGTCCGAAGGCTCACTCGGTGGTAGGTTCTATGTTGATGGAAAAATGGCCCCGAGCAGACCCACTGCCCAGGCTCTCATCTAGCTGGCAGGTCCGAAGGCTCACTCGGTGGCAGGTTTTATGTTGAAGGAAAAATGGCCCCGAGCAGACCCGCTGTCCAGGCTCTCATCTAGCTGGCAGGTCCGAAGGCTCACTCGGTGGCAGGTTCTATGTTGAAGGAAAAATGGCCCCGAGCAGACCCGCTGTCTAGGCTCTCATCTAGCTGACAGGTCCGAAGGCTCACTCGGTGGCAGGTTCTAAATTCTCAAGGAGTGACCTCAAGATCACTCGCATAAACCACGCGCCGGAATGGTGATCTCACCTCCCTTTTATAACTACCTAAACGCAGCCCCGTGATGCGCGAATGGTCCAAAGGCTCACTCGGTAGCGGGAAGTCGAAAAGAGCGATGCATCCTAGGTCGTCAACGAGCAGCGACGAATGGTCAAGACAGTTACACTATGGCCTAGCGTCCTAATAAGCCTAGCGAGATATAGCGGCGAATGAGAAAAAATTAAGATAGCACAAAAATTGTAATCAATATGTATCTTTCAAGGGGACTCGCCCAGTTCATGATTACATCCAAAATGAAGAATATAAAGAAAACAAAAAAAAATATACAAAGGGCTCATCTCATGGATCGGCAGGCTTCTCGTCAGAAGATCCATCGCTTTCGCTCGAATCCGGTAGGAGGGCATCTTCTCGCGGCTCGCCGTCCTCATCTTCCGGGAAGGGGATCAGAATGTAGAGCTCGGGGACGACCTGTCGGGCAGAGAGGCATTCGGTCTCCTCCTTCAGGTACCCAGCCTGCCGCAGCACCTGTAGCGCGTGCTTCATGGCGCTTTGAGCATTCTCCTGCATCAGCTGCTCTAGCTCATGGTGGGGATAAAAGTGCCCCCTGCTTCCTGAGGCGAGTGCCAAGGCATTGGCTTCTCGCGCCTGCTGGACCTCGGCCTTAGCCAGCCGGACTTCCTCCTCAAGATTGCCCACTCGCGCGCGAAGCATCTCGGCGATCATAGCGTCCCGAGAAAACAAAGATGGTGAGAAGAAAGTGTGGCAATCATCAACGGTCATTCGCGGGGAGGAGGGAGGAGGGAAATATACCTCTCTGACGGGATGGCTGGCGAGAAGGGCTTCGGCAGCTGCCAACTTCGTCTTGAGTTCCTGCGCCTCGGCCGAAACAAGGGCCCTGGTCTCCTCGACCTCGGCCAGACTCCGCGACAGACTGATGCTCCGGCGCGAAGACATTTGCGCGAGATCAAGGGCCCGCAGTAGGGCTCGGGCGGTCTCGTGGGTGAGGACTTGAGTCTTCTCGGCATCAAAGACCTCGGCATCGTCACGGCCATAGAGGGCATACGCCATGGCGTAGGCCTCGCCGGTAGCGACATCGCTCTCTATCCAAGTCGAATGGAGGGTGGAGAGCGAGACCCGGTTAGTGTTTCTGTCCCACTTCACTAGAGGAGCCCCCGAGGGATCCACGTACTTCTCGCCATTTGCGAAGTTCCGGTGGTCCCTGGGCAGCGGAGGCGGCGGCAGCGACGATCTCGCCTGGATCCCAGTCCCGTCTGGCACACCCGACCCCAAGGTTTGGGCCGGCGCATCTGTCCCCTGGGTTAGGGCCGGCGCGCCCGTCCCTAGGGTTTGGGTCGGAGCACTCGCCCCTAGGGTCTCGCCCAAGATCCCCTTCCCCTTGGCGGAAGGACTTTTCGGCTTCTTGGAGGAAGAGGAAGTGAGCGCCCCAGGTTTTCGTTTCCGGCCGCTAGGTTTGGAGGAGGAAGGTTCCTCCCGGCAGGCATCCGCGGCCGCCTGTGCAAAGGATACGGAAACCCCAGGAGGTCGCGGCGGGTGAAGGGGGAAGTTACGCACACCTGCATGAGAACGCGAATGGTTTAGCGAATGACGTAAGATCCACCAAGCTGAAACGAATGCAGAAGGTCTCAAAAACTTACCCTCACCCTGCGGAATGGGCGGGAGCGAGTTGACATTTCGCCGGAGATGGACGAGGTCCATCCCATGCTGAAGGATGTATTGGTGCAGCTTAGCCTAGTGCCCCCCTAAGATCGGGGGGCGAAAGGTCGACTCCTCCTCCTGCACCGGGGCGAGAAGGGTATTCCCAAGGCTCCCGCCGACGAAGATGAAGCGGCGAACCCAGTCATGGTTTTTGTTCGGGAGACCGTAGTGTTTGAGAGGGTTTTGACCCGAGAAGAAGGAGATTCCGTGTGAGCAGCGGAAGGTATACAGTTTGCGGAAGACGGGTAGCGAGAACTCGATCCCCTCTTCTCGCAGGTAGCACACGTACCCGACCAGCATGGCGATGGAGTTGGGATTGAGTTGGCCGGGCACGACCCCGTAGTACCGAAAAGTCTGGCGGAGTTCCGGCCAGATGGGAAGGCGAAACCCCACCTCGAAGTGCTCTAGCGGGATCACGAGAGCACATGGTGAGATGGAGTTTAGATGCTCCTCCGGCCCGGGCTTTCGCGCCTCGAATGCCGACGGAACGTAGTCAGCAACTGCGGTCAAGAAGGCCTCCTCGGAGAGGTCGCAGGAGTCGAAGACATGATTGACGAATGCACTGGCACACCTGGCCCTACCTTCAGCGTCGCCACCCATTTCGCGAATGCTGGAGAAGACGGGAGCAGCAGAGAAGAGAGAAGCGCGAGTGCTAGCGCGAGGAGAGAGAGGGAGCGGATGGCAAGGTAATTAATATGGTGGTTGAACGGCCTATTTATAGAAGAGCTAAAGGACGCTTGGGTTTTCGAGGCAGCGGGTGTGCGGATAGCAATCGCGCCTTCCCGACGCCTCGAAACCCGGGCCGATCTCTCTCAACCATTAATGGCGAATGCCCAGTGGCTATCCGCTCTACGGCCACGCGAAAGAGTTGCGAAAACATTCGGCAATATCATATCATTCGGCATTGATGGCGCAAATCTCACACACCGCTATAGGCGGTAGCTCGACTGCGACACGAAATGGCAGTGTACCGATCGTTCAAGTAATATAAAACGAGGAGTAATCCCCGAGTATCGAATCTCTCAAGGAACACAGTAAGGTGGAGTTAACGTTCGAGGAAGGACTTGAGATCGAAGTCCTTGAGTCGGATGGAATGCGGAAACAGGGTGATTGGGCTTTTGGAAAATAAAAGAAAATACTATAACTACTCCTATGCAATGCCGCTATGCAAAGCTTCGCTCGGCGGGATGGAAGACTACGTAGGCCTTGAACGCGCTACTTCGTAAGGGCGGATGGACGAGTAGGCAAGCGGATCGAACTATGCAGGCCTTGAGCGCGCTGCTTCGTTAGGCGGGATGGAGTACGGGCCGCTATGCCACGCTTCGGTAGGCGGATGGACGAGTAGGTTAGCGGAATGAGGGTCGCAAGCACCTCTTCAACAAGCACACCACTAACAATTGTTAGGGCGGCACAACACAACCAACTATCCACACCACGAGGCACACCTCGAATGACAATATAACAAGATTACTCAATCACATAGACATGATTTCATACTAATGTTAACAAGTAAGAATATACTTCATCAAAATGTTGGTTCTAGCTACATATACATCAATAAGAAGAGAACAAGGCAAGAAATCGACCGAATCCGAAGGCTCGTTGGAGATTCACGGTTGGAATCGCCGGGTTGTCAATCCGCGTCCAAGCTCGGTCCGCAACTACATCCGGGGTAGAGAGAGCTGTCACGACTCTCCAATGGACCCGTCTTCTTCGTGTCACGATCCGGTAGAGGTTGCAAACTTCGTCTTACTTGATGGCGATGGCGGCTAAACCTTCCTTGGAGCACTTGGATGAAGGAGGCGGCCGAGAGGAAACTCCGGCTCAAGATCGGCGTGAAGAACAAGCCCGGAGCATCCCCCGATGGTGGGCGGCGATGGAGGGGCGAAATCAGGCGGAACGGAGCAGGAAACGGCGGAAGAAATCGGGATCCTGACCTAAATCGCGAGCAGGGAATTTATAGGCGCTGGAATTAAACAGTGCGCACGGTCAGTGGCGCACGACCAGTGGTCGTGCGCACTAGAATCCTGTGATCGTGCGCTCTGCCTGGACGGAACCTGCAAAGACAGAAGTTATAAAATAACATATTCGCACGACTAGTGGCGCACGACCAGTGGTCGTGCGCACTGGAGTTCATGGTCGTGCGCAATACAGCAAACAGAACTCAGAATTTCAATGATAAGTGCGCACGAGCAGTGGCGCACGACCGGTGGTCGTGCGCACTGGCGTTGGTGGTCGTGCGCACTGCACCAAACAGAACTCGTGAAAAGGGTTAAGTGCACACGATCAGTGGCGCACGACCAGTGGTCGTGCGCAATAGAACCGGTGATCGTGCGCAGTGTTCCTGTGCAGAATTGCACCGGGAACACCTGCACGACTCCAATTCCAGCATACGACACCGGTCTCGCCACTGAAAATGGAACTTAACAGTACATGAAAACTACTAATGAAGATAAGCATGAAATCACACCAAAAATGGGCCTAGAGGTGCACCTAGCATGAAATATCAAATATAAACGATAACAGGGCTAAAGTGCGGTGAAATGACTAAATAAATGGCCCAGATGAGTCCATAAAAGTGTATATGATCAGGACTCATCACACCCCCAGACTTACCTGTTTGCACGTCCAGAGCAAACAAATTCTAAGCGAACGGGGAAAGAAAAGTAGATGGCTTAAAACTACAATACAGAGTACCATGCGAAGTCGCATGCTCACGTACATGAGAAGAATAGTAGAGAAGATTTCTGATTATATAAACAGTCTATATATTTCTAAAAGAGTAAAAGCATATTACAACTACTCAAAATGATGAACAACGGTGAATCATTCGGTCATGCATACGGAGAAAGTAAACTAAGCGCTGAGATGAGCATTGCTCAAGATTGGGATGCCGGATAAACTCCACCGAAATCCATCGGTGTCGGTGACCATAGGCTTGCCCGGTCACATTCTCTCCACGGCACTGGTTTGACTCAAATGCGTGAATCAATAGGACTTTAGGTTTTGAATGGGGCTTGGGTTTAGGTGAGGAAAAACAAAGATAAAAACGACGGTTAAAGCACTAAACCCAAATGAGCTAATGCAGGAAACTATCCTCATTCACCACACAAACACGCGGGTACACAACACCCCCAGACTTGAACTTGAACGCATGGGTGTGTGCACCGCCTACTCCCAAATATAAATCTCAAACAGATTTTTTTCAATCAAACTTTTCATTCTTCTTTTTCTTTTCAAATCTTTTTCTTCTTTTCTTTTTCTTTCTTTAACAATTTCAGCAAATTTTTAAAGATGCACAACCACATTTTCACAATGTACTACCACAATCAACACCACCAATTTGAAATTTAAACAAAATGCTTGCTTTTTGGGTGTGCGACTAGGATTGGAGTTTAGGCTTTAGTGAACAATAGTGGGGCTGAACCAAAAGAATGGGGTAGGCACAACTGGGCTAGCGAGGAAATGATAATAGAAATGGCACAAAGGCTCAACCGGGCCAAGATGATGGCCTATATCACATTCACACAATTGACTAACCGTATACCCATGCTTCAAGAATCGCTTGGGGCAAGTTCTAGCCACCGAGAAAGATTCTCCTTTCTCCCGACTCAAGCAATACGAGTCTAGCGATCGTTTACACACATCCCTACACTACCGTTTGATTCACACCGGATTCACCATTTGAGTAGAGTAAACAACATTTACACTAATAAGAAAAATATAAAACCATAGTATAAAAAGAAATCTAATCTACACAAATCTCTATGCAACCGAGCACTCGACTAGGAGCACTACTAGAGTCAACATTTTACTCCGCTACATAGTCCTAAGCCATCACCTAGACTTTCCCAAATAAGCAGAAGAATTAAATTCACAACAGAGTAAGCAAACAGATGAGTACGCGCTCAAGTGGGTGATGTGGTGTGCAATGAAAATGAACAAAACATTTTAAATGAAATCTTCTAGTATGCAGTGCAATAGTGCACGTGAGTGGGCACAAAAACTGCTCTCCCCCAGACTTAAACTAAACAGTCCGCATAATATATGACATGACAAATCAGAAAAGGCTAGGGGAAGAGAGTACCCAATGCTCAGCAAGTGAGCATTGATGCGCGTCGGCAAGTGCACCGGTCGCTGTCAAGTAATAATTGTGGAGAATAAATTCCCCGGATGTCGGTCTCTTGAGGAATGCAGGATGGGTGATCGAATCGTGTAGTGAATATTGTTACACAAGCGTTTCACAAACACAACAAGGGGTTTTTGGTTGGTTTTCCTAATTTTAACAACAATAAAAGAGATGCGGGTCGAGAACACCGCTTCGCAACGTGGGGTGGATGCAACGGCCGCGATGCCGTGCTTCGTGAGGCGAATGAAGTGGACTCAGGCGCGAGAGAGTGAGGGTCGCAAACACCTCTTCACAACCGTCGTTAGCTCTTGCCAACACGGAACAAACACCTTGCGTGCGTGTGTGAGTGAGTGCGCTTGAACGTGGTGAATCACAACCAACCCATGAATAAGAACACAGAAACATTCATTCTCATCAAGTAGATATCACAATATTCATTTAGTGAAAGCTTCACAGGGGTACAATCAAGGAAAGAGGGAAGGAGATAACCGGCGGTGAAGACTAGCGGCCGTTCACGGCCGGAATGGTAGGTTGTCGGGCTACCTCCGGACTCGGGCGGACAATGCTTCCGGCGTAGAGGGCTGTCACAATCTCCCTACGTGCTCCGTCGTCTTCGACTCAAGGTCTCTTCTTCTTCTCACCGGGCGGAAAGCGAAAATGATTGCTTGGAGGCTTGCGGATGATGGAGAACACTCACGGACGATGGAGGATGTCTAGGAATGGACCGAGGAAGCTTCCCCTTGCGTAGGAGATGAAGTAGGGGCGATCCAAGGGGGCGGTCGGTGGCGTGCGGAGCAGAAATCCCGCTCCCGGAATGATCATCCGCCCTAAAATCGCAACAGGCGCTTAAATAGGCGCTGGATTAAACACTGCGCACGATCATTGGCGCACGACCAGTGGTCGTGCGCACTGGAATCCTGCGATCGTGCGCACTGCCTGGACAGAACCTGCACGAGATGAAATCATGAAATACAATGTTCGCACGACCAGTGGCGCACGACCGGTGGTCGTGCGCACTGGAGTTGATGGTCGTGCGCACTACAGCAAACAGAACTCAGAAATTTAATGGTCAATGCGCACGAGCAGTGGCGCACGACCGATGGTCGTGCGCACTAGAGTCGATGGTCGTGCGCACTGCACCAGACAGAACTCGTGAAAAAGGGTTAAGTGCGCACGATTAGTGGCGCACGACCGGTGGTCGTGCGCACTAGAACAAGTGATCGTGCGCAGTGTTCCTGTGCAGAATTGCACCGGAAACACTTGCACGCCTCCTATTCCAGCACAAACACAGATCTAGCCACCGAAAGTGGCACTTAACAACATGTGAATACTACTAAAGATAATACACACGAAAACACACCAAAGTGGGCCTAAATGTGCACCTAGCATGGGTTATCAAATATAGACTATAATAAGGCTAAAGTGCGTGATATTGACAAAATAACGGCCCGGATGAGTCCATAAATGTATATATGATCAGGACTCATCACACCCCCAGACTTAACTGTTTGCGCGTCCCGAGCAAACGAATCCGGCGGAGCGCGAAAACGATAGTTAACATAGAGAATTACACAAGGGAGTACGGTGCGAAGTAACATACGCATGCGAGTAGAAATTCTAGTAGAAAGAGATTCTAACTATGCTAACTAATTTACGTAAGTATTAAAGCGTAAGTAGAGATTTAATTATACTCAGTTGGTGAATTATGACGAATTTGGCGATCATGCCCGGTATGAAAGCGACGAGACACTGAGGCGGGTGTTGCAAAAGATCGGGGCTTAGGAATAACTCCGCTGAAATCCATCAACGTCGTGAACCATACGCTCGCCCGGTCACACTCTCTCCACGGCGCTAGCAAACTCGCAAATCAAATCAGTAGGACTTATAGGATTAAAACGAGGCTTAGGTTACGGTATGATATTCAAAGTTAAACACGATGGCTGCGCAACCCAAGTGAGCTATCGGAACGCTGCACCCCACAAAACCAAACAACTATGCTCGTGTGACACACCCCCAGACTTATCATGAAAACCAGGTGTGCACACGGCCTTCTTCACAAATTCCAACAGATTTTCTGTTTTTAGCTCAGGAGGATTTTTTTTTTTCAAACTACTTTTTTTTTCTTTTACATATTTTTCTTCTTTTATGTATCCTCCGGTTGGTTCAAAATCAGCGGATAAACTTTATTTTCCCTTCATAACACAATGGTTCCAAACACCACACAAGTTGAAAATTATGAGCACAGTTAAAACATTTTTGGTTGCGGGTGTAGGATAGGTTTCAGGCTTTGGTGGATGAAGAGGAGCTGAACAAAGGATTGGTAGGCACAAATTTGGCTTGCAAAGGTGAATGAAAGGGGCATGGAATAGCAAAGCTCAAACTAGCCAAATGGTGGCCTACATCATGCTTGACTCAACAAGTAGCTCTCACCCATGCTTCAAGAGTCGCTTGGGGCAAGTTCTTAGCCCACAAGAAAGATAAACCTTCCTCCCGACTCGAGCAACACACGTTTAGCGACCGCACACACACAACACCGGGTTATCATCAATTTCATTCGAATTCACCACTTGAGTACATTAAATCTAAATTTACGCAGAGATACTATACATAAATTAAATGCATAAAGGAAAATCTAATTCTACTCAGGTCCTACTATAGCATGCGAAGCGACTAGAACACTACATGAGTCGACACCGCGCTCCAAATAATAATTCCTGTGTTAATAGCCTATTTCACATTCAAACCAAACTAGCTTAAACGGAACACACAAAAGAAAGCACGCACTCAAGTGGGTGAAGTGGTGTGTGAAGATGAACGAAACTAAATAACTGAAATTAAAATACTTCTAGTATGCAAATGAGATGAGCATGTGCAGTGGGTGACAAAGAAACGGCTCTCCCTCAGACCTAATCAAAACCATACAACATAATGATATGACAGTGAAAATCAAAATTGAAAGCTAGGGAAGAAGTTACCCAATGCTCAGCACGTGAGCATACCCGAAGAATGGCGTTTAAAAATCAAGACAATCCGCAGCATCCACCATCTCAAGGAACCAAGGCCACCTGAAAATTAGATACTAGAACAACAAAAATAGTAAAAACTGGATTAAAACAAGTGAGAGCACAACAAATCAAGAAATCTGGGTTATCACCCATGGGGTAAACCTATTCCTGCAATTAATATTGACCACTCGCACACAAAATAAGGGAACAGAAAAAGCTGAATAAATAAAACTATGCCCAGAGGAGCATTCCATAAACAAAGTGTTATTATTACAAACATAACAAGAGCAAGAGTTCAAATGTCTTGACAAAAGTCCTAAAAAAAAACAACAAGGGAAAAACAGAAAACACAGCCAAGAATAGCTCGCATGCGGGGGAAAAGATCACTCGTCGCCGCTATCGCTGTCAATAACCACAACAGGCGGCGACCGGCGGGAAGATGAAGCGGCACGACCCGGAGGTGGAGGAATATTTAGTCCGCCCCGCAGTGCTTGCTGATAGACGAAGTCCGTGAGCCAGTACTGGTTTGCCTCCAGATCGGAGAGGCGTCGATCAAAACTGGGCACTTCCGGTGCTCTTGAAGAACTGCCTTCCTCCTTGGCTCTCCGCCCATGCCGAGATGAATGACTCCGCGGCTGCGGAAGAACTACCTCTCGGTGAGTATTCGGCGGCTCAGCCGGCTCTCCCTGCTCCTCGTCACCCTGCCTCTCCCTAGGCGTATCTCCAGGCATCACAACCACAAAACGTTTGCTATTCTTCTTCCCCACGACCCGCAACAAGTGGAAACTCACCATGGTGGCCCGCGTGATAGAGGAGGGTGCAGTCACCTGCACCATCGGAGGCAGATGACTCCAAACCCCCAAGCTTTTGGCAATGCGGGTGATGTAGTAAGCACCGCCAATGGCACCAGTGAGACCGTAGGTGGCCTCGTGGTGGAAGAAGAAAGCCAACATGTAGCCGAGATGCAAAGGTTGCCGAAATTCCATACTATAGAGGGCGATAAGATCTTGCCACCCCACTACATTCTGACTAAGCGCACGGGCAACAAGAGAATGGCTGAGGACGTGCTGCAGGTAACGGAGAGCAGGTGCGACGATCCATGTGGATTTGCTTTTTCTGGCCACATATTCCTCATCACGACCCGTGAGGGCACACCACGCGGCACGCGGAGTAACCCCATCAGGGAAGGAGACGTCCAAGTCCAGAAATGGGATCGTCGCGGCTTCGGCTTCGGTGTAGAATCCAGCGCACACCGCCAACTCGGATAAAGAGAGAGTGAAAACCTTGCCCAAAATCCGAAAAGAACACTTTCCCGGACGTTGACCGGAGGGCAAAACTTCCCACTCAAATGTAGAAAGAAATTCCAAGGTGAGCTCCCGGTAGCCGAGATCATCGCACCCGAGCACCCCACTCCAATGATCGAAAGAATAACGTTGGAGGACGGCCGCCCCCAACTCCCCATTGTCGCCGATAGAGTTCAATTCGTTCCAATCCACTAGACGTTGCGATAGGAACGGCTTCTCCTTGAGAGAATTGAATCGCCTTGTGTGCGAATCTTTGGAAAAGGTAGCCATCCTAGCAAGGATCTGAGCGGGAGAGGCGGAAGTGCGGCCGGAGCGTTGGTAGACATTTTGGCGATCCCTAGAGCTCATGGCGGAAGGATGGCAAAGGAGAGCAAAGAAAGGAAGAGGAAGGAAATGGTCTCACCGGAAGGAAGGGAAGGAGGCGCACGATCAGCGGCGAAGGGGAAGAACGGCGCACGGGCGATCGCAAAGAAGAACCCTAGGTCGTGCGTGAAAGGCTCGTGCGGACGGGTTTTTATAAAAAAAAAAACTGGGCCGATCGCACGACCAATGATTGTGCGCGATAAGTAGTGCGCACGACCAGTGATCGTGCGCAATAGGAATTTTTTCAGCGGCCAAAATTTTTTTGTGAACACGCCAATCACCGCGCAGTTTACGCACAAACAAGAGTCAGCACACGCAGCGAGACATTCATAGCCTTAACAAAAATTCAACTAAATCAAACAAAATAAAGTTTCAGGAAAAATAAGGATAACTACTGGGGTTTATGTCATCCCAGCACGACTTATTCGAAAATATAAAAGTTCTAGCTAATGGGTTTATGGAAAGAAAAGTGCACAGGTAACTGTTCTAATATGCGCATCGGTAGCGGGTACCGATACGGAGACAGAACAGTCACCCCTCTACCTAAATAACAATACCTGCTAAACACAAGTAGAGGGAAAAGAAAGTAAGAAGAGGAGGAGGCCTGGTCCTCGCTCATCTCACCAACACTATCCTTGCACAGCAAGGTATCGTCTACAGCAGGTCCGCAGGAGGAGAAGGCAATGAGTGAGGCTTCCTCTATGGAGGAAGGATCAACCTCCTCACATGAAAGGATACACTCATCATTGACTTGAGCACAAAGCTCCAAGTCCTCCTGAAGTACCTGTGAAGATTCAACCTGCACAGACTCAGATGAAGGAAGGGGATCAAGAAATAAAGAAGACGGAGAACATAAATAAACATCAGTCGGGGGAGTGATCCCGGACTCACTCCCATCAGGTGGGGGAAGTAAAATAATGTTTGCATCGTCATCAATGCTACGAGATTCGGCGGGATCAACAGTGGCCAAGCTAAAGATTTGGACTTCCTCCACCGGTGCTGAGGAAAACTCCTCTTCACCTAGAAGGTTGTCCTCCTCCATAGGAATAGGCACAATACTAAGATCAACCGCCTCCTCCTGCGACACATCATCAACAATGTCGTCAGAGACGAGTGTAGTATGCACAACAGGGAGAGGAATAGTGCTCGGATAAAAGTCGAGCACCGATTCCTCACAAAGAATCAAATCCACTAGAGGTGGTGGATGCACTGGGAGAATGGGCTCAGCAATATCGGTGCCCAGATCAGCCACACATCTGGTGACTGTGTCAACGCCATACCCTTCAAGATGTGAAGGTGGCAAAGACACAAAACCGGATGTTGAAGGTGTGCCGCCAGAGTTAGGATTCGGGACGATCCGGATATCCAGCTCGTCATCCTCATCCAATTGGCGACGAAAAGCAGCACAATCCTTCAGGGCGTGATCTGTGCTCCGACAAAACTGGCACTGCCTAGCGGGCTTCTTTGGCACAGCGGGGGCTGGAGCCGAAAAGAAGTATGATGGTAAAGGCTCAGCAGAGTAGCCATAAGACTTACGCGCACCATATGGAGTACTAGACGAAGTCGGTGCTCCATATGCTGGGCTATAAGAATTATGCCTACTATTCTCCGTAGGGCATTCATCACTACAGTGGGAGGTAGCTCCACACCAACGGCAGCGGAAATTTAGATGTGCCCACATAGTGTGAAGATAATATGATTCAGGCAAAATGTGCACGATACTACACCTAACAAAAATTTACTAAAGCAACCTAATAAAAACAAGAAAATGGAATAAAAAGAACAGAAATAAAATAACAGAAAATGCAATTTACAAATGGAAGGGCTCTTCTCTCAGATTCTCCCTCTCTAGAAAACTCACACGACTGTGTTCCCCGGCAACGGCGCCAAAAACTTGATGCGCGTCGGCAAGTGCACCGGTCGCTGTCAAGTAATAATTGTGGAGAATAAATTCCCCGGATGTCGGTCTCTTGAGGAATGCAGGATGGGTGATCGAATCGTGTAGTGAATATTGTTACACAAGCGTTTCACAAACACAACAAGGGGTTTTTGGTTGGTTTTCCTAATTTTAACAACAATAAAAGAGATGCGGGTCGAGAACACCGCTTCGCAACGTGGGGTGGATGCAACGGCCGCGATGCCGTGCTTCGTGAGGCGAATGAAGTGGACTCAGGCGCGAGAGAGTGAGGGTCGCAAACACCTCTTCACAACCGTCGTTAGCTCTTGCCAACACGGAACAAACACCTTGCGTGCGTGTGTGAGTGAGTGCGCTTGAACGTGGTGAATCACAACCAACCCATGAATAAGAACACAGAAACATTCATTCTCATCAAGTAGATATCACAATATTCATTTAGTGAAAGCTTCACAGGGGTACAATCAAGGAAAGAGGGAAGGAGATAACCGGCGGTGAAGACTAGCGGCCGTTCACGGCCGGAATGGTAGGTTGTCGGGCTACCTCCGGACTCGGGCGGACAATGCTTCCGGCGTAGAGGGCTGTCACAATCTCCCTACGTGCTCCGTCGTCTTCGACTCAAGGTCTCTTCTTCTTCTCACCGGGCGGAAAGCGAAAATGATTGCTTGGAGGCTTGCGGATGATGGAGAACACTCACGGACGATGGAGGATGTCTAGGAATGGACCGAGGAAGCTTCCCCTTGCGTAGGAGATGAAGTAGGGGCGATCCAAGGGGGCGGTCGGTGGCGTGCGGAGCAGAAATCCCGCTCCCGGAATGATCATCCGCCCTAAAATCGCAACAGGCGCTTAAATAGGCGCTGGATTAAACACTGCGCACGATCATTGGCGCACGACCAGTGGTCGTGCGCACTGGAATCCTGCGATCGTGCGCACTGCCTGGACAGAACCTGCACGAGATGAAATCATGAAATACAATGTTCGCACGACCAGTGGCGCACGACCGGTGGTCGTGCGCACTGGAGTTGATGGTCGTGCGCACTACAGCAAACAGAACTCAGAAATTTAATGGTCAATGCGCACGAGCAGTGGCGCACGACCGATGGTCGTGCGCACTAGAGTCGATGGTCGTGCGCACTGCACCAGACAGAACTCGTGAAAAAGGGTTAAGTGCGCACGATTAGTGGCGCACGACCGGTGGTCGTGCGCACTAGAACAAGTGATCGTGCGCAGTGTTCCTGTGCAGAATTGCACCGGAAACACTTGCACGCCTCCTATTCCAGCACAAACACAGATCTAGCCACCGAAAGTGGCACTTAACAACATGTGAATACTACTAAAGATAATACACACGAAAACACACCAAAGTGGGCCTAAATGTGCACCTAGCATGGGTTATCAAATATAGACTATAATAAGGCTAAAGTGCGTGATATTGACAAAATAACGGCCCGGATGAGTCCATAAATGTATATATGATCAGGACTCATCAAGCATACCAGAAGATTGGCGTTTAAGCTCAAATGAGCTGCAGCATCCGCCATCCAGAAGAAGTACCTGCAGGGGTCAGCTCCGCAAAAACAAAAGAAAAAGATAAACTACAATACTACAGCTAACTAAACAGGATTGAATAAAATAAAATGCATGAAAAGTAAGATAACTACTGGGGTTATTGTCATCCCAGCACGACTTATTTGGCATTTGTACAGTTCTAGCTAATGGGCCTATGAAAAGAAAAGTGGACAGGTAACTGTTCTAATATGCGTGTCGGTAGCGGGTACCGATACGTCGAAAGAACAGTCACGCCTCTACCCGAATATAAATAATACCTGCTTGACACAGGTAGAGGGAAAAGAAAGTAAGAAGAGGAGGAGGCCTGGTCCTCACTCATCTCACAAAACACCTCCTTGCCTAGCAAGGTATCGTCAACAGGGGGGCAGCAGGAGGCAAAGGCAATGAGTGGAGCTTCCTCAACGGAGGGGGAATAAACCTCCTCACATGAGAGGATACTCTCATCATTGACTTGAGCAAAAAGCTCCAAGTCCTCCTGGGGCACCTGTAAAGACTCAACCTGCACAGGCTCGGAAGAAGAAGGGGGATCCAGAAATAAAAGAGAAGAATGACATAAATAATCAAAAATCGGGGGAGTGGTCCCGGTCTCACTCCCATTAGATTGGGAAAGTAAAATAATGTCAGCATCATCGACAATGCTGCAGGGCTCGGTAGGTTCATCAGTGACCTCCTCCACGATTTGGACTTCCTCCACCGGTGCTGAGGTAAAATCCTCGTCACCTTGGAAAATATCCTCATCCATAGGAATAGGCACAACACATAAATCACCTGCCTTATCCTGCGACACATCATCAACAATGTCGTCAGAGACGAGTGTAGTATGCACAACAGGGAGAGGAGTAGTGCTCGGATAAAAGTCGAGCACCGATTCCTCACAAAGAATCGAATCCACTAGGGGTGGTGGATGCACATGGAGAATAGGCTCAGCAATGTCGGTGCGTAGATCAGCCGCACATCCGGTGACTGTGTCAATGCCATACCCTTCAAGATGTGAAGGTGGCAAGGACACAAAACCGGATGTTGAAGGTGTGCTGCCAGAGTTAGGATTCGGGACGATCCGGATATCCGGCTCGTCATCCTCATCCAATTGGCGACGAAAAGCAGCACAATCCTTCAGGGCATGATCTGTGCTCCGACAAAACTGGCACTGCCTAGCGGGCTTCTTTGGCACAGCGGGGGCTGGAGCCGAAAAGAAGTAAGACGGTAAAGGCTCAGCAGAGTAGCCATAAGACTTACGCGCACCATGTGGAGTACCAGACGAAGTCGGTGCTCCATATGCTGGGCTATAAGAATTATGCCTACTATTCTCCGTAGGGCATTCATCACTAGAGTGGGAGGTAGCTCCACACCAACGGCAACGGAAATTGAGATGTGCCCACATAGTGTGAAGATAAAACGATTCAAAAAGAAGAACACTATTGTGCGAAATACTACACCTAACAAAAATTTACTAAAGCAACCTACTATAAAACAAGAAAATGGAATAAAGAGAACAGAAATAAAACAAAAGATGCGATAAACAAATGGAAGGGCTTCTCTCTCAGATTCTCCCTCTCCAGAAAACTCACACGACTGTGTTCCCCGGCAACGGCGCCAAAAACTTGATGGCGCAAATCTCACACACCGCTATAGGCGGTAGCTCGACTGCGACACGAAACGGCAGTGTACCGATCGTTCAAGTAATATAAAACGAGGAGTAATCCCCGAGTATCGAATCTCTCAAGGAACACAGTAAGGTGGAGTTAACGTTCGAGGAAGGACTTGAGATCGAAGTCCTTGAGTCGGATGGAATGCGGAAACAGGGTGATTGGGCTTTTGGAAAATAAAAGAAAATACTATAACTACTCCTATGCAATGCCGCTATGCAAAGCTTCGCTCGGCGGGATGGAAGACTACGTAGGCCTTGAACGCGCTACTTCGTAAGGGCGGATGGACGAGTAGGCAAGCGGATCGAACTATGCAGGCCTTGAGCGCGCTGCTTCGTTAGGCGGGATGGAGTACGGGCCGCTATGCCACGCTTCGGTAGGCGGATGGACGAGTAGGTTAGCGGAATGAGGGTCGCAAGCACCTCTTCGACAAGCACACCACTAACAATTGTTAGGGCGGCACAACACAACCAACTATCCACACCACGGGGCACACCTCGAATGACAATATAACAAGATTACTCAATCACATAGACATGATTTCATACTAATGTTAACAAGTAAGAATATACTTCATCAAAATGTTGGTTCTAGCTACATATACATCAATAAGAAGAGAACAAGGCAAGAAATCGACCGAATCCGAAGGCTCGTTGGAGATTCACGGTTGGAATCGCCGGGTTGTCAATCCGCGTCCAAGCTCGGTCCGCAACTACGTCCGGGGTAGAGAGAGCTGTCACGACTCTCCAATGGACCCGTCTTCTTCGTGTCACGATCCGGTAGAGGTTGCAAACTTCGTCTTACTTGATGGCGATGGCGGCTAAACCTTCCTTGGAGCACTTGGATGAAGGAGGCGGCCGAGAGGAAACTCCGGCTCAAGATCGGCGTGAAGAACAAGCCCGGAGCATCCCCCGATGGTGGGCGGCGATGGAGGGGCGAAATCGGGCGGAACGGAGCAGGAAACGGCGGAAGAAATCGGGATCCTGACATAAATCGCGAGCAGGGAATTTATAGGCGCTGGAATTAAACAGTGCGCACGGTCAGTGGCGCACGACCAGTGGTCGTGCGCACTAGAATCCTGTGATCGTGCGCTCTGCCTGGACGGAACCTGCAAAGACAGAAGTTATAAAATAACATATTCGCACGACCAGTGGCGCACGACCGGTGGTCGTGCGCACTGGAGTTCATGGTCGTGCGCAATACAGCAAACAGAACTCAGAATTTCAATGATAAGTGTGCACGAGCAGTGGCGCACGACCGGTGGTCATGCGCACTGGCGTTGGTGGTCGTGCGCACTGCACCAAACAGAACTCGTGAAAAGGGTTAAGTGCACACGATCAGTGGCGCACGACCAGTGGTCGTGTGCAATAGAACCGGTGATCGTGCGCAGTGTTCCTGTGCAGAATTGCACCGGGAACACCTGCACGACTCCAATTCCAGCATACGACACCGGTCTCGCCACTGAAAATGGAACTTAACAGTACATGAAAACTACTAATGAAGATAAGCATGAAATCACACCAAAAATGGGCCTAGAGGTGCACCTAGCATGGAATATCAAATATAAACGATAACAGGGCTAAAGTGCGGTGAAATGACTAAATAAATGGCCCAGATGAGTCCATAAAAGTGTATATGATCAGGACTCATCAGGCATGCTCAAGCAAGTTGCGAGAAATATAAACGAAAATAGAAATAAAGCACTCGCCAAGCACATAATGTAAAATTATTACGGGCGTAAATATAGTCCAGTATCCTCAGCACCATAAATAGAATAAAAGGAAAAATACAAAGGAGGCGAATGAAGACCAGACTAGCGCTCCTCCCATTACCACCGACCATGCCCTCGCGGCCCAGCCTCCGGAGGCATTCACGGGCGATAATACGCGAGCATGGAGGTGATCTCGTGAGACGCCAGCTGAAGCTGATCCCGGGCTCGCGCAGCGTGCCTCCCAGGAGAAAGCTCCCCTCCTTCACCTCCCAGGCGCTCCACCGCCGCGAGAAGGCACGAATAGCCCTTTCGAAGATCCTTTAGCTCGCGCGTGACCTCCATCCGCACATCATCCACCTGGCCGGCGATGTTCCATTGAATATGGATAAGCTTCCCCAAGACCTCCGTGATTCGCTCCTTCAGGGTCGCATGATCTGAGGAGTCGCCGAGGAAGTCAGGGAGATCCCCAGGAGAGGGGAGAGGCAAGAGCATTCCGTCTTCCCCCTCGTGGTAGGACCCAAAGGGAGAGGCTTCCCGATAGCCTGCGAGATCATAGGATGGTTAGTCGCGTTAAACAAAGCGAATGCGCTAAATGCAGCAAAGGTCGCTAACCTAGTGAGGGGTCCCCATGATCGAGGGGATGAGACGAATGGGGGGGGGGGGGGGGGGGGGGGGCGTTTTAAACAAACCGGCGGGAGGTAGGACCTTTCCCTTCCAGGACGGTAGGGCTGTGAAGAAGGAGCTTGAAAGTGAGGATAGATCAAGATTACTCTAGAGGGGGGGGGGGGGGGGGGGTGAATAGAGTATTTTAAAATAATCTTACTTAGCCCAAAAAAAAACTGTATAAAACAATTTTAGTTATTTAGTATATGTGTAAGAAAGTGCAGCACAGGTATAAATAAAAACTGGAACACAGCACAAACAAATAATAAAGGCAAGCACAGAAGACACAAGGATCTATAGTAGTTCCCCACAACTTGGGTACATCTACTCTTCTACCACCCTGGTAGGAAATCCACTAAGGCCTTTTTTGATCAGGTGAGCCTTCACCACAGAGCTTTTGATCAGGTACTCTAAACCACAATTTAACTTTTAAAGGGAGCTAGAACCCTGTACACATTTATAGGATAACAATAAGATAAAAGATATGATGTCTTCTCTTTTCTCTAACAACAGAGAAGACTAGTGGATTGATGAAATTGTCAGATCTCCCCCTGTGAGTAGGAGTAAGTAAACAGGAGAGAAAATCTGCTCAGGGTGTAGGTCTTCTTGATCTTCAGAGTATCTCCAGCACAAGTTCTCTAGAGGAAAAATGATGCAGATGATTTCTAGAGATTGAACGTAGGTGTCTGGAAAGAAAGAAGACTTCAGAGAGAAAAGATAAAGAGAGTTCTTCTTGAGGAAAATCTGAGTAGCACACGGCCGCACTGATATATCATGTATCTGTATCTCTCTCTAGTATAAATAGCAATGATAATCCCCCTTTTTTTTTATTTGGAGAGAGAGAGTTGATCCTCTTTAAAATTTCAAACAAGGCTGGAAAGGAAGGAGACAAAAAGGAAGATTTTTCTGGAATACCAATATATTAAATTCCTTGAAACTTGCAATCTGCCTTATAAAATAATCTGCATGCAACCCTTAATTAATGCAGCAACGGTCATAAAATCTTTGATAGAGAATACTGCAATAACTGACTGATATTTTAATTAGACCAGCTGTCAGCCTTCATAAGAGATCCTGAGGATAACTCCCAAAAATAATACTCTGAATAGAAGAGGTCACGGAATAGAGAGACTCTGAAGAAGTTCGTTGATCTGAAGGGAAGTTCGTCGAACTTGATCTGGGAAGTTCGTCGAACAAATAGAAACTTTCGTCGAACAGAACTTTTGAAGTTCGTCGAACCAAGTTCGTCGAACGAAACTTGAATTCGTCGAACGTACTGGAGGTTCGTCGAACACCCTGACTTAGCTAATCTTCAAATTTCTTCTAGACTTAGCCTATGACCCTTATAATATACATGTTGGGTCACAACAGATTCTATACCTGGAAATAGGCATCCTAGTCCAAATCAGTAGTAGGGTTGAACTGTGTTCCAACAATCTCCCCCTATTTGGGTTAGGATCCTATGAATAACACTTATCAATTTAAACAAATATGCAAGAAAGAGGGAGCATATATAGATCAATTGTCATAAGCAAATATCATCACAGGATAGTAAAAAGTTAATTAATCAGAGAGAGTGTTAAGGATTCCTGTCCTCTAAAGATGACTTCTTGAAGATTATTTTCCTGCTAGTATCTTCAGATTGCCTTTTGCTTAGCTTGCAGTCTTTATCACCCAGTGTTACCTTCTTGGAGATATTTGGCAGCACAGCCTCTGGATGGAGACTTATGTAGGCCGAAGTGTTGAACATATTCTTCACCTGGTATTGTTGAAGTTCCTGTTCTCTATAGGGAGATATGGTAGAAATATGAGAAGTATCCATACTCTTTTCTCTGGCCTTTTTTATCTGAGAAAGAGCAACATGCTCTCTAAACCTTGCCATATTGTACAATCTATCTGCTTCAGCTTTATCTTCAGCTTCCTTATTTTTGATTTCTTGTTCAGATAATTTGCTATGCTTTCTTCCACAAACCTGATAGTCTGAAGATCTTTCTTTCTTAATAGAAGAGGATTGACCAGATGGCTTGGAGCCAGCAGACTGAGATGACCTGGATGTGGAAGAAAGTCCTCCTGCAGAACCTGCACCTGGAGGAGGTGGAGGAGGAGGGGGTTTCTTGAACACAGCAGGGTGATCCTTCTGGTATCTTCTTTCAAGCTTCCTTCTCTTGAGCTCATTCTTGGAGAATTGCATCCAAGGTTGAGTTATTTCATGAGGCTTGAGATATTTTTGCACATAATAAGGAATATCATTTTTATCAGGCTTTTTAGACGGGGCTGGCAGCTTCTTGCATGTAGTTTTTCTTTTTCTTGATTTGACTTTGGCATCACTATCATCACTGTCATCATCATCATCAGAGTTTGAAGATGAAGGCACATTCTCATACATTTCATCAATTTCCTTGTATGCTTCAGTCATTCTTTTCTCTAAATCAATATTCTTGACAGTAGCAGCAGCAACAGGCTCAGAAGAGGAGGAGAGAACAGAGGCAGAGGCATCAGGCATCTGTTCATCAAGGACAGTCTGTTCAGGAGCAGTAGGTTCCTGATCTGCCTTGGAGATAACTGGCTCTGGAGCTGTAGACATTTGCAAATCTCCATTCCTGGCTTCCAAGTCTGGGGAATAGCAGATAATGGCCTTGGAGAGGTCTTCAGCTGATACCTTGAATGATGGGTCTGAGCTAAGGGACTGATTGGAAAGCTGCAGAATCTTATTTACTATAGGGGAGAGTGTGAAGGAGCTGCTGAGAAGAACTTCTGGAGGAGAAAGAAGAGGAGCACTTTCTGTGCTTTGAGCCAGGGAGACTAGTGATGAGCAGACATCAGGTAGGTCTGACCTTTTCTCTTCAGGAGCTTCTGCCTCTAGAGCTTCATCCTGGAACATCTCCCCCTGCCTAGACTCTGGGAAGCTAGAGTCTGGGCCCCCAGATGAAGGGAAAGAGGAAAAGGAAAGAGAGGCAAGATGGGAGAGAATGAGATCAAGCTTAGAATGTACTGGGACCAGACTTTGATCAAAAAGCTCTTGTAGTTTAGGAGTGATGTGACCAAACACCTGGGTGGCTATCTGTGAGACATCCACAAACAGTACATCTGGAGTTGGGTGAGAAGAAGAAGAAGAAGGGATGGAAGATGTGGTATGAGCATAAGAAGTGGATGGAGGAGGAGGATTGAAATCGGATGGGATTTCATCCTGAAAAAGGTCTGGAGTGAGAATGTCTTGAGGAGGAGGAGGAGAAATGTGAGGAGGAGAATTAGAGAGAATTTCATTTTCTGGAGGAGGAGGAATCTGGGGTGAGAGAGTGGCAGTTGTAGCCCTGGTGTCCTTAGAAGCTTGAACTGATGGAGTCTCAGGAGCCAATTTCTTCTTGAATGTCCTATCCCACTTCTTGAACAGAAGGGGGGGTCAGTTTCTTTGAGGCATTAATGCCAACAGCAGTAGAAACTGAGAGGGATGGACACTTGGCCTGAAGAAAGATTCCCAGAATCCTTCCATAGCCTACATTCCTTGATGTTACTTTCTTTTTGATGGAATCAAATAGAGTCAGACCCCAATTGATGTGCTTTTTCTCAATCAAAGCACTCATGACTAGAAATTGCTGCCTGGTTATGTAGTCACGTGCTGAGCTCTTCCCCATCAGAACCTTTCCCACGACATCTGCCAGGAAGGTGTATTCCACTGTAAAATCACGTTTCAGAAGATGTTTGGGGTTACTCCCGGAGTACCCCATCCTGTCCAGCATCAAGTTGAACTCTTCCTCAGTGAGGTCTAAATCATCATCTCCATTTTCAAAATCAAAAATTTCAGACAGAACAGCAGCATTTAGAACCAATTCATGCCCTGACACTTTTCCTGCAATGTCTGTGCCATTGCGAATCTCAGAAGTGAATGCCCATTCCTTTATCTCATTGGTATGAATCTTGGGCCGACAAGTCATAAACTTGCGCAACCTCGAGTCTTCAAAGAGATTCAGAATGTCTGTGAAGCCTTCTCCGGACTGGGCAAACGATTCTAGATCAATATCGAATCCTGTATCGAACTTTATTGAGGCGAGGATTTCAGCAGTGATCGACATTGTTCCTGCAAAGAAAGAAAAACGATCAAGTGCAAAGGGAACTGGAGGGAGACGAAGAGTTTGAGAGCGCAAAAGACAGAATCCAGACAGAATAGAGATTAAATATTAGGGTTCGCCGAAGACTAGGGTTTTCGCGGAACGAATGTGTCGAGAAGACACGTGTTAGCGGGAAAAGGTTCTTTTGATAATCCCGTTCGACGAATGAAATATTTCGTTAATCTCGTTCGACTAATAACTTTTCAAAACTTCTCTCATAATGAAGATAGAACGTCAAAGACTTCGTCGGAGGGGTTCGACGAAATTATGACTTCGTCGATCGCGTTCGACGAAAAATTTCTCCGAACTTTTTAGAAAGAATTCTTGACCAGTTCGTCGACCTTGATCGACGAAAAAGATGTCGTTCGACGAGCGCATTTGACGAATTGTTGGGTAGAGAACTTTGCCAATTAGATTGACTCCTCATTTATCATTCCAAGCTGATTTATAAAGAATTGATGTTTCTTTTCATCTAAGGGCTTAGTGAAAATATCAGCTCTCTGCAAATCAGTTGGTATGAAGTCTAAACATATTTTTCCCTTTTCTACATTATCTCTGATAAAGTGGTGTCTGATCTCAATATGTTTAGTTCTACTGTGGAGTACTGGATTTTGTGCTATTGATATTGCACTGGTGTTATCACAAAAGATTTTGGAATTATTTAGATTGTAACCATAGTCTAGGAGCTGGTTCTGTATCCACAAAAGTTGTGAACAGCAACTGCCAGCTGCTATATATTCAGCTTCTGCAGTTGATGTAGACACATAGGTTTGTTTCTTACAAAACCAGGACACAAGCTTATCTCCAAGGAACTGACAAGTTCCTGAGGTGCTCTTCCTGTCTATTCTGCATCCAGCATAATCAGCATCTGAGTATCCAGTCAACTCAAATCCTGATTCTGTAGGATACCAGAGTCCTAGATCTGGACAACCCTTTATATATCTTAAAATCATTTTTAATAAAACATAGTGAGATTCTTTAGGATTTACCTGAAATCTAGCGCAAATACATGTGGCAAACATGATGTCTGGTCTACTGGCTGTTAGGTATAAAAGAGATCCACAATGGCTCTATATACTTTCTGATCAACAGGTTTTCCTGATTCATTAGTGCCAACAGCTGCATTTGAAGGCATGGGAGTTTTCATGGGGGAGGCATCTGACATCCCAAATCTTTTAACAAGCTCTTTAGCATATTTAGATTGGGATATAAAGATGCCTTCTTTTGTTTGCTTAACTTGCAAACCAAGAAAATAAGACAGTTCTCCCATACTGCTCATTTCAAATTTTGAATGCATTAGATTTGAAAATCTTTTGCATAACTTAGAGTCAGTAGAACCAAATATTATGTCATCTACATATATTTGTACCAATAGGGTTTCAGATTTATGATTTCTAAAAAATAATGTTTGGTCTACTTTACCTCTAGAAAATTTATTTTCCAAAAGAAAGTTTGTAAGGGTCTCATACCATGCTCTAGGAGCTTGTTTGAGACCATACAAAGCTTTATGTAATCTAAATACATGAGAGGGTTGAGTTGGAGAAACAAAACCTGGTGGTTGTTCCACATATACTTCTTCCTTGATATCTCCATTTAGAAAAGCACTCTTAACATCCATTTGAAATACCTTGAATCTTTTGTATGCAGCAAATGCTAGGAATATTCTAATTGCTTCCAGTCTTGCTACAGGTGCAAAAGTCTGATCATAATCTATGCCTTCCTCTTGGCAGTATCCTTGAGCCACTAGTCTTGCCTTATTTCTGACTATGACTCCTTGAGCATCCAATTTATTTCTGAATACCCATTTAGTGCCAATTACTGGATGATTCTTGGGTCTTGGAACAAGTTCCCATACTTTGTTCCTTTCAAATTGATTTAATTCTTCTTGCATAGCAGTAATCCAGTTGGGATCTTGCTCTGCATCTTTGATGGATTGAGGTTCAATTTGAGAGAGGAAACAGGTGTGCAAATTATTTTGATTTAGTTGATTTCTTGTTTGCACACCCACTGAGATGTCACCAATTACTTGAGATCTGGGGTGATCTCTTATGTTGACATAATCAGTAGGAAATATAACTTCTCCTTGAGCTTGTTCATTTTCTCTATGAGGAATTTCTATGTCCTCCTGAACTTCAGCATTAATAGCTTCAAGATTTGTAGGAATATTTGCTGTATTCAATGTTGGTTCATTATGACATTCTTCTTCACTGTCCTCATTAGGTAATTGAGAAGGATTTATTAAATCCTCTTTCTGTAGAGTTAGGTTATCTAACTTCTCACAGAGAATTGGTACCTGTGCATCTTGTGAGGTAGAGATATTTCTCTCCTTGCAGCTTAAGCTGGTTTCATCAAAAGTTACATGAATAGATTCTTCTATTTTAAAAGAAGATTTATTAAATACTCTGTAAGCTTTACTACTAACTGAATAACCAAGAAAAATGCCATCTGAGGCTTTTGCTTCAAATTTCCCTAGGTGCTTCTTGTCATTATTATGAATGAAGCATTTACAGCCAAAGATCCTAAAGTAATCTACTCTAGGCTTCTTCCCTTTAAGCAGTTCATAAGGTGTCTTCCCCTTTTGTTTATGAATTAAACTTCTGTTTAAAACATAATTTGCTGTGCTGACAGCCTCAGCCCAGAAGGATTGGGGCAAACCAGCATCTGCAAGCAATGTTCTTCCAGATTCAATTAGTGTTCTATTTTTCCTTTCAGCTACCCCATTTTGTTGAGGAGTTCTAGGAGCTGAAAAGCACTGCCTGATACCTTCCTTCTCACAGAATTCTCTCATCAGAAGAGATTCAAACTCAGTGCCATGATCACTTCTGATCAATGCAATCTGAGTAGAATACTCAATCTTGATGCTCCTGAGAAAGTCTGTAAGAACTTTGAAATTATCTGACTTGCTTCTCAGAAAGAATACCCAACTAAATCTAGAGAAGTCATCAACAATAACTAAGGTGAAAGACTTACCTCCCAAACTGTGTATGGGAAGGGGTCCAAAAAGGTCTAAGTGCAGTAAATACAAAAACCTAGGAGAATCACTCTTAGATAATGACTTAAAGCTGCTCTTAGTCTGCTTTCCCAATTGGCATGCTCTGCAAAGGCTTTCCTTCTTGTATGATCCAGAAGGTAGTCCCCTGACAAGATTGCCCTTTGATAATTTGGCTAGAGTTCTATGGTTTACATGACCTAGTCTCCTATGCCACAAATCAGTGTTTTTACTGACTTGGTTAAACAAGCAGATTTCAGGTTTGGCTGAATCAAAATCTACTAAATAAACATTACCTTGTCTATTTCCTAAAATGACATTATTATTTTCAGAAATGATAATGCATCTAGATTGGTTGAAGCATACCTGATAACCTTCATCACATAGTTGACCTATGCTGATGAGGTTATGTTTGATTCCACTTACATAGGCTACCTTTTTGAATGTGATTGTCCCAATCTGGACTGATCCATAGCCTTCTGTCTGTCCCCAATTGGAATCTCCAAAAATCACTCTTGGTCCAAGCTTTGCTTTGTAGTTGATTAATTTGGCTCTTGTTCCTGTCATATGTTTTGAGCATCCACTGTCCAAGTACCACTGTTCCTCTGTAGTAGGACAGTTCTTTTTCTGCAATAGAAAGGAGGTTAGGTGTTCTTAACCCAGGTTACCTTGGGTTGCTTTTTGTAACCTTGAAATGCAGAAATATAAGAGACAACAGGTTGACTATGATAACCTTGAGGGTGATATTTTCTAGGAGGGATAATCCAATCACTAAGTGAATTCTTCATTTTAGAAGAGGATGTATATTGTCTGTCTTTAGTAAAATTTGCGTTCGACGAACTTTGTTGTGTTCGTCTACCTGGTTCGACGAAAGATGTGGAATTCGTCGAGCCCTGTCTGCAGTAGGTTTGCTGTTTAGATTTAGGCCTTGGTTTTCGTCGATCGCCGTTCGACGAACTTGCTTGTGCAATATTTGTTTCAGAATTTTTTTTTGTGTCTTGTATTGCTTCCTTCTCTTTTGCAGATACAAATTTTACTGGGGTGGATAACATATTCTTCTTCAAAAGAAGAGGTTGATTAGATGATGCCCCCAAGCCCAGTTTACCAGTCAGCCTGGCATTCACTGTGCTTGTGATGTCCATCAGCTTGAGACTTCTCCCATTTAGAGAGTTCTCTAGCTGCTTGGCCTCAGTTAGCTGTGTTTCTAGAGAACTTACTTGTTCCCTGGAAATTCTTAGCTCATTTTTGAGGTTAGTGTTTTCAGTGGATATTCCATCCATCTTAGCTAACTTGTCTCTCAGAGCAATAATTTCTTTCTCTGATCTGATCATATCTTTACATAATTGTTTAAAATCATCTTTAAATTGTTCTGAATGAAAATCAAAACTAGAAATTACCTCATCCTCATTTGCTTCCAATTCATCATCTGAATTGTCATTTGATGAGGAGGCATTGATTGCCATCATGCAGAATTCCTTGTCTTCTGTTTCCTTCTCCTCATCACTGGAGCTGGAGGATGACTCAGATTCAGTGTCACTCCAGGTTTCAGCAACAAAGCCTTTTTCTCTTTTCTTGTGGCCTTTTGATGAGTGTTTGCTGGAGTGTTCCTGCTCTTTTCTCCTGCTTTTCTTGTGAGCTTCTGGACATTCAGTGATGATGTGTCCAGGCTTCCTGCACCCAAAGCATATTATTTCTTTAGATGGAGTTTTGTCATACCTTGGCTTTTCATTGTGCCTGTTGGGTTTTCTTCTAAAGTCCTTCCTTGCCATCTTGTAAAATCTCTTTGCTAAGAGACTCAGCATCTCCTGATCACCAATCTTCTTTTCTTCCTCTGTTGCCTAAAAGGCAATGCTTTTCTCTTTCTTTGAGGATGAGGAAGGAGAGGCTTCTGCTTCTCTGCTTTTTATCAGCTGCTCATAAGATTTGAGCTTTCCAAGAAGATTCTCAGTTGTAATCTCATTTAGTCCTCTGGCATCTTTAATTGGACAGATTCTTGTGTCCCAAGAGCTGGGAAAGCACATTAGGATTTTGTCATTAACTTCAGTGACTGTGATCACTTTTTCAAGGGTTCTTAACTCATTAATGATGAGGCTGAGTCGGTTGTACATGTCTGCAACAGTCTCTGATTCTCCCTTTTTGAAGTTCTCATACTGGGAGATCAAATATGATCTTCTGTCTTTTCTCTCATCTGCTGATCCTGCCACCATTCTTGTGAGGGAGTCCCAAATTTCTTTGGCAGAGGTGCAGTCAACCACCTTTTGAAATATGTCATCAGTCATGGTTTGTGCTAAGATATTCATGGCCTTTGCATCAGCAGTTTTCTGTTTCTTTTGTGTTTCTGTCCATTCTGGAGGAGGGACAGCTGTTGTGTCTGATGTTGTATTTGTTGTTGAGGTTGATGCAGTTGGAGGTCCTGTCAAAATCGAATTAAAAATTTCTTCATCAATAGAATTCATGTAAAGTTTGATCCTTGCTTGCCACAGTGGAAACTTGTTCAGATTGCACATAGGAGGTCTTGTGCTTGAATATTCTTTGTTCTGTGCCATGGCTTAAATAAAAAAAAACCTTTAAAGTAGTCTAGATCTATCAGATCTGTTGGTTCAGGTGTTAGCCTGCAACAACCAACCCACCCTCTGATACCAATTGAAAGTGAGGATAGATCAAGATTACTCTAGAGGGGGGGGGGGGGGGGGGGGGGGGTGAATAGAGTATTTTAAAATAATCTTACTTAGCCCAAAAAAAAAACTGTATAAAACAATTTTAGTTATTTAGTATATGTGTAAGAAAGTGCAGCACAGGTATAAATAAAAACTGGAACACAGCACAAACAAATAATAAAGGCAAGCACAGAAGACACAAGGATCTATAGTAGTTCCCCACAACTTGGGTACATCTACTCTTCTACCACCCTGGTAGGAAATCCACTAAGGCCTTTTTTGATCAGGTGAGCCTTCACCACAGAGCTTTTGATCAGGTACTCTAAACCACAATTTAACTTTTAAAGGGAGCTAGAACCCTATACACATTTATAGGATAACAATAAGATAAAAGATATGATGTCTTCTCTTTTCTCTAACAACAGAGAAGACTAGTGGATTGATGAAATTGTCAGATCTCCCCCTGTGAGTAGGAGTAAGTAAACAGGAGAGAAAATCTGCTCAGGGTGTAGGTCTTCTTGATCTTCAGAGTATCTCTAGCACAAGTTCTCTAGAGGAAAAATGATGCAGATGATTTCTAGAGATTGAACGTAGGTGTCTGGAAAGAAAGAAGACTTCAGAGAGAAAAGATAAAGAGAGTTCTTCTTGAGGAAAATCTGAGTAGCACACGGCCGCACTGATATATCCTGTATCTGTATCTCTCTCTAGTATAAATAGCAATGATAATCCCCCTTTTTTTTATTTGGAGAGAGAGAGTTGATCCTCTTTAAAATTTCAAACAAGGCTGGAAAGGAAGGAGACAAAAAGGAAGATTTTTCTGGAATACCAATATATTAAATTCTTTGAAACTTGCAATCTGCCTTATAAAATAATCTGCACGCAGCCCTTAATTAATGCAGCAACGGTCATAAAATCTTTGATAGAGAATATTGCAATAACTGACTGATATTTTAATTAGACCAGCTGTCAGCCTTCATAAGAGATCCTGAGGATAACTCCCAAAAATAATACTCTGAATAGAAGAGGTCACGGAATAGAGAGACTCTGAAGAAGTTCGTTGATCTGAAGGGAAGTTCGTCGAACTTGATCTGGGAAGTTCGTCAAACAAATAGAAACTTTCGTCGAACAGAACTTTTGAAGTTCGTCGAACCAAGTTCGTCGAACGAAACTTGAATTCGTCGAACGTACTGGAGGTTCGTCGAACACCCTGACTTAGCTAATCTTCAAATTTCTTCTAGACTTAGCCTATGACCCTTATACTATACATGTTGGGTCACAACAGATTCTATACCTGGAAATAGGCATCCTAGTCCAAATCAGTAGTAGGGTTGAACTGTGTTCCAACAGAGCTGGAGCATCCGCAGGATCATCTGCGCGGTCCTATTGACCGGGTCCCTTCTCGGGAGACACCCTTGGCTCATCCGCAAGCACGGAAGGATTTGGTCGAGCAGGGGAGCTCGGAGGAATGAAGTACCACGGCGAAAGGTCGGGGCCGAGAGCTACGAAAAATAATGGTCAGTGACGAGCAGTATGAAAGACGAATCAAGAGGGTTCACAACTTACCGGACAGCAATGTGGTCTCGCCCGGAGGGGGGGGGAGGAGCAAGGTCCAGGTCTGGAGGAGGCCTCTCATTCGCGAGAGGTGTCACCACGGCACTGCCTGAGACTGCCCCGTGGCCGGCCTCCGACACCGAAATCCCCTGCGAACGGCCAGAGCGAACACAGGATAGGGGACAGGAACCAAACAAAAAGACAGGAGGAATCCTCATACCTGCATCCCGGGGTCCGGAGGATTCCTCGCCAGAGTAGTTTTCGCCGGAGGGGTATTCGCCGGAGGGGTATTCGCCGGAGGGGTATTCGCCGGAGGAGTTTTCGCCGGAGGGGTATTCGCCGGAGGAGTGTTCGCCAGAGACTCTGAGGCGGTCTCACCTCTTTGACGATTCAGCCGAATCGCCTTAGCTCGACGCGAGACATAGGGGGCACTCGTATCCCGTTTAGACATAAGCCAGGGAGCAAATTTGGCATCCTTGGGGGCGGTTACACTTTGGGCCGCAGCCAGGTGCTCGATCATCTCCTGCGAGAGGCCAAGGGAGAGAAGAAGCTCCGAATCGAGGAATGAAAACGTTCCAGAAAAATCCGACATGAAGAGATATATATAGGGCAACGGTGGGACCCACAGAATCTTATGGGACCAGTCAGCCAGCACTCACCGAATACCGGGTTGGACTGTTCTTTCCGAGCGCAGGAACCGCTCGCAAAGAACGGGGATTGTGTACAACCCGTATTCGCCGAGTGGGTTCCACAGGCCAACTAGCGAGACCTAAGCCAGTCAGATCATTCGCCCCGGCTTAGACAGGTGAAAATGCCCCGGGGTTAGTGGGGGTAATCTGCAGGAGAGAAGGAGCTAGGCGAGTGGTGCCCTCACGGACCACTCGCCCGGAAGCGCGGGCATCCGTCCAGCTAAGCGGGTGCCCAGCGGGTGGTGCCCTCACGGACCACTCGCCCAAAAGGTTTTGAGGGGGAAATGACCATAATACCCCTTGTGGGCTGCAAATAGTCCTTCAGAACAGCGGGGTTCGGCTATTAGCAGACCAATTTGGGGTGCGGTTAGTAAAACTAAAAGGCGGATTCATGTTATTTGCAGACCAGCCTAAAAAAATCTATAAATAGACCCTTAAGGGCACCTTGGAGGAGATCCGATTTTAGAGAATCCTCTCCTGCAGGCTAGTTTCTGTTCGGCTGCTAAGGCGCTCCAAGGTGCCCGGTTGAGCTCTGGTTAGGGAGGGGAAGCTCTCTAAGATCTTCCGGGTGTGTGGCGGGACCTCCTCGCTTCAGCCTTGGGTCTATTCCTATTCTCACATCCACCATCAAGAGAGTCTAGTGAGGGAGAAATAAGCATCGGCTACACCCCCAGTGGGTCCAAACTCAAGAGACCGGTTGCCGGTTTCAACACATTCCCCCTGGCAAAAGAATATCCATAGCACTCTTCTCCAAAGGGGACAGGCATATCCCAAAGCCTGGATCCCAGCCTGAAAGACCCTCTTCACCACCTGCTTCTCCTCCTCCTATGGACTCATCTGTTCAACCCACCTCTATTCCTCCTCCTCCTACATCAAACACACCTCATCTTCTTACCACAACCACTGATCTCAGTAATACAGTCATCTCTCCACCTTCATCTCCTCCACCATTATCTCCTCCACCAACACAACCTGAACCATCCTCATCCACACAAGCACTCCTTCTCTAGTGCATTCAACAAGCAACCCATAAATGTCAGGACATGCTTGATGGGCACTGCTCCCAACTTCACTCCTCCATCATGCACATGCAAACCCAAATTGATGGGGTCAATGCCTCTGTGCAAAGACCGAAGTCCTCTATCTCTTCATCTAGGGTCACTAAGTCTTTCTTAACCTCCTTAGCTAAGAAGGTCAAGAAGGGGGAGAAGTTAGATGAAGAGCAGTTCTCTAGTCACAAATCTCACTCACACAAATCCCCTCCAACATCAAAATCTGATAGTCTTGCTCTGCTTAAGACCATTGGGAATGAAAAAAGCCTTTGAGCTACATACTAATGAACAGATAATAGATGTACTTTTTATAGCAAGAGAAGCTGAACAACAAGTAGTTGTATTTCAAAGGGAGGCAAGTAGAGTAGAAAAAGATGTTGAAAAGGACGCTGTTGAAACAGCAAGAGACCTGAAGGAACCTTCAACTCAGGGGGAGCCAGATGCTGATATGGCTGAAGCTAATACTGAAACTGAAAAAGAAATTGAGAAGGAAGCTCAGGGTCAGGGGCAGCTAAATGTAGAAGTTGAAAAAGAAAAAGAACTGAAGGAACCCTCAACTCAGGGGGAGCAGACTGCTTTGAATCAGGGGGAGCTGAATGAACATCTTGCTACTGAAGAGCATGAAGAGGAAGGGCAACTCACCCCTATAAGAAAACCTGATCTCCCTTTAGTATTCTCTAGGAAGAGAAAAACTCATCCTACTCCTCCTAAGTAACTTTTTGCAAACAACATAAGTAGTTTACAATTCTGAATCTTATTCTCTGAAAATGATTTTGTATGTGAATATACATGTCTTTCTTTTCTTCTGATTTCCTAATATATCTCTTTCTAAGAATATGCTTTGATGTGTTGATTAAAGCTGGTAAAATTTCTCTTTGATCAGGGTTAAGACAAATAGGGGGAGATTGTTGGGGAAATGATTTATCTTAACCCCTAGAAATGAGTAGAAAATGAGTTCTGAGGGTGAAAAATTAGTTTAAGTAAATATGCGTCGAATAGTAATCGACGCAACGTCGAAGTGTAGTCGACGTACCTCTCAGAATGAGTCGAAGTAACTCTAAACAGAATTCGACATAATTGTAATCGACGTAACTCTGATTTCTAATCGACGCACGTCGATTTCTATGGCATTCAAAATCGTGCCAGATCTCTTTCCTTTCTTTCTGCAGATATGAATTTATGGAATTATATTATTCTCTTATAGCCGTTCAGAATTAAATCTTTCCTTCTAATTGATTCTTGGCTAATTTGATTAAGATTATTATGGATGTTATTTGAAAATTGAATGACTTCTTTCCTTCTACAGAAATATTAATTATGGAAGATTTCTCTCTTACCATTTCTCTGTGAGCTAATTGATTATTCTCCTATAGCAATAATTTTGAATAAACAGAGCTATAAATACACAAGGAGGTCGGCAAAGAAAAAGATGAAGTTATCCACTCCATTTTTGAAAAAGAGGAAAAGCTCCCTAGAGAAAAGAAAGAGAAAATTGAGAAAAGTGAAAGAGTGCTGCAGCAAGAAAAATCCTTATTCTTCTTCTTCTTCCTTATGAAGTCATACTGCTGCAAATTTCTGAAAGCTCTCACTGAAAGAGAGAAAGGCCTGCAATCTCCTTCTCACTATAGAAGATAGATTATATTCACTATACTTGTGCTGCTAATCTTCTTGCTAGGAAGAAGATTCCTTCTTGCACAAATTGTTTCTTATTCTTCTTCTTCTTCTTCTTCTTTTTCTTATTCTTATTTCAATTTCAATAGTGTAAAAGAGTTTTAAGAATATCTCTTTAAAAAATTCAGTTGTAGTGGTTCTAAGAGTCTCCTTATCAAAAGAATCAGACTGGTTCTAAGAGTCTCCTTATCAAAAGACTCAGTGCAAGATAGTGAATTCCTACCAAGGGGGTATAAGAGTGGACTACCCAAAGTTGGGGAACCACTATATTTCTTTGTGTTGTGCTGTGATTTTCTTTTTGCTATTTCTTTCTTTGTTTGCTTAATTCTTGCTGGTGTGTGGGAAGCTTAAAACTGTTAATATTATATATATATATTTGATAACTTTGCACAAAATATTTTTAAATCTCTATTCACCCCCCTCTCTAGAGAATTCTAGTGAGGTTAACTGTGCACTTTCACAAATGTTTTAATAAAAAATATAAGAAATATGTAAAGTAAAGAGCACAATAAAACACAAATAATTTTACTTCCACACACTTCAATGCACAAAAAGAATGTACAACAACCAAGGTGTTTTGCACACACAATGCTCATTAAGACTTATCAAGGTACAAAGTAGTACTTGAGGGATCATATATTTTATTTGTAATATTGAGACTAGTGATCCGGTGTACTTAAGAATAAGTGATTTTTTTATTTTGAAAGAAAGTTATGGTTTGCACAAGATACTTTACTATTCTTTCCAAGGTGCTCAACCTCACAACGCTTATTAAGACTTATCAGGAGGTTCAAGTAGTGCTTGGTGGAGTTATCTTTGTCACTTTATTTTATGATTTTTTTGTTTTGTACAAAGTTCTCCGAATACACTTGTTTTGCAAACCAATATAATTTATAAAAACATAACCACTTTTCTTAACTTTTAAAGTGCAAACAAAGGTTGTGTAGGTAAGATACTTGTGCAATTTTAATTCATTGTACTATTACAAAACATACACAAGCATTCTTAGATTAAACACATATGTAGACAATGCCAAAATAAGTGAGTGAATAGCGATCATTATCAAACATAAAACATTTACTCATACTTAAAGGCATGCTAAGCTTAGTTCTACACAACTTTTAAAAGATAATTGATGCACATATTAATAGATATTTCAAAGCATGATGAAGACAATGTTCAAAGTAGTTTGAAAATATGAATCACAACATTGTAGAAAGTCTTAAATGATAGAAGAAATCATTCTTGATTTTCTCAATAAAGTCCATACAGTATTTTTGATATTTTTAATGTTTTATATTTTTGTATTATATTTTTGCATAAAGGAATAGAAATCAAACAAATAACCAAAAATATTTTTTGTAATTTGGCTTTTGTAATTTTGTATTTGGTTTTTCAACAATGAAATATAATTAGAAGTGCAAAAATAAATAGTACATATAGATTAATATATTTTTAATAATTTTTCAAAATTTTAAAAATACTGAAAAACAAATAGGTGCACTACGCCGGCGTTAGCGCTAGCGCGGGAAACAGTACACGATTTTTGATGATTTTGAAATTTTTAATTGTTGATCTTGATTAAGTGTCCTAATAGTAGTTTCATGCTGAAATTTCAGATTTTTTTGGAGATGTCTAGATAGTGCAAATTTCATGAAACATTAGAGATTTTGTATATGACTTTACCAAATAAACTTTGCATGAGATGACATGAATGAACAAATCAAATATGCATGATTTTAGTGATTAACAATCATGTTCATGCACAATAATACCATGGATAAGCCCTAGATGAGAATACCCAGCCTGTATATCTTGGTAAACATATAAAGCCTAACATAGACACAAAAAATCTCTAGTCGACAATGTTAGTATGATAATTTTGAGATTAATGTTATACCAAGGTTTGATAGTGTTTCAACTTATAGACCTAGAGTGGAGTGAAGATTTATTTGATTTGATGTCAAGATGATTCAAAGGTCTAAACTTGAAATAAATCACAATACACACATAATACACCAACCATGGTATGGAATTATAATATCAATTGTCATCAATTAATATATCAATTATAATTCACATAATTGTGATAGAAATAATTGTTTTTTAGAAAACTTTTGATATGACTTATGATATATGATGTTAGAGAATTTTAGCAAAGGACATCAATAGATCATGGTGGTGCATGTGAATTCAATATTCATTATGACGGTAAATTCTTTCAATACATTTTAGTGATTTTCTTTTAATTAAGAATTTTGAATATATATGTGATTTTTGATAGGTGAATAATAGTGATGGTTTAGATCATGTTTGACATCAAGGAACAAAGACAACCATATTGAAAGTTGAGCTTTTATTTAGATCTTGAATTTTCTTTTAGATCAAGTTATTTCACTAAACCACTTGTTGGTGAAGGCTAAGAATCTTAATAGCCTAATAACCGGATTTAATTTGAAATATCTTATAGCAAATTTAGAGTTTGATTCATATGGATAATATAAGATAGAAGCAATGAATATAAGAATAAAAGATAGGTCATCAAAATAAAATATGATTTTGAATTTTGATCAATTTGATTTTATAAACATATTAATCTTTTAAGAGATAAAATCATATTTTTAATACTGTATAGGATGACCATGACATGATAGTTCAAAAGAAATAAGAAAACAAGAAAAATTAAAAGACATGAAAGCATATCATGAAGTAGAACTTTGTATATTTCATTTTGAAAGGATTCTACTTCATGCAATTGATGATACCTAATGAATAAGAGTTTTAGGTATCCAGAGGGGACCATGTGGGATGGTTCCTTTGGGTACCCAAATATAGCGAGATGGCTTTTGGGGAGACAAGTACGAATGGACCCTTTCAAGTGGAGTTAATGTTTCATCTTTAATTTTGGGTCTCCACTCATACTTAGATTTAATATTATAATTTTGCATTGAATTCCATATTCATTAAACTTAGGCTTAAAATAATGATGACATTTGAAATCATTTTTCATAGGAAATTTTTGCATATTTGATTTTACTTTAGGAGATACATAATTTTGTAAATAATGGTGATTTTGATTTAGATTAACAAATCCTTTATGTTCCTTACTCCAATTATTAAACTTAGTTAAGATGTTCATATTCATATTCAACTTGTTTTTAGATATAGTTTGATATTGTGAATTTGTATTTACAATTTTCATAAGCAAGTTGATTTTTTATTTTAATTCATCATTCTTGATCTTTAAATTATGTCTAGCTTTAATATAAGCGATTGTGCTATTTTTAAGAGTGGAAACAATTGAATCAATATGATCTTGATAGTTGTTTCTATATTCATCAAATGTTTCATCCATCTCTTTAATTTCAATTTTATATTCTTTACACTTAGCACAATCATTTTCCAAAGATGAATTTTCTAAACATAATTTTTTATTTTGTTCTTTTATAGAAAGAAGTTCCTTTTCAAGTTCCTTACATTTTTCTTTCAAATCATTAAATTCTATACAAGGTGTAATGTTTTCAACTAAGGAGCCTTGGGTAGAACTAGATAAATTAGAATTTGATTCTTCTTTAATTTTTGCCTTTAAATTTTTATTTTCTAGGCGCAGATGTTTATTAGCATTCTTTAATTTCTTAATTTTACCCTTTGTAGTTTGAAGCAATTGTAATGTAGAAATAGAAGTACAAAATATGGGATTTGATTTCCTTACACTGCTTTCGGGAGAGGCATGATTTGAACATATGATTTCTTTTACATCTTTTTGGCACTCCTCTTCCGAAGATAGTACTTCTTCTTCTTTTCCATTTGATGTGTGCTCCATTAAACCGTCATGAGAGGAGCATTCTTGAAGACTTGTGCAAGCTTGCATATTCTCCGATTCTTGTGATTGTTCCATACCTGTAGAAGGAGAATCATACATTTCTTCAAGAAATTTCCATACTTTGTATGCACTAGAAAAATAGTATATTAATTTTGAAATGTCGTGAGATAAAGCACAGTAAATACTATTTAAAGCTTTTGCATTTAGGTGACGTTCCTTTTTATTTGTTTCATCTGCTGGTCATACTATTGCTATATTCCATGCTTCGTTATTGATACGTTTTTGTCTCTCTCTTTGAAAGAGAGAAGAAAGAGAAGAAAGCTCTTTCTTTCTTTTCGATTCAACCTTGGGCGGACGTTTTCGAAGAGTCCCACGAGTAATTCTACTTTGAGGAATTACCCGTTATCCTATCGAAGGATAGAAGTAACGGACTCTTTCTCTTTCGAAATATCGAGGATTACTCCTCGGCCGCGTCCTCTGAAGGCTAAATGAAAAGATTGAAAAAGGGCTTTATGTTGAAATTAAAATTGAAAGCTTTTTGAAAATATTGTTGCAACAATTTTTTGAGTAGTTGCAACAATTCTTTAAGAGCATTTTAAAACTTCTTTTACCTTGAGCTAGTTGCAACAACCAAAGAGGTGTTGCAACAAATTTTTTAGTGTTTTTAAAAGAGAGTTTTAAAAAGTGCTTTAGAGAGAAAGCTTTTGGGTTTATGTAATTATCCGGACTAAAATCAATAAAGGCAAGTGGACCTTATCGATAGTAGTATAGGATATTTCTTTTGAAATATCAAGGTCGTATTTTTCCAAGGTCGTATCGATTATTTCTACTTCTTAGGAACGCGCTATTATTTTATCGAAAAGAGTTTGAAATTGATTTTTATGATTTTATAGAAAAGTTAGTGACGAAAATGATAACTATCGCGGGCTTGGTGTGCGTTTAGCAAAAACCAAGAAAAGCGATGAAAAGAAAAAGAACGAAAACGTTAATTTAAAAAGTAGTTTTGCTTAGAATTTTTTAGGGTTTTATAAAACGATAATGATAACTATGGCGATAATAAGCGATTGAGCGGGTAGCGGAATTAAGCAAAAAGCAATTATATTAAAAACAAAAGACGCACTAATTGAAAACGCACACACTCAACAGAATTAAAATGAAAGCTATAAATTGTAAAAATTAAAGAAATGCGATCCCTACCCAAATAGGTAGAGGGGAAATAAATGCGTGAGCAAGTCCTATCCAAACGGATAGGCGGGAAATAAATGCGTGAGCAAGTCCTATCCAAACGGATAGGCGGGAAATAAATGCGTGAGCAAGTCCTATCCAAACGGATAGGCGGGAAATAAATGCGTGAGCAAGTCCTATCCAAACGGATAGGCGGGAAATAAATGCGTGATGGAAATGGAAACTATTCGATTACAAAAAAGGCGCAAACTTTATACTCATACACACACCCACTCTACGTTAATGAATTCTAATTAAAATAAAACAAATCTAAACTCATACACTCACACACACAACAATAATGAAACTAAGTTAAAAAGAAAAGAAAATCTACTCTCATACACACACACACACTTACAAAAAAGCAAAAAGAAAGTAAAAAGAACAAATGAAAACAAAACAAAACAAAAAAACTAATTAACCTCCTACACTCACACACACTAATATGAAATCATCTAAAAATTACAACAAAACTAAAAACAAGAAAATTACACTCATACACACACACACCCAAATTAAAATGGACAAAACTAATTGAAATAACAAAATCTAAATTAAAAGAAAAAAACAAAAAAGAGAACACACACACACTTTCACAAGAACAAAGAGAGAGTTACAAAAAATAAGCAAATTTTATTTCATTTTCATCATAAAAAGGGTTACAAAACATGAGAGAGAAAATGCAAAAAGAGAGCTAAAACATGAAAACAGCAAAAATTGGTCCACAATCTTAAGAAAAGGTCTCAAAATTCTGAACCCTTAGACTCAGCTGAATCTGGCTATTTATAGAAAAAAATTTGGAATTACACGCCCTCGGACACGGGCGTGTCTGAGGGCGTGACATGGCTTAGGGTGCGAATAGCCAGAACAGCTGGATCCAGGCAGGTATCTGGAAGGCTTGACCGGCGACTTGGAAGTACACGGGCGTGTTCCAGGGAACACGGGCGTGTTCGATGTCGGCATTGTGCCGTCGGCTGCTGGGCGTGACGGGCGGCGTGTCCTTTAATCTCCTGGAAGGAATTGAGGGTCACGGGCGTGTCTGAAATGTCACGGCCGTGACTTTGATTTTTTGGATGAAATGCTTCAAGTGGCTGGAATCTGGGATGGATATCCAACACGGGCGTGACCATGGTACACGACCTCGGTCACGGGCGTGACCGAGGGAGTGACTTGATGTTTGAGTTGGAAAAAGAACAGAGAAAAGAAAATGTTAGGGATTAGTGGACACGCCCTTGGACACGGGCGTGACCAAGGGCGTGACTTAACAAAATTACAGAAACTTTACAAAATGAAAATAAAACTAAGTTAAAAACAAAAATAACAAAAACAAACATTTTATTCATTAATTTACATATATTATTTAGAAATCTAATTAAAATTATACTAAAAATTATATAGAAAAATGCGTATTTTTACTATTCATCAAACACCCCCATACTTAAGCTTTTGCTATTCCAGAGCAAAAGTAAGGGATACCTATAAGACGTTTAATAATATTTCTAATTTACTAAAGTTTTTATTAAATCAAAAGTAAGATCGAAATAAATTGAGGGTATTTAAAGAGGTAAGTCTAAAACTATGAAAGTAATTTAAAAAGAGCGAAAAAATTTTAGCGAGACTTCTAAAGTTAGCTAAATAGCGTCGATTATTGCAGTCTTTGGTACCTTTTAATTAGAATAGAATTATATAAAACTTTAACCTTTTTTAAGAAAGTTTTTAAGAATAAATAAAGCTTACTAATTATGCTCTCTCAAACTTTTTTAAATTAAAATCTAGGTACAATTTTATTGGCTAAGGGGTAGGGGAAAAAAGGTAGCCTTGGCAAAAAGAAGAGTGCTTGGATTTAGGGGTGACAGATTTTATCCTCTCACCCCACCTTTTTGGTGGCCTTTGCTTTGATTCCCAGCGTTGGTTTACGCGGGAGAATTGAAATCATTTCTAAACTTAACCCAATGCCCGTGTTTACGGAATTATTAAATTTTTTATTCCCATTGACACGGGATTTCTTTTAACAATATTGGGTGCCTGTGTTTACGGAATCTCTTTATTCCCATTGACACAAGATTTCTTTTAAAACTCCTACTTTTATTATTTTTATGCCAAGCTAAGGGGTGTTTATAAGGGGGGTTTCAAGAGAAATTCTAGATTAATAAAAAAAGATTTTTGAGAGCAAGTTTAGTAGATTAAAAACATTCCTAAAGTTTCACAAGTTTAGAGTTAGAATAATTGAATCTAAAGATGGTTTGCCAATATAATACAAAAAGGAATCTATTTAGGGTAAACCCGAGGTAGTGCTAAAAATTTTGTTCTCAAATTAAATTAAGATCGCAAGATTTTCTTTACTACTAAAAATTCCTCGATTTAAATTTTTCAAACTATGAAATAAACAAAATTGTTTTAGCAAATCATAAATAATGAAAAACGCTTAAAGATAAAACTAACCTAGCCTTGGAAATAACAAAAAGCTAAGTAGGGGTTTTATTTTATTTTTGGATTTTTGATAAGTTTTTCATCATTTTTTTTGAAGTTTTTTAAGATATGATATATTTTTTATTTTTCTTTATAACAAAATGCATATATAAATACTAAAAAAAAAGGAAGACAAAAATTAAGAAAAGTAAAAATACATACAAAATATTTTTTATTTTTTTTTTCTAAGAAATTTTTTTTCATCATATATTTTTTGATTTTTTAATTTTGTTAAAAATATGTACATTAATAGAAAAAAAGGAAAAGAAAAGAAAAGAGAGAAGGAAAAACATTTTTGGTGTTATGACAAAATGAATTTTGTTATAACAAATTTTTAAGTACATATTTCATCATTTTTTTGGATTTTGATTTATTATTATAAATAAGGATTTTTATATACAAATAAAAGACATAAACATAAAACATTTATATAAATTTTTTTTTTGTTTTTGTGTGTTTTTTAATTTTTTTCTAAGTTAATTAAAGATTTTTTTGGATTTTTTCTAATATGGGAGGGGCAAAAATAATTACAAAAAGAGGGAAAACACGCCCCCATAATTAAAACCAACATTGTCCTCAATGTTGAAGGTAAGTGTGAGGAACGAAAATATTTACAAAAAAAGGATGAAGATTTTAATTACAAAATAGAAAAAAATATATACAAGGATAGTTACAAAAAAAAACTCCACGAATATATACAAAATTGTTTTTTTTTTTGGGTTTGTTTTAGTTTTTCGAAATGTACAAAACACGAATAGAATACGTATAAAAGAAGTAAAAAAAACATATATTTTTTGGTATGATAAAAATAAATTTTTATCATCTTTTTATGTTATTATTTATATTATATGTATTTTGTTGTTGTTTTGGTTTTAATTTTAAAATATGCATGTTTTAAAATATATCTAAATTTTAAGAAAGATAAAATAAGGTAAAATAAAGAAAAGGCTTTAAGATAAAAACCAAGGAAGAAAGAAGAGAAATAAAAAGGTAAAAACAACGGGGTTTTCTCGTTTCGAAATATCGACAAAAAACCCCTCTCGGGTCTGTCGAGTAATCCTACTTTGAGAAACTTCCTATTGTCTTATCTTAAAATTCCAAAATTCTTTTTGATTTTTGTTTTAAAGTTTTTGCATTATTTTATTTTGTTTTATGTTTCTTTTTTGAAAAAGAATGATAATTTAAAATATGCATAATTATTAATATTATTATTTTTTTTCATTTTGTTTTTATTTTTTATTTTTTATTTATTATTATTATTTATTATTATTATTTTTGTTTAAGTTTTTGTTTTTTTGAGATGAAAATTTATTTCATCATTTTTTTTTTGGTTTTATAAAAAAAAGGAACGTAATTGGATAAATATGGGGGTGCCTCCCACGAGCGCTTTGTTTACCGTCTCGTAGCTTGACTCGTTGGCGGGGTACGATCTTTTTAGAGGTGGGGGAGGGGTATGGAATTTAACTTCCCTCCTAGTTGATCACCCGCGTGGTAGAGTTTTAGTCGGTGACCGTTAACTTTTAAGTCGCCTTTTTCCGGGTGGGTGATAAGGACGGTCCCGTATGGCCAAACCTCTTTCACTTGAAAGGGGCCGGACCAACGGGATTTTAGTTTCCCCGGAAAAAGACGAAGACGTGAATTATATAGGAGGACGAGATCGCCCGGCGCAAATGATTTTGGAAATTTAATTTTTCGGTCGTGGTAAAATTTAGAGCGTTCCTTATAAAATTTATTACTCTCGTAAGCGTTCGCACGCCATTCATCGAGTTCGTTTAATTGGAATTTCTGATTTTCGGCGGTTAAATTATGATCGAGATTTAAGAGTTTTAACGCCCAAAAAGCGCGGTGCTCTAATTCTACGGGCAAATGGTACGCCTTGCCGTAGACTAATCGATAAGGCGTACAACCGATTGCGGTCTTGTACGCCGTACGATATGCCCACAGCGCGTCGTCTAATTTAAGTGCCCAATCCTTCCTATTAGTTGAAACAGTTTTTTCTAATATGCGTTTGATTTCCCGATTTACTACCTCCACTTGGCCGCTCGTTTGGGGGTGATAGGCGGTGGCGAGCTTATGCGTGACGCCATATTTGGTTAATATTTTTGCAAACTGGGCGTTGCAAAAGTGCGTACCCCTATCACTAACTATCGCACGGGGCGTACCGAAGCGAGAAAATAATTTTTTAAGAAATTTGACGACGACTCTTGCATCGTTGGTGGGGAGAGCTTGCGCTTCCGCCCACCTAGATACGTAGTCGACCGCCACTAAAATGTAGCAATTATTATATGAAGGAGGTAGGGGGCCTACGAAATCTATCCCCCATAAATCGAAAATCTCGCATTCTAAATAAAAATTTTGGGGCATCTCGTCTCGACGAGAGATGTTACCCGACCGTTGACAGCTATCGCATGCGCTCACAAAAGTGTGAGCGTCTTTGAAGAGAGCGGGCCAATAAAAGCCCGCCTCCAGCGCCTTCTGCGCGGTCCGGTTGGCTTGATAATGCCCCCCGGCCGGCCCTTCGTGGCAGTGCCGCAAAATTTGCGCACCCTCTTCACTCGAAACGCATCTCCGCACGACTTGGTCCGCGCAGACGCGAAATAAGAAAGGGTCCACCCAAAAGTAATTTTTCAAATCAGAAAAGAATTTCTTCTTTTGCTGTTTTGAAAAGTCTTTCGGGAGCACCCGCGCAACTAAATAGTTGGCGTAGTCTGCGAACCAAGGCGAGGGAGAAGTTTTTAAATTATTTAAAGCTAAAAGACGCTCCTCGGGAAATCGATCATCGATTTCCGGTTCGAAGAGCGCTTCCGCGATTGGGTGTTCTAAACGAGAAAGGTGGTCGGCCGCTAAATTTTCGGCCCCCTTCTTATCGCGGATCTCTAAATCAAATTCTTGTAATAGGAGGATCCATCGAAGAAGGCGGGGCTTAGCGTCCATTTTTTCTAATAAATATTTTAGGGCGGAGTGGTCGGTAAATACTATAATTTTTGAAAGCGTGACGTAGGGCCTAAACTTATCTATGGCGAAGACGACGGCAAGGAGTTCCTTTTCCGTTGTCGTGTAATTAGCCTGTGCGGCCGTGAGCGTGCGGGACGCGTAGTAGATAGGATGAAAATATTTATTAACGCGTTGGCCTAATACGGCCCCTACCGCTATATCACTCGCGTCGCACATAATCTCAAACGGAAGGGTCCAATTGGGCGCCACCAGAATGGGAGAATGGATAAGTTTATTTTTTATGGCATTGAATGCCTCTACGCACGCGTTATCAAAAATAAATGGAGATTCCTTCTCCAGGAGGTGGGTTAGCGGTTTTGTTATTTTGGAAAAGTTTTGAATAAACCGCCTATAGAAACCCGCGTGGCCAAGAAAACTATGGATTGATTTTATATTTGAGGGCGCGGGGAGTTTTTCAATTATTTCGACCTTGGCCTTGTCGACCTCCATCCCTCGTTCAGAAATTTTGTGCCCGAGAACTAAGCCTTCTCAAACCATAAAATTACACTTTTCCCAGTTTAAAACCAGGTTCGTGTCTTCGCATCGTTGGAGGACTCGATCTAAATTTTGGAGGCAGTTTTGGAAGGAGCTTCCAAAAACCGAGAAGTCATCCATAAAGACTTCCATAATATCCTCTACGAGCTCTCCAAAGATCGCCATCATACATCGTTGAAATGTAGCTGGCGCGTTGCAGAGGCCGAATGGCATCCTTCGGTACGCGAAGGTACCGAAGGGGCACATAAAGGTTGTTTTCTCCTGGTCTTCGAGGGAGATAGGAACTTGTAAAAATCCCGATAGACCATCGAGAAAACAATAATAAGGATGACCCGATAGTCGCTCCAAAATTTGATCGATAAACGGTAACGGAAAGTGGTCTTTGCGGGTGGCATCATTTAATTTTCGGTAATCGATGCACACCCTCCAACCCGTAACAGTACGAGTTGGAATTAATTCGTTATATTGATTTGCCACTACCGTTATACCGCCCTTTTTAGGCACGACATGAATGGGACTAACCCACGTGCTGTCGGATATAGGGTAGATAATCCCCGCATCCATTAATTTTATTACTTCAGCCTTAACGACCTCCCGCATATTTGGGTTTAGTCGCCGCTGAGGCTGGATGGTTTTGCGGGAATTATCTTCTAAGAAGATTTTGTGCGTGCAAAAAGAGGGATTTATCCCCCTAATATCGGAAATCTGCCATGCAATTGCATGGCGATGCGTGGACAAAACTTTAACTAATTCGGAGGTTTCCGAATCAGATAAAGAAGACGAAATAATAACCGGGAGTTTTAAGTCCGTGGCGAGAAAAGCGTATTTTAGATGGTCGGGGAGTGGCTTAAGCTCCAAGACCGGGGGTTCTTCGTAAGAAGTTGTTATTTTTAAACTTTTAGAATTAAAAGATTCGAAAGGCGAATCTGGCGGTAACTCGTCCAAAGGGGCGAGGTCCGCCAAATCCGGTTCGTCTAAATTTAAAGCGAGTAATTCATATAGCGAAGAACACTCATCCTCGAACGCGGATTCTAAGTGAAAGCAAGAATCATCGTTCGATAAAGAATTTCGCATCGAGGGATTAATAAGAAGGGTAACTTCGTCGTCCCCTACCCGAAGGAGGAGGCGGCCATTACTCACATCAATTAATGCGCGGGAGGTCGCGAGGAAAGGGCGACCGAGGATAATTAGCACCTCGGCGTCCTCCTCGATGTCGAGGATGATGAAGTCTACCAGAAAGATAAACTTGTCAACCTTGACCAGAACGTCCTCCACTACCCCGATAGGATATTTTATCGAGCGATCCGCAAGTTGGATGCTCATTTTCGTTGGGGTGGGAACTCCCAAATTGAGTTTTTTAAAGAGGGAGAAGGGCATCAAATTGATGCTCGCTCCCAGGTCCGCTAGGGCGTACTTTATTAATAAATTGCCGAATAGGCACGGGATGGAAAACCTTCCCGGGTCGTTTAGTTTTGGCGGCAATTTATTAAGTAGGACCGCCGAGCATTCCGCATTTAAGGAAACACGCGAAATACCCTCGAGCTTCTTTTTATTAGAAAGGAGCTCCTTAAGGTATTTCGCGTATTTCGGCATCTGAGAGAGTGCCTCGCAGAAGGGGACGTTAATTTGAATTTGTTTAAAAATTTGTAAAATCTTTTTGTAATGTTCGTCCTCCTTCTCTTTATTAAGTTTTGCGGGGTACGGAATTTGCGGGCTCGAGACGCCCGGCGCTAATTTTTTTCCGTATCTAATAAAATAAAAGACGAGGGTGCAGGGGTCGGAGGCGAAACAGTTACCTGATGCTCAACCCGCAATGGGGAGTCGACCTCCTTGCCGCTGCGAAGGGTAATGGCGTGGGCATTTTCACGCGGGTTCTGCTCCGAGTTCCCCGGTAGTGCTCCAAGTGGCCGCTCGGAGACCATTTTTGCAAGCTGGCTAACCTGCATTTCTAAATTTTTTAGCGATCCAGTTATATTCCGGATATTTGCGTCGTTGGAAGCCATGTATTTTGCAAAAATCTCCCCGAGCGGAGAAGGTTTTGGAGGAGGAGGCGCAAAACCCTGCTGAAATCCTTGGGGATATCCATGCGGAAATCCTTGCGGGATCGCAGGTGGAGGGCGTTGCGCATTATTAGGGTTACTCCAGGAGAAGTTCGGGTGGCTCCTCCAACCCGGGTTATAGTTATTACTATATGGGTTGAAGGGCGCCCGTACTTGATTGCCCACGTAATCCACCGATTCCTCGCTTAAATTATTGTTATTATTAATATTATTATTAAGATTATTATTATTAAGATTATTAAAATTATTATTATTATTATTTGGATTATTAAAATTATTATTATTATTATTTGGATTATTAAAATTATTATTATTATTATTAGGATTATTAGCCCAAGCGGGAGTGGAGGAGGAAGCAGTCATCTCCGCCACTTGCTTACTTAGCCGCTCTACCTGCGAGGCTAAGTGAGTAGTGGCATCCACTTCGAAAATACTGATGAGTCCTGATCATATACACTTTTATGGACTCATCTGGGCTATTTTTCAGTCATTTTACCGCACTTTAGCCTTGTTATTGTTTATATTTGATATTCCATTCTAGGTGCACCTCTAGGCCCTATTTGGTGTAAATTCGTATCTTTCTTCGTTATTAGTTTTCTTGTGCTGATTAAGTTCCACTTTCAGTGGCTAGACTGGTGTCGTATGCTGGAACAGGAGTCGTGCAGGTATTCCCGGTACAATTCTGTACAGGAACACTGCGCACGATCACTGGTTCTATTGCGCACGACCACTGGTCGTGCGCCACTGATCGTGTGCACTTAACCCTTTTTTCATGAGTTCTGTTTGGTGCAGTGCGCATGACCATCTACGCTAGTGCGCACGACCATCGGTCGTGCGCCACTGTTCGTGCGCGCTTATCATCAATTTCATGAGTTCTGTTTCAACCAGTGCGCACGACCACCTACGATAGTGCGCACGACCACCGGTCGTGTGCCACTGGTCGTGCGAACATGTTATTTCATAATTTCTGTCTTTGCAGGTTCCGTCCAGGCAGAGCGCACGATCACCGAATTCTAGTGCGCACGACCACTGGTCGTGCGCCACTGACCGTGCGCACTGTTTAATTCTAGCGCCTATAAATTCCGCTGCTCGCGATTTAGGTCAGATCCATCGTCTTCTTCCGCCGTTTCCTGCTCCGCTCCGCCCAGTTTTGCCCCTCCACCGTCGCCCACCATCTAGAGGTGCTCCGGGCTTGTTCTTCACGCCAATCTTGAGCCGGAGTTTCCTCTCGGCCTCCTCCTTCATCCAAGAGCTTCAAAGAGAGATCTAGCCGCCATCTCCATCGAGCAAGAGGAAGTTTGCAACCTCTACCGGATCGTGACACGAAGAAGACGGGTCCATTGGAGATTCGTGACAGCTCTCTCTACCCCGGACGTAGTTGCGGACCGAGCTTGGACGCGGATTGACAACCCGGCGATTCCAACCGTGAATCTCCAACGAGCCTTCGGATTCGGTCGATTTCTTGCCTTGTTCTCCTCTTATTGATTGTTGTAATAGTTAGATCTTTTGTATTTTGATGAAGAACACTATAGACCTTGCTATTTAAAGTTATTTCATGTCTATGTGAAATACCCTTTTTGTTTATTTGTGTGCTTGAGGTGCGCCCCATTCCATCCCCCATCCCGCCGTCATGTTCGTGTGCCGCACTAGCAATTGCTAGTGGCGTGCTTGTCGAAGAGGTGCTTGCGACCCTCAATCCGCTAGCCTACTCGTCCATCCGCCTACCGAAGCGTGGCATCGCGGCCCGTATTCCATCCCGCCTAACGAAGCAGTGCGCTCAAGGCCTGCACAGTTCAATTCCGCTTGCCTACTCGTCCATCCGCCCTTTCGACGCAGCGCGCTCAAGGCCTGCCTAGTCTCCATCCCGCCAAGCGAAGCATTGCATAGCGGCATTGCATAGGAGTAGTTGATAGCTTTTATTTTATTTTCCAAAAGCCAACCCAACTCCCCCGCATTCCATCTGATTTAAGGACTTCAATCTCAAGTCCTTCCTCGAAACCTAACTCCACCTTACTGTGTTCCTCAAGAGACCGACACTCGGGGATTTTCCCCATTATGATTACTTGCGCGACCGGTGCACTTGCCGAATCATCGCATCAAGTTTTTGGCGCCGTTGCCGGGGAACACAGTCGTGTGAGTTTTCTTGAGAGGGAGACAAGAGATAGAGGTTCTTTCTTTGTGAATAGCCGCATTATTATTTTTGTTTGCCTTTTAATCTTCTGTTGTTTGTTTTTATTTCTTTCCCCCCTATTTTGAAGTTTTAGGCAAGTTTTATTCAAGGAGTTTTTTTTAGTTGTGTAGATTCCCTTGCAAAGAATTTCAGTTTCATTGTATCTGCTCTTTTATTGATAATGTCGTCATGGGATATTTCACCTAGCTTTAATGACAAGATGGTTTATTATTTGGACCAAATGAATGAGTTAAATGCTAGGCAGTGTAGGAACATTGTTTGCTTGTTGGGTCGAGGAGAGGGTCATGAATTGAAGGACTGTCCGCGTCTTTTCAATCCTGACTGCCGCTCCTCCACTCATGACGACATTGTCCCTATCATTCATTCTTTACCCATGGAGGCAATTGTGCCCTCTACCCCTGAGCTTGTCTCGTGCATGGACTCCTCACTCCCTGTTTATGGCTTCACTCCCAGTGATGATGATCACTCATCTGTTAGCCAACAAGGAGAGGAATGGGAGCTCCTAGATGCACCTGAGTCTGATGAGGAAAGTATTCTTTCCATCGGGGAGGCTTTAGCAGATCTTTTTGCGGAGGAACCAAATCTTTGTGTTCCTCCAGTTTCTTTGCGAGATTTTTCTGCACACAATTTTTATGATCCTATCAAAGTGAAGGAGTGGGGTGATGCTTCTGACTTGGAGGGTGCTCCAAAGTGGGATGAGGATGTCATTTTCCCTGATGGGGAGAATGAATACTTTGAACACGATGATGCACCTCGGTGGGATGAGGAGGATACTCTCTCTGATGAGGAGGTTTGCCCTTCTTCATGGGACGAGGAGGTCCGAACCACCACTGAAGCCCCTGAGTTGTCAAGTTCCCCTCGCTATGATATTTACGATGATGATAGTGATCTACCCTTGGATCTTGCTGGGAGTGAAACCGGGATCACTCCCCAGATTGTTGATGATTTACGTTTTTCTTCTCGTTTCTTTCTGGACCCCCCTTCTTCTTCCGAGCCTGTGCAGGTTGAATCTTCACAGGTACTTCAGGAGGACTTGGAGCGTTTTGCTCAAGTCAATGATGAGAGCATCCTCTCATGTGAGGAGGCTTATTCCCCCTCTGTAGAGGAAGCTCCACTCATTGCCTTCTCCTCCTGCAGACCTGTTGCAGACGATACCTTGCTGGGCAAGGATAGTTTTGGTAAGATGAGTGAGGACCAGGCCTCCTCCTCTTCTTACTTTCTTTTCCCTCTACCTGTGATGGGCAGGTTTTATTTATATTTAGGTAGAGGGGTGACTGCCTTATCTCCGTATCGGTACCAGCTACCGAAACGGATAATGGAGCAGTTACCTGTGCATTTTCTTTTTCATAGGCCCATTAGCTAGAACCGTTTTAATTTAGAATAAGTCGTGCTGGGATGACAATAACCCCAGTAGTTATCTTTCTTCTCTGCATTTTTATTTCATCTAATCATGTTTAGTTAGTAATATTTCTTTTCAGTTTTCTATTTTCTTTTGTTTTTTGCGGAGCTAACCCCTGCAGGTATCTTATTCTGGATGGCGGATGCTGCTGCTCATTTCAGCTTAAACGCCAATCTTCTGGTATGCTCACTTGCTGAGCATTGGGTACTCTCTTCCCCGAGCCTTTTCTTATTTTCATATCATATATATTATGCGGATTGTTTAGTCTAAGTCTGGGGGAGAGTAGTTTTGTTTACCCGCTCACGTGCACTATCGCACTGCATGCTAGAAGATTTCATTTAAATGTTTTGTTTAATTTCATTGCACACCACAGCACCCACATGAGCGCGTGCTTATCTATTTGTTTTGTTCTGAACAAACTATCTTGGTTAGGAATGTGAATTGGGATGATAGCTTAGGAATTACTATTGGGAGCGCAATGTTGACTCGAGCAGTGTTCTAGTCGCATCCGCGTGCTACAATAGAATTTGAGTAAAATTAGATTATTTCTATGCTTTTAATTTATGATTAGTATTTTTGCGTAGTTTTAGATTTATTCTACTCAAGTGGTGAATGTGAATGAAATTGGTGATAGCCCGGTGTTGTGTGTATACGAGCGCTAGTTGTGTGTTGCTCGAGTCGGGAGGAAGGTTTACCTTTCTCGTGGGCTAAGAACTTGCCCCAAGCGACTCTTGAAGCATGGGTGCGGGCGATTCGTTGAGATAAATGTGATATAGGCCACCTTTTGGCTAGATTGAGCCTTCGCTTTCCATATCCTATTCGCTCACCTTTGCTTCCCAACACTTGTGCCTACCACTCCCTTTGTTCAGCTCCTCCCCCATACACCAAGGCCTAAAGCTTATCCCACTGTCGCAACCAAGTATATGTTATCTGCACTCATGTTTTAGATTTGGTGTGATGTTTGGAATTGTCGTGTTGTGAAGGAGAAATAAACTCTATTTGCTGATTTTGAATCAACCGGAGGATAAGAAAAAGAAAAAGAAAAATATGGTATTGACATAAAAATCTGAAAAAAGTGTATTGAAAAGTTATCCTCCCGAGCGTTTTAGAAAATCTGTTGGTATTTGTGGAGTAGGACGTGTGCACACCTAGTTTTCACAATAAGTCTGGGGGTGTGTCACACGAGCTTTGTTTTTGGTTTTGCTTGGTGCAGCGTCCCGTTGACTCATGTTGGTTGCGTAGCCTTCGTTTTTACCTTTGATTATCATACCGCAACCCAAGCCCCAATATAATCCTAAAAGTCCTATTGATTTATCTCGCGAGTTTGCTAGCGCTGTGGAGAGAGTGTGACCGGGCAAGCGTATGGTTCCCGACGTTGATGGATTTCAGCGGAGTTATTCCCGAACCCCGATCTTTTGCAACACCCTCCTTAGTGGCTTATTACTTTCACACCGGACATGATCATCAAATTCTTCACAATTCACCAACTGAGTATTGATAAATCTTTATTTACGCTCTAGTACTTTCGTAAATTAGTTAGCATAGTTAGAATCTCTTTTTACGAAATCTCTATTTGCATGCTTTTGTTACTTCGCATTGTACTCCCTTGCGTAATTTTCTTTGCTAACTACCTTTTTCACACTCCACCGGATTCGTTTGCTCGGGACGCGCAAACAGTTAAGTCTGGGGGTGTGATGAGTCCTGATCATATACACTTTTATGGACTCATCTGGGCCATTTTTCAGTCATTTCACCGCACTTTAGCCCTGTTATTGTTTATATTTGATATTCCATGCTAGGTGCACCTCTAGGCCCTATTTGGTGTAAATTCGTATCTTTCTTCGTTATTAGTTTTCTTGTGCTGATTAAGTTCCACTTTCAGTGGCTAGACTGGTGTCGTATGCTGGAACAGGAGTCGTGCAGGTATTCCCGGTACAATTCTGTACAGGAACACTGCGCACGATCACTGGTTCTATTGCGCACGACCACTGGTCGTGCGCCACTGATCGTGTGCACTTAACCCTTTTTTCATGAGTTCTGTTTGGTGCAGTGCGCACGACCATCTACGCTAGTGCGCACGACCACCGGTCGTGCGCCACTGTTCGTGCGCGCTTATCATCAATTTCATGAGTTCTGTTTCAACCAGTGCGCACGACCACCTACGATAGTGCGCACGACCACCGGTCGTGCGCCACTGGTCGTGCGAACATGTTATTTCATAATTTCTGTCTTTGCAGGTTCCGTCCAGGCAGAGCGCACGATCACCGAATTCTAGTGCGCACGACAACTGGTCGTGCGCCACTGACCGTGCGCACTGTTTAATTCCAGCGCCTATAAATTCTGCTGCTCGCGATTTAGGTCAGATCCATCGTCTTCTTCCGCCGTTTCCTGCTCCGCTCCGCCCAGTTTCGCCCCTCCACCGTCGCCCACCATCTAGAGGTGCTCCGGGCTTGTTCTTCACGCCAATCTTGAGCCGGAGTTTCCTCTCGGCCTCCTCCTTCATCCAAGAGCTTCAAAGAGAGATCTAGCCGCCATCTCCATCGAGCAAGAGGAAGTTTGCAACCTCTACCGGATCGTGACACGAAGAAGACGGGTCCATTGGAGATTCGTGACAGCTCTCTCTACCCCAGACGTAGTTGCGGACCGAGCTTGGACGCGGATTGACAACCCGGCGATTCCAACCGTGAATCTCCAACGAGCCTTCGGATTCGGTCGATTTCTTGCCTTGTTCTCCTCTTATTGATTGTTGTAATAGTTAGATCTTTTGTATTTTGATGAAGAACACTATAGACCTTGCTATTTAAAGTTATTTCATGTCTATGTGAAATACCCTTTTTGTTTATTTGTGTGCTTGAGGTGCGCCCCATTCCATCCCCCATCCCGCCGTCACGTTCGTGTGCCGCACTAGCAATTGCTAGTGGCGTGCTTGTCGAAGAGGTGCTTGCGACCCTCAATCCGCTAGCCTACTCGTCCATCCGCCTACCGAAGCGTGGCATCGCGGCCCGTATTCCATCCCGCCTAACGAAGCAGTGCGCTCAAGGCCTGCACAGTTCGATTCTGCTTGCCTACTCGTCTATCCGCCCTTTCGACGCAGCGCGCTCAAGGCCTGCCTAGTCTCCATCCCGCCAAGCGAAGCATTGCATAGCAGCATTGCATAGGAGTAGTTGATAGCTTTTATTTTATTTTCCAAAAGCCAACCCAACTCCCCCGCATTCCATCTGATTTAAGGACTTCAATCTCAAGTCCTTCCTCGAAACCTAACTCCACCTTACTGTGTTCCTCAAGAGACCGACACTCGGGGATTTTCCCCATTATTATTACTTGCGCGACCGGTGCACTTGCCTAATCATCGCATCAAATACCAGCCGGTTTAGGAGGACGCGACCTTGGCACGTTCCATTGGTACGCGTTCATGGCCATTTCTTCGATCAGAGCTTGAGCGGCCTCCGGGGTTTTGTTGTTTAACGTTCCCCCGGCGGCTGCGTCGATCATCTGTCTCGTTGAGAAATTCAAGCTATTATAGAACGTTTGTACCTGAAGCCAAGTTGGTAGCGCGTGATGAGGACACCTACGCAAATATTCTTTAAAACGTTCCCAAGTCTCGTAGAGAGACTCGGAATCGAATTGAATGAAGGATGCGATATCGGTGCGTAATTTAGCGGTTTTTGACGGAGGAAAATATTTAGTTAGAAAATTCTCCGTCAATTCGGCCCACGTGGTTATGGACCCTCTCGGAAGAGAAGTCAACCACGATTTCGCCTTTGTCCGCAGGGAAAAGGGAAATAAGCGCAAGCGAATGGCGTCATCGCTGACGCCATTAATCTTGAAGGTGTCGCAAATTTCTAAAAAATTATTAAGGTGTTGGTTTGGGTCCTCATCTGGCAAACCGTCGAACTGAATCGACTGTTGTACCATTTGAATTATACTGGATTTGATTTCGAAATTATTATTAGCTATAGCGGGGCGGGTGACGCTCGATCCTGTATCCTCTAAATTTGGCCTAGCATAATAGGCCATGGTCCTCGGTGGGGCCGCATTTAGATTAGGATCGCCCATCACGCCTATATGTATATCGCCGACGGATTCTTCGGGATCTATTTGTAGATTTTGATTACGAGATCGGCGGCGCTCGAGAAGCGTGCGCTCGATTTCGGGATCAAAAGGTAAAATTGGATTATCCGAAGATTCTCCTCGGGTCATACACTATTCTTTAATTAAATTTTTTTTTGAAGAGTTTTTTTTTCTTTTATAGATTTTTTTTGATGTTTTTGTTTTAGAAATATTTTTACAAAGATGAAAAAGAAAGGAAAATAAGTAAAAGAGAATAATATATTTTTTGGGTTTTTCTTTACTTAAGTAAAATATATAAATATATATATTTTTTTTGGGTTTGATTATTTTGTGGGGCTTTTATATGAAAATATATGTAGCTATATTCGAAAATATATGTAAAAAGGAAAATTGAAAAATATATGTATATATATTTTTTTGATTTTTCTTTACTTAGATAGTATATTTTTTTAGTTTTTGGTTTTTTAGATAGAAAAAGAGATGAAATATAAGATAAAATTAATAGCGTTTCCTATTTCAAAATAACGACACAAGTCCCCGGCAACGGCGCCAAAAACTTGATACGTTTTTGTCTCTCTCTTTGAAAGAGAGAAGAAAGAGAAGAAAGCTCTTTCTTTCTTTTCGATTCAACCTTGGGCGGACGTTTTCGAAGAGTCCCGCGAGTAATTCTACTTTGAGGAATTACCCGTTATCCTATTGAAGGATAGAAGTAACGGACTCTTTCTCTTTCGAAATATCGAGGATTACTCCTCGGCCGCGTCCTCTGAAGGCTAAATGAAAAGATTAAAAAGGGCTTTATGTTGAAATTAAAATTGAAAGCTTTTTGAAAATATTGTTGCAACAATTTTTTGAGTAGTTGCAACAATTCTTTAAGAGCGTTTTAAAACTTCTTTTACCTTGAGCTAGTTGCAACAACCAAAGAGGTGTTGCAACAATTTTTTTAGTATTTTTAAAAGAGAGTTTTAAAAAGTGCTTTAGAGAGAAAGCTTTTGGGTTTATGTAATTATCCGGACTAAAATCAATAAAGGCAAGTGGACCTTATTGATAGTAGTATAGCATATTTCTTTTGAAATATCAAGGTCATATTTTTCCAAGGTCGTATCGATTATTTCTACTTCTTAGGAACGCGCTATTATTTTATCGAAAAGAGTTTGAAATTGATTTTTATGATTTTATAGAAAAGTTGGTGACGAAAATGATAACTATCGCGGGCTTGGTGTGCGTTTAGCAAAAACCAAGAAAAGCGATGAAAAGAAAAAGAACGAAAACGTTAATTTAAAAAGTAGTTTTGCTTAGAATTTTTTAGGGTTTTATAAAACGATAATGATAACTACGGCGATAATAAGCGATTGAGCGGGTAGCGGAATTAAGCAAAAAACAATTATATTAAAAACAAAAGACGCACTAATTGAAAACGCACACACTCTACAGAATTAAAATGAAAGCTGTAAATTGCAGAAATTAAAGAAATGCGATCCCTACCCAAATAGGTAGAGGGGAAATAAATGCGTGAGCAAGTCCTATCCAAACGGATAGGCGGGAAATAAATGCGTGAGCAAGTCCTATCCAAACGGATAGGTGGGAAATAAATGCGTGAGCAAGTCCTATCCAAATGGATAGGCGGGAAATAAATGCGTGAGCAAGTCCTATCCAAACGGATAGGCGGGAAATAAATGCGTGACGGAAATGGAAACTATTCGATTACAAAAAAGGCGCAAACTTTATACTCATACACACACCCACTCTATGTTAATGAAATCTAATTAAAATAAAACAAATCTAAACTCATACACTCACACACACAACAATAATGAAACTAAGTTAAGAAGAAAAGAAAATCTACTCTCATACACACACACACACTTACAAAAAAGCAAAAAGAAAGTAAAAAGAACAAATGAAAACAAAACAAAATAAAAAAACTAATTAACCTCCTACACTCACACACACTAATATGAAATCATCTAAAAATTACAACAAAACTAAAAACAAGAAAATTACACTCATACACACACATACCCAAATTAAAATGGACAAAACTAATTGAAATAACAAAATCTAAATTAAAAGAAAAAAAACAAAAAGAGAACACACACACACTTTCACAAGAACAAAGAGAGAGTTACAAAAAACAAGCAAATTTTATTTCATTTTCATCATAAAAAGGGTTACAAAACATGAGAGAGAAAATGCAAAAAGAGAGCTAAAACATGAAAACAGCAAAAATTGGTCCACAATCTTAAGAAAAGGTCTCAAAATTCTGAACCCTTAGACTCAGCTGAATCTGGCTATTTATAGAAAAAAATTTGGAATTACACGCCCTCGGACACGGGCGTGTCTGAGGGCGTGACATGGCTTGGGGTGCGAATAGCCAGAACAGCTGGATCCAGGCAGGTATCTGGAAGGCTTGACCGGCGACTTGGAAGTACACGGGCGTGTTCCAGGGAACACGGGCGTGTTCGATGTCGGCATTGTGCTGTCGGCTGCTGGGCGTGACGGGCGGCGTGTCCTTTGTTTTTCTGGAAGGAATTGAGGGTCACGGGCGTGTCTGAAATGTCACGGCCGTGACTTTGATTTTTTTGGATGAAATGCTTCAAGTGGCTGGAATCTGGGATGGATATCCAACACGGGCTTGACCATGGTACACGGCCTCGGTCACGGGCGTGACCGAGGGCGTGACTTGATGTTTGAGTTGGAAAAAAACAAAGAAAAGAAAATGTTAGGGATTAGTGGACACGCCCTTGGACACGGGCGTGACCAAGGGCGTGACTTAACAAAATTACAGAAACTTTACAAAATGAAAATAAAACTAAGTTAAAAACAAAAATAACAAAAACAAACATTTTATTCATTAATTTACATATATTATTTAGAAATCTAATTAAAATTATACTAAAAATTATATAGAAAAATGCGTATTTTTACTATTCATCAGTTATCTAAATTTTTAATAAACTTTTCCATTAAAAATTTCCACCCTTTATAATTTCTTCCTTCGAATAAATGTGGTTTAAGAGATTTTTCCTCTTCATAAAAATTTACCCCACTAATTGAAGCGAGATCATGAGACGCCATTATTCCTGGTTGTTAAGTCGATTGGAATAAAACCTCCCTCTGATACCACTTGTTGGATCGGTAGACGCCCTTAGAAGGGGGGGGGGGTGAATAAAGGTTTTCAAAAACTTATATTATATTTTGTAATACTTGAAATAATAAGAGATCAAAATAGTGATTTTGAATAAAGATCTAAATTGTTTTATAATAAAAGAGATGACAATAAACAATTTAGAGAAATGAAGAACAAATCATTTTTATTACAAAAGGAGAGACATGATTACTATTAATAAAAATGATTACAAAATTTTGATTTCAATGACGCTAGAAATCAAAGCGAAATATGAAAGACTCCTTTTGTTTTCTATACCGACTCGTATCCCCACGAACTGGTTGGCTTTAGCCGATCCTTCCCCGGATACGACCTCAAGCCGCTCTAGCCAACCCTTCCCTGGATAAGGCCTCGAGCACCCCCTAGACCTACACCCGAGACCTAGTCGCCAACACGAGGCGAATTTCTGCCCTAAGTCCTACCCAGACCTAGTCGCCAACACGAGGCGAGTTTACTAAATGATTACAAGAAAGGATGTGAAATAAAAAGACAATAATATAAAAACTCCCTCAATGTGGATCTCTTGGAGAAGTAGACAAAGACGCAGAGTATGATCGTAGTTGATGCGTTCTTTCATCACGATGATGACGCGTGTTGAAATCTTCTCTACAGATCTCCTTTAGCCTTTATAGTTTTGTGGGAGTATCTCTCTGAAACTTCCTCTCTATGCTGTGGCACGAAGCTCTAGAATTTTGGAACTCAAGAGGATTAATCAAGACGGAACCAAGAGGTCCTTTGTATAGACTTAGCGCTAGCGCATGCGCTAGTGCTACCGCCGGCGCTATCCCATATTAGGACATATTCTGCGCGACAGAATCTTCAATCGGAGGAAACATTTCTCTCTTGCCTACCGTGCTCCTCGCTATCGCCTGCGCTATCGGATATCGCCTGGCGCTATCTCCTTCTATAAGTTCTCCCAGCATTTGCACTTAAGCCAATATTTCGTCGAACGAGATTTCGTCGAACGCCGCTAAGAGTTTGTCGAACAAAATTTTGTCGAACTCAATTCGTCGATCAGGCTTCAATATTCGACGAACTCAATTTCGCCGACCAGAGTTCGTCGAGCGGGCTTCAACATTCGTCGACCGGAAATTCATCGAACCGGCTTCAACATTCGTCGAACGACAGCTAGCGCCTGCGTTAGGACTACCGCCAGCGCTAGTATGAGATTTGGATTTGATGGCTCAACTTTGGGGGAAACCTTCTTATGTAATCCTTGAGTCATGTGGACTTTGTTATCCTGCACACTTAAACACACAAGATCAAATACACATAGGATTTGTTATTCTCAAACCTAGGAGATGCGGAAGTTTATGTTCCAACATAACCCACCCCCGACACGATGCGGTAGGGCGACCTTCGGTCTCATCTAGGCGGGCTTCGCCCGCCTCCGCATGGTCTTCGCCCGCCTCCGCGTGGTTTTCGCCCGTGCTCGATGCGTTTGTGGGCTGCGTCCGCAACATATACATATGAGTACTTGAAATGACTGTAAAAAAACATACATCAATATTACAATATTTATTTTGTAAAAAAATATACGTATATATTTAAAAATTATTTTCTCTCTCTCCCTCTCCGCCGCACTCTCTCCCCCTCTCTCCTCTCTCTCTATCTCTCTCTTCATTTTTAAACCACGGCGGCTCGGGATTTCAGCAAGAGGGAAGGAGGAGGATTTGCCTTGAATTGCTATTCACAGTCCAGCATCAGGATTAGATCTTCAGATCGAATGGACAGGATTTGTTTGATGGATTTTAAATGCATGGAATTAAAAAGTCATCCATAATTCTTTATAGATTATATATATATATATATGTAGCTTGCACTGACTTCTCATAAGCTTATTCACTAGGGCAAACTCTCGGGACAAGGAACCTCACTCTTTATTGTGGAAAACTAGAATAGACCCTCGAGCTGCAGCGAGGAGGTCCCGCCACACACCCGGAAGATCTTAGGGAGTTTCCCCTCTTAAGCCAAATGCTGAGTCGGGCACCTTGGAGAGAACAAGAGGATTCTTGACCACCTACCCGGAAACCACGACGAGCAGCAAATATGAACCCTCATGCCAACCAAAGCTAGCTAGAGAGAGAAACAAGTGAGAGATTCTCTCTAAAGGTGCCGTTGGGGGTTTATTTATAGTTTTCTCAAACGGTCTGTGGATAGCTGAATCTCGCCTTTTGGTTTCACTAAAAGCAACCCAAATTGGTCTACCAACAGCGGAATCCCACTGTTAGGAATGGCTAAATGCATGCCAACACAAAAGATCCTAAAAAGAGGATTTCCCCTAGGAGGCGAGCACACTTCACTCAGGGCGTGCTCGCTTTGGGCGGTGAGTACCCAGCGATGTTGGGTACTCGCGACCTACCAGAAACATTATTCGGAAAAACTCCTTGGATTTAACTTGACAAATTAACTAAAGTGTTTTTATCTCTTAGGTTTTATTACTCATTGTATAATGAGGGTAATTTGGTCATTAGATGTCTTAGGATGTCACACTCAACTTAGAGTGTCAAGACCAGGACAGGACAAACACAATCTGAGTTGAATTAATATTTGCGTCGAATACAAGTCGACGCAACTTTGAATTGATGTCGACGCAACTCAGATTAGAAATCCAAACAACTCAACCTCACAGTCGAAGTAGATCAAGTCGATGCTACGTCAAAAGGAAATTGACGTAGATGAAATGGGCATGTCAAAGTAATCTTAGAAGTCGACGCAACTTCGACTTCAACTTAACACAGAAGGAAGAGTCTGTCGAAGCCATCTGAAGCCGACGCAACTTCGACAACAATTCGACGCAGACGATGAAGTTCGAAATCAAGTTTCAACTCGACGGTTACGTCGATATGTAATCGACGTAACGTCGACATCATAGTTCAATCAGAGCAAGAAGGAATTCAAAGCTGCTCTTACAAGAACTCGAAGGTGCGTCGATAAGAGAGAAGGTGAAATCGACACAACGTCGAATGCAGTCTGAAAAGGAAACTTTTCAGCTGTCCTTTTTAGAACTCTCTCTCAAGGCCCACGACACTGAAGACTGTTATACAACGGCTCGTTTATTGCTTCAAATGGAAAGGAGCATTCAAGATGATAGGGAAAGCATTCTTGGATTGAAATCAAACAGCTGGTAGACGGGTCGTGAACAAAAGAGGAAAGGAAGAGAAATTGTCCATGTCTATGGCTTTTCAGGACAACCCAGAAGAGGAAAGAAATTCAAAAATCAATCATGGGCAATAAATAGAAAGATAGAAGAGAGAACAAGAGAGAGCATTCATTACTATCTCCCACAGCTTGTCGATTGGGGTTTTTCATCTTCTTCTTCTTCCTCCTCCTGGAACCCTAACAAGACATTGAAAAAGAATTGCTCTCTCTCAAAACAGAAAAACTGAAGGCTGCTCTTCATCAACATCTCATATCAGCCAGATTGCAAACAGAAGAAAGTAAAAAGGACTTGAAGTATATAACCCTTGCAAATCATCACAATCATAAGCAATGGTTCATCATTAGCAGATCCATTGAAAGGAAAAATAGAAGCTGAAAGCTTCTACAGAATTCTGAAAATAGAATTCTTCTTCTTCTTCTTCCTTCTCCTATTTCTCCAATTGTAGAGAGTTTTAAGAATCCCTTTTCCAAAGGAATTAGTGGTTCAAGATCTCTTTATGAAAAGATCTGAGTGGTTCAAGATCTCCTTATCAAAAGATATGTGTTTTTAGAGTCTCCTTATCAAAAGACTCAGGCACAGGTTATGTCATCCTACCAGGGAGGTAGAAGTGAGTACTACCCACATTTTTGGGAACCTCTATAAAAATCCCTGTGTCTTTGCTGTGATTTTTTGTGGTGTCCCACCTATAGTTTATAATTTCCTTTTTGCTTTATATTTACATCACTTATTTATTCTGTGTTGGTTTTGTTCAGTGCATAATACCTTAGTATTTTTATTGTATGTATAGTTAGGGTAGAAAAGGTTTTAAATCTCTATTCACACCCCCCCCCCCCCCCCCCCCCCCCCTCTACAGAATTCTCAGAGGCACACTGTGCACTTTCTATTGGTATCAGAGAGAGGTTGATCATTAAATGGTTAACACCTTGATCAAAAGATCTTCTGCCCTCATTTGTTTATTTTAAAGTTAATTAAAACCTTTCAAAATATAATGAGTTCTAAGGATTATGCCTCAACAAGACCTCCAGTGTGTAATTTGAATAAGTTCACCCTCTGGAAGGCCATAATAATGTTTTATATGAACTCTATTGATGAGGACATTTTTGATGTTATCATTTTAGGTCCTCTAGCCCCATAAAAGAAAGATGTCAGTGGATCTTCAACACAGAAACTTGTTGTTGGGAACAGTGCCCAACAATATTCCTGATTTGAAGAAGTGCCCAGCTCAATGATAAGTGCAAGCTGTATTTAATGCTCCATCTAGCTCATGCTTGCAGAGATCGACAAATGTCAAGTACTTTAACTATTTCTGAAAGTACTATATATATCGTCAAGAAGAATAAGATTCGTCGAACGCAGAAGGGAGTTCGTCGAACGCAGAATGGAGTTCGTCGAATGCATAATGGAGATCGTCGAACTCAGAAGGAAGATCAACGACCGCTGATAGTTGGCATGTTCGTCGAACGCATAAGCAAGATCGTCGAACTAAGAAGGAAAATCGTCGACCGCTGAGACTCGGCAAGATCGTCGAACGCAGAGAAGACGCAGTATCGTCGACTTCTTCAAAGTGGCCTTGACGTCGAGAAAGAATAAACATCATTGTGAAGAAGCCTTGTCGCTGAAAAGGCTAAGTATGACTGATGGCATTGAACATCGCCGTAAAGAAGGAATGTCGTCGAGAAGACTGAAGAAGGACAACTGAAGACTAGCAATTGGTGAAGTATGATCTGTCGACATGGTATCACTCATGTCGTCGAGAGAACAACATGAATACGCCGAAAATCTACAAGAAGGAAGATCACGACGACACAGTCAGAGATAACATATCGTCGTATATGAAGAATATCTCGTATCGTCGAGAAAAGAGGCAGAAGCAAGAATATCTGAAGCTTTATCAAGGCGTAAGGGTTCGACAAAGTCCTGTCGTCGAGATATTGTTCATGACGTTGTAACGATGGAAATATCGTCGAGACAGAATTCAAATGTTGCGGACGCGCTGTCAGCATTTAATGTCGCCGCCTGATTATCCAATCAGCGCGTGCTCTTATGGAATGGGTGTCTGACATTAAAGGATGTCACATGTTACCGTTATGCGGCTCATCTGTCCTATAAAAGGGAACAGTGATGCCCTAGAAAACAACCAAGGAGAAAAGAGAAAAAGAACGAGAAAGTATCCCGCCGCTCTTCAATAGAACAATATATTCAGCGGAGAAGAAGAAAGAGAACGAGATTCAAGAGTTCTCAGAAGAATCAGTCATCTTCATCGACTGAAAAGAGAAGCCGATCTTCATCAGGCAAAGAGTATAGATTTAAGAAGAACCGTGCGCTCAATATCTGATTCAGAAGCATCTTCTTCAATCTCAAGGATCCGATCTTCAACAGGCTAAAGATGCCAATCTTCATCCGGCAGAAGTAACAGTTTTATTACTGTAATCTCTTGTAAAGGCTTGCGGGCCTATTTGTCTAGCTTGAGGGCTGGAGAGCTGTGAGGCTTGAGAGCCAGGGCAGTGGACTTGCGGGTCCGACACCGTCTAGCTTGCGGGCTGGAGAGCTGTGAGGCTTGAGGGCCAGGGCAGTGCACTTGCGGGTGCGATTTGTCGAGCTTGCGGGCTCGGGGGCAGTAGGGGCTTGCGGGCCTAGTCTGTTGGGACTTGCGGGTCCGTGTTGTAGGGCTTGAGGGCCTGAGTGTCAAGCTTACGGGCTCGGGGGTAGTAGGGGCTTGCGGGCCTAGACAATTGGGACATGCGGGTCCGAGTTGTAAGGCTTGCGGGTCTGAGTTGTAAGGCTTGAGGGCCTGAAGATTAGGACTATTCGGACTTACGGGTCCGAGTTAAAATTTTTGATTTGAATCATTTAGGAGTAAGCAGGAGTTGCATCAACTGAGTTAAATCCAAACAACCACAATGCCACACAGCCACACAGAAACTTTATTGAAACACAATCTTCATTTACATTGCGAGGCATACATGGCGAGACATGATTCATCAGAATCACGGAGACGAGAAGAACAAAAAACACACCAAAATAAATCTGGCGGCTAGACAAGCTGAGACCGCACAGACCGCTCGACTCCAGAAGTCACCCGGCTTGACCTGAGATCGCACGAATAGAAACCAGACAGATTTCCAGCACTGCATGACCACACCTCAGACCGCACGAACTAGAGCTTTATTGGAACGAAGAACTGAAGCTGTCGCCAGACCGTAACTCAGATCGCCTAACCGCTGAAGGTCGCCTGATCACTGAGCTCGCTGCGAACAGCACAAGAATGAACATAAACCAGTTCGCAGACAGACCGCTGCCGAACTGTTTATTCAAGCCACTGGGAATCACCAAGGAAGAAGACCGCAACCTGCTGATCGCAAACCTGCGAACACAACAAACACTCAGCTCGCTTCCGAGACCGCCCGACCTCAAATTGAGACCGCCCGAATTAACCCAGGCTCAGTTCTTACAGTTCTCGTTAGGAATGACGGGCCCTGCACCTCTATTTATAGGCAGGTAGACGGATGTCGTCACCACACAGGAGAGATACAATCACCACCCGTCAGATCGCTAGCGGTCACATAAGACAGACCGCGCGATCAGACCTCTTGGACGATCATCCGACCAAGACGCAGATCAGCAGACAAGATCGCGCACAGGTCGCGCGAATACGAGACCACGCACAAGTCGCGCGGTCACAAAGGTACTCCTTCCTTAGACCACCAGGAGCAAACCAGGAACCATCTGGCCGACTTCAGACAAGTCGCCAGATCGCCAGGACAGACCGCCCGGACAGACGGTCATATAAGAACAACCCGCCCGGTCTTCAAACAAGGAAGGTAGGCCAACCAGCAGAACAACTCGGGAACAGACCGCAGCTACAAGGAATAGACTGGCAGAACCAGCAGAACGCCAGAGCAACCAGGTAGAGCCAGACCGACAGAATAGATGCAAAAACAAGCCGCGCGGTCTTGGCGGTCTCCCAAAATCAGACCGCCCAGCCTCCTCCACTCCAGTTCAAAATTTCAACACTCCTCCTTGAAGTGGGAATTAGAGACAAGCCCGAGTAAACTTCGCAACCGTGTAAACGGTCCCTTCGCCAGCGGCTTTGTGAAGATGTCTGCGACATTGTCCGCACTCCGAACATGCTCGACCATAAGAGATCCTCCCAACACCTTTTCATGAATGAAATGGTGCTCAATCTCTATATGCGTGGTCCTCGCGTGACAGACTGGATTGTTAACCATCTTGAGAGCACTCTCATTGTCCCCGCGTAGCATAGTGGAACCTCGAACCTCCTCATGAACATCCTCTACCAACCTCCTGAGCCAAACGGCTTCCTGAGCTGCCAAGGCCGAAGCCTTGTATTCCGCTTCTGTGGTAGATACGGACACCGAGTCCTGCTTTTTGCTGCACCAAGAGATAGCTGTGGGGCCCGTCATAAAGACATAACCAGACGTTGATCTCCGATCATCCACGTCTCCCCCGTAGTCAGCATCCATGTATCCATGCAACTCCAAGCTTGACCCTCTCCTAAATAGGAGACCCAAATCAGAGGTCGACTTCACATATTTCAGAATCCCTTTTGCCGCTAGAAGATGAGGCTTCCGTGGCTCCGCCATGTACCGACTCACTTTACCAACTGCATAAGCAATATCAGGCCTTGTGATGGTCAAGTAAATCAAGCTTCCAACCAGAGCTCGGAACACCAACGGATCAGAAAGAACTCTTCCCTCATCCTTCTGAAGTTTATGATGTTGTTCCAAAGGTATAGAGCTGCTCTTCCCTTCTTCCATGCCAAATCATTTCACGATTCTCTCCGCATATCCTTCCTGAGAAATGAGCACTCCGCTCTCACGCATCTGGACCTCGAGTCCAAGGAAATGGTGAAGCTCCCCAAGATCCTTCATCTTAAACCTGATAGCAAGCTCAGCTCTCAGCCTTTCTACCGCCTCCTTCGAGTTCCCGATGACAATCATGTCATCCACATACAGCAGCACAACAACTCGAAGCGCCCCCTCCTTCTTGACGAACAAGCTAGAATCAGAGTCTGAAGCAAAGAACCTGCAAAATAAGAGATACTCCGCGATCTTTCCATACCACGCCCGAGGCGCTTGCTTCAACCCATATGAGGCTTTCTTCAGTTTGCAGACGTAGTCCGGACGATCCTCCGAGATGAAACCTGGCGGCTGGATCATGAAGATATCCTTGTCAATCTCTCCGTATAAGAAAGCATTCTTAACATCAAGCTGCCAAATCTCCCATCCACAAGATGCCGCCAAGGCAATAACAAATCAGACCGAAGTCATCTTTGCCACTGGACTAAACGTCTCATCATAATCTTCACCATACTGCTGTGAGAACCCGCGAGCTACAAGGCGAGCCTTGTATCGCTCGATCGTGCCGTCAGCTTTCTTCTTGAGCTTGTAAACCCATTTGCATATTACAGGGGTAATGCCCTTAGGCCTGGGCACTAGAGACCAAGTCTCATTCTTCTTGAGAGCATCCATCTCTTCTTTCATAGCAATATCCCACTACTTCACGCCTTTGGCTTTCTCAAAGTTCGACGGCTCCCTTTCATCCAAGGGAACAGCAAAGAAACATGAGACGAAGCTCACCATGTTTCCTCCTGTGTATCGATCTGGTGGCTTGATAGTCCTCTTCGACCTCCTAAGAGGTTGCACCTGACTAACCACCTCTTCAGCTGCTTCTTTTGTGCAAGCTCCTCTTCCAGATGAACTTGGAGCATCGCTCCCCCTGCTTCCAGAACCTGAAGCCTCCATCTCAGAGCTTGACACAACTGGAGCTCTTGGTGAAATAGGCAACTCCACTTGAAGACTTCCTGCAGCTTTCCCTGCTTCATCAACCCTGCTCTCTGGTAGTTCAACTCCTGAACTCCCCTTGTAGGAAGTCACTTCATCTAACACCACATCCCGAGATACCACTGATCTCCGTGTCTCAGGATCCATGCACCTCCATCCTTTCTTCCGCTCATCATACCCAACAAAGACTAGCTTCCTTGCTTTCACATCTAGCTTTGTCCGAAGAGCATCAGGAATATGCACATAGCAGGTTGACCCGAACACCCGAAGGTGTGCAACACTCAGTTTCTCCTTGAACATCAGTTCGTGAGGGGTCTTCATGTTGATAGGACTTAGAGGCTTTCTGTTGATGACGTAAGCCGCACAAGACATTCCATCCGCCCAAAAAGACTTTGGGATACTCTTGGCATGAAGCCAGCATTTGCAGGTTTCCATCAGATGACGGATCTTCCTCTCTGCAACGCCATTCTGCTGTGGAGTATGGGCACAAGTGAGCTCTATCCGAATGCCGTGTTTCCTGCAAAAACTTGAGAACTCACCAGAGGTGAACTCCCCACCATTGTCAGTTCTCAATTTCTTCACCTGCAGGCCTAACTGACCTTCAACCAGCTCCTTGAACTCCATAAACTTCGCAAATGCTTCCGACTTCTCTTTCAAAAAATACACCCAGACCTATCTGGTGTAATCGTCAATCAGCACCAACATATATCTATTGCCTCCAAGGCTTGGGGTGGCGGTCGGTCCCATCAAATCACCGTGGATGCATTCCAACGGTGCTTTGCATCTAGTTTGCGATTTATCAAATGGAAGTCGATGAGACTTACCAAAATGACATCCATCATAAACTTGACCATCTCCAAAAGAGGACAAGCTAGGCAAGCCTTTGACAAGGCCCCTTACTGCCATAGCCTTCAATTTGTCCATGCCAATATGCCCCAACCTTTCATGCCAGATAGCCGCGCTATCGTTGGTCTTCATCTTATCAACATAAGTACTTGTCGATAACACGAACAAGTCCTTCACCCTCTTTCCAATGTGGATAACATCTCCCCTTATATTCGGTTGAGTTTTAAGAAACTTCACTTCTGTTGGGCCAAACAGAACGTGATAACCGGCATCGACCGCATTGGTCACAGAGAAGAGATTCTTCCTCATACCAGGCACGTGATAAACACTCCTCAAAGTGAGTGGACCCTTATCACTGCTCAGGGAGACAACACCTTCTTGTTCTACTGCATGAACAGAATTATCAGCCGTAATGATAGCATCGTTACCTGAGTAAGGCGCCAAAGAAGAGAACTTTGATTCATCCCCGATGAGATGATGTCCACACCCCGAATCAACAATCCAATCCTCTTCGAAGTTGATGGCAGCCAAGGCCTTAACGGGCATCGCCGTCATATTAGCCGCAAAGGCTCCTCCCCATCCAGCTTCATCAGACTTTGGCTTCTCCTTCTCTGCTACATGTCCCGACTGAAGATTAACCCAGCAATCCTTCTTGAAGTGGCCGGTCTTATTGCACCTAAAGCACCTTGGTCCCTCTCCCTTCTTCTTCCCATCAGACTTAGGAGCATAACCCCTATCCTGCTGACCTGAAGTAGAGGGTCCATCATAACCCGGCTTCTTCTTCTCCCAATTCTTCTTCTTCTTCCTAGAGAACAACACATCACTATCTCCCCCAGAGATAGAAGTCCCCGCCATCTGTCTTGCCAAACTTTCTTCCGAAGCAAGTAAGTTCTCCAGCTCCAACAGAGATGGTTGATTTGCCCAACCTTGAACTGAAGTCACAAAGGCAAGATAGTCCTTCCGTAACCCGCGGATGATATGCCTCTTCAGCTTTGCCTCCGAGATGGGCTCATCAGGGTCCAATGCAGAAATCTCTGCTGTGAGGTTCTTCATCTTGAGAAAGAAGGTAGAAATAGAAAGATCGCCTTGAGAGGCCTTCGCCAACTCATTTTCAAGAAACTGTAGCCGAGCTACATTCTTCTTATTAAACAACCCGTCCAAAGACGTCCAAATTTCAGCAGCAGATTTACATCCGATGATGTGATCAAACAACTTCGGTGAGATAGCCCTCTTGAGAGTGAACTCTGCCTTAGCATTCGTCCTCCTCCAAAGTCTCACCTCTGCCATATTATCTCCTGCTAGAAACACCTCTTGTGTGTCTTCTCCTCCAACTATCTCCCATAGATCCTCGCCAAGTAAATAACTCTCCAAACACGACCTCCATTTCTAATAGTTTGTCGATGTAAGGAGTTCAACACCAAGCCCTCTTGCGAATCCGCCTTCCATGGCAATCTATGTGGTCTCTTCTTCACAAAGACGATGGCAACTCAAGTTGATCACTGCTTATCCACTCCAACAACCTCCCTCTGATACCAAGTTAAAATTTTTGATTTGAATCGTTTAGGAGTAAGCAGGAGTTGCATCAACTGAGTTAAAGCCAAACAACCACAATGCCACACAGCCACACAGAAACTTTATTGAAACACAATCTTCATTTACATTGCGAGCCATACATGGTGAGACATGATTCATCAGAATCACGGAGACGAGAAGAACAAAAAACACACCAAAACAAATCTGGCAGCTAGACAAGCTGAGACCGCACAGACCACTCGACTCCAGAAGTCGCCCGGCTTGACCTGAGATCGCACGAACAGAAACCGGACAGATTTCCAGCACTGCAAGACCGCACCTCAGACCGCACGAACTGGATCTTTTTTGAAATGAAGAACTGAAGCTGTCGCCAGACCGCAACTCAGATCGCCTAACCGCTGAAGGTCGCCTGATCACTGAGCTCGCTGCGAACAGCACAAGAACGAACATAAACCTGTTCGCAGACAGACCGCTGCCGAACTGTTTATTCAAGCCGCTGGGAATCACCAAGGAAGAAGACCGCAACCTGCTGATCGCAAATCTGCGAACACAACAAACAGTCAGCTCGCTTCCAAGACCGCCCGACCTCAAAGTGAGACCGCACGAATTAACCCAGGCTCAGTTCTTACAGTTCTCGTTAGGAATGACGGGCCCTGCACCTCTATTTATAGGCGGGTAGATGGATGTCGTTACCATACAGGAGCGATACAATCACCACCCGTTAGATCGCCAGCGGTCACATAAGACAGACCGCGCGATCAGACCTCTTGGACGATCATCCGGCCAAGACGCAGATCAGCAGACAAGATCGCGCACAGGTCGCGCGAACATGAGACCGCGCACAAGTCGTGCGGTCACAAAGGTACTCCTTCCTTAGACCACCAGGAGCAAACCAGGAACCATCTGACCGACTTCAGACAAGTCGCCAGATCGCCAGGATAGACCGCCCGGACAGACGGTCATATAAGAACAACCCGCCCGGCCTTCCAACAAGGAAGGCAGGCCAACCAGCAGAACAACTCGGGAACAGACCGCAACTACAAGGAATAGATCGGCAGAACCAGCAGACCGCCAGAGCAACCAGGCAGAGCCAGACCGACAGAATAGACGCAAAAACAAGTCACGCGGTCTTGGCGGTCTCCCAAAATCAGACCGCCCAGTCTCCTCCACTTTACTTCAAAATTTCAACATCTAGCTTGCGGGATGGAGAGCTGTGAGGCTTGAGGGCCAGGGCAGTGCACTTGCGGGTGCGATTTGTCGAGCTTGCGGGCTCAGGGGTAGTAGGGTGATGAGTCCCAATTATATACACATTTTTGGACTCATCTAGGCCGATTATCTAGTCTTTGCACTACACTTTAGGCATGTTTTCATTCATATTTGATATTCCATGCTATGTGCACTTTTAGGCCCGTTTCGGTGTATTTTCTTGTTTATCTTACTCATGCTTTATTGTGCAATTTAATTTCTATATTTGAGAATGTGTGGAATGCCCATTTGCGTGGCCCAACGATCTTTCATGTTGATACGGGGGTTGTGCGAGTGTTCTGGTGCGCAACAACTGCACAGGAACACTGCGCACGATCACTGACTTTCTTCGCGCACGATCACTGATCGTGCGCCGCCGATCGTGCGCGTTCATTTGCAGCCCAAAGTTGCCTTCTGATTTTGGTCGTGCGATTGCTACGCATGGTCGTGCGCTTGGTCGTGCGATTTATTATTTTCTGTAGTTTTGTCTTGCAGGTTTCCGGCTACAGCGCGCACGACCACTAACAACCCAGTGTGCACGACCACTGGTCGTGCGCACTATTTATTCCAGCGCCTATTTATAGCCCTGCTCGCGAATTAAGGCGGGACGATCCATTTTCAGCGCCGTTTTCTCGCTCCAGAGCGCCCTCTTCGCCACTCCATCGCCGCCCACCTTCGGGAGGAGCTTCGGGCATATTCTTCACGCCAATCTCGAGCCGGAGCATCCTCTCGGCCTCCTCCATCATTCAGAAGCTTCCAAGCTCCATTTCAACGGATTTTGCACTATATCCTTGGAGTTCTCCGGCAATATCATGGCTGAAGGCTATTGACGAAGAAGATGGGTCCATTGGGAGGTAGTGACAGCCCTCTTCTACCCCAGACGGCAGTTGAAGACCGAGCCCGGACGAGGATTGACAACCCTAGATTCCGGCCGTGAATCTCCGACGAGTCTTCGTGCTTCGGTTGTAATCTTACCTCCTCCTTGTTACTTTTGATGATTCTATTTGACCTGTGTGTTTGTATTTTTCTATATGAATGATGTCCATAAACACTAAATATTATTAGTGTAATTTTCCATATGTTTGTGGTTTATGTGATTTGAGGAGCGCCACATTCCATCCTCCATCCCGCCGTCACGTTCATTTGTCGCACTAGCAATTGCTAGTGGCGTGCTTGTCGAAGAGATGCTTACGACCCTCATTCCGTAAGACTACTCGTCCATCCGACAAGCTAAGCGGTGCTAATGGCCCGTGTAATCCATTCCGACTCCGCCGGTGCAAACCATTCCATCCGCAAGCCTTCTCGTCCATTCTCCTAGTGAAGCGTGGCATATCGGCCCGTGTAATCCATTCGCCTTACGAAGCAGCGCGCTCAAGGCTTGCACAGTTCGATTCTGCTTGCCTACTCGTCCATCCGCCCTTGCGACGCAGTGCGCTCAAGGCCTGCCTAGTCTCCATCCCGCCAAGAGAAGCATTGCATAGCGGCATTGCATAGGAGTAGTTGTAGTATTTTCTTTTATTTTCCAAAAGCCAAATCAACTCTCCCGCATTCCATCCGACTTAAGGACTTCAATCTCAAGTCCTTTCTCAATAGCAAACTCCACCTTACTGTGTTCCTTCGAGATCGATACTTGGGGATTCACTCCCGCATTTTATATTACTTGAACGATCGGTACACTGCCGTTTCGTGCCGCAGTCTTGCTACCGCCTATAGCGGTGTGCTAAGATTTGCGCATCATAGGGGCTTGCGGGCCTAGGCTGTTGGGACTTGCGGGTCCGTGTTGTAGGGCTTGAGGGCCTGAGTGTCAAGCTTACGGGCTCGGGGGCAGTAGGGGCTTGCGGGCCTAGACTATTGGGACTTGCGGGTCCGAGTTGTAAGGCTTGAGGGCCTGAAGATTTGGCAGAGTTTTCCGATCATAGCACACTGCTGGGTAGGCGCAGAGGGACAGAGGACTACTCAAGACACCTAGTCTTGAGGAACCTCTATAGATCTTTTGTGTGCTTTCTGTGGTTTGCTCTTTACTTTACAGATCTATTGATCAAGAATCAAAACACTTAAAGGGGAAGAAAATAAATTGTAAAACCTATTCACCCCCCTCTAGGTGTTAAAGTAGACACCCTATAAATAACAAGTGGTATCAAAGCGAGGTTGTTCAAATAAAGCTTAACAACTTGAACAGATCTGCCAGTGGGTGTCCAAGTATCATAGCTATTGAGTCAAGAATAGTTATGTGCTCTAGAGAGAACTTTACCCTTTGGAAAGTTAGAGCAAGAATTTACATGGAGTCAATGGATCCCAGAATGTTTTTGATTGTTCAAGAAGAACCATGTACCTCAATAGCTATGATAAAAGATGAGGTTCTTCTAAGCAGCATGGACAAGTGATGAGCGAAACTATATCCACAAACGATAACGGCAAGTGTACCGTATCGAATGTAGTATAGGTTATAAAACCAAGGTCGTATAAAAATCTGGGCGTGTTGATACTCTTACTCAAGAAGATCTCTATTGTTCTATAAAAAAAGTACTTTGATTTGGTTGCAATAAGAAAAGTAACTTAACTTGAAAATTATAACTATTGAAGAGAGGGTGGACAAACTTTAGAGAAATAGATGAATAAAACAACAATAATTTTTATTAATTCAAAAAAGGAATTACAACTATTGAAAGGGAAAATACAAGTGCAAGAAAAAGTAAAACTAGGTTACTCAAAACAAGAGAAATAATGCAGAAAATGGAGGCTTGGACTCCAAAACAAGGTGTACAAATAATCTGGAGGAACTGCCTTTTTATAGCTGAAAATTCTGGGTACACGCCCTCGGTCACGCCCGTGACCAAGGGCGTGTAAGGCGCGCGATCATCTCGGAGCGGCAAGGGCACGGTCTGGCTTTAATGCTGACGAAATTTGTGTGTCACGCCCTAGGTCACGCCCGTGACCTAGGGCGTGTAACCTTCAAAACGTGCTGCTGGCAGGAATCTTCGGCGGGAAGAAGCAGGGAGTGGCGCGGGATGAGTCATGCCCGTGACATTGAGTCACGCCCGTGACATGGGGCGTGTAAATTTAATTGACGTGGCAGGCTGATTCTGGATGCTTGCGGCGAGTCGCGGCCGTGACGTTGGGTCACGCCCTTAGTCACGCCCGTGACCTGGGGCGTGTACTTGGCGAATTCTTCACGGAACGCACCAGTGGTGGCGGAAACAGGTATGGAACACCGCGCAGGTTACACACCCATGGTCACGCCCGTGACCTTGGGCATGTACTTGAAGTTTTTGTCCAATGCGTCCAAAAAAACCTGAAATACACAAAAAAGCTTAAGTTAGTTTATAAAATTGAAAAGATAATAATTTTAATAAGAAAAGCATACAAACTATATAATTTCATATTGAAAATATATTAAACTTAAATTAAAAGATGAGTACAAAAAGTACTCATCAAACACCCCCATACTTACTCGTTTGCTAGACCCGAGCAAACAACTTTTATAGGAGTAGAAAAATTTAAATACTAGAAAAGAGATTTGAACTCAAGGAATAAAAACGCGAAGTTTTACGCCTACGTGTAGAGATCCTAGTTGAAAGATCTATTCAGCATAATGATTAGCTTATAATTTTCAGTAATGCGAATTAACAAATTGCTTTTACTTTTAAATTGAAAGTTCGGCAAATTCTCAAATGCTATTCAGGGAGTGGGTAGCGTGTTTTCTAAGATCAATATTACCCAAAATTGAGTTTCGGGATAGCCTCCAAATAAATCCATCAATGACGATGGCCATAGGCTTGCCCGGTCGCACTCTCTCCACTAAACAAGTATAATGTTATAGCTTAAAGATCAAAAGGGCTTTCATTAGGAGTGAAACTTGGCTTAGGTATATGATTTGAATTTGGAAATCAAAAAGATAGAATATGACGGCTAAGGATCACACTAAACCAAGGTGAGAGTTTCCCAAAATTATCAAAAATTTAAACCTCGCATAAGAGTTGTTATAAAGCAAAACTCTCATATTTTTCAAAAATGAGGCAATGAATACTTTTTTATATTTTTTTCACAGTTGGCCAATAATTTTTCATCTTTTTTTTAAATATCCCTTTTTTTTCTTTTCATAATAGCTCCGAATAAGAAGTTGTAATTTCCTTATTTTCACAATTGAACTCATTGCAGAATTTTAATAAATCTCAAATATTTAGTGTGATCATGGGCTGGATGGTTTGGCTTTGTTGGAAATGAAAGGTGGAGGTAGCAAAGGAAATAAGGTAAGACCCAAAGTGTTTAAGCAATGAAAAATTTAAAAAGATGGGAAAACAGGCACAAACGATCAAAAGGTGGCCTAAATCACTTCTAAAAACCATGACAAACCTATGTAAATGCTTCGAGAATCGCTAGAGGCAAGTTCTAGCCGTCGAGAAAGAATACCCTTTCGTTCAAAATGTGTAATATTTCTCTAGTAAGCTTCTACATACTCACTTGAATTTATTCACAGATTCTACCGGATTCAAGGTAAAAGTAAAACAAGAATTGTTTTTCGCAGTTAGAAAAACTTAAATCTAATTTTATGCTGAATAGTTAATTTGACATAGAATTCTACAAACGCGTGCGTTTAACTAGGAACACTGCATGAGTCAACAATTTTATTCCAAAATTCAAAATCTAATGAAGTATAAAAATTCCCTACTACACTAAACAAAAGCAAATCTACGAAGGATTTTGCAAATGAGTAAGTATAAAAATTCAGCAAAAAAAAATATTTACATAATTTTTTTCTTCTTGGACTTCCCAAGGTCAACCCGGTGAAGGGCTCGCAAGGTACTAGAGGCTGTGATTGGAATTCAAGCCCAAAGCGTCCTTTCCAAGAAATTTTATTTTTATTAGATAGAAAATATATATATATATATATTTTTTTTTTTTATTATTTCAAATAAATAGAAATTCAAAGAAAGCAATGCTACACCCCCATACTTAAAATTAAACATTGCCCCCAATGTTTAAAACAAAGTATGAAGAACACTTGAAAGAAAAGAAACTTTAAGAAAAATACATAAAATTTAAGATAAGCAAGGGGTGCCTCCCAAGAGCACTTTCTTTTTCCCGTCTTTAAGCTAGACGGTTAGTGTTAGGAAAAAGGAAAATAAAAAAAGAAGTGGACAGGCAACTCCCCTAATTCACGCGTAGGTGAATGTGCCGGCATCAGTCGCACGACTACTCCTCCGCTTAACATGTGATTCTTCGTTTGTCTTTGATTTTGAATTTGCAAATCCAAATCACCTATACATACCTGAGGTGATTTGAATTCATACAGATGAGCGACATATGGATCGTCGATTATTTGGTGTAGCAACAGCTCATCTTCAACCTGAAAATTGTTAGTGTATAAATAATCACAAATAAACGATTCAGATAATTTTTCGCAAGGAGGAGGCGCTCGCGAAATATAAAATTAAGCTCCGGTTGTTCCTTTTCTAAAATAAAATTTTCATTAGAGAAATCTAGTGTATTACCAAGCGGGATAAAATTTTCGGACTCAAAATTTTCATGAATTTCCGGTTGAATAAAAATAGAAGAGATTTGCGAAAATTCATGATAAAGAAAAGAAGATCCGGGTGAAGTAGGGGAAGAAACTTGTTCTTCTTCTATTTCATCCGGGGTGCCCAAAACATTACGAATTTCTTGGTAAGAGAATTTTTCTTCATATTTGGGAAAAGAAACTATGGGACAACATGAGCAATCATGTTCCTCCATAACTAAATTTTCCAAAGACGAGGAAAAAACACTAGAAGAAAGAAAATTCTCATCTAAATTCTGGGGTGGAGTATCAAATTGAAAAAATGGAAATTCCCCAAAATTAGAGTACGAAAATTGTGGCGTAAAAGAAGATGAACAAGAATTCAGATCGAAAGATTTATCTCCATTGCTCCGAGAGCTATCCGGGTGACCTTGCCACCAAGAATAATCTACTTCGGGGCTAGAACACAAATTATTAGAGGCCGAAAAATTATTCTCGTGAAAATTAGAAAAATTATTTTCCTCTAAATTTTGGGGGGAAGTATCTATTTGTCTGCGGAATTTCCCCCAAATTGGAGAACGAAAACTACGGTGTATAAGAAGAAAAACAAAAATTTGTGTCTAAAGATTTATCTTCGTGGCTCCGAGAATTATCCTGGTGAGCTTGCCACCAAGAATAATCAACTTCGGAGCTAGAAGAACAATTATTAAATGCCAAAATCTTGTTCTCATTAAAATTAGAAAAATTATTTTCATCAAAGTTTGAAAAATTATTTTTATTAAAAGATGAAAAATTATGATCGTAATTATTATCAAAATTATTTGCATAATATTGAGGATAATTATTTTCATAATAATTATTTTGAGCATATGAATGTAAATAACATTCCTCACTTTGATAAGGCGCATTACAATAATAACAGCAATTTTGGCGTTTTTGTGCCGCTTCCAAAAGATATACTTGGCTTTGAAGCTCGGCAACTTTTACGTCCAATTCAAGAGATTGCATAATAAAAAAAAATAAAAAGGAAACAACCTTTACTCAAATGAATGGAACTTTAAAAATATTTTTAATTTGTTTTTTCAAAAAGCGGGTTAAATTAGCCCCGGACTTCCCAAGGTCAACCCGGTGAAGGGCTCGCAATGTACTAGAGGCTATGATGGGAATTCAAGCCCAAAGCGTCCTTTCCGAGAATTAAGATTACATTTTTAAGATTTTTTTTTTAAATTTTAAAGAGAAGGGGGAGAAGAAAGAGAATGATAAAATCAATAGATATTTTTTTTGAAATATCAACTCAGATCCCCGGCAACGGCGCCAAAAACTTGATGAGCGAAACTATATCCGCAAACGATAACGGCAAGTGTACCGTATCGAATATAGTATAGGTTATAAAACCAAGGTCATATAAAAATCCGGGCGTGTTGATTACTCTTACTCAAGAAGATCTCTATTGTTCTATCAAAAAGTACTTTGATTTGGTTGCAACAAGAAAAGTAACATAACTTGAAAATTATAACTATTGAAGAGAGGGTGGACAAACTTTAGAGAAATGGATGAATAAAACAACAATAATTTTTATTAATTCAAAAGAGGAATTACAACTATTGAAAGGGAAAATACAAGTGCAAGAAAAAGTAAAACTAGGTTACTCAAAACAGGAGAAATAATGCAGAAAATGGAGGCTTGGACTCCAAAACAAGGTGTACAAATAATCTGGAGGAGCTGCCTTTTTATAGCTGAAAATTCTGGGTACACGCCCGTGACCAAGGGCGTGTAAGGCGCGCGATCATCTCGGAGCGAAAAGGGCGCAGTCTGGCTTTAATGCTGATGAAATTTGTGTGTCACGCCCTAGGTCACGCCCGTGACCTAGGGCGTGTAACCTTCAAAACGTGCTGCTGTCGGGAATCTTCGGTGGGAAGAAGCGGGGAGTGGCGCGGGATGAGTCACGCCCGTGACATTGAGTCACGCCCCTGGTCACGCCCGTGACATGGGGCGTGTAAATTTAATTGACATGGCAGGCTGATTCTGGATGCTTACGGCGAGTCGCGACCGTGACATTGGGTCACGCCCTTAGTCACGCCCGTGACCTGGGCGTGTACTTGGCAAATTCTTCACGGAACGCACCTGTGGTGGCGGAAACAGGTCTGGAACACCGTGCAGGTTACACGCCCATGACCTTGGGCGTGTACTTGAAGTTTTTGTCCAATGCGTCCAAAAAAACCTAAAATACACAAAAAAGCTTAAGTTAGTTTATAAAATTGAAAAGATAATAATTTTAATAAGAAAAGCATACAAACTATATAATTTCATATTAAAAATATATTAAACTTAAATTGAAAGATGAGTACAAAAAGTACTCATCAACAAGAAAGCCAGAAACATTCTAGCTAATGCAGTAGATCTGCCAACACTCCAGAAGCTAAGTCATTGCACTACAACAAAGGACATGTGGGATTCCTTAGAAGTCCTCATGAAAGGGTCAGAGGAAGATTTTGAAGAAGAAACCTCTCATGAAGAGGTATGTATCAGAGCACCACTGACAACTTCAGACAGTGAATCAGAAGATGAAGAATGCTCTGGAGCAGGAGAAAGAATAAGAGCACCCTTGACTCTCATAAACTGTGAGTCTGAGGATGAGGAAGTCTGTGGGTTGATGGCTCTATCAGATAAAGAAAATCATGATGAACCACATCATGGTCAGGTATGCACCACTCACACACCTTTACTACCTGCTTCATTTTCATTTTAGAAGACCAAGAGTGCATCAGGTGATTGTTCATCATCTGAAGATAATGCAGAAGACTTCTCATCTTGCAACAATAAGAATCATACTGATCTATTAGAGCAGTTTGGTGATCTCTTGGAGGCTCTGAGAAAGAGCAAAAGGCTTGTTAAGGAACAAGCTAGGGAGCTAGAATCTCTCAGACCTTTTAAGGCTGAATCGGATAGGAAACTGGGTATGTCCTACAACAAGTACACCAATCCAAATGAGCTCAACAAAATCATAGACAAGCTTTATGATGAAAGAAGCTGAAGGGAAGAACTTATCAAGAAACTTAAGAATGACCTTCTTAAGGAAAGATGCTTGGTGGCTCAATTCTCTAAGCCCAAAACTGTATTACCCATCATTGACACCTTCTCCTCCTATGGAAATAGGAGGGGATTGGGTTACAATGAAGGGGCAATAGATGCTGGGAATGGAGAAAGGGGCAAAACTAAAGCAGAGCCTGGGGGGAGACTGCGCGGTCTGAAAATCATGTTGAAAATGTTGAAGTGGAAGTTTGTGAAGTTGACGGTCTGGGGGGAGACCGCGCGGTCTGGTCTGACAGCACAGTCTTGCCGTCTCCTCTGGCGGTCTGACCTCTCTGTTCTAGCCGTGGGCTTTTCGGCGTGACCGCCGTTCTTCCGTCCAAGGGTGCTGAGGTGAGGCCGCACGGCCTGGTCGCGTGACCGCGTGGCGAGCTGTCTTCTGTTCAGCGTGACCGCGCGATCTGGTGCTTATGATCGCATGGTGGGGGCAGCCCAGTCTGGTGGTTGTTCGGTTTCTTTGTGGTGCGCATGGACTAAGGTCTTCTTAGTTGCGCGGTCTCCATTTTGTGTTCGCATGGCTGGTCTTTCGGCGATCAGCTGGCATATGCGGTCACAAGTGTTTGATCGACTTGGCGGGTTGTTGCCCTAGTCGGTCTGGTGTGTTCGCGGTCACTGGAGGAGGTTGGGTGGCGAACACAGGTGGTGAGCATCATGACCGGGCGAGTTGTCATGATCGCGCAGCTTATGTTGAAGTCGGTGAGCTCACTAAGCAGGAGGGTCTTTTGCTGATAGCGCGGGTTGACCGGTCTGGTCGCGCGGTCAAAGGGTGGTGATCCTATCTCATAGGGTGGTTACTGGATCAGGTCTCACGCCTATAAATAGGAGCCACTGTAGCAACAAAAATATCGCACCAAGTGTAAGCAGAAATCGTGGATAGTTCCTGCGGTCTCATTTCTTGTGACTGGTCGGTCTTGCTGATTGAACTTCTTTTGTGCAGCTTCTGCGGATTGTGCAGGCAGCAACGGTCATCTCATCTTCTGAAGGTGTTCGGGCGGTCTCGCGGCTTGCAGTGCAGGTTGCTGGAGTTCGGGAGAATCAGTGGTAGATCGCGGGGTTCTCAGTTGGTGTTGTTCAAAGCGACAGTTCGGGCGGTCTCGTTTTCTAGCCAGGCGGACTGTTAGGTCGGGCGGTCAGGCGGTCTTAGTTTGGCAGACCGCTGGTTATCTTTCATTTGTATCTTTTCTCCTGTTCTTTTTGTGTACTGGCGAAATCATGTCTCGCCATGTATACCTCGCCCTGTAATGAAGAACTTTGCTTGATCAATAAAGATTGTGTTTGTTTCATGTGCTTCTGGTTGATTGGCTTGAACTTTTAGTTATACAACTCCTGCTCACTCCTAGATCTACGGAAAATTTCACATGGTATCAAAGGGAGGTTGGAGTGGATAGAGCATTGATTAACTAAAAGTTGCCATCGCCTTTGTCAAGAAGGAACCAGTGGTAGAGCCATGGAAGCAAGGGGTCTTGGAATTGAGATGCTCAACTCGACCAACTTTAAGAAGTGGAGGTCTTATATGCAGAGTTATCTTCTGGGTGAGGACCTCTGGGAGGTTGTTGGAGGAGAGAGCACAGAGGAAGTTATCCTGCTTGGGGATAACGGTCATGAGGTGAGGAACTGGAGGCGGATAAATGCCAAAGCAGAGTTCGCCTTGAAGAGGGCAATATCACCTGATTTGTTTGATCACATCTTGGGGTGTGGATCAGCTGCTGAGATCTGGAGAGCCCTGGATGGACTGTTTAACAAGAAGAATGTGGCAAGACTTCAATTCCTAGAGAATGAGCTAGCCAGATCGGCTCAAGGTGACCTTTCTATCTCTACGTTCTTCTTGAAGATGAAGAACTTGTGCGCCGAGATTTCAGCGCGGGATCCTGATGAGCCAATTTCTGAGGCAAAACTGAAGAGGCACATCATCCGTGGATTGCGAAAGGAATATGCTGCCTTTGTGACATCGGTGCAGGGTTGGGCAAATCAGCCAACTCTGCTGGAGCTGGAAAATCTACTTGCTTCGCAGGAGAGTTTGGCAAGGCAGATGGCGGGGGTGTCCGTGTCTAGGGGAGATGGCGAGGTTCTCTTCACAGGGAAGAATAAGAAGACCGCTGGAGGAGGCAATGGGCCTTCAACTTCTGGACAGCAGGAGAGGGGCTATGCTCCTAAGGCTGAAGGGAAGAAGAAGGGAGAAGATCCCAAGTGCTTCAGATGCGGGAAGCATGGTCACATCAGGAAGGATTGCCGGGTGAATCTTCAGCCCGGGCATGCTGCTGCTGGAAAGGAGGAAGCTTATGCCAGGCAGATTGATGGAGGATGGGAAGGAGCCTTCTCGGCTTCTGTTGGAGCTGCGGCTCCTATCAACTATCAAGAGGACTGGATCGTCGACTCGGGGTGTGGTCATCACCTCACCGGGGACGAGTCGAAGCTTACTTCAGTGCAGCCCTACTCAGGTAATGATGCCATTATTACTGCTGATAATACCATGCATAGTGTTGATAAGGTGGGGGTTGTTTCCTTGGGCAGTGATATAGGGCCGCTTACGTTGAAGAGTGTCTATCATGTGCCCGGAATGAGGAAAAACCTCTTCTCCGTGACCAATGCTGTAGACGTTGGGTATCACGTTCTGTTTGGCCCAACAGAAGTGAGGTTTCTTTGGAATGTTGAGGAGGTGAAGGCCGAGGTTGTTCATGTCAGGAGGAGAGCTAAATACTTGTTCGTCTTATCGACAAGTTTTTATGTTGACAAGATGAGGACAAATGATAGTGCCATCTGATACGTAAAATTTAGGATATAAAATTTCTCCAAATTCTACGAACTATAGGCAAGAGCACCTATCGTTCATAGCATAGGATATTCAAAACAAATAAATATCAAGTGTCGTATTCCACGGGTCTGTTGATTACTTCTACTCACGCAAATTATTATTATTTTATCGGCAGTAAAATAGAGTTTTGAAAATAATTAAAAGAAAAGAAACATTTGATCGGGAATCATTCTTAAGTGAAATGTTTTGTAAATCTAGAATTCAAAAGAAATCGATTTAGACAAACTTGACCGTGGAGGTTCCCAAAATATGATAGAACCTCTCTCGAGAGAACTACCACCTAACCTTAGGTTGATCGATTAAGACCCCTCGGCCAGTCGAAACCCCTAAGCTTGCTTTATGCGGTGAGCCCCACTATTGGATTTGACTCCAATCCGGAAGATTTGCGTCACCCTCTCTCGAGGAATGCATACAACTCTTTTTACCGATGAGTGATCTACCCGTATTTACGGATCTCCCGATACACTAAAATACGGATCAAACTTGATTATCATACCCTAGAAATATGAAACCAAAAATTGCAAATCAACGGTAAATCTTAGTTTTCCAAACTAAACTATGAATAAGAGATTTTGAAAAGATAAAAGCTTAAGAATTCATCCGACAAAATACTTTGAAAATTAACAAAACATAATTGAGAAGAAAGATATTTTTATTTCTAAGTAAAGAAAAGTACAATTGCATGTAAAGTAAATCTAAGCTAGGAATTAAAAAAGACAAGACATAAAATAAAGTTACACTAAGAATAATGCAGAAAACCTATACTAGAAACGATCCAAACTAAGCATGGCCTGGATGCCCATCACTTTGGCAGCAGCTGGCTTTTATAGGAAGAAAATTGCTGAGTCACGCCCTTGGTCACGCCCGTGACCAAGGGCGTGTAAGCTGCGTAATTGCGTCTTGAAAGCCCGGGAACGTTGGGGAAGAAAAACCGCCAAAATTGATCATCTCGACGGGTCACGGCCTAGGTCACGCCCGTGACCTAGGGCGTGTCTTGACCGAGTCAGGAAACGGCGGGAAACGGCGCGATCTGGAGTTAATTTGGCAGTTGAGGGAGAGGGCACGGCCTCGGTCACGCCCGTGACCAAGGGCGTGTAAGCTGGAACGACTCGGCGGCAGAAACTGCTTGAATTGAATGCTTGTTGGGCGAGTCACGCCCGTGACTTGAAGGTCACGCCCCCGGTCACGCCCGTGACCTGGGGCGTGTAACTTTAATCCGACGTGGCAGCGAGTTCTGTGAGCTGAAAGCGATACACGGTCGTGGCCATGGTCACGCCCCTAGGTCACGCCCGTGACCTGGGGCGTGTATTGAGGGTTTTTGCAGAAATGCTCCAGAATTTCCCCTGAACACGGCTATGTGCTTGAAATTGCTATTAGCAGCCCCAAAGTCCCTGAAAATATAAAACAAAGCAAATTAGATATATATTAAATTAAAATTATATAAAAACTAATTAATTACTACTAAAATACTATATAAAAATAACTATAAATAATGCACTATCAAATACCCCCATACTTAAGCTTTTGCTATTCCAGAGCAAAAACTAATTTATAAGTATGAGAAGAATTTATAGGACATTTCCAAAAAGATTTACTTCAAATTATGCACTTCAAATCTCATAAAACTCATGTCAAAATAAGTTAAGAAATTAAAATTCAGATTTATAAGAAATAATTAATAATTCATAAATTGAAATGAGTAGAATAAATTTTAGTTTTGAAATTCTCTAACTAAATCTTCATAAACAAAATTGCATTGAATTAAGCAAAATATTCCAAGATTAAAATTATAAGAACTTTACAATCATGAGAAACTTTTAGAAAACTACAAAATATTAACTATGCTCTCTCAATAATATCTTGGATAAACAAGTGAACTTGGCTAAATGGGGTAAAATTGGCATTGAAGAAGTTACTTTGTATATGGGAAATGATGAATTTTATCCTCTCATTTCCATCTTTTTTTTAAATTCCTTCTTCTTTAATATCCCAAATGTATATGTTTAGGAGTGATGAATTTTATCCTCTCATCTCCATACCATATAATCTTTTAAAAATTTGGGTGCATATGTTTAGGAATGATGAATTTTATCCTCTCATTCCATGACATATGATCTTTTCAAAATTTTTTTATGCCAAACAATGGGTTTAACAAAAAGGTAGGGGAAGGGCTAGGGTTTAAAGGCTAAACAAATTCCAAAGAAACATTTTAAGAGCATAGAAAATAATTTGAGCAATCTACAAGAAACTATGAGTTCAAGTTAATATAAGTAAAATCTAGAGATATTTAACACAATTACTACAAAATTGAATTATGATATTTTAAAGAGAGAAAGTAAAACTAAGAAATATTCTAAACAAATCAAAATAATGAAAAACTCATTAAATCAAATTCATCTAAAATTTAAATCTAACATATTTTGAAGAGAAATATATGATTTAAAAATTCATAAAAAGAAAACTCCTTAAAAAGCCTATAAAGACAACTCATAATTAAAATCAATTTTGCATAAATGAAGTTTGGAGAAATTTAATATTACAAAATTTATTTTATTGGAAATTAAAATAGTTTTTTAAATGAAAACATTTTTTTTGAATTTTGTAAATTTTTATAACAAAATTGAAAATAAAGAATAAAAAAAATCAATTTTTTTTTGTGAGTTTTGAAAAAGATTTTCTAATTTTTTTGGATTTTTAATAAAAACTGAATATAGGAGAATACACCCCCATACTTAAAAATAAACATTGTCCCCAATGTTGATAAGCCAAGTAGGAGGGAAAAGTAAATAAAATGCATAAAAAGTAAATTGCAAGAAAAATAATGATAAGCAAGGGGTGCCTCCCAAGAGCGCTTTCTTTTTCCCGTCTTTAAGCTAGACGGTTATTGTTAGGAAAAAGGAAAATAAAATTGAAAATGCACAGGCAACTCCCTTAATTCACGCTCAGGTGAGCATGCCGAAATCCGTTGCCCGGCGACTCCTCCGCTATACTCTTGATTCTTCCGTTGTCCGTTAGCGTGAAATTGTGAATCCAAATTACCTATACATACCTTAGGTAATTTGGAATGTTGGAGATGAGCGGCAAATGGATCGGTGAAGACATTTGGTTGCAACGGCGCATCCTCTACATGAAAATCATTAGAATCAAAAGAATCAAAATTTAGCGAGTCAGAAAATTTTTCACAAGGAGGAGTTTCTTGTGAAAATACATGATTAAGCTCCGGTTGTTCATTTTCAAAAATAAAATTTGTATCCAAAAATGTATTTGAAATTCCAAGTGGACTAAATTCATGGGACACAATATTTTCATGAATTTCACTTTCAAAGTGAATAATTGGCGAGAGAGAAAATTCATGAAAAATAGGAGGAGATTCGGGCGGAGGCGGAGAAGAAATATGTTCTTCATCAATTTCGTCTGGTGTCTCCATGACTCTTTTAAATTCATGGTAAAGAAGTTCTTCTTGAGCTTGGGTATAAATATTTAAATTTTGACAAATAGAATCTGGAGAATACCCAAGAGTAGAAGAAAAAGAATTTTGTGGGGTAAAAGAGGAGGAATGAAAATCTTGATTGACTGGATGTCCTTCATCGCACCGAAAACTATCTGGGTGATCTTGCCACCATGAATAATTAATATCGGAGCAAGAAGATATATTATTAGAATCAGAAAAATCATTCGCATGAAAACTAGATGAATTATTTTCATCAAAGTTTGAATAATTATTTTCATAAATAAACTCAAAATTATTTCCATAAGAAAAATTTTGAGGGTAAAAATTAATATAACAATCCTAACTTCGATGCGGTGCTCCACAAAAATCACAAATAATTTGGCTCTTTCGTGCGGCTTCCAAAAGATTGACTTTATTTTGAAGCTCGGCAACTTTGGCGGCCAATTGAGATAACATTTTTGAAGAAAGATAATTGAACAACCGTCACTTAATAGAATGAAATTTGAAAATAAATCAAAAGGAGAAATGGGGGCGGAGAAAGAGATTGATAAAAGTAATAAAATTCACGCTTTCAAAATATCAACAAAAATATTTCCCCGGCAACGGCGCCAAAAACTTGATACGTAAAATTTAGGATATAAAATTTCTCCAAATTCTACGAACTATAGGCAAGAGCACCTATCGTTCATAGCATAGGATATTCAAAACAAATAAATATCAAGTGTCGTATTCCACGGGTCTGTTGATTACTTCTACTCACGCAAATTATTATTATTTTATCGGCAGTAAAATAGAGTTTTGAAGATAATTAAAAGAAAAGAAACATTTGATCGGGAATCATTCTTAAGTGAAATGTTTTGTAAATCTAGAATTCAAAAGAAATCGATTTAGACAAACTTGACCGTGGAGGTTCCCAAAATATGATAGAACCTCTCTCGAGAGAACTACCACCTAACCTTAGGTTGATCGATTAAGACCCCTCGGCCAGTCGAAACCCCTAAGCTTGCTTTATGCGGTGAGCCCCACTATTGGATTTGACTCCAATCCGGAAGATTTGCGTCACCCTCTCTCGAGGAATGCATACAACTCTTTTTACCGATGAGTGATCTACCCGTATTTACGGATCTCCCGATACACTAAAATACGGATCAAACTTGATTATCATACCCTAGAAATATGAAACCAAAAATTGCAAATCAACGGTAAATCTTAGTTTTCCAAACTAAACTATGAATAAGAGATTTTGAAAAGATAAAAGCTTAAGAATTCATCCGACAAAATACTTTGAAAATTAACAAAACATAATTGAGAAGAAAGATATTTTTATTTCTAAGTAAAGAAAAGTACAATTGCATGTAAAGTAAATCTAAGCTAGGAATTAAAAAAGACAAGACATAAAATAAAGTTACACTAAGAATAATGCAGAAAACCTATACTAGAAACGATCCAAACTAAGCATGGCCTGGATGCCCATCACTTTGGCAGCAGCTGGCTTTTATAGGCAGAAAATTGCTGAGTCACGCCCTTGGTCACGCCCGTGACCAAGGGCGTGTAAGCTGCGTAATTGCGTCTTGAAAGCCCGGGAACGTTGGGGAAGAAAAACCGCCAAAATTGATCATCTCGACGGGTCACGGCCTAGGTCACGCCCGTGACCTAGGGCGTGTCTTGACCGAGTCAGGAAACGGCGGGAAACGGCGCGATCTGGAGTTAATTTGGCAGTTGAGGGAGAGGGCACGGCCTCGGTCACGCCCGTGACCAAGGGCGTGTAAGCTGGAACGACTCGGCGGCAGAAACTGCTTGAATTGAATGCTTGTTGGGCGAGTCACGCCCGTGACTTGAAGGTCACGCCCCCGGTCACGCCCGTGACCTGGGGCGTGTAACTTTAATCCGACGTGGCAGCGAGTTCTGTGAGCTGAAAGCGATACACGGTCGTGGCCATGGTCACGCCCCTAGGTCACGCCCGTGACCTGGGGCGTGTATTGAGGGTTTTTGCAGAAATGCTCCAGAATTTCCCCTGAACACGGCTATGTGCTTGAAATTGCTATTAGCAGCCCCAAAGTCCCTGAAAATATAAAACAAAGCAAATTAGATATATATTAAATTAAAATTATATAAAAACTAATTAATTACTACTAAAATACTATATAAAAATAACTATAAATAATGCACTATCAAATACCCCCATACTTAAGCTTTTGCTATTCCAGAGCAAAAACTAATTTATAAGTATGAGAAGAATTTATAGGACATTTCCAAAAAGATTTACTTCAAATTATGCACTTCAAATCTCATAAAACTCATGTCAAAATAAGTTAAGAAATTAAAATTCAGATTTATAAGAAATAATTAATAATTCATAAATTGAAATGAGTAGAATAAATTTTAGTTTTGAAATTCTCTAACTAAATCTTCATAAACAAAATTGCATTGAATTAAGCAAAATATTCCAAGATTAAAATTATAAGAACTTTACAATCATGAGAAACTTTTAGAAAACTACAAAATATTAACTATGCTCTCTCAATAATATCTTGGATAAACAAGTGAACTTGGCTAAATGGGGTAAAATTGGCATTGAAGAAGTTACTTTGTATATGGGAAATGATGAATTTTATCCTCTCATTTCCATCTTTTTTTTAAATTCCTTCTTCTTTAATATCCCAAATGTATATGTTTAGGAGTGATGAATTTTATCCTCTCATCTCCATACCATATAATCTTTTAAAAATTTGGGTGCATATGTTTAGGAATGATGAATTTTATCCTCTCATTCCATGACATATGATCTTTTCAAAATTTTTTTATGCCAAACAATGGGTTTAACAAAAAGGTAGGGGAAGGGCTAGGGTTTAAAGGCTAAACAAATTCCAAAGAAACATTTTAAGAGCATAGAAAATAATTTGAGCAATCTACAAGAAACTATGAGTTCAAGTTAATATAAGTAAAATCTAGAGATATTTAACACAATTACTACAAAATTGAATTATGATATTTTAAAGAGAGAAAGTAAAACTAAGAAATATTCTAAACAAATCAAAATAATGAAAAACTCATTAAATCAAATTCATCTAAAATTTAAATCTAACATATTTTGAAGAGAAATATATGATTTAAAAATTCATAAAAAGAAAACTCCTTAAAAAGCCTATAAAGACAACTCATAATTAAAATCAATTTTGCATAAATGAAGTTTGGAGAAATTTAATATTACAAAATTTATTTTATTGGAAATTAAAATAGTTTTTTAAATGAAAACATTTTTTTTGAATTTTGTAAATTTTTATAACAAAATTGAAAATAAAGAATAAAAAAAATCAATTTTTTTTTGTGAGTTTTGAAAAAGATTTTCTAATTTTTTTGGATTTTTAATAAAAACTGAATATAGGAGAATACACCCCCATACTTAAAAATAAACATTGTCCCCAATGTTGATAAGCCAAGTAGGAGGGAAAAGTAAATAAAATGCATAAAAAGTAAATTGCAAGAAAAATAATGATAAGCAAGGGGTGCCTCCCAAGAGCGCTTTCTTTTTCCCGTCTTTAAGCTAGACGGTTATTGTTAGGAAAAAGGAAAATAAAATTGAAAATGCACAGGCAACTCCCTTAATTCACGCTCAGGTGAGCATGCCGAAATCCGTTGCCCGGCGACTCCTCCGCTATACTCTTGATTCTTCCGTTGTCCGTTAGCGTGAAATTGTGAATCCAAATTACCTATACATACCTTAGGTAATTTGGAATGTTGGAGATGAGCGGCAAATGGATCGGTGAAGACATTTGGTTGCAACGGCGCATCCTCTACATGAAAATCATTAGAATCAAAAGAATCAAAATTTAGCGAGTCAGAAAATTTTTCACAAGGAGGAGTTTCTTGTGAAAATACATGATTAAGCTCCGGTTGTTCATTTTCAAAAATAAAATTTGTATCCAAAAATGTATTTGAAATTCCAAGTGGACTAAATTCATGGGACACAATATTTTCATGAATTTCACTTTCAAAGTGAATAATTGGCGAGAGAGAAAATTCATGAAAAATAGGAGGAGATTCGGGCGGAGGCGGAGAAGAAATATGTTCTTCATCAATTTCGTCTGGTGTCTCCATGACTCTTTTAAATTCATGGTAAAGAAGTTCTTCTTGAGCTTGGGTATAAATATTTAAATTTTGACAAATAGAATCTGGAGAATACCCAAGAGTAGAAGAAAAAGAATTTTGTGGGGTAAAAGAGGAGGAATGAAAATCTTGATTGACTGGATGTCCTTCATCGCACCGAAAACTATCTGGGTGATCTTGCCACCATGAATAATTAATATCGGAGCAAGAAGATATATTATTAGAATCAGAAAAATCATTCGCATGAAAACTAGATGAATTATTTTCATCAAAGTTTGAATAATTATTTTCATAAATAAACTCAAAATTATTTCCATAAGAAAAATTTTGAGGGTAAAAATTAATATAACAATCCTAACTTCGATGCGGTGCTCCACAAAAATCACAAATAATTTGGCTCTTTCGTGCGGCTTCCAAAAGATTGACTTTATTTTGAAGCTCGGCAACTTTGGCGGCCAATTGAGATAACATTTTTGAAGAAAGATAATTGAACAACCGTCACTTAATAGAATGAAATTTGAAAATAAATCAAAAGGAGAAATGGGGGCGGAGAAAGAGATTGATAAAAGTAATAAAATTCACGCTTTCAAAATATCAACAAAAATATTTCCCGGGCAACGGCGCCAAAAACTTGATACGTAAAATTTAGGATATAAAATTTCTCCAAATTCTACGAACTATAGGCAAGAGCACCTATCGTTCATAGCATAGGATATTCAAAACAAATAAATATCAAGTGTCGTATTCCACGGGTCTGTTGATTACTTCTACTCACGCAAATTATTATTATTTTATCGGCAGTAAAATAGAGTTTTGAAGATAATTAAAAGAAAAGAAACATTTGATCGGGAATCATTCTTAAGTGAAATGTTTTGTAAATCTAGAATTCAAAAGAAATCGATTTAGACAAACTTGACCGTGGAGGTTCCCAAAATATGATAGAACCTCTCTCGAGAGAACTACCACCTAACCTTAGGTTGATCGATTAAGACCCCTCGGCCAGTCGAAACCCCTAAGCTTGCTTTATGCGGTGAGCCCCACTATTGGATTTGACTCCAATCCGGAAGATTTGCGTCACCCTCTCTCGAGGAATGCATACAACTCTTTTTACCGATGAGTGATCTACCCGTATTTACGGATCTCCCGATACACTAAAATACGGATCAAACTTGATTATCATACCCTAGAAATATGAAACCAAAAATTGCAAATCAACGGTAAATCTTAGTTTTCCAAACTAAACTATGAATAAGAGATTTTGAAAAGATAAAAGCTTAAGAATTCATCCGACAAAATACTTTGAAAATTAACAAAACATAATTGAGAAGAAAGATATTTTTATTTCTAAGTAAAGAAAAGTACAATTGCATGTAAAGTAAATCTAAGCTAGGAATTAAAAAAGACAAGACATAAAATAAAGTTACACTAAGAATAATGCAGAAAACCTATACTAGAAACGATCCAAACTAAGCATGGCCTGGATGCCCATCACTTTGGCAGCAGCTGGCTTTTATAGGCAGAAAATTGCTGAGTCACGCCCTTGGTCACGCCCGTGACCAAGGGCGTGTAAGCTGCGTAATTGCGTCTTGAAAGCCCGGGAACGTTGGGGAAGAAAAACCGCCAAAATTGATCATCTCGACGGGTCACGGCCTAGGTCACGCCCGTGACCTAGGGCGTGTCTTGACCGAGTCAGGAAACGGCGGGAAACGGCGCGATCTGGAGTTAATTTGGCAGTTGAGGGAGAGGGCACGGCCTCGGTCACGCCCGTGACCAAGGGCGTGTAAGCTGGAACGACTCGGCGGCAGAAACTGCTTGAATTGAATGCTTGTTGGGCGAGTCACGCCCGTGACTTGAAGGTCACGCCCCCGGTCACGCCCGTGACCTGGGGCGTGTAACTTTAATCCGACGTGGCAGCGAGTTCTGTGAGCTGAAAGCGATACACGGTCGTGGCCATGGTCACGCCCCTAGGTCACGCCCGTGACCTGGGGCGTGTATTGAGGGTTTTTGCAGAAATGCTCCAGAATTTCCCCTGAACACGGCTATGTGCTTGAAATTGCTATTAGCAGCCCCAAAGTCCCTGAAAATATAAAACAAAGCAAATTAGATATATATTAAATTAAAATTATATAAAAACTAATTAATTACTACTAAAATACTATATAAAAATAACTATAAATAATGCACTATCACCATCATATGGCACGAGAGGTTGGGGCATGTAGGGATGGACAAGCTGAAGGCTATGGCGGTGAAAGGTCTGGTTAAGGGCCTGCCTAGTCTATCTTCCTACGTAGATGGTCACGTTTGCGCGGGATGTCAGTTAGGCAAGTCTCATCGACTACCGTTTGACAAGTCGTAGACAAGGATTAGTGTGCCGCTGGAGTGCATGCACGGTGACTTGATGGGACCAACTGCTACCCCAAGCCTCGGAGGCAGCAGATATATGCTGGTGTTGATGGATGACTACACCAGATATGTCTGGGTATATTTCTTAAAGGTGAAGGCGGAGGCGTTTGCCAAGTTTGTGAAGTTCAAGGAGCTCGTGGAAGGTCAGCTTGGTCTGCGGGTTAAGAAGCTGAGGACTGACAACGGAGGGGAGTTCACCTCTGGTGAGTTCTCTACTTTTTGCAGGAAGGCAAGCATCCGGAGGGAGCTTACTTGTGCGCATACTCCACAACAAAATGGAGTTGCAGAGCGGAAGATCCATCATTTGATGGAGACCTGCAAGTGTTGGTTGCATGCCAAGAGTATCCCAAAGTCCTTCTAGGTGGAGGGAATGTCTTGTGCTGCCTACATCATTAATAGGATGCCTCTCAGTCCCATCAATCTGAAGACCCCGCATGAATTGATGTTCAAGGAAAAGCCAAGCGTGGCACACCTTCAGGTGTTTGGTTCCACCTGCTATGTGCACGTTCTAGATGCGCTTTGGACGAAGCTAGATGCGAAAGCAAGGAAGCTAGTCTTCGTGGGTTATGATGATCAGGAGAAGGGATGGAAGTGCATGGACCCAGAGATGCGGAGGTTTGTTGTATCTCGCGATGTCATGTTCGACGAGGTGACGTCTTACAAGGGAAGTTCTGGTGTTGAGCTACCAGCAAGGAGGGTGGAGGAGCCAGAGAAAGCTGTGGAAAATCTTCAGGTGGAGCTGCCTGTGTCACCAGGTGGTCCATCAATATCTAGTTCTGAGGCGGAGGCTTCTGGATCAGGAAGCAGGGGGAGCGATGCTCTGAGTATGTCTGGAAGGGGAGCTAGGGAAGAAGCAGTTGAAGATGTTGCGAGTCAGGGGAAGGAGCCGAGGAGATCGAAGCGAACTATCATTGCCCCTGATCGCTATACAGGAGGAAACATGGTGAGCTTTGTCTTGTGTTTCTTTGCTGGTCCCTTGGATGAGAGGGAGCCGTCGAGCTTTGAAAAGGCCAAAGGCGTGGAACAGTGGGATTCAACTATGCAGGAAGAGATGAGTGCTCTTGAGAAGAATGAGACTTGGTCTCTGGTGCCCAAGCCCAAGGGTATCACCCCTGTGACATGCAAGTGGGTCTACAAGCTCAAGAAGAAGGTAGACGGCAGTATCGAGTGATACAAGGCTCGCCTTGTGGCTCGGGGATTCTCGCAGCAATACGGTGAAGACTATGAAGAGACATTCAGTCCGGTGGCAAAAATGACTTCAGTTTGGGTTGTGATTGCCTTGGCGACATGTTGGAGTGGAGATTTGACAGCTCGACGTAAAGAATGCGTTCTTGTACGGTAAGATTGACAAAGACATCTTCATGGTTCAGCCGCCAGGCTTCGTATCTGAAGATTTTCCTGACCATGTCTGTAAGTTGAAGAAGGCCCTGTATGAGTTGAAGCAAGCGCCGAGGGCGTGGTATGGAAAGATAGCATAATATCTCTTATTTTGCGGGTTTGGTGCTTCAGACTCAGACTCAAGCTTGTTCGTCAAGAAGAGTGGGGAGCTTCAAGTCATCATGCTGCTTTACGTTGACGATATGATCGTGACCGGGAATTCAAAGGAGGAAGTAGCAAGGCTTTGGGCTGAGCTATCCATCAGGTTTGAGATGAAGGACTTGGGTGAACTTCACCATTTCCTTGGACTCGAAGTGCAGAGGAAGAGAAGTGGAGTGTTGGTGTCCCAGGCTGCATATGCGGAGCGAATCGTGGAGCGGTTTGGCATGAAGGAAGGGAAGTTGAAAGTGCACAGTTAACCTCACTAGAATTCTCTAGAGGGGGGGGGGGGGTGAATAGAGATTAAAAAATATTTTGTGCAATGTTAATATATATATATATATGTATGATCACAGATTATAGCTTCCCACACACCAACAAGAATTAAACAAATAAAGAAAGTAAATGCAAGAAAAGAAATCACAGCACAACACAAGAAAATATAGTGGTTCCCCAAACTTTGGGTAGTCCACTCTTCTACCCCTTGGTAGGAATTCACTATCTTGCACAGAGTCTTTTGATAAGGAGACTCTTAGAACCACCCTGAGTCTTTTGACAAGGAGACTCTTAGAACCAACTGAGTCTTTTGAAAAGGAGACTCTTAGAACCAGTACACTGAATTTTTTGAAGAGAGATTCTAAAAAACTCTTTTACAATGTTTAAGTAAAAATAAGAAAGAAGAAAGAAATAAGAACAAGAATGAATCTTCTTCCTAGCAAGAAGATTGGAAGCACAAGAAGTGAATTAAATCTTTCTTCTATAGAGAGAAGAAGATTGGTAGCTTTTCTCTCTTATGTGAGAGCTATCAGAATTTACAGCAGGGTGACTTCAGAAGCAGAGAGAAGAAGAATGCTTGAATATTGCTGCAGGACTATTTCTCAATTCTCTTTTTTTCACTTGGGAGCTTTTCCTCCTTTCAAATGTAAAAGTGGTGAATCACTTGACTACTTCTTCTGCCGACCTCCTCTTTATTTATAGCTCTGTTTCAATCAAATAATACTAAAGGAGAGTAATCAATTACCAGGCAGAGTATTAGAAAGAAAGAGAAATTCCCATAATAGTTATATCCATAGAAGGAAAGTATTCATTCTAATTTCAAATAATGTCCATAATGAATTTTAACAAATTAGCCAAGAATCTAATAGAGGAAAAGAAAGATTCAGAATGGCTATAAGACATAAATTGATTCCATATAGATCAGATCTTATAAGATAAGGAAAGAGATCTAGCGATTTTGAATTCTGTCATAAAGATCGACGTGCGTCGAATACATCCTGTCTGGACGTCGAGAGGAGAATAAGGAAGGTGTGTCGACTACATTAGATGCGTCGACTAGAAATCAGAGTAACGTCGACAACACATACGTCGAAATCTTCCTAGAGTTACTTCAACTCAATCTGAAGGAAACGTCGACTACATTTCGACGTTGCGTCGAATACTATTCGACGCATATTTACTTAGCCTTATTTTTCATTCTTAGAATTCTTCTTTAACTTATTTCTAGGGGTTAAGAGAAATCATTTTCCCAACAATCTCCCCATATTTGTCTTAACCCTATTTAGAGGGAAATTGTACTAGCATATAATTAACCCAGCACAGCATTTGTAAGGATAAGAAATATATTAAATAATCAGAAGAGAAAGTGGAATAAGAAAGCATATGACAAGTATTTGTCTTTCACAAAAATTTAAACCAGAAACTTCTTTTTGTACATGAAGTTAACAAAATCAGAATAAAGTTTCCTAGATAAGTTTTCAATAGCATCAAGAATGTAGCCCCTGACTCTATCAGGTCGTTCCTGGACATTCCTGATGATTGTATGCAGTTTTTCCAATAGTTTATCACCATCAGGGATTGTGTCATTTATGGAGTAGCCTTTGCTGATGATGATTGCTGCTTTTTCATCAATCATCTCAATTGTAATGTTTTGAACTTTCTTTTCAGTAGGCTTGATCTCAGGTGGTCCCTTGTTATCAACCTTGGGCCTATATATTGTTTTCTTTTCTGATTGCTGCTTCTCTGGAATGTCAGCCATTTTTCCTTTCCCTTTCCAGGGTGAGGCATGCCACTTGTCTAATTTTATAGGTCTGTTGGGCTTCTTGTAGGGAGTGTAAGTATCTTCTGTACACCCTACACCCTTCTAGTGTTTTTGACCTTTATCTAGGATGATCCCTGCCTGAGGGTTTTTCTTTTGATAAGCATCAATATCAAACAACTTCTTTGGAATTCTGATAGAAGATTCAGCAAGAATTTGTTCTTTAGTCATTCCCTTGTTGATCTTTTCCATCCAGACAATCCTTTTATCTTCCACTTCTTTCCTAGCTGCTTCATATTCATACAGTTCTCTTTCTCGTATCTCTTCATGCCTCTTTTCCATGTCAGGGTCATGGTACTCCTTCACAGGGCTGTTAGGAGTGATAATAAGCATCTTTTCAAATCTTTTTATTTGCTCACATGCTTTTCTATACTTCCTTTCTTTTGCATACTCTCTCCTTTCTTCTTTGGAGAAGTTTTGCCAGTAGGGAATGGCTTCACTTTTCCTTTTCATCTGTCCTCCTGAACTTTGCCTAGGTAGGATTTGTTTGGAGAAGCTTGCCCCTTGTGGAGGTAGAGGTAGCAGAGGAGGTAGAGAAGAAGGTTGAAGTGGAGGTAGAGGTAGAGGTGGAGAAGAAGGAGAGTGAGTTTTCTCTTTGGGTGGAGAGGGAACAATATCAAGAAGAGGAGTCTGTTCTGCAATAGAAGGTAGAATGACTTCAGGTAGAATGAACTCTGCTGAGGGATGATTATCTCCTCCAAGCTCTTTTGTAGGGATGTCCTCAAGTAGAGGTGTCTTCAGCTTGATGTAACTGGCAGAGAAGCCAGGGGAGTGATGTTGAAGTTCCTCCTCACATAAGGGTGCATCAATCCATATCTGTCCATTCCAATCATCAGAGGTTACTGCTTCTTCCTCCCCCTGGATTTCTGGGTTCTTTACTACAGGAATCTCCCCCTGGTTATATGGATTATCAATTCTGAATGCTGAATCCACAACATGCTCCCCTTCAGTGTTGTAAGAGGAGGATTCACCAAAGTGTTTGATGAAGGTGTAGTCAGAGTGATTTGAGAGGAGTGGAGCCTATAATGGAATTGGAGTAATAGTTAGAGAGAATACTTAGAGTTGGAGAGAAGAGAGTTAAACCTGAGCTTTAAGTGAGATCAAAGACCTGGCAAGAGGGGTTTCTGGAGCAACTCTCCCCCTGCTTTATATCTTTCAGGAAGGATGTAAACCTTTGTGGCGACAGAGGTTCTTCTCGAAGAAGAGCATGAAGCTCAGGAAGAGAGGCAGATAGGGAGGCCAATTTGGCATCACAGGTGGGGATCATATTGGCACATTCATTGGAGAAGTTGATTTTCCAGAGCATCGTTCATCGCTTTGATAAGGGCAGTTTGAACAGGAGTAGGCGCCATTGATGCAGAAAGAGAGAGGTGGAAGACAAAGTTTTGGCGGGTTCAAAAAGGTATATGTTATGAAATAAGAAGTATTATTTAAAGAAGATGAAACGTCGAGAAAGGAAACAGAAATCAAGGTAATCCAATCGTCAGAAGAGGAAGTAAGGATTTGATTACAATTTTAACTTGAAGTCGTCGTTACGTCAAATGGATGTCGACGTTTGCGTCGATATAGAGTCGGCACTCCGTGGAGATTGGCCAGCCTGGAGCTCTATCTACGTGATCATTGTAATGCGTCGATATGAATTCGACGGTGCGTCGATAAAAGATCGACGTAACTTTGTCTGATGGAAATTGGTGCCAGCGTCGAGTTTGTCTCGACGGAGCGTCGATATGTATTCGACGCATCTGCAAGAAGTTTTCTTAGATTGTCTGATTCCTTTAGAGTTCCCTAACAATGGTGTTTACAAGCTTCCATCAAGCATTCCTAAGGTGTTTATGAAGTAGTTGTGCTTGGTTTCATCCAAGGGTTTTGTAAAAATGTCTGCTCTTTGACTTTCTGTGGGTATATATTCTAAGATTATCTTACCTTTTTCAACATTGTCTCTAAGGAAGTGATGCCTGATCTCTATGTGTTTGGTTCTACTATGAAGGACTGGGTTAGATGCTATAGATATAGCACTAGAGCTATCATAATAAATCTTAGAGTTATTTACTTCCAGTTTGTAGTCAAGAAGCTGATTTTGCATCCACAAGATTTGTTAACAACAGCTCCCAGCAGCTATATATTCAGCCTCTGCTGTTGAGGTTGAGACTGAGGTTTATTTCTTACTAAACCAAGAGATTAATCTGTCACCTAGGAATTGGCAAGTGCCAGATGTGCTTTTTCTATCAACCCTACATCCAGCATAGTCTGCATCTGAGAAACCTATTAATTCAAAGTTGGTTTCTGCTGAATACCATAGACCTAGTTCAGGAGTTCCCTTTAGGTATCTAAGAATCCTTCTTACAGAGGTGAGATGGGATTCCTTTGGTTCAACCTGACATCTAGCACATATGCAAGTTGCAAACATAATGTCAGGTCTGCTAGCAGTGAGATATAGAAGGGATCCTATGATTGCCCTATATGTCTTTTGATCTATTGATTTTCCCTTGTCATCTTTTTCTATAATGGCATTTGTTGCCATGGGAGTTTTCATAGAGGAGGCTGATTCCATACCAAACTTTTTGATTAGCTCTTTAGTGTACTTTGATTGTGAGATAAAGATTCCTTCACTACTTTGTTTTACTTGTAATCCTAAGAAATATGAGAGTTCTCCCATACTTCTCATTTCAAATTTAGATTGCATGAGATTAGCAAATCTTGTACACAGTTTAGGATGTGTTGAGCTAAAGATGATATCATCTACATATATTTGAACAAGAAGAAGTTGGTTTTTATGGGTTCTAATAAAGAGTGTCTTGTCTACTTTTCCTCTTTCAAAGGAATTTTCCAAAAGAAAGTTAGAGAGAGTTTCATACCAAGCTCTAGGAGCTTGCTTAAGACCATATAGTGCTTTGTTGAGTTTATAAACAAAGTTAGGAGAGGAGGGATTAACAAAACCTGGTGGTTGCTCCACATATACCTCTTCTTGAAGGTCACCATTCAGAAAAGCACTCTCGACATCCATCTGATATACTTTCATCTTCATGAAAGCTGCATAGGCAAGAAAGAGCCTAATTGCTTCCAGTCTGGCTACTGGAGCAAAGGTTTGATTGTAGTCTATTCCTTCTTCTTGTCTGTATCCTTGTGCTACAAGCCTTGCCTTGTTCCTGACAATTACTCCAGTGGAATCTAATTTGTTTCTATATACCCATTTTGTGCCAATCACTGGGTAGTTTCTTGGTCTTTCCACTAAATTCCATACTTTGTTTCTTTCAAATTGGCCTAGTTCTTCTTGCATGGCCATAATCCAGTGAGGATCACAATTTGCTTCCTCAAACTTCTTTGGTTCAACTTGTGATAGGAAGCATTGGAGCACCATCCCAGTGGAGACCTGGTGTCTTGTTCTTACTCCTGTATTGGGGTCTCCAATTACTTGAGTTTGTGGATGATCCTTCAAATTGATCCCTGTTCTGCTTGAACTTGTCAGTTGTTCTTCTTCTTCATTCTCAATGAGATCATTGTTCAATTGTTCTTCCTGAACCATGTTCTCTTGTGGAAATGGGTCTTGAATGCTCTTTTCTGAGGTTTCTTGTTCAGACTCCTCACTTGGTTCCTCTAACTGGTTTTCCTCTCCATTATCTGTGTTCTCTAGAGCTAGTTGCTCAAGCTGGGTTTCTATGCTGTTGTTTTCCTGTGGAAAAGAACTGGTGGGAGTCTCCTCCCCCTTAAGTAGCATGTTAGTTTCATCAAATACAATGTGCATGGATTCTTCAATTTTAAGAGTTCTTCTATTGTAGCACCTATAGGCTTTACTAGATGATGAGTATCCCAGAAATATTCCATCATCAGACTTCTTGTCAAATTTGGCAAGATGATCTTTCCCATTGTTTAGAATAAAGCAAGCACATCCAAAAATTTTAAAATATTTAACAGTGGGTGTTTTATTTTTCAGGAGCTCATATGGAGTCTTTGATTTAGTTTTGTGTATGAGGCTTCTATTTAGAACATAGTTTGTAGTGTTGACAGCTTCAGCCCAAAAGGTTTTTGGTAATCCTGATTCTACAAGCAGGGTCCTTCCTGATTCTATTAAGGTTCTATTCTTCCTTTCAGCAACTCTATTTTGTTGAGGAGTTCTAGGTGCTGAGAAGCTTTGTTTAATACCTTTTTCCTCACAGAAACTACAAATCATCTGATTCTCAAATTCAGTCCCATGATCACTTCTTATAATTGAAACATTGGAGTTGAACTCAGATTGAATTTGTTTTATGAATTTTGAGAGAATTTTATGGGTTTCAGATTTAACCCTTAGAAAGAACACCCAGCTAAACCTAGAATAATCATCAACAGTAACCAAGGTATAGGATTTTCCACCTAAGCTCTGAGTGGATATGGGACCAAAGAGATCCATGTGTAGTAAGTATAGGGCCCTGGGAGAGTCATCCTTACCAATGGGTTTGAAAGATGATTTGGTCTGTTTTCCCAGTTGGCAAGGTCTGCATGGAGAATCCTTAGAGTACCTACCCTTTGGTAAACCTCTGACTAGGTTATTCTTTGCTAGTTTACTAATGGTTTTGTAGTTTAGATGACCTAGTCTCCTATGCCATAGTTCATTTTTATCTATGATATTGTTGAATGAGCAAACTTCTGTGGGTGAAGAGCTAAAGTCCACTACATATACTTTTCCTTTTCTAGTTCCATTTAGTACTGTAGCACCAGTCTTGATATCAATAATATGGCAGAATAGTGTGGTGAATTTTACCTCATACCTACCATTTTCACATATCTGACTTATACTTATCAGATTTTGCTTTAGTCCTTTGACTACTGCCACATTCTTGAAGGTGACTTTCCCTTCTTTGAAATCTCCAAAGCCCTTGGTTTGGCCACAGCTAGAATCTCCAAAGGTTACTGATGGTCCAAGTCTATCCTCAAAGTTGATTAATAGGTTTTTGCATCCTGTCATGTGCATGGAGCATCCACTGTCCAAGTACCACACCATCCTGGAGATGTGATACATCTGCACATAAAATTTTAAACATTAGTTTGGACCCTGCTAAGCTGGGGTCCCTTCCTCTCATTAGTAAAAGATTTAATAAAAGAATAAGTGGGTCTTTCAGGATATCCTTCCTTCTTATGGGGTACTGGCTTATCATACCAATCTTCTTGGATGATATCACAGAAATAATGTTTATAATAGAAGGACATGGATTGAGAGGTCTATTTGGAAACAGAAAATTTTTTGTCTGATTTATTGCGTCGATAGGGATTCGACGTAGACTTAGGGTTGCGTCGATATGAATTCGACGCTTTCTTCATTCTGAGTCTATTTTCAGTCGAAGCATGAGAGAGGTTGCGTTGAGTAGAAGTCGACGCATCTTGGTGTAAGCGTCGATTAGAACTTGACGCACGTTGGTAAGAATTCGACGCATGTTCAAATTTTTTGTGAGGATATTTTCCTAAGATTCCTTTATCTGTAATGGGATTAGGTTTATTAAAAACAGTGGTTATTTCAGGGCTTTCTTGTGATATTTCTCCTGTTAGATAATTCTCCCTGGTGAAGTGAATTGGATGTTTCCAGACAGATTTGCTGGATGTTTGAGGTTTAGATGCTTCATTAGTATTCTGATTTATCTGTCTAAATCTATTAGTGAGATTCTCAGACATATTTTTGAGCTTCTGACCTCTTCCATTTAGAGAGTTTTCAAAGACTTTAGCATTTGCAAGCTCCTTCCTTACTGTTAGATTTTCTGAATAGATTTTGTCTAATTCCTCTTCTGAGAGTTCTAGATTGAGCTTATAATTTTTATGATGTATATTTTCCTGTTTGAGATTTTTTAATTCAATTCTTAATTCTTTTACTTCTTTTTCAGATTTGATTAGATCTAAACAGAATTCTTTGAAACTTTGTTTGAAATCAGTAGAAGAGAAATCTATATTATCAAGTATATTTACCATAGATGTATCATCAGGCTTCTCAGTGGCCATCAGATAGGTTTCCTCTTGCTTGACCTCTTGCGGATCATTATCTGATGAGGTACTTCCTTCAGATTCTGAATCACTCTAAGATTGAGAAATGAATCCTTTTTCTTTCTTCTTCTTCTTCTTTAGATCTGTTCTTTTTAGATCCTTCTTATTGTTGATCTCTTTAGGACATTCAGGTGCAATGTGTCCAGGTTTCCTGCAAGAGTAGCATATAATCTCTTTAGTAGGTGTTTTATTATACCTGGTTTTTGAGTCTCTTCCTCTGGGTCCTTCTGTTTTGATCCACTTCTTGAACCTTCTGGCCAGTAGACTGATCAGCTCCTCATCACTTGTAGAGGGTTCTCCTTCAACAGCCTTCAAATCAATACTCTTTTCTTTTGGGAGTGGAGGAGCCTTTTCTTTCTCTTCTTTCTCAGCCCTTGTTTTCAACAGTTGTTCATAGGATTTTAATTTACCCAACAGGACATCTGTTGAGATTTCTTTTTGACTTATGGAGTCTTTGATTGGCCAGATTCTTGAATCCCAAGAGCTAGGGAAGCAAGTCAGCAATTTGTCATTTATCTTAGTAAGAGATATGTCCTTCTCAAGTGTTCTCAATTCATTGACTATGAGGCTGAATCTTGAATACATGTCAGCAACACTTTCATTTTCTTTCTTTTGGAAGTTTTCATATTGGGAGATGAGTAGTACCTTTCTGTCCTTTTTCTCATCAGCACTTCCCTCAACCATTTTGGTGAGAGCTTCCCATACTTCCTTAGCTGACTCACACTCGGCAATCTTTTGGAAGATTTCATCTGAGAGAGTTGAAACTAGGATATTCATAGCCTTGGCATCATATGCTTGGGCTTTCTTTTCCTCTTCTGTCCATTCAGCCTTTGGAGCAAGTGTTTCAGTTGCTTTTCCACTTGAATCCTTTTTGAATGGCTTGGGGGGACCTGTCATGACAACATTAAATAATTCATCATCAATAGAGTTTAAATAGATTCTAATTCTTGTTTTCCAAAGTGCAAACTTTTCAAGGTTGCAAATTGGTGGTCTGGTGGAAGCATAATCTTTGATTTGTGCCATGAAAATAATAAAAATATATATATATATATAAAAACAAGAGGTAGGATCTTTTTGATCAAGGAGTTAAACCTTTTTAGATCAACCTAGCTCTGATACCAATTGAAAGTGCACAGTTAACCTCACTAGAATTCTCTAGAGGGGGGGGGGGGGGGCGGGGTGAATAGAGATTAAAAAATATTTTGTGCAATGTTAATATATATATATGTATGATCACAGATTATAGCTTCCCACACACCAACAAGAATTAAACAAATAAAGAAAGTAAATGCAAGAAAAGAAATCACAGCACAACACAAGAAAATATAGTGGTTCCCCAAACTTTGGGTAGTCCACTCTTCTACCCCCTTGGTAGGAATTCACTACCTTGCACTGAGTCTTTTAATAAGGAGACTCTTAGAACCACCCTGAGTCTTTTGACAAGGAGACTCTTAGAACCAACTGAGTCTTTTGAAAAGGAGACTCTTAGAACCAGTACACTGAATTTTTTGAAGAGAGATTCTAAATACTCTTTTACAATGTTTAAGTAAAAATAAGAAAGAAGAAAGAAATAAGAACAAGAATGAATCTTCTTCCTAGCAAGAAGATTGGAAGCACAAGAAGTGAATTAAATCTTTCTTCTATAGAGAGAAGAAGATTGGTAGCTTTTCTCTCTTATGTGAAAGCTATCAGAATTTGCAGCAGGGTGACTTCAGAAGCAGAGAGAAGAAGAATGCTTGAATATTGCTGCAGGACTATTTCTCAATTCTCTTTTTTTCACTTGGGAGCTTTTCCTCTTTTCAAATGTAAAAGTGGTGAATCACTTGACTACTTCTGCCGACCTCCTCTTTATTTATAGCTCTGTTTCAATCAAATAATACCAAAGGAGAGTAATCAATTAGCAGGCAGAGTATTAGAAAGAAAGAGAAATTCCCATAATAGTTATATCCATAGAAGGAAAGTATTCATTCTAATTTCAAATAATGTCCATAATGAATTTTAACAAATTAGCCAAGAATCTAATAGAGGAAAAGAAAGATTCAGAACGGCTATAAGACATAAATTGATTCCATATAGATCAGATCTTATAAGATAAGGAAAGAGATCTGGCGATTTTGAATCCTGTCATAAAGATCGACGTGCGTCGATTACTATTCGACGCAAGCGTCAAATACATCCTGTCTGGACGTCGAGAGGAGAATAAGGAAGGTGCGTCGATAAAGGTGCGTCGACTACATTAGATGCGTCGACTAGAAATTAGAGTAACGTCGACAACACATACGTCGAAATCTTCCTAGAGTTACTTCAACTCAATCTGAAGGAAACGTCGACTACATTTCGACGTTGCGTCGAATACTATTCGACGCATCTTTACTTAGCCTTATTTTTCATTCTTAGAATTCTTCTTTAACTTATTTTTAGGGGTTAAGAGAAATCATTTTCCCAACAGAAGTGCACTTCCACACCTCTGGAGAAGGCCATGAAACTTCACAAGGATGAGGGGAGGATTCTGGAAGATCCGCTGGTGTTCCGGGCTCTGGTTGGGAGCTTGATCTATCTGACGATTACCAGGCTGGATATTGCGTATGCAGTTGGCTGGGTGAGCCATTATATGGCGGAACCACGGATGCCTCATCTTCTGGAGGCCAAGAGTATATTGAAGTATGTCAATGCGACCTCAGATATGGGTCTCCTCTACAGGAGGGATGCGGGCTTCGAGGTGCATGGGTACATGGATGATGATTATGGGGGAGATTCAGATGATCGGAAGTCGACGTCTGGATATGTCTTCGTGGCGGGCCCCATGACTATATCATGGTGCAGCAAGAAGCAGGATTCCGTGTCGTTCTCCACCACGGAAGCAGAATACAAGACTTTGGCCCTAGCAGCTCAAGAAGCCATCTGGCTTAGGAGGTTGGTGGGAGATGTCCATAAGGAGGTTTGGGTCCGACTCTGCTCCGCGGAGACAATAAGAGTGCTCTCAAACTGGTTACTAATCCAGTTTATCACGCGAGGACCAAACATATCGAGATTGAGCATCATTTCATTCGTGAGAAGGTACTGGAGGGGTCTCTTTCGGTCGAGCATGTTAGGAGTCAGGACAACATTGCTGACATATTCACAAAGGCACTGGCGAAGGGGCCGTTTACTCGGCTAAGGAGTTTACTTGGGCTGTTTTCAACTTCCCACTTCAAGGGGGAGTGTTGAAAATGTTGAAGTGGAAGTTTGTGAAGTTGACGGTCTGGGGGGAGACCGCGCAGTCTGGTCTGACCGCATGGTCTTGCGGTCTCCTCTGGCGGTTTGACCTCTCTGATCTAGCCGTGGGCTTTTCGGCGTGACCGCCATTCTTCTGTCCAAGGGTGCCGAGGTGAGGCTGCGCGGTCTGGTCGCGTGATCGCATGGCGAGCTATCTTCTGTTCGGCGTGACCGCGCGATCTGGTGCTTATGATCGCGTGGTGGGGGTAGCCCGGTCTGGTGGCTGTCCGGTTTCTTTGTGGTGCACGTGGACTAAGGTCTTCTTAGTCGCGCGGTCTCCGATTTTGTGTTCGCATGGCTGGTCTTTCGACGATCAGCTGGCATATGCGGTCACAAGTGTTTGATCGACTTGGCGGGCTGTTGCCCTAATCGGTCTGGTGTGTTCGCGGTCTCTGGAGGAGGTCGGGTGGCGAACACAGGTGGTGAGCATCATAACCAGACGAGTTGTCATGATCGTGCGGCTTCTGTTGAAGTCGGCGAGCTCACTAAGCAGGAGGGTCTTTTGCTGATAGCGCGGGTTGACCGGTCTGGTCGCGCGGTCAAAGGGTGGTGATCCTATCTCATAGGGTGGTGACTGGATCAGGTCTCACGCCTATAAATAGGAGCCACTATAGCAGCAAAAATATTGTACCAAGTGTAAGCAGAAATCGCGGGTAGTTCCTGCGGTCTCATTTCTTGTGACCGGTCGGTCTTGCTGATTGAACTTCTTTTGTGCAGCTTCTGCGGATTGTGCGGGCAGCTGCGGTCATCTCATCTTCTGAAGGTGTTCGGGCGGTCTCGCGGCTTACAGTGCGGGTTGCTGGAGTTCGGGAGAATCAGTGGCAGATCGCGGGGTTCTCAGTTGGTGTTGTTCAAAGTGGCAGTTTGGGCGGTCTCGTTTTCTAGCCAGGCGGACTGTCAGGTCGGGCGGTCAGGCGGTCTCAGTTTGGCAGACCGCTGGTTATCTTTCAGTTGTATCTTTTCTCCTGTTCTTTTTGTGTACTGGCAAAATCATGTCTCGCAATGTATACCTCGCCCTGTAATGATGAACTTTGCTTGATCAATAAAGATTGTTTTTGTTTCATGTGTTTAAGGTTGATTGGCTTGAACTTTTAGTTATACAACTCCTTCTCACTCCTAGATCTATGGAAAATTTCACAGTGCTTCCCTCAAATAGGTATGATTAGGACAGTGTCCATGGTCACTGGATGAATGGAAGCTCCACTAGTCATGAAAATGCTCCTGACTAAGGAAAGAGAAAGGGCATGGGGATGAGTGCATTAAAGGCTTGCTATAAGGAAATTCAAATGGCCCATCATGGACCATTTGTATTTGGTGTCCCAGCCCCCACTCTCAAGGATAAAGGTGCAACATTTTCTCAATCTCTTCCAGATAAGAAGCAGACTAGTAGCTCCAATATGATCAATTCTCACTTGAACATATCTGATGCCATCAACACCCTGTCAGCTACCAAGCTGACATCTGTTGCTGACAAACAGAAAAAATTAAGAAGAAACAAATGATACTAGAGCAGCTAGTTAGCTCTTGGCTGAGAGAGATAGGAAAAATGATGCTGCCTTCTCTACGGAACATACTTCAAAAATTGTTCAGAAAAGAAGGTACAACATCTATGAATGTTGGTGCTGTGGCAAAGTGGGACACTTTGCCATCGACTGTTGGCACAACCCTAGTGTGCTTAATGCAAAGGAGAGACCTCCTGGAAGGGCTGCGGTGAGTAGAGGGATTCCCTATTATGCTAACAAGAACCTAGGACCCAAGTTACCTTGGATTCCTATGGGATATTAAATCTGTCTTGCAGGGTAGTCCATTTAGCCATTAAAAAACAAACAAGGCTAATGGACAATAAGTGCTCCAGGCTCAGCTCTGGACTAAGAAAAACTTACCACATACCAAGGTGCACTAATCTAGGGGGAGCTAGAAGTAAAAATAAGTGGACATTCCATTGAGGGGGAGCCACTAGCTCAAGGAGACTTAGAGGCCAAGGTGAAGGTAACCATGTTAATGTTTAACACATAAACTCATCTTCATCTAATATTGTAAAAGTAATTTTCAAAAACCAAATCGTCGGAATGATGATTGGTATCGTCGAAAGATTTGCATCACGACGATATTCAATCGTCAGCAGACTCTTAATTAGGTCTAAGCTCAATCATTACAGCTAAACTTGAGTTAGTCAGACATTTAACAAATGACACTTCAACTTCCAACTCGGACACTATAAATAAGGTCAAATGTCTTAAGGTTAAAACACTGTCTACATTAGCCCTAAAAAGCCATCGTGTTCTCCACGCCTTCTAAGAGTGAATGAGTCGACTGTGCTGAAATCTTCCGGGGTCAATCAAAAGATGGCGCCAAAGAAGGAAGATTTTCTGTTCGAAGGAAGTGAAGTGGTGAGGAATGGATTCTCAGAAGGATCAGAAGAAATCCAGAGCACCATTAAGCTGTTCGAGACCATCGGCCTGGAGTTTTCCCTCTCTGAGCCAACAGTAATATTAACAAGAGAAGTGCTGGAGTTCTACTCAAATGCCAAGGGTGGCTCGAAGGGAACGTTTGTGAAGAGCAAAATTAAAGGGATAAAGGTTAAGGTGAATCCCAAAAGATTGAACAGGGCTCTTCTGTTGCCAGCCTTTGCCAGGGGGAGGAAGACGAAAAGATTACTCAGGAAGACCTTGTCAAGGCTCTGGCTTGGTGCGGACATTCGAACAAAACCTATGGATCTCTCGAAAGGAAAAGCTTAAATCAACAAGGAAAGCTGTTGGCAGACATTGTGGGAAAAGCTCTCCTCTGGAAGGTAGGGTCTCATGATAGGATATCCAAGCCCATGTTCGAGAGGATGGCAAGGATAATCCTAAGTAAAAGGACCAAATGGGGTCAGCAAATCTTCAAGAGGATACAAGAAAGCTTTCAAGCCCCAAATCTGGGAAGGATTTTATCACTATACTTTCTGATTTCCTACCCTGAAAATTTTAACAAAAAGTATGGAGTAAAAATCCATCATATGAAAAGGATGGGTATCAGAATACTAGAAAGATGGGAAAAAGTTCTGACTAGGCCTCCCAAGAAGTTGAAGACTAAAGAAGATGTGAAAAGGAAGGTAGGAAGCTCCTCTGAAGAAAGTGAGTCAGGCAACAACTCACCTCCATCTGACTCTGAGGCAGCTGTGGAGACAAGGAACGTCGTCCTCCAGAGCTCTGCTCCAAGTCAGGGATCCAGGACAACAGCAAAATAAAATCAAGGTAATGCTGAAACAGAGGGGGAGAAGGACAATGAGCTCCCTGCTCAAGTTGAAGAAGTGATCAATAAGATCATAGGAGCTGAGGACACTGGTCATTCTGAATCAGCAATGTCAGGGTACAACCAAGAGAACCCTGCAGATGGAACTAGCAAACACCAGCAACGTCCTGAAGTGGAGAATGAGCCAAACCACTCACCAATAAGAAAATCTCTATCTCCAATAATTGAAGGGGATGAAGAAGAGGAACAAGATGGTTCACCTCCAGAGGTTAGTCTAGTGGAGCTCCCACTATTATCTCAGATAAAGATGCTCCTGGAAGAGCAAAGATTAAAACTTGAAAGTTATGTCACCTCTGCTATCAATGATCTAAGAAGAGAACTGTCTGCTGAAATGGCAACCCTAAGTAATGATGTGAAAAATCTGCATGAATTCACTGCCCGTACTCACAAAGGTATATCTAACCTAGGGGCTAATCAGTCAATGATTGTCGGCAGCATAGAAAAGACCTACATTGCATCCACCAAGAGGATGACTGAACATAAAACTGATCTCAAAGAAAGACTAGATCAAAACAATAAAGATCTAGACAGTCATCTGCTTGAAACCAAGAATCACTTGGAAGCAGGTATCCACATGCTCAAGAACAAGATACTGGCATCCGAGGAGAATCTCCACAAAGGGATATCTGAAGAAGTAATAAAGGGGGAGAGATCAATGATAAAAGCAGTAGTGATCATGCCATCTGGACCACAAACACCATCAGGGAAGCAATGAATCTCTCTCCTCTGTATTATGACGAGCCTGCTGAAGAGCAACATAAAGATATTCCTGTTACTGGTAAAGGAAAAGAAAAGTAAGCACTGGAGGATGAATAAACAAAAGTGAGGAAGAGAAAGTACATGGAAGAAATGGAGAAAAAGGATGCTATGAAAGATGGAGTCCTACATCCAGGACCATCATTCTAAAAGCATGGGAGCAAGTGAAAGTTAACAAAGGTGAAAGGTACAATGTATACAATCCTCATGAATGGTCTAAGCATGAAGATCAAGAAGAAGTAAGGAGAGAACACAGAAGAAATAAGCAAGCTGGAAGTATTCCAGCTGACACTCCTGAACCTTTAAAATGTCATCCTAAACCATTTGAGTACTTCATCAGGCAAGCTGATAAGGTGCAGGAAGCCAGTGCCAAGAAAGCAAAGGATGTTGTTGATATGAGAGCACCAGAGAAATAGATAGCTAAAACTTTAAGGGGGCTAAATATAGAAATGTCAAAACTTTTGAAAACATTTGGCACTATTTATAAATGAAGTGACATTCGCCAAATTTCTGTGCTCACTCATGTTTAGCTGAAATATCATCACTACATGCTTATCTGCCTGAAATGTTAAACCTTTTTATGTGAATGGCATTTATCATTGAGTGAGTTATGACTTTTTCAAATAGGGGGAGATTGTTGGGAACAGTGCCCAGCAATGTTCCTGATTTGAAGAAGTGCTCAGCTCAATGATAAGTGCAAGCTGTATTTAATGCTCCATCTAGCTCATGCTTGCAGAGATCGACAAATGTCAAGTACTTTAACTATTTCTGAAAATACTATATATATCGTCAAGAAGAACAAGATTCGTCGAACACAGAAGGGAGTTCGTCGAACGCAGAATGGAGTTCGTCGAACACAGAATGGAGATCATCGAACTCAGAAGGAAGATCGACGACCGCTGAGATTTGGTGTGTTCGTCGAACGCAGAAGCAAGATCATCGAACTCAGAAGGAAGATCATCGACCCTGAGACTCGGCAAGATCGTCGAACGCAGAGAAGACGCAGTATCGTCGACTTCATCAAAGTGGCCTTGACGTCGAGAAAGAACAAACATCATCGTGAAGAAGCCTTGTCGCTGAAAAGACTAAGTATGACTGATGGCGTTGAACATCGCCGTAAAGAAGGAATGTCATCGAGAAGACTGAAGAAGGACAGCTGAAGACTAGCAATTGGTGAAGTATGATCTGTCGACATGGTATCACTCATGTCGTCGAGAGAACAACATGAATATGACGACAATTTACAAGAAGGAAGATCACGACGACACAGTCAGAGATAACATATCGTCGTATATGAAGAATATCTCGTATCGTCGAGATGAAAGGCAGAAGCAAGAATATCTGAAGCTCTATCAAGGCGTAAGGGTTCGACAAAGTCTTGTCGTCGAGATATTGTTCATGACATTGTAACGATGGAAATATCGTCGAGATAGAATTCAAATGTTGCGGACGCGCTGTCAGCATTTAATGTCGCCGCCTGATTGTCCAATCAGCGCGTGCTCTTATGGAATGGGCGTCTGACATTAAAGGACATCACATGTTACCGTTATGTGGCTCATATGTCCTATAAAAGGGAACAGTGATGCCCTAAAAAACAACCAAGGAGAACAGAGAAAAAGAACGAGAAAGTATCCCGCCGCCCTTCAATAGAACATCATATTTAGCGGAGAAGAAGAATGAGAACAAGATTCTAGAGTTCTCAGAAGAATCAGTCATCTCCATCGACTGAAAAGAGAAGCCGATCTTCATCCGGCAAAGAGTAGAGATTGAAGAAGAACCGTGCGCTCAAGATCTGATTCAGAAGCATCTTCTTCAATCTCAAGGAGCCAATCTTCAACAGGCTAAAGTTGCCAATCTTCATCCGGCAGAAGTAACAGTTTTATTACTGTAATCTCTTGTAAAGGCTTGCGGGCCTATTTGTCTAGCTTGAGGGCTGGAGAGCTGTGAGGCTTGAGAGCCATGGAAGTGGACTTGCGGGTCCGACACCGTCTAGCTTGCGGGCTGGAGAGCTGTGAGGCTTGAGGGTCAGGGTAGTGCACTTGCGGGTGCGATTTGTCGAGCTTGCAGGCTCGGGTGCAGTAGGGGCTTGCGGGCCTAAGCTGTTGGGACTTGCGGGTCTGTGTTATAGGGCTTGAGGGCCTGAGTGTCGAGCTTGCGGGCTCGGGGGCAGTAGGGGCTTGTGGGCCTAGGCTGTTGGGACTTGCGGGTCCGAGTTGTAAGGCTTGAGGGCCTGAAGATTTGGCGGAGTTTGCCGATCCTAGCACACTGCTGGGTAGGCGCAGAGGGACATAGGACTACTCAAGACACCCAGTCTTGAGGAACCTCTATAGATCTTTTGTGTGCTTTCTGTGGCTTGCTCTTTACATTACAAATCTATTGATCAAGAATCAAAACACTTAAAGGGGAAGAAAATAAATTGTAAAACCTATTCACCCCCCTCTAGGTGTTAAAGTAGACACCCTATAAACAACACTTGTGCTCAGGGCTGAGTGGACAGAGACTGAAAAGTAGCAGAAGGCATGTGATGCCAAAGCTATGAACATTCTGGTATCCACCATGTCAGATGACATCTTCTAGAAGGTGGCTGACTGCCAATAAGCCAAAGAGATCTGGGAATCTCTTTCCAGACTGGTAGAAGGAAGTTCTGAAGAAAGAAAGGACAAGAAGTCTCCTCTATATCTCAATTTGAGAACTTTCAAAATAAAGCTGATGAATCTGTTGCTGAGATGTAAGACAGATTCAACATCATTGTCAATGAGCTGAAGAGTCTGGATAAGGAGACATCCTTAACAGAAATAAATGATAAGATCCTCTTGTGCTTCCCTAGCTCATGGGACTCAAGGATCTGGGCCATCAGAGAGTCCAGATGCCATAGAGAAATCTCTACCGAGGCTTTGCTAGGAAAGCTTAAGTCATATGACATGCTTCTAAAGAACAGAGCTGAATCTGATGATGATGCATATTCTGACTCACTGTTTGAGTCATATATTGCCATCAAACATTGGTCCTTGTCATTTGATTTTTCTTCATCTTCAGATGAGCTGGATGAAGACTCTGATTCTGTTTCACTCCATGTTTCAGCTACAAACCCTCTTCCCTTATGCTTGTGTTTGTGGGATGATGGCTTGCTGGAGTGCCTTTCTATTCTTTCTCTTTTATCTTCTCCTTCTTTTGGTTCTCTGGACACTCAGGCAGAATGTGTCCAGGTTTCCTGCATCCAAAACAAATTATTTCCTTAGAATTAGATTTGTCATACCTTGGCTTTTCTCTGGATCTTGAATCCTTCTTTCTGAAGTCTTTTCTAGCCATCTTGTAGAACCTTTTGGCTAGTAAGCTCATAAGCTCCACTTCTCCTGGAGCTTTATCCTCCTCTTCAGTAGCTTGGAAAGCTATGCTTCTCTCCTTCTTGGATGCTGGAGATGAGGCAGATTGTTCAGCATCTCTGGATTTGATAAGCTGCTCATAGGATTTGAGTTTGCCTAACAAGCTCTCAGTGGAGATCTCATTAAGGCTTCTGGCTTCCTTGATTGGCCAGATCCTAGAGTCCCATGTGCTGGGGAAGCACATAAGGATCTTATCTTTGACCTCAGTGATGGAGATCACTTTGTCCAAGGTCTTCAGCTCATTGATTATGAGGTTGAGCCTGTTGTATATATCAGCCACTGTCTCAGATTCTCCTTTCTTGAAATTTTCATACTGGGAGATTAGGTGAGATCTTCTATCTTTTCTTTCATCTGCTGATCCTTCAACCATATTGTTGAGTGACATCCATATTTCTCTTGCTGAAGTGCATTTCACAACTTTTTGAAAAATGTCATCAGACATTGTCTGTGCCAATATGTTCATAGCTTTGGAATCAACACTTCTCTGCTTCTTCTGTGCATCTGTCCACTCAGGAGGTGGAACAACATTATTTATTGTTGTGGTTTCAGCAATTGTTGTTGCTGTAAGTGTTGGAGGTCCTGTCAAAATAATATTAAAAATTTCTTCATCAATAGAATTCATGTACAATATGATCTTTGCCTTCCATAGTGCAAACTTACTTATATTGCACATAGGAGGTCTTGTGCTTGAATATTCTTTGTTCTGTGCCATGAGTTTTTAGAAAAAGAAACTCTAGAAGAAATTAAGATCTAATTGATCTTTTGATTCAGGTGTTAGCCTGTATACAATCAACCAACCTCTGATACCAATTGAAAGTGAGGTTAGATCTTAAATTTACTCTAGAGGGGGGGGGTGAATAGAGTATTAAAAGTTTTTCACTTATTTTTATAGCAGAATTAAAATAGTGATACTTATATGTGTACTGAGTGAGTAATAAAAACAAACACAAAGAGAGCACACAGCACAATACAGAAAAATAAACAAGAACACAAAGGACACAAGGATTTTATAGTAGTTCCCCAATAAATTTGGGTACGTCTACTGTTCTACCACCCTTGGTAGGATTCCACTAGGTTTTTGATCAGGTGCCCTATCACCAATAGATTTTTGATCAGGTGCCCAAAACACCAACCGAGCTTTTGATCAGGTGCTCTAACCAAACTACAGGTTTTTGTTTAGGTGCCCTGCCACCAAGGGGTTAACGTTTGAAGGGAGTTAGAACCCAGGGGATAAAGAAGGTTTAGATGTTCTTCTCTGTCAATAATTTGAGAGAAGACTCTAGTGGAATGTGTTTATGTAAAGCTCCCCCTGTCTGATTGAAATAGTTGACAGTTGAGGATGGAGCTTTCACTTGAATGAAGTATCTTCCTGTATCTTCCTGATAGCTGATGAATCTGAGAGACAAAAATGTTTTTCAGATTGTTTGTTGCTCTTTTGAAGATCTGATCTAGAAACTTGCAGCAGAAATCTGAGAGATGATTTGTATTGTTGTTCTCAGAGATTGAGGTGCTGCTTGAGGAAGATGATGATCTGAAAGCTTTTTCTGTATTTTTCTTTCTTCTGTATTTCTCTCGACAGCTTTCTTCTTCTTTTTCTTTTTGTCTTGCTGTTCTGTAATAATGTTGTAACTTCTTCTTCTTCTTTTTCCCTTAAATAAAAATCTCCGACAGATTTGAAATTCAAATCCCTCAAATTAAGGAATAAAATAATCTGGAGGATTATTTCTTGGAACAGCAAGCAAGACTTTAATTCCTTTTCCTTTTTAATAAATGATATCCTTTTCCGCCAAACGGATATTTTCTCGGGAAGAGAATGGAAAGGAATAAATAAATGGAAAGATATAATCCTTGACTTATCTGGAATAAATAGAGTCGTTGCTGATAAATCTGATTTCAGAGAATAGAATAAAAATAATCTGTCTGAAATTCTGAACTGAGAAGAAATTTCATCGAACTGAATACTGAATTCGTCGAACAGAATGTTGAGTTCGTCGATCTCAACTTCTGTTGCTGATTCGTCGAACGCAGACTGGAATTCGTCGAGCTCAAGTTGGAGTTTGTTGAACTGAAAGATAAGCTGCTAACTCTGGCTGGAAGAATTAAATTAGTTGAGCTGAATGATATTTCGTCAAACGCAGAGATTTGGAAAATTCGTCGACCGCTGAACTGAGCAAATTCATCGACCGCTGAGACTGAATAAAATCGTCTACCGCTGAGAGTGAGCAATTTCGTCGACCACTGAGACAGAGCAATTTCGTCGACCGCTGAGACTGAGCAATTTCGTCGACCGCTGAGACAGTCAACCGATGAGACAGAAGCAAGCCATTCGTCGAACACAGAATACAGGACGTTCGTCGAACGCAGAAAGCATTTCGTCGAACGCAGTATTGAATTCGTCGAACGCAGAAACTGAATCTTTTCCTTAGTTCTAATCAGCCTAAAACCTTGACCCTTAGACTATACATTGGGTTCAACCTAGTCCTAATCAACAGATAGTGATCCTAGACCAAATCAGTAATAGGGTTATTCCAACAGGTTAGGAGCAGAGCCATCCACCAACACAGAAACCCCTAGGAAACCTGCCTGGATAAATCCAGTTAGCTTCATTAGACCTAGTGACTATAAATCTTGCGAGGATAGTACAAAAACTAAGGATCAAGAAACTAATAAACCAAAGAAAATAACTAGAGGTAATGAAGCAAATCTTAATAAAGAAAAGAAATCTCAAGGTAAGATTAATGCAGAGAATCTAAACAATCAAAAGGCTAAAGTCAAACCTAGGGTAATAAAACACTCTGCTGATATTTTATATTTAGATATATTCTTTACACATTTTAAGTATCAAAATAATAAACATAAGTTTGGGAAACCCATTCCTTATCATTCAAAAGGGTATCATGAAAGACCCTTCTATTCTTTCGTTGAACCCTACAATGGTAAAAGCAAAGGGCCCAAGGTAACCTGGGTTCCTTCTAATGTTTGAAATTACTTGTGCTGAGTAAGGTAGGGTCCTGCCTAAGAGATAGTGAGAAAGGAAGGAAGAACTAAATTCAATCAAGGGAGTGATTTCTTTTCTTAATTCCCTTGAAATCCCCTTAGTTCATAAAAATAATAATATAAAGACTATTTTTAATAAACCTCATTGCTGGGAAGAACAACAAAAAATTTCTAAAGAAAATTGAGTTATTCATTCAAAGTTGCGTCGAATAGAAGTCGACGTACCGTCGACTCCTACTCAACGCCAGCATCAAGAAGCACTCCGAGTGGATAATTCGAATGGAATTCAACGCAGCGTCAAGTTTATATCGATGCATACGTCGTCTTAATAGTCACTGATCAAATTCGAGGTCGCGTTGATTGGAAATCGATGCACCGTGGATATTACTACATCAATTTAAGAATTGTTGAACAATCTCAATGTTGCGTCAAATACTAATTGATGCAACGTCGATATAACAATGCGCGCAGAATTGCTTCTAGAAGCAGTCTCGACATATTTTTGCGCGCAAAATATTAATTCTTATCGACACAGCTTCGATTACAACCCTAAGTTGCGATGAATCATCTTCTTTTAAGCAACTTCAGCGTCGAATCACTTACGCTTTCGAATTTTCCTCTTCTTGCTCTCTTCTTCTCCAGTTCTCTCGTGCTCTTGTCCCTCTCTCTCTCTCTCTCGTTTTCTCTTGTGTTTGCAGGTACCTAAAATCAATGGCTCCATCAAAAGTGTACTCTGGCTTTGATGTGGATGTCGATTCCTTCGATGCTGCAACAGAAATCTTCAAGGCCATTCTTGGCTTATTCCATAAAGCAGGACTAACAAAGTTGATCTCCACGAGATGTAAAATACTTGATGTTGAGTTGACAGAGTTCAAGGATACTGTGCACATAGGAGATGATGGATCCCTCCATGGGAAAATTTCTGAAAAGGATATCAACATAACAGAGGAAATATTGTCTCAAACATTTGATCTACCCACTGGTGAGGTCTCTGATGAATTGTCAGGGGAAGAGGCAAAGAAGGCCTTAGAAATCATGCAATTCAAGAAAGAGAGAGCCATCAATCTGAAAAAGGTGGATCTGACAGAAGAATTCAGATTTCTGGCAGACATTATGGGAAAGGTGATGTTGTGCAAGATATCAACACATAATGCTATACCCAAGCAACAATTGCAAATTATGGGTGTCCTAATTCTGGAAAAGAAAATAAACTGGGGGAGATGCCTCCGGAAAATGATTGGCCATAAATATGCTCACAAAGACAATTCCTACACGAGGATAATGAGCCAGGTTCTCTTCCAACACTATCCAGATGTGTGCAAGTCCAAAGGAGTGCCAATTCCACCAGGAAAAAGAATTAATATAGGAATTTTCTCCAAATGGACCAGGAAGATCCTCAAGCCTGGTCAAGCTGCACCTTCACCTCCTCCCTCTCCACCACCTAAAGATTCAGAAAGACATATACCAGATTCCTCAAGGGATAATATACCTCACCAAGACACTCTAGCAACCCACCAGGATGATGCCCTAGATACTGATCAAGTCCCCCTCAACCAGGCCAGCTCCTTCATTCCTCCCACAGAATTTGAACCTCACATTCCTCCCCAACCATCCACTGTCATCACAGACACTCGGTCTGCTCCTCCACCACCACCATCATTCCATGTCTCTCCAGATATCTATCATGCACTCTCTCCAATCCCATAAGACTTACCTCCATCACCTCCTACATCTACCATACCTACCCCTCCCATTAATCTGGAGCAAGTCATCTCCAAGGCAGTAGGTCTAGCATCCATCACTTTTGCTGACCTATTAGCCAGCTAAGCCAGAATGTTTGAGAGAAAATACTCTCAAATGGAGTCTCAACTCTTAGACTCAAAAAGATCTCTACAGGGCCTCAAAGACTTCATGTCTTCCTCCCTAGTGACAAATGAGTTCTTAACCTCTCTTGCCAGCAAGGTTAAGAAAGGGGAGAATATTCAGGAGGAGGAAGAGACTGTCCTAGAATTGAGTGGCCATAATAAGGGGAATGATGATGAAGCTCCTGATAAAGTGACCATTTTCCAAGATCCAAATGTTCAGGAGGAGTCTCAAGTAGAGCCTCCAGAGAATCAAGGGGAACAAGCTGCAGAAAATTAGGGGGAGCTCCCATCTACTCAGGGGGAGTCAATTGTAGAAGTTCAAAGGAATCAAGAAGGTGAATTGATTGTTGTAGGTACAACAATGGTCCAAGGGGAGCTCCATGATGATAATTTGTTGGATAAGGTGGCCAAGATTGCCAAGGAAGTTGTTTATAATGCTGAGATGAATACACAAATATAGGGGGGCTTCCCAAGGACAATGCTGCTGAAGAAGCAGTAATGTCTCCTGAAGATGATGAGCCTTTGAACTTTGCTCAAAGGAAGATAATTCCAAAGGTGTTCTCAAGAAAAAGAAAAACCCCTGAGAAGGTGCAATGAAACTCAGGTAATTCTGTTATACTGTATAAGGAGAAACAAAAAGGGAAGGCGGTGTGGTGAACATTAAAATACACTTGAAAATGTATGAAATATTTTGTGATCTCATTTTATCATATTGTAATTGTCTATGTTGTCTTGTATATATATCTCTGTTTATACAAAAGAATATGTAAAATCACTTTAACAAATTCTGTAAAATTTGTTAAGATAAATATGGGGAGATTGTTGGGAAAAACTCCTTGAATTTAACTTAACAAATTAACTAAAGTGATTTTATCTCTTAGGTTTTATTACCCATTGTATAGTGAGGGTAATTTGGTCATTAGATGTCTTAGGATGTCACACTCAACTTAGAGTGTAAAGACCAGGTCAGGACAAGCATAATTTGAGTTGAATTAATATTTGCGTCGAATACAAGTCGACGCAACTCAGATTAGAAATCCAAGCAAATCAACCTCACAGTTGAAGTAGATCAAGTCGATGCTACGTCAAAAGGAAATCGACATAGATGAATGGGGCTTGTCGAAGAAATCTTAGAAGTCGATTCAGCTTCTACTTCAACTCAACGCAGAAGGAAGAGTCTGCCGAAGCCATCTGAAGTCGACGCAACTTCGACTATAATTCGACGCAGACGATGAAGTTCTAAATCAAGTCTTCAACTCGATGGTTACGTCGATATGTAATCGACGTAACATCGACATCAGAGTTCAATCAGAGCAAGAAGGAATTCGAAGCTACTCTTACAAGAACTCGAAGGTGCGTCGATAAGAGAGAAGGTGAAATCGACACAGCATCGAATGCAGTCTGAAAAGGAAACCTGTTCAGCTGTCATTTTTAGAACTCTCTCTCAAGGCCCACAGCACTGAAAACCATTCTACAACGACTCATTTATTGCCTTAAATGTAAAAGAGCATTCAAGAAGACAGGGAAATCAAACAGTTGGTAGACGGCTCGTGAACAAAAGAGGAAAGGAAGAGAAATTGTCCATGTCTATGGCTTTTCAGGACAACCCAGAAGAGGAAAGAAATCCAAAAATCAATCATGGACAATAAATAGAAAGATAGAAGAGAGAACAAGAGAGAGAACATTCATTACTATCTGCCACAGCTTATCGATTGGGGTTTTTCATCTTCTTCTTCTTCCTCCTCCTGGAACCCTAACAAGATAGTGAAAAATATTTGCTCGCTCTCAGAACAAAAAAAATTGAAGTTTGCTCTTCATCAACATCTCATAGCAGCCATATTGCAAACTAAAAAAGGTAAAAAGGATCTGAAGCATATAACCCTTGCAAATCATCACAATCATAAGCAATGGTTCATCATTAGCAGATCCATTGAAAGGAAAAATATAAGCTGAAAGCTTCTACAGAATACTGAAAACAGAATTCTTCTTCTTCCTCTTCCTTCTTCTATTTCTCCAACTATAAAGAGTTTTAAGAATCCCTCTTCCAAAGGATTCAGTGGTTCAAGATCTCCTTATCAAAAGATCTGAGTGATTCAAGATCTCCTTATCAAAAGATCTGAGTGGTTCAAGTTCTCCTTATCAAAAGATCTGAGTGGTTCAATATCTCCTTATCAAAAGATCTGTGGTTTTTAGAGTCTCCTTATCAAAAGACTCAGGCATAGGTTGTGTCATCCTACCAGGGAGGTAGAAGAGAGGACTACCCACATTTGGGGGAACCTCTATAAAAATCCTTGTGTCTTTGCTGTGATTTTCTGTGTTATCCAACCTATAGCTTACAGTTTTCTTTTTTGCTTTATATTTACAACACTTGTTTATTTTGTATTGGTTTTGTTCAGTGCATAATACCTTAGTATTGTTTTTGTATGCATAGTTAGGGTAGAAAAGATTTTAAATCTCTATTCACCCCCCCCCCCCCCCCTCTAGAGAATTCTCAGAGGCACATTGTGCACTTTCAAACATGATCAATATCAGCTAGATGGCTGACTGGTGGGGACGACTACCCACCATGCATGGGGTTATCATGACTTGCCCAAGATGGGGAGGGCGAGTGCAAGCTGTCAGGGTGGGGTATTCGCAGCACACCCCTCTTCCTGAACGTCGTCTTTTGCTTACTCTTTACTGGTCCACTCAGCAAATACGGGGTTGTACATAATCCCCGCTCTTTAAGAGTTTGCCTTAAGCTCGGAAAGATAGATCAACCCCAAGTGTTTGACGAGTGCCTCTATTTCGGAGAGAATCATTTAGTGGGCCTCACCAAGGGCTGTAAATACCAGGAGGGAAGGGGATAACCTTTCCAAGGAATCCCCCCCAACCCATTCTTCTCTTCTTTCGCTTTTCCTTGATTAACCAACATCATGCTGCTGTCCCAAGAGCTCCATGCTCTCCTCGTCCCAGCTAAGAAAAAGGGCAAGGCAATCTCCGATGGATTACTAGGACTCATCACCGAGCACTCCTCGCAACCTGCGCCGAGGTGCGTAGAAAAATATGTTGCTAAAAAGCGAGGCGAGAGCCCGTAAGAGAGGGAACTGTTGGACATGTGTGTCACATCCCTTTGTTTGAGAATAACAAATCCCATATTGTATTTGATATTGCTTGTAGTGTGTTTATAGTGTGCAGGAACTATAGGTGCAATACTCCACAGGTATAAAGCAGCTTGGAACAATCTTTTGAAAGGAGCAGCGCTACCGCCAGCGCTATCGCTAACGCCAGCACTAACGCCAGCGATATCCCTAACGCCCGGCGCTAGCTCAGTTGGTTTCGTCTCAACGGTTTCCTTAGCGCTACCGCCAGCGGTAGCGCTACCGCCTGGCGCTATCTCGAGTTCGTACACAACGCCGCGCCTTCGACGGTTCCGCAACTGCTCAACACGACCGCTACCGCCAGCGCTATCGCTACCGCAAGCGCTAGCTCAAGTTCGTGCAGAGAGCCACGCAGTCGACGGTTTTTTGCAACCGCTCCACACGAACGCTACCGCAGGCGCTATCAGCTACCGCAGGAGCTAGCTCCAAGATCTATAAAATGATGTGTTCTCTCTCTTTTGGGTTAGAACTTCCAGAGAGGTTGCTTGTGCCACAATTCCAGTGCTGTTATGCTGCCGAAGTTGGATCTCCCACAAAAAGCTTAAGGAGAATTCTGGAGGAGGGCTACGTCACGCTACATCCGAAGGACGATCGCTTCGACCTCACTCATACTACAGCGACCCTTCATCCTCATCTTCAGAAATCTCATATAGGGTGTTTTACAATTGTTATCTTTATCTTTCATTCATTCCATACTTTCTTTGTAACCGTTTAGTTAATTCGCCTTGTGTTGGCGACTAGGTCTGGGTAGGACTTAGGGGGAAATTCGCCTTGTGTTGGCGACTAGTTCTAGGTGATTAGATCTAGGGGGCTCGAGGCCATATCCGGGGAAGGATTGGCTAGAGCGGCTTGAGGCATTATCCGGGGAAGGATAGGCTAAAGCCAACCGGTTCGTGGGGATACGAGTCGGTATAGAAAGGGAAAAGATATTTTCATTTGTACGCCTCTGATTTCTAGCGATATAGAAATCAAATTTATGTAAACACCATTTTTATATAAATACAATCATGTCTCTATTTGTGTTTACTTGATTTCTCACTTTTGGCGTTATCTCTAAAATATTGGTTACAAAGCTTTCAATTCAAATCACTTTTTCTAAATTGTTTATCTTAATCTATTTCATCATATAACAATTTAGCACTTGTTTCTAAATCCTAAACTTGCAAATTATGATATTTTCTTCCTTTAGCTAAATTGTTATTTTGTGTTCTAATATTACTTTAAACAATTTAGTAATTTCCATAAAATTATAAAAAGATTTTTATTCCCTTATTCACCCTCCCCCCCCCCCCCCCTCTAAGGGCGCCGTAAGATCCAACAAGTGGTATCAGAGGCAGGTTATTCCAAACGGTGTAAAAACCAGGAATAATGGCGTCTCATGATCTCGCTTCTATTAATGGGGAAAACTTTCTTATAAATGAAAAATCTTTAGCACCACCTTTATTTGAAGGCAAAAATTATAATGGGTGGAAATTTCTTATGGAAAAATTTCTTAAATCTTTGGATATTGAAGTATAGAATATTACTATTAAAATGCCCCCAAGTATTCTTAATAAAAATGAAATGTTTTTAAATGTCAAATCAATGAATAGTCTATATTGTGCATTAGATCAAAATATTTTCAAACTTATTTATACATTTCCTACTGCTTATGAAGTTTGGAAATTTCTTGAGAATACTTATAGTCTTCCTTCCACAGATGATGAACAAGAGGAATTCCTTATGGATCCAAGAGAAGAAATCGACAAGGACTCATTCTTGGAGGATGATAAATCTAAGAGTGAAATCGACGAGGAATTCCTTATGGATCCAAGAGAAGAAATTGATGAGGACTCATGCTTGGAGGAAGAAAAATACAACGTCACAATGTTGGACTCATTTGTTGGCAAAACATCAAGCAAAGGAGAAGACGGAAACTATAGCAAGGTAAGAAAATCTAAATCTTCTCTTTTTGTAACAAATTCTATTTCTACTTCTCGTATGCTTAAAATTGCTAAACGTAAAATTTTAAAGTTAAAAATTGATAATTCCAAATTACGTTTAGAAAATAAATCTTTAAAAGCAAACGATAATGTAGAATCAAATATTGATGTGATAAATTCTCTTTCACGCTCTTTAGTTAAAATTCCTATTCCTTGTCTTAATTGCAATTTATTAAAAGAAAAATTCAAGGAAATTGAAAAAGGGCTCTTAATTTCTAAAAGGCATAATGAAAAATTGTTAATTGAAAATGATATTCTATCTTGTAAGTTAATACAATTAAAATCTTTTGTTGAAAAATTTCAAATGTCATGTAATGAATTTCATCATAAGATTTTGAATAACAAGGATAAATTAACTTACAAAATCATTTCTAAAAAGGACCATTTTCACACATTAAATCAAAAGGAGTTTAGTTTCAAAAAGAATTATGATCCTCATAAAATTCTTAAGAGTCACTATTATAAGTCTCAATATATTTTCAATCATGACTCAAATTTAATACCTCCTTTTCATGAAAAACAAACTACAAGATATTATCCTTCATATTATAAGAGTATGTCTATAAGAAAGAGTGGAAATGAAAATCATCAAAATAATAATCAATCTTCTAAAACATATTGTAACCCACTCTTTCAACAATCACTTCTAAAGAAAGATAATCACTCTTATAAAATTTCAAAGAATCCATATAATGAAAATCATTATGATTATCAACATCAATCTATTTTGAAAAATAATTTGAATAAACATAAATCACAAATGAATTATTTTTCAAACAACTATCATTCCAAAAAGATGTCAAATAATCATAATATGAATTTAAAAGAAAAACAACCAAAGTATGAATGGAGGCCCAAAATTAAAAATGAAACACTAACTCCACTTGTAAAGGCGCATTCATCACTATCTCTCTAAAAGCCTACACGATGTATTTGGGTACCCAAAGGAACCATCCCACTTGGTCCCCTTTGGATGCCTAAATCTCATATTAATTAGTATCCATTCATTTGCATGAAGTAGAATCAAATAAAAATGAAATATCACTACTCTACTTCATTTGTTTATTTTTATTTTTTCTGAACAAACATGCTATGATCACTTTATATATCATGTAATATGACTTTCATATATTAAGCCTTATGTTTATCAAATCAAATTTGAATTAAAATTGAACACTAAGTCATATATTTTTTCAAAGTGATCTATCTCTCATCTTTGATTATTCTTTATCCTTTTAAATCCTTTACCCTTAATTGTCTTGAATTATCATTAAAAATTGAATATTGAAATTATTATCAAGACTATTGAAACTATTTTAAGGATTGGATTTAAATGGTTTATTAAAGGGCTTAAACTAAAAATTAAAATGGGCAACATTTTTTCTATATTTGTTTGCTGCATATGATAGTCCTTATAATGAAGAATATTATCTAGAAAAAGTGAAAACAAAAATTCATCTAAACGCGTGTTTAATCTTTCAAAAATGCGAGTTTACGATCAAAACTTCAAACATCCATATCTTTTGATCCGCTCGCTTGATTTTCGCGTTTAATATATTTTCAGAAAGAGCACAAAAATCTCCATCCAACGGCAAACTAGGCTTGCTCATTTGAGTTCTCTTGGTGCTGTCAACTTGCCCAATTTCAACTCTGTTTCAAAAGCTATCTTAGTTTGCTTGATTTGGAAATTTCTGTGTCTATGGATTTTTTTTATCACATGCTATCCTTAGTATAATTATTTCATATATTAATTTAGATATTATGTGTGTGATGTGTATCACCTATGTTTGCATGTAATTTAGACCTTAGAATCATCTTGTATCATTAAGATCAAATCAAATAGAATAATCATTTCATTCTAGATCTAAAGAAAACTAATTTGAAATCTTCTCATATTACATGCAACACTATCTCCATTAAATCATATATAATAACATTGCCCAAAAACTCATTATTCTAGCATCACTTCTTAGTTTATGCTTAAATTCATATGCTAGGTATAATATTTACAATGTTATTAAAATATCATGATAACTATGTGATTTGAAATTATAATAGAATACTAAAATTCCAACAAACACATAGTTTATGGTTTAATCATTAAAATATATATGAATATTGTATCATAAATCATATATTATCATGCAAAACCAAAGATCAATAGATTCGATTAATGAATGCAAATTTTATTAAAAATTTCAAAACATTATATATTTGATCTTTGTCTTTGATATGACTACATGATCATCATTTTTCTAGACTTACAAATCAATCATGTTCTTTCAAAAGAAAATCACTATATCACTATATCATAAGTCTAGAAGGATTAGAATTCTCATACATCATGATGATCTAACATATATTCAATGCAAAAATTCCCTTTAATCATAAATCATAATTCATGTTCTATCAAGACATATCTCAAATCGATAATAGGAATTATGAATCTTATGATAAAAATTATGAATAATGTTTTCTTTACATTATTTGATGCATTGATTTGCTTTGCTAGTGATTGCATGTATCTCTCATATTTGTAGACTCTAGAATTAACTTTGTAATGAAAGTATAAATCAAACTAAATCATCACTCCATTCTAGATCTATAATTTGAAATTCTATTTTGGAATACATGCAATATTAATATTAATCTTCTGACATGACATTAAACCCAAAACTCATCATACTAGCATTGTCACTTATTGAATATTAGTAATTGTGCTAGTTATCACATATCATTATCTCATAAAAGTAAAAATAAAAACTATGCGGCTTTATAACTCATCACATTAAACAAAACTCATAGTTTATAAATCAACCCTTAGTTTAAAAAGCATAGGTTGTCCAAAGATTATTCATCTTTGACTTCATATCTCACAATAGCGGGGGCGTAGGGTTGTATACATTAGAGACCTAACCTCTAAGTCATGTCTTGTCCTTAACCGGGGAGGGTTCCAGTGGGGCCTTGCGAGGCACTGGGGGGAAAGAGTGCTAGGTTGAGCGTTCTCTAGTGTGTGCATATGGGAGTAACACCCCAACCTACGGCATGTGTGCAGCTCCTCATGCCCATCCGCCACTTAGTACGGGGCTAGGGTGTAGACATTTAGTCGGGGTAGTCTTTAATCTTAGGACGTACTTATATTACTCTTTGCATGATCATTATATTTAATTATCACTTAAATCATGCATATTTTTGGTTGTTTAATAAAAAATGTCCTCTTGTGTCTTCATAGTTTATATCTTCATGTTTAAATGGTTTTGTAAAACACAAGAATTTGAAAAGCCAAAGTTTCATGCAAATTTGAACCACCTAGAGATCTCCAAAAATTCTGAAATTTCAGCATGGAACTACTTTAAGGACACTTAATCAATATCAAAAATCAAAAATTTAAAATTCCTAAAAAATCGTGTACTGTTTGCCGCGCTATCACTAGCGCCGGCGCTAGCGTGGATTTTGGAATTTTCTGATTTTCAAAATTTCTAAAAATCACTAAAAATATTTCAGTCTATATGTACTACTTTGTTTTTGTATTGCTGACTTTTTTTTTGTTTTATTCATATTATGAAAAATCAACTACAAAAATTCAAAATTCAAAATTACAAAAATATATATGTTTTGTGTTATTTGTATTTTATTCATATTATGAAAAATCAACTACAAAAATTCAAAATTCAAAAAATACAAAATTATGTTTTTGTTATTTATGTTTTATTCATATTATGAAAAATCTACTATAAAAATTCAAAATTCAAAATTCAAAAATTACAAAAATATGTTTTTGTGATTTTCTATTTTTAATTGATTTAAAAATGATAAAACAAAAAAACTGTATGATCTTTATTGCCAATATCAAGCATGTATGAATTCTATTATTTTGAATTATTTACAATGTTAAAACTTATTCCTTCAAATTACTATGAACATTGTTTTTTCTTATCATGCTTTGATATATCTATTTAAAGTGCATCAATTGTATTGAAATATGTGTAGAACCAAGCTTAGCATGCCTCTAAGTATGAGTAAATGTTTTATGATTGATAATGATACATTTCACTCACTTATTTTGGTAATCAACATGTTTATCTAAATCTAAAATGCTTGCTTAAGTATTGTATTTGTGCAATGAATTAAAACTTGCATAAGTTTATTGCCTACACTACATTTGAATTGCACTTATGAAATTTAGAAAAGTGGTTAAGTTAAAAATTGGGTTTGCAAAACAAGTGTATTCGGAGAATGTTGTCTCACAAATGTGAACACAAATTATATATGTAGACAAATATAACTCCACCAAGCACTACTTGAACCTCCTGATAAGTCTTCATAAGCATTGTGAGGTTGATCACCTTGGAAAGAATAGTAAAGTGTCTTGTGCAAACCTTAGTTATTACACCACTTTGTTAAAAAAAATTATGTGCATTAAAAGTGTGTGAAAGTAATTTACTTGTGTTTTATTATGCACTTTACTATACATATGTCTTGTATTTTGATGATTTAAATCCATTGTTAACATTGCCCAAAATACACTTATGTGCACATCATTATCTTTCATAACACTTCTTCTCATGAGTATTGGATTCTAATGATTTATTTATACTACTCTTTATATAAAAATGCACTAGATAAACCTAGCATGATCTCTACAATGTTTTGGTATTTCTTGAACTTAGAATTAAGTAACATTGTAGTATAATCTCTCTTTGATATGTTCATTTCATGCTTGGTATTTTTATGAAAAACTTTGAGATTTCAAAAAGGTTAAAACATCTTTCAATTTTAAACTAAAACTCATATTTCTACTTATGCTTTTCATGCTTACAAAAAGATGTTTATTATAATCTTCCGCTTGCTTACAACTCTTATCTTTATATTTGAAATCTCTTATATATGCTATGCTTAAACTCTTTATCATTATTTATATTTCGAAAAGCTCGATCACCTTACTACCCTCACCCCACCTTCTTTTCATAATACCAAAAGGGGGAGATTAATTGAAGAAATCTATATATGAGAAATATAGATAAATAAGGGGGAACTAATTCATGAAATCTATCATTTAGGGGGAGTAACACATTAATTGCATTTATGTAGGGGGAGCATTAAGCTAGGGGGAGTATGCACATTATCATGCATATCATTTACTATAGTTGCACTTTTATCTTGCTTATCTTATCTATAAACACTATTGTTGATTTCTTGCTTAAAGGATTTGTTATTATCAAAAGGGGGAGATTATTGGACATGTGTGTCACATCCCTTTGTTTGAGAATAACAAATCCCATATTGTATTTGATATTGCTTGTAGTGTGTTTATAGTGTGCAGGAACTATAGGTGCAATACTCCACAGGTATAAAGCATCTTGGAACAATCTTTTGAAAGGAGCAGCGCTACCGCCAGCGCTATCGCTAACGCCAGCGCTATCGCTAATGCCCGGCGCCAGCTCAGTTGGTTTCGTCTCAGCGGTTTCCTTAGCGCTACCGCCAGCGCTAGCGCTACCGCCTGGCGCTATCGCGAGTTCGTACACAGCATCGCGCCTTCGACGGTTCCGCAACCGCTCAACACGACCGCTACCGCCAGCGCTATCCCTACCGCAGGCGCTATCTCAAGTTCGTGCAGAGAGCCACGCAGTCGACGGTTTTTTGCAACCGCTCCATACGAACACTACCGCAGGCGCTATCAGCTACCGCAGGCGCTAGCTCCAAGATCTATAAAATGATGTGTTCTCTCTCTTTTAGGTTAGAACTTCCAGAGAGGTTGCTTGTGCCACAATTCCAGTGCTGTTATGCTGCCGAAGTTGGATCTCCCACAAAAAGCTTAAGGAGAATTCTGGAGGAGGGCTACGTCACGCTACATCCAAAGGACGATCGCTTCGACCTCACTCATACTACAGTGATCCTTCATCCTCATCTTCAGAAATCTCATATAGGGAGTTTTACTATTGTTATCTTTATCTTTCATTCATTTCATACTTTCTTTGTAACCGTTTAGTTAATTCGCCTTGTGTTGGCGACTAGGTCTGGGTAGGACTTAGGGGGAAATTCGCCTTGTGTTGGCGACTAGTTCTAGGTGATTAGATCTAGGGGCTCGAGGCCATATCCGGGGAAGGATTGGCTAGAGCGGCTTGAGGCATTATCCGGGGAAGGATAGGCTAAAGCCAACCAGTTCGTGGGGATACGAGTCGGTATAGAAAAGGAAAAGATATTTTCATTTGTACGCCTCCGATTTCTAGCGATATAGAAATCAAATTTATGTAAACACCATTTTTATATAAATGCAATCATGTCTCTATTTGTGTTTACTTGATTTCTCACTCTTGGCGTTATATCTAAAATATTGGTTACAAAGCTATCAATTCAAATCACTTTATCTAAATTGTTTATCTTAATCTATTTCATCATATAACAATTTAGCACTTGTTTCTAAATCCTAAACTTGCAAATTATGATATTTTCTTCCTTTAGCTAAATTGTTATTTTGTGTTCAAATATTACTTTAAACAATTTAGTAATTTCCATAAAATTATAAAAAGATTTTTATTCCCTTATTCACCCCCCCCCCCCCCCTCTAAGGGCGCCGTAAGATCCAACAGGAACGACCCTGACAGGGATCCAATCACAACCCGGGTTCATCCTAGGCCTCGGGGTTTCGGACCAGGTGCGAGCCTTCCCTTTAATTTGCTCACCTATAACAACTTTCGTGATGTAACGTCAATCTTGAGCCATGGGTTTCACCGATCAACGTTGTCATGGAGGGCGGTGTGGGTGATCAGTTGGTCAGCGAGCAAGAGGGAGCGAGCAAACATACCGACCCTGATACCCGCCTCGTTCCTGGTAAGCGAACGTTATTCATCATACTCGATTCTCGCCTCATGGAAATAAATAACCATGTTTATCCTCGCAGTACCCAATTATATCGACGTCGCGCCGACCCCTCCGTGACCGAAGTCACCTTCTCGAGACCTGACCCAGGAGTTTGCCAAAATGACCATCGCTCATGTGAGCACTGCTGTTGGTGTTGTCGTTATCCCTGAAGCGCAGGGTCCTGACAAAGCTCTCCCGTGAGTGGGTTCAGGAAAGTCTCTAGAACTTGATGAGTCTGGTTTATATAGCTATTTCTGGACTCATCTAGGTCATTTTTCTTGCCTTTGCACTTCACTTATTTCTCATTGATGCTTCTATTGATCACATTGTGTATTTCTACTCTAAATGCAATCCTTGGCCCTTTTTGGTGTGATTTCTTGTATGTCGTACTTTAGATCTATTCCGTGATTATATACATGTGCTGTGGATATTGTAGAATGTCTATTTCAGTGGTTTTCTGATGAGTCCCATTTATATATACATTTATGGGCTCATCTGGGCCGTATTTCTAATCTTTGCACTACACTTTAAGCTTATTTTAGTTCATAATTGTTATTCCTTGCTAAGTGCACATATAGGCCCGTAGTGGTGTGTGTTTTCTTGTTTTATTGAGGGTAAGCACAGCGTGCTCCTCAGCCTTTTTGTGCTTTATTTCCTGTGATGGAAGTGTATTCCCAGCCCTGTTATTGCTATGCAGGAGGACATTTCATCAGTTTCAGTCTGAGTTCTGATCTGTACATATCGCACGGTCGTGCGTTTTGTTGGCGCACGGTCGGTTTTGGTCGTGCGCCCTTTGCTGAGGAGGAAACTGATGTTCTGTTGTTACTCGTGCGTCTCTGCGCACGAGCAGCGCCCGTGCGTGAAGGAATCGCACGTTCTGCCTGTTTGGCCTCGTTTCTCCCCTTTCTGAATTTACCCGTGCATTTTGGCGCACGGGCGGATTTGCCCGTGCGTGAGTAAATCGCATAGGCGCTCCAGGTCATCTTCTTGTGCATGTCTTTATACTTAATATCGCACGGTCTACGCACGGTCGTGCGTTCGACCGTGCGTGACCAATTTTCGGACTCTTTTCTATAAAAGCGCAGTTCTCTACCCTAGCAAGGGGGATCATACGTGTTCCTCCTTTTCCACCGCAAAGGACATCCCAGCTCCGTACCCCTTCCACCACTCCATCAGGGCTTGTCCCTAGGCCTCCTCCATCATCCTTGAGCTTCAAGGAGAAGGATCCAGCTCTTCATCCGCCATTATTCAAAGAGAAGGAAACTAGGTGGTGCTACCGGATCTTGAGAAGAAGAAGACGGGCCATTGGAGGGTAGTGATAGCCTTCTCTACCCCGGACGCAGTCGAGGACCGAGCTTGGACGCGGATTGACAACCCAGCGATTCCAACCGTGAACCCTCAATGAGACTTCGGATTTGGTCGATTTCTTACTTGCTCTCTCTCTCTTTGTATTTTGTGTTGTAATAGCTAGATCTTTCATTATTTGATGATGAGCACTATAGATCTTATTTTATAAAGTATTTCATGTCTATGTGAATGCATCTTTTTATCTATATGTGTGTATGAGGTGCGCCGCCGTCCATTTCCATTCCGTCGTCGCGTTCGTGTGCCGCACTAGCAATTGCTAGTGGTGTGCTTATCGACGAGGTGCTTGCGACCCTTATTCTGTTTGCCTACTCGTCCATATGCCCTTACGAAGTAGCGCGCTCAAGGCCTACCTAGTCTCCATCCCGCCTCGCGAAGCATTGCATAGCGGCATTGCATATGAGTAGTTGTAGTATTTTCTCTTTATTTCCACCAACCAAAACCCCCGTTTCCGCATCCCATCTGATAGTTAGCTCCACCTTACTGTGTTCCTTCGAGATCGATACTTGGGGATTCACTCCCACATTTTATATTACTTGAACGATCGGTACACTGCCGTTTCGTGTCGCAGTCTTACTACCGCCTATAGCGGTGTGCTAAGATTTGCGCATCAAGTTTTTGGCGCCGTTGCCGGGAAACACAGTCGTGTGAGTTTTCTGGAGAGGGAGAATCTGAGATTAAAGCCCTTCCATTTGTGTATTGCATTCTTTTGCTTTATTTCTTCTTATTCTATTTTCCTATTTTTATTAGGTTGCTTTAGTAAATATTGTTAGGTGTAGTATTGTGCACACTAGTTCTCTTTATTTTGAATCATTTTTATCTTCACACTATGTGGGCTTCGTTTAATATTCGTTGTCGTTGGTGTGGAGATATCTCTCACGCTAGTGATAGATGTCCAAAGGGAGATAATAGCCCTAGCACTCAAGGCCCAGCATATGGAGCACCGACTTTGTTTGGTACTCCATATGGTGCGCGTAAGTCCTATGGCTATTCTGCCGAGCCTTTACCGTCACACTTCTTTTCGGCTTCAGCTCCCGCTGTGCAAAAGACGCCCGCAAGGCAGTGCTTGTTTTGTCAAAGCACGGATCATGCCTTGAAGGATTGTGCTGCATTCCTTCGCCAATTGGACGAGGACGATGAGCCAGATATCCGGATCGTCCCGACTCCTACTTCTGGCAGCACGCCTTCAACATCTGGTTATGTGCCCATTTCACCTTCAAGCTTTGAAGGGTATGATGTGGACACAGTCACCAGATGTGTGGATGATCTAGGATTTGACATGACTGAGCCCATCTCCCCTGTCCATATATCACCATGCATGAATTTGATTCTTTGTGAGGAATCGGTGCTTGACATTTATCCAAGCACTATTCCTCCCCCTGTTGTGCATACTACTATACTCGTCTCTGACGACATTGTTGAGGATGTGTCGTAGGATGAGGCTGGTGATCTATGTGTTATGCCTACTCCTATGGAGGAGGACAACCTTCTAGATGAAGAGGAGCTTTCCTCAGCATCGGTGGAGGAAGTTCAAATCTTGGGCATGGCTACTGTTGGTCCCGCCGAACCTTGTAGCATAGATGACAATGCAAACATTATTTTACTTCCCCAACATGATGGGAGTGAGACCGGGACCACTCCCCCGATTGATTTTTATTTATGTTATTCTTCTTCTTTATTTCTTGATCCCCTTTCTTCATCTGAGCCTGTGCAGGTTGAGTCTTCGCAGGTAATTCAGGAGGACTTGGAGCATTATGCTCAAGTCAATGATGAGAGCATCCTCTTATGTGAGGAGGTTGATCCCCCCTCCATAGAGGAAGCTCCACTCATTGCCTTCTCCTCCTGCTTCCTCCCTGGAGATGATACCTTGCTGGGCAAGGATTTATTTTCTGGTGAGACGAGTGAGGATCAGCTCTCCTCCTCTTCTTACTTCCTATTCCCGCTACCTGTGTTCAGCAGGTATTTTTATTTTTGTAGGGGAGTAACTGTTCTGTCGCCGTATCGGTACCTGTTACCGACACACATATTAGAACAATTACCTGTTCATTTTCTATTTCATACGCCCATTAGCTAGAACTGTTATGTTTTTAAATAAGTCGTGCTGGGAGGACAATAACCCCAGTAGTTATCTTACTTTTTCTTGTCTTTTAATGTATCACCTGCAAAAACTAGTTAGTTTTATGTTATTTTAGTTTTCTTGTGCGGACACCACCCTTTGCAGGTATTTTCTATTTGTGAAGGCGGTGGTAGTGATTCTTCGTAGAGCTTCACTACAGGCTTTCGGAATGCTCACTTACTGAGCATTGGGTACCCTCTTCCCCTAACTTTGTCTTAGAATATCTTAATGCATAGTTTAAGTCTGGGGGAGATATTTTGTGTACCCACTCACGTGCACATTTATTTAGCATGCTAGAAGTCTTATTTCAAATATTTTTGTTCATTTTGTCTGCACACAAAGCACCCACTTGAGAGTGAACTAACTTGTATGTGTATTTCCGTTCATACTTATTTTGGTTGGAATGTGAAATAGGATGTTAGCTTAGGAATTGCAATTCGGAATATAATGTTGACTCTTGTAGTGCTCTAGTCGCATCCGCATGCTTCCATAGAAATTTGAGTAAAATTAGATTATCTCTATGCTTTTAATTTACAATTAGTATTCTTGCGTAATCTTTGATTTACTTTACTCATTTGGTGAATGTGACTGAAATTTACGGTAGCACGGTGTTGTGTCTAAGCGAGCGCTAGTTGTGTGTTGCTCGAGTCGGAAGGAAGGTTTACCTTTCTCATGGGCTAAGAACTTGCCCCAAGCGACTCTTGAAGCATGGGTGAGAGCAACTCATCTTGTTAAATATGATGTAGGCCTTTGTTTTGGCTAGTTTGAGCCTTGTTTTCCATGACCTATGCGCTTACCTTAGCAAGCCAACTTTGTGCCTACCCCTCCTTTGTTTCAGCTCCTCTTTCAATCACCAAAGCCTGAAGCTTATCCTATTATCGCAACCAAAAATGTGTTAACTATAATTACATTTCATATTTGGATGTGATGCTTGGAACCTTTGTGATGTGAAAGAAAGATCTATATTATTTGTTGAACTCCTTTTTGTAAACCAACCGGGGATAAAAGAAAAAGAAAAAGAAAAAGAAAATAATGAAGTTAAAAGAAAAAATCAAAAAAGATTTAGAATGAAAAGAAATCCCCTTGAGCGTAATAAAAAAAATCAGTTGGTATTTGCTGGAGTAGGCTGTGTGCACACCCAGTTTTCAAGCTAAGTCTGGGGGTGTGTCACACTAGCATCGCTTGTGGTCTTATTTGGGTTCAGCGTTACCTTTAGACTCAATTGGGTTGCGTAGCCGTCTCGTTTATCATTGAATATCATACTGTAACCTAAGCCTCATTATAACCATAAAGCCCTATTGATTTAACTTGTGAGTTTGCTAGCACAGTGTAGAGAGTGTAACCGGGCAAGCTTATGGTTCTCGTCGTTGATGGATTTCAACAGAGTTATTCCCTAATTCTGGTCTTTCGCAACACCCTCCTGAGTGGCTTGTTTACTTTCACACCGGGCATGACCGCATAAATTCTTCACGAATCACCATCTGAGTACAAATAAATCTCTATTTATGCATTTATACTTTTGTAAATTTGTTAGTATAGTTAGAATCTTCTTTTACAGAATTTTTATGTGCATATGTATGATACTTCGCATCTTACTCTGTCTTTGTAATTTTCTACTCTAGCTACCTTTCTCATACTCCGCCGGATTTGTTTGCTCGGGACGCGCAAACAGGTAAGTATGGGGGTGTGATGAGTCCCATTTATATATACATTTATGGGCTCATCTGGGCCGTATTTCTAATCTTTGCACTACACTTTAGGCCTATTTTAGTTCATAATTGTTATTCCTTGCTAAGTGCACATATAGGCCCGTAGTGGTGTGTGTTTTCTTGTTTTAGTGTTGAGGGTAGGCACGGCGTGCTCCTCAGCCTTTTTGTGCTTTATTTCCTGTGATGAAAGTGTATTCCCAGCTCTGTTATTGCTATGCAGGAGGACATTTCATCAGTTTCAGTCTGAGTTCTGATCTGTGCATATCGCACGGTCGTGCGTTTTGTTGGCGCACGATCGGTTTCGGTCGTGCGCCCTTTGCTGAGGAGGAAACTGATGTTCTGTTGTTACTCGTGCGTCTCTGCGCACGGGCAGCGCCTGTGCGTGAAGGAATCGCACGTTCTGCCTGTTTGGCCTCGTTTCTCCCCTTTCTGAATTTACCCTTGCGTTTTGGCGCACGGGCAGATTTGCCCGTGCGTGAGTAAATCGCATAGGCGCTCCAGGTCGTCTTCCTGCGCAAGTCTTTATACTTAATATCGCACGGTCTACGCACGGTCGTGCGTTCGACCGTGCGTGACCAATTTTCTGACTCTTTTCTATAAAAGCGCAGTTCTCTGCCCTAGCAAGGGTGATCGTACTTGTTCCGCCTTTTCCGCCGCAAAGGACATCCCAGCTCCGTACCCCTTCCACCACTCCATCAGGGCTTGTCCCTAGGCCTCCTCCATCATCCTTGAGCTTCAAGGAGAAGGATCCAGCTCTTCATTCGCCATTATTCAAAGAGAAGGAAGCTAGGTGGTGCTACCAGATCGTGAGACGAAGAAGACGGGCCATTGGAGGGTAGTGACAACCTTCTCTACCCCGGACGCAGTCAAGGACCGAGCTTGGACGCAGATTGACAACCCAGTGATTCCAACCGTGAACCCTCAACGAGACTTCGGATTTGGTCGATTTTTTACTTGCTCTCTCTCTCTTTGTATTTTGTGTTGTAATAGCTAGATCTTTCATTATTTGATGATGAGCACTATAGATCTTATTTTATAAAGTATTTCATGTCTATGTGAATGCATCTTTTTATCTATATGTGTGTATGAGGTGCGCCTCCGTCCATTTCCATTCCGTCGTCGCGTTCGTGTGCCGCACTAGCAATTGCTAGTGGCGTGCTTGTCGACGAGGTGCTTGCGACCCTCATTCTGTTTGCCTACTCGTCCATCCGCCCTTACGAAGTAGCGCGCTCAAGGCCAACCTAGTCTCCATCCCGCCTCGCGAAGCATTGCATAGCTGCATTGCATAGGAGTAGTTGTAGTATTTTCTCTTTATTTCCACCAACCAAAACCCCCGTTTCCGCATCCCATCCGATAAATGGACTTTAATCTCAAGTCCTTTCTCGATAGTTAGCTCCACCTTACTGTGTTCCTTCGAGATCGATACTTGGGGATTCACTCCCACATTTTATATTACTTGAACGATCTGTACACTTCCGTTTCGTGCCGCAGTCTTACTACCGCCTATAGCGGTGTGCTAAGATTTGCGCATCATTTTCCTACAGGTACATGGATTGTGTGGACACTCGGAGTGGGTAGGGCCATTTTTAGCCTAGTAGGCCACTGGTCGTGCATTTTTGTTCGCGCACGATCTGGCGCACGACCACTGGTCGTGCGCATTCCCTCATTTTCCAACCGAGAGGTTTGCACGATCACTGGATTCCTTATCGCACGACCACTGGCCGTGCGCCAATGATCGTGCGCTATTTTGGCATTCTGGATTCTGCTGCAAGTTGTCCTCACACAATCAGTGGCATTTCTTCATGTACAACCACTGACTGTGCGCCACTACCCGTGCGCTAGTTTGGCATGCTGGATTTTGCTATAGGGTGTTCTCGCACGATCAATGGCATTTCTTCGCGCATGACCACTGGTCGTGTGCCACTGATCGTGCGCTCTATTTATTCTGCTCCATATTTAAATGCAGATCCCGCGATTTTAGGGCATGCCGTACCATTGCCGCCAGTCTCTCCTGAGCCCCTGCGCCATTTTTGCTCTCCACAAACCCTCCATCCTTCTCCTTCACTTGGGAAGCTTTCTCCAGTGATTTTAAGCCACATCCAAGGATCCGGAAGCCTTCCCAGCCATCTACGACCAGCACATCAAGGTTTGGGTGTTCCATTTTTGTAAGGAAGAAGAAACCTACACTAGAGAAGAAGACGGAGAAGATCAGAGGTAGTGACAGCCTCTAGATACCAGAAGTAACCACAGACTGAGCTCGGAGGTGGCCTGACAACCCACCATTCCGGCCACGATCTATGGCGAGACTTCTCTTCTTGTGGTTAACTATACCATTTCTTTTGCCATTTGTGAAATGTTGCTTGTATTGAACTTAGAATGCTTATTATTTGTCTATGAATGAAAACATGTCTAGTTGTACCTTTACCTCGTTGTTATGTTGTGATCCCCCTCACCTCCACTCCATCCATCCCACACACGCACTAGTTGATCCATGATGCACAGACGGCAAGTGCACCGGTCGCACAATTAATAAAATGGGAGCAAGCCCCCGAGTATCGATCTCTCGAGGAGTGCAAGTAAGGTGTGTGGATTTCCTAATCATAAAAATAACTACAAGTGTGATTTCGAACCAAACAGGGGTTTTGATTTGGGTTCCTATGTTATCAACAAGAAATAAAATGAGGGTCGCAATCACCTCTTCGCCACGCACGCTCCTAGCTATTGCTAGGACGGCACTATCACAACACACTGCAACACAAGATCGAAGAATAAGGCACACCACTTATATAAAAACCACCAAAGCAATCACACAAACATGATTATCATCTAGAGCAAGGTTAGGGTTTTTATACATCATGATGACATCTCAAAACACATTATCAATACTACAATAAAGAGAAGGTGGAGAAATACAACCGAGCATACGAAGGCTTGTCGGGATTCGCGGCCGGACTCAAGGGTTGTCAGTCCTTGTCCGAGCATGGTCCACGGTTGACATCCGGGGTACGGAAAGGAGTTGTCAATTCCTTCTATTGAGCTCATCTTCTTCGCTGGTCTTTGCTGGCAGTAATCTTGCCGGAAACTTCCCAAAATGCAGCACAAAATGGCCGAAAACGGAGCTTGAGAGCTGGCAACAATGGCAGTGGCCGGAGACAAAGCTCTAGGGAGAGTTTCACAAAGAGATGGTGGTCGGAGCTTCTCTCCCAAGGTGGAGCTCAGTTGAGGGAGAATATGGAGCTCTCCCGCTCCTCGGGACGGCTTGCCAATGAAAAGGCCAAAAAGAGAGCGCCCCTAGGTTGGACGATCCTGCGCGCTTAAATAGAGGCGTTAATTTTAAGTAACGCACTACCGTGTGTTTTGGGCCATGCGAATTACAGAGAAAACCGTGCCTGGAGCTACAAGAAGGCCGTGTGTTTTGTTCACACACGAGCAGACTGCTCGTGCGTGACCAAAAATGCACGGGGTAAGACAGGCTGCAGATTTTTCCTGCTTCCAGGTAGGTCGTGCATTTTCCTTCACACATGATTGGATTCAATCATGTGTTAAGGAAAACGCATGATGAACATCATCACAAACATCTCTGAGTAAATCGCACGATCGCCTCGATCGTGCATCAACAATAATCGCACGGTCGTGCGATTTACCCAGATTGCAATGCTCAGCTCAAGGGCATAATCCACCTGTACACAATCAAAACCAAAGCTCCAACCACACAGGAAATAAGACTAACATCCACAAAACAAGCATGAACAGGCATGGGGAGCCCCAAAGGCATACCCTCAGCATAGAATGCGCAATTGCACACTCTGAAAGGCGAAAAGAGTGCACTACGCGTAAAATGATAACTAAAGTAAATATGAGCGTTTTAACGCTAAAAGGGTAGTGCACGAGTGAGAAAACAGGCCCAGATGAGTTTGAAAAACCCTATATAATCGAGACTTATCACACCCTCAGACTTAACCATTTGCGCATCCCAAGAAAGCATTCTATGTAGATGGGGAAAACAGTTAGCTAGCACAGAAATTGTGACAGGGAATACCATGCGAAGTCGAACGCTCACATGCACAGAAATACAGTAGAATAGATTTCTAATTATACAAGATAGTTTATAAATTTCTACTACAGTAAATGTCTATTACTACTACTCAAAATGTGAATCACGGTGAATCGTTCGGTCATGCAAAGGAAGAAAATAGACTGATTACTAAGATGCGCATTGCTAAGGATCAGGGTTCGGGACATGCCTCCACCAAAATCCATCAGTGTCGGTGACCATATGCTCACCCATCCGCACTCTCTCCATGACACTAGATCAGTTCACTGCGCGAGTCAATAGGACTTTAGGTAAGATACGGGGCTTGGGCTACGGTATGGTATAAAATGATAAACAAGAAGGCTAGCACCTAACCCAAATGAGCATATATAGAAATCTACCCATGCACTACAAGACTTGCGAGTGCAGCACACCCCCAGGCTTGGAATTCACAACATGGCGTGTGCACCGCCTACTCCCAACATAAATATGTTCAGAATTTTTCAATTTAACTTTTTCATACAAAAATTTTCTTTTCCTTTGTTTTCTTTTTCATTCTTCTTTTTATTTTTTTTATTTTATTTTTCAGCAAATTTCCAATAAACAAAACCACAATTTCCACTATGAAAATCACCATAACAACACCCCAATAATGAAAATAAAATAAGACGAAAGCTCATATTTGGGTGTGCGACTAGGATTGGCTTTTAGGCTTTGGTGAATGAAGGTGGAGCTGAATCAATAGGAAGGGGTAGGCACAAAGGGGCTAGCGAGGATAGGATTAACGGCAGGGAAAATGAGCTCAACCGGGCCAAAATGATGGCCTACATCACGCTCGAGTATTACAATCATCCTATGCCAATGCTTCAAGAGTCGCTTGGGGCAAGTTCTTAGCCACCGATAAAGGCAGTCCTTCCTCCCGACTCGAGCAATACGAATCTAGCAGTCGTCTACACTCATCCCTATGCTACCATTTGATTAACACCTGATTCACCACTTTGAGTAGAGTAAATAACATTTACACTAATAGAAAAATATAAAACTAAAAGTATAAAGAGAAATCTACTCTAAACAGATTTCTATGCAAATCATGAGCACTCGACTAGGAGCACTACATGAGTCGACATTTTATTCCAACTCACAATCCTAAGCCAGCACAGAGATTTTCCCAATCACACAAAAGAAATGAGTTGAACTCGTAATGCGCCTACGGCTAAGTGCGCTCTCAAGTGGGTGCATAGTGTGCGGCAAATATGACCCAAGAACAAGAATGTAATCTTCTAGTATGTTGTGCTTTGAGTGAGTGCACGGGTACACGCATCGCATTCCCAACCCCCAGACATAAATGAAAAGGTAGGCATATACTTTAAGCAGAAATTAACAAGAGGTGAAACGAGAAAGCGTTACCCATGCACCGTGGTAGAAATACCCGAAGATTGCATTAAATTTGAAATAGGTGGCTAACCCATAAGGAAGGGTATCCACCTGCGGAAAGCATCAACTACCACCACAAAAAAAAATCAAGAATAAAAGGAAGTATAATATAAAATATTTTTAACCAATAACTACTCTAGCATCACGCAGATGCAAAAAGTCAAGTACACAACAAAGGAAAGGAAGCATTAGAAAAGACTAAACCACCCTGGAGACGAAGCCCCAGCAGAATAATGTGCTACAAAAAAAATTTCGAGGGATACAAAGGTATAGCTGGGGTGTCTCCCGCAAGTCGTTTTCTTTATCGTCCTTGAGGTGGACCAAGAATTAGGCTCAATAGAGCACTACATCCCTTTCGGGTCTTGAAGTAGGATACAATGAACTGTCTCTGTGGTCACGCTTTCTTCGAAGATCTTCAGACGGTGACCATTAACTTTAAAAGTCCCTTCCTTGTCACCATGCACTTCGATAGCACCATACGGTGACACACTCTTGACGATATAGGGTCCACTCCATCTCGATTTTAGCTTCCCGGGAAAAAGTCTCAATCTTGAATTGTACAACAATACCTTATCACCTGGCTTAAACACCTTGGGAACAATATGCCGATCGTGCCAACGCTTCGTTCTTTCCTTATATATAATGGCATTCTCATAAGCCATGTGCCTGAACTCTTCGAGCTCACATAGTTGGTTACGTTTTTTATCACCGGCGGCTAGAACATCCAAGTTGAGCAGTTTTGTCGCCCATGGCGCTCTACGTTCCAACTCGACTGGGAGGTGACATGACTTTCCATAAACTAATTGAAATGGTGACATTCCGATAGGTGACTTGAATGCAGTTCTGTAGGCCTAAAGAGCTTCATCCACCTTCCAAGCCCAATCCTTCCTGTTAGACTTTATAGATTTCTCCAGAATCCGCTTCAATTCCTGGTTAGAAACTTCCACTTGCCCGCATGTTTGAGGATGATATCCCAGCGCCACCTTGTGGTGGACACTGAACCGCTTCAGTAATTGAGCAAATTGCTGGTTGCGAAAGTGACTCCCGCCATCACTAATTATTGTGCGAGGTGTACCAAAACGAGAAAATATATTCTTGAGATGAACTGTAGAACTGTGCGTGCATCATTCGCAGCAACAACTTTTGCTTCGACCCATTTAGAAACATAGTACACTGCCACAATGATGTAAAGCTTTCCATGAGACATGGCGAATGGTCCCATAAAGTCGATTCCCCACACATCGAACAATTCACAAACAATCATATTATTCAAGGGCATTTCATCCCGCCTAGCGATATTTCCTGTGCGTTGGCACTCATTGCATTCTTTAACGTGAGTGAAGGCATGCCGAAATAATGTGGGCCAGAACAACCCACACTGGAGTACCTTTTGAGCAGTTCGAGCAGCCCCGAAATGTCCACCTGCCTCCCAGTCATGACAATGATGAAGGATGGACTTGATTTCGTAATACGGAACACAGCGTCTAATGATTCCATCAGCACAAGTGCGGAATAGTAATGGATCCTCCCAATAATAATATTTGAAGTCCGAGAGGAACTTCTTCCGCTGTTGATATGTCAAATTCGTAGGGGAAGCTGTGCTTGCCAAAAAAAATTAGCAAAATCAGCATACCATGGTGCAGACGAGGTGGATGCAACTGCAAAAAGACTCTCGTCCAGAAATTTATCAGCAACTTGGGACCCCAGCGTTTTGGAATCACCATGGTGTTCGAGCCTCGAAAGGTGATCAGCAATAACATTATCAACACCCCAACATTCGCGCACTTCAATATCATATTCCTGCAGTAGCAAAATCCACCGCATCAGTCAAGGTTTTGCATCCTTCTTTTGCATGAGATATCGTAGGGCAGCATGATCCGTGTGTACCACAATCATTGAGAGGATGAGATACGAATGAAATTTTTCAAAGGCGAAAATGACCGCTAATAACTCCTTTTCCGTCGTGGTGTAATTACGCTGAGCATCATTCATAGTTCGACTGGCATAGTAGATGGTGTGGAAAATTTTATTCCTGCGCTGCCCTAAGACAACCCCTACAACAACATGACTCGCGTCACACATTACTTCAAAGTGAAGGGTCTAGTTCGATGATGATAGGATGGGTGCGGAGGTTAGATATTCCTTCAGAATATTGAAAGCATGTAGACACTCACTGTTAAATTCAAACTTTACGTCTTTTGCCAATAGGTTGGATAGCGGCTTAGATGTATGAGAAAAGTTTGGGATGAATCATCTGTAAAATCCAGCATGCCCCGGGATACTACGAATATCTCGAACTGACGAGGGAGGTGGAAGTCGTCTGATGATATCAACCTTCGCCTGATCAACCTCTAATCCCCTTCTGGACACTTTGTGTCCTATCACTATTCCTTCGCCGACCATGAAGTGGCATTTTTCCCAGTTTAGTACCAGATTTGTGTCCTCGCATCATTTTAGAACTAAAGCTAGATTTTTCAACCCGGCATCGAAGCTCGTTCCGAATAGAGAAAAATCGTCCATGAATACCTCTCAGAAATCGCCAACCATGTCATGGAATATCGCCATCATGCAGCGTTGGAATGTGGCTGAGGCATTACAGAGCCCGAATGGCATGCGCTTGAAGGCAAAGGTCCCAGATGGACAGGTAAATGTGGTCTTCTCCTGATCCGCCGGATCAATCAAAATTTGATTATAACCTAAGTATCCATCAAGAAAACAGTAATAGTCATGTCCTGCGAGCTTTTCCAACATTTGATCAATTAATGGGAGAGGGATGATATCCTTTCTAGTGGCAAGATTGAGCTTTCTATAGTCAATACACACTCTCCAACCAGTTATCGTCCGGGTTGGGAGTAGCTCGTTATCCTCATTAGTGACTACGATCATTCCTCCCTTTTTCGGGACAAGTTGAATTGGGATCACCCACTTGCTATCACTAATGGGATAAACAATCCAGGCGTCGAGAAGTTTAATAATCTCATCCTTGACAATCTCTTGCAACTTAGGGTTCAATCGACGTTGCGATTGAGCTGAAGGTTTGAAACTCTCTTCTAAAAGTATTTTGTGCATACAAACAGTGGTCCTTATCTCTTTGATGTCAGAGATTGTCCACCCAAACGCCCCCACGTGTGACTTCAACAATTTTACCAGCTGACGTTCTTGATCATCCGTTAGCAGAGCAGAGATAATGACAGGGTGTGTCCTGCTCTCCCCCAAGAATACGTATTTTAAAGTATTCGGTAGTGGTTTGAGTGAAGGAGCATCAGAAGCCGCGAAATATGACACCGGAACTGAGTAACAGATGATGGCTGACTCTGTATCAAACATACCTTGCTCTTCTCCATCAGCGTCATCAGTCTCATCAACATATCTCTCAAATTGATTAATTGGGCACTCCATTAGCTCAGTAGTAACGGAGTCAAGAAGTTTGGACTCGGTACTCTTGACTACTCTTTGTGCTTTGTACATATCATATGCAGTTGACTCTGTTCCAAGGCACAATGTTAACAATCCATTCTCGGCATCCATCACTCTTGTCGTAGCTAGGAATGGTCTCCCTAAAATAATTGGTGTCTCATCGCCACTTTCTATATCGAGAATCATGAAGTCTGCGGGAAAGACTAATGCGTTGACTGTAACAACCCGGCCCAACCACCACACCAGAGGCCCGCTCCACCTTACTGGCGATGAGGACTGTTGAAGGTGCCTTATCAAGGGGGTGCGGGATCGAATCCCGGCCTCAACATCCCACTGTAGCTGAGAAACAGGCTCAGCCATGGGTGGGGTGCACCAGACTGCAGTCCTTGTCCAACCGCGGCAGCCAGCCAACCAGTGGTGGGCCCAAGGTACGTCCTGTGCCTTGGCCGGGGCCAGCCAGTAAGGTGGAGCAGGCCTCTGGTGTGGTGGTTGGGCCGGGTTGTTACAAAAAAGTGCACTTTTTTGTATTAGCCCTGGCCCGACCACACCGACTTTAATGGGACCCATCAGGCACTGTTAAAGGACTGCAGTCCGGTGCACCCCAGTTGGTGATGAGGACTGTTGAAGGTGCCTTATCAAGGGGGCGCGGGATCGAATCCCGGCCTCAACATCCCACTGTAGCTGTGAAACAGGCTCAGCCATGGGTGGGGTGCACCGGACTGCAGTCCTTGTCCAACTGCGGCAGCCAGCCAACCAGGGGTGGGCCCAAGGTACGTCCTGGGCCTTGGCCGGGGCCAGCCAGTAAGGTGGAGCGGGTCTCTGGTGTGGTGGTTGGGCCGGGTTGTTACATTGACAGCCACCACCAGATCCGCCACTACACCCAGCGGCTTCTTTCTTGATCGATCAGCTAGCTGTAACGTGATACTGGTAGGTCAAATGACGCCCGTGCCGATTTCGCGAAAGATTGAGAGCGACATCAAATTCATTGAAGCTGCAGAGTCGCACAGTGCTCGATGGCACGTTGACTGACCAATTGTGCAAACAATGGTGAAACTACCTGGATCTTTTTGTTTTACAGGCCAATGTAGTCCCGCCATGGTTGAGCACTCCTCCAAGGTTAATACTTTACCGAAAAAATCCGAAGTTCTTGCTTTTGCCTCAAAATCCTTTAGAAACTTAGCATAGTTAGGAACTTGTGTGAGCACATCAATCAGGGGAATGTTCACCTGCACACCTTTCATCATGTCCAAGAATTTGAGATGTTGTTTCTCTTTTTAGAGATTCAGCAGTCGATAAGGGAACGGTGGTGTGACCATCACAGGCTATTGCGGTAAAGATTCTGGTGCTACACAAGCGGGTGCTTCGACAGTGGTCCCGGTCTCCGTCGGCAAACCCATTTGTCCAGAAGGTCGACTACGCTGTTGATCACCAACCTTAACAACTCTTCCGCTTCGAAGATTCATAGTGTTCATGATCTCAATCTGCTGATGGTTTAATATTTGAATCACTCCTCTTAGGGTGGAGCACAATGTATCTATTTTTTGACTGATCAATTCCTGTGAACGCCTCCACTCCTCGAACCACCTCATGAACTGTTGGAATTTCTTCTCCCCAATCATGGCATCTGGGGTTGTCTCCACAAAGCTCGCATCACAGTCAGAGTTTTCCATAACATGGGACTTGAGAGATCATCCCCACATTCCACTAGAGCGAATGACATCATCGACAATCTGCCAAGCCTCAGATATGCCTCGACTGAGAAGTGTTCCCCCAGCCGCAATGTCAAAGAGTGTTATGTACTACTACCGCATTCTGAATTAAAGCGTTTGAAGAACAGTGACTCCGTACAAATTCTGAGCGCAGCACCAGGCTTGCAATCGGCGAAATCTCCCCCAAGCTTCAACAAGGGGTTCATCAGGAGCCTGAGTAAAGGTGACAAACTCCAAGTGCTTTTTGGATAAGAGTTCTCGCGAGCAATACCTCTTCAGAAACAAGACTTCAGCTTGCCTCCATGATGTGATCTCAATTGGACAGATATCCCTATACCAATTTCTAGCTCTTCACGCAAGTGAGAATGCGAATAGCTGTAACTTAAACTTATCTTGGAATCCCTCCGAATACTGGAAGGTGCCACACACTTCCAAAAAGTCTTAAATGTGTGAAATGGCATCTTCGTTGGGGTTCCCCTGGAACACACAGTTCTGAGAAACATAGGCGATTAGCTCATCAGGTATTTTGAAAGTGTCTTCTATTTCGCCGATCTGAGTGAGAATGGTCCGCATTGACAAAAACTGAAGCAAAACACCGTAATAAAAAAAACACTGACAGTTATTCTCGAAACAGGAAAATCACACGACTGAATGCACTCCCCGGCAACGGTGCCAAAAACTTGATGAGCAGACGGCAAGTGCACCAGTCGCACAAGTAATAAAATGGGAGCAAGTCCCCGAGTATCGATCTCTCGAGGAGTGCAAGTAGGGTGTGTGGATTTCCTAATCAGAAAAATAACTGCAAGTGTGATTTCGAACCAAATGGGGGTTTTGATTTGGGTTCCTAGGTTATCAACAAGAAATAAAATGAGGGTCGCAATCACCTCTTCACCATGCACGCTCCTAGCTATTGCTAGGATGGCACTATCACAGCACGCTGCAACACAAGATCGAAGAACAAGGCACACCACTTATATAAAAACCACCAAAGCAATCACACAAACATGATTATCATCTAGAGCAAGGTTAGGGTTTTTATACATCATGATGACATCTCAAAATACATTATCAATACTATAATAAAGAGAAGGGGGAGAAATACAACCGAGCATACGAAGGCTTGCCAGGATTCGCGGCCGGACTCAAGGGTTGTCAGTCCTTGTCCGAGCTTGGTCAACAATTGACGTCCGGGGTACGGAGAGGAGTTGTCAATTCCTTTTATGGAGCCCGTCTTCTTCACTGGTCTTTGCTGGCAGTAATCTTGCCGGAAACTTCCCAAAACGCAGCACGAAATGGCTGGAAATGGAGCTTGAGAGATGTCAACAATGGTAGTGGCCGGAGACGAAGCTCTAACGAGAGTTTCACGAAGAGATGGTGGTCGGAGCTTCTCTCCCAAGGTGGAGCTCAGTTGAGGGCGAATATGGAGCTCTCCCGCTCCTCGGGACGGCTCGCCAATGATAAGGCCGAAAATAGAACGCCCCTAGGTCGGACGATCCTGCGCGCTTAAATAGAGGCGTTAATTTTAAATATGCATGATCAAAACACACGACGTGCATTTTGGGTCGTGCGAATTACAGAGATAAACAGTGCCTAAAGCTACAAGAAGGTCGTGCGTTTTGTTCACGCATGAGCGGACTGCTCGTGCGCGAACAAAAATGCACGGGGTAAGACATGCTGCAGATTTTTCCTGCTTCCAGGTAGGTCATGCGTTTTCCTTCACGCACGATTGGATTCAATCGTGCATTAAGGAAAAAGTACGATGGACATCATCACAAAAATCTATAAGTAAATCGCACGATTGCCTCGATCGTGCGTCAACAATAATCGCAAGGTCGTGCGATTTACCCAGATTGCAATGCTCAGCTCAAGGGCATAATCCACATGTACACAATCAAAACCAAAGCTCCAACCACACAGGAAATAAGACTAACATCCACAAAACAAGCATGAACAGGCAAGGGGAGCCCCCAAAGGCATACCCCCAGCACAGAATGCGCAATTGTAGACCCCGAAAGGCGAAAAGAGTGCACTACGCGTAAAATGATAACTAAAGTAAATATGAGCATTTTAACGCTAAAAGGGTAGTGCACGAGTGAGAAAACAGGCCCAGATGAGTCCGAAAAACCCTACATAATCGGGACTCATCAATCCACTCTAGCAAAAGCTAGAGGTGAGATTCTGAAGAGGTGCATGCGACCCTCACTCCTGTACTTGAGATCACTCCTTCCGTCTGCCTACCGTCCATCCGCTTACCGAAGCATGACGTTGCGGCCTGCACTAATCATCTCACCAATCGAAGCGGTGCTCTCAACCCGCATTTTACTTTTATTGTTGTTAAATTAGTAAACCCAAATCCATGTCCATTATTTACTTTAGCTCGTTGTATCAATCTTTCTGTGACATAATCAAGTCACCTAATCTGTATTCCTTCAGAGAACGATACTCGGGGATCATATTCCCAAAATTTATTACTTGACAATGACCGGTACACGGCCGTTCGGACCGCATTCTGATCTCGCTTTTAGCAGTGAGAAATCTGCGCGTTAAGTTTTTGGCGCCGTTGCCGGGGAATGCGGTTTGGTGTTAAATTTGTGTTGTGTTAGGATAGTTGCAGTTGAGTTGGTTAATTTTCAATTTTTTTAGCATGCTCTTTTTTCACTTTTAATATCGGTTGGGATAGCTTTGATCGTCATGTATGATTCTATGCAAGGTTGTGTGCTTTGTGAATAGATAAATCTCAACCAATGTGGGTTGTTTTTAACATCCGTTGCCGTTGGTGTGGAGATTGCTCTCATGTAAGTGATAGATGCCCTAAGGAGTATAATAGCCCTAATGATCAAGGCCTAGTATATGGAGCACTGACTTCGTCTGGTACTCCATATGGTGTGCGTAAGTCCTATGGCTATTCATCTGAGCCTTTAATGACACACTTCTTTATGGCTTCAGCACCTGTTGTGCCAAAGAAGCCAGCAATGCAATGTTTATTTTGTTGGAGCATAGATCACTCAATGAAGGAGTGTGCTTCTTATCTTGCCCAATTGGAGGAGGATGATGAACAGGATATCCAGATTGTCCCTGCTCCAAGTTTCTGCAGCACCCCTTCCGTATCTTGCTATGTACCCCTCCTACCTTTAGATTTTGAAGGAAGCGTTGTTAGTACATGCACCGATACCCTGTGTGATCTACTCCCTGACATAGATGACCCTACTCCCCTGAATCATGTATCACCTTGTATAGAGTCTATTATTTGTAGAGAGTCCGTGCCCGACCTATTGCTGAGCAAAATTCTTTCTTCTTCCTTACCTAGCATTATACCTATCTTTGATATCGCTGTTGAGGATGATTTGCAGAAAAAATCAGGTGCTTGTAGCATTTTGAAAAATCCAGTTGATGGGGACGTCCGAGTTGCCGGGGTTACTACCTCGACATCACATGAGGAGGCCCGCACTGGGGACGAGGTTGTTGCAGCACTTGTAGACTTTTGAGGGCCCCAAGATAGTACCGATGATTTTGCTACAATCCAACAGAAGGGGGATGATACCGGGATCTACCCCGAAATTGAGGAAAATTTTGGTAATTCATCTATTTTATTTCCTAACCCCGCTCCCTTGTCTTACTCTCTGCAGGACCACATCGTGGAGTCGATTTTGATAGTGCACGAGCCTGTGACGTGGTTCAGCCTGGGAAAGGACCGTGTGCAGGTGGAGTTAGACCCGGAAAGTTTCACCCCATACATATTACCCACACATGACATTCATGACAAGTATTTTTACACAGGTATTTGGGTAATTGTTCTGTCTCCATACCGGAATCGGTTAACGGTATGTGTCCATGAGCAGTTGCCTGAACATTTAAAATTTCATGCGCCTATTAGCTAGATTTGCAAAAAAATACTTGAATAAGTCTATTTGGTAGACATAAACCCCAATAGTTATCATAGTTAGGTTTACTACAATTTTCCCTATATTCGTTTTTTTATTGTTTAAATTGTTGTTGCTTAATTACTGTTTTGTGGCCGTTGATGCTTCTGCTAGATGTGGGAAACCCTAGTATGCACCTATCTCGGGCAATTGTGAGGTTATAATTTTGAAATGGGGGGCGCCAAATTTTCTTTGCGCACGACCACTGGTCATGCGCGTTATTTATAAACGCACAACCACTGGTCGTGCGCGGGCCCAGTTTCTTTTAAATACTTTTGGCCGACCTCTGTGCGTGCACCTATGGCATTCGCCAATCTTGTGTCGTTCCGCCGCTGAGCGTGCGCCGTCCGGGAGTCCTGATAAGTAGTATTTATATATCTTTTTAATAGAAAATTTTGTAAATATTTAATATGTATTTTTCTTTTTCATGTCAATTTTAGCTCATAAGTAATTATTTTGTAATTTTGTTTCTAACTTAGCTTAATTTCAATTTTGCAGAATTTTAGGAAAATTGGAGAAAATCACAAGTCACGCCCTCAATCAAGCCCGTGACCAAGGGCGTGTGACCTAAAGATCTGCGTTCAACGAAAACTGAGCTGCGTTCGACAAAACTCGAGCTACATTCGACGAACGCTCTCTGCCCAGGCGTTCGACAAAAACTGAGCTGCGTTTGACAAAACTCAAGTTGCGTTCGACGAATGCTCTCTGCCCAGGCATTCGACGAAACTCGAGCTGCGTTCGACGAACGCCCTCTGCCCAGGCGTTCGACGAAACCCGAGCTGCGTTCGATGAAATCTCTCTGCCTTCGACGAAACCCAAGCTGCGTTCGACGAACTCTCTATCCAGGCATTCGACAAATCCACCGCAGCACCGCAAGCCAGGCCATGCTGAAAATTAATGAAGCCGACCCAATGTCACTCCCGTGACCAAGGGGCGTGTAATTTTAGAATCTTCCCAGTGGGCGACCGTCGAGATGTGGAGAAGCCATCGAGAAGTCAACATGAGTCACGCCCGTGATCCAAATGTCACGGCCGTGACTTTCCCGCATGATCTCTATACGCCGTCGCGCCGCAAGCAATGTCCACGCCGCATTAAATGAAGTTGTCCAAGTACACACCCGTGACCCCAGTTACCACGGGCGTGTAATGTCTGAATTCCTCCGCGCTGTCACGCAAAGCCCACACCACTACCGGATCTGATGTTAACAGTGTTTACACACCCTAGGTCACGCCCGTGACCAAGGGGCGTGTAACTTGAAAATTTTGCCTATAAATTCCAAGGCTCCCCTTGAGTCCATGGTTCAGAATTTTGAAGAGGGGGAGGTGCTGCTAGAGCTGTTAGTGAGTTTTTCAATGCTTTTTCACGTTCTTCAATTTCATATTCTCCTCTTTTTCATGTCATGCAATGTACTACTTTTTCTTTCAATGCAATAGTTAGTTTAAGTTTGTAATCTTTTTCTTCCTAGCCTTGTAATCTCTTTTAAAGCTTGTAATTGTTCTGGTTTTCAATAAAATTAATTTTGCTCTCTTTCATGTTCTCTTTCTCCTTAGTAATTTCCATTTCATGCAATTTTATTTTGTCTTTCCTTTTCCCCCTCCACTATGATTGAGCATTAAGCCTTTTGCTATCGTTTAAATCCTTCATTTAGTTTGCAAATTGTCTCTTTTTAGCTAAAGTAAAACAAACCTCAAAAAAATCGTTAGATAAGATAATGGTGATTTTTCTCGAAGTATAAGTAATCAACGCACCCCATGGAATACGACCTTGGTATTTTTGAATATCCTATACTATAGACGATAAGGTACACTTGCCTTTGTCAGATATAGTTTTGGAAAAAATCTTTAACCATCGCTCAATTTAACAAACACTAAATTTCTATATCAAGTCCATTCTACCCTCTCTCTTGCTCCATTTCTTCTCCGATAAGCCTCCTTCCCCTTCCCCGCGTCCTTCCATATCCTACTATCATGGAACCATCTGGTAGCCGCTGAGTTACCAAGGCATACAAGAGATCTCGGTCCGCCTCTACCACTCCTACTCAGATTTTTGGTAGAATGGATAAGTTCTCCAAGGGGGAGCACACGCGCCGCTTCAACTCGCTGAAGGGTAAGACCTTCCTCTCGCAACGCCTTGTTGATTGGGAGGAACTCCGGTCGATTGGGGCTAACGGTGTGTTGATGGAGGCGGTTCTTCTTCTCTACTCCTTCGATAATTGGAGAAATGTCTTTGAATGTGGTGAATTGGGATTTAAGGAGCTTACCTTGGAGTTTCTCTCCACATTTGAGTGGGAGGTCACTCCAGCGGGGTTCCGTCCTCCTTTATGTTCTTTTCGGATGATGGGACACATTTTCACCCTCACTATCCCTGAATTGGCCATCCATGTTGGATTCTATACCGACGCCGAGGCCGCGCGTCTGGATTTTCAGAATCTGGCTACTGCTTTTTCGGAAAATGTCTCGGCACTCTCCGTCTGGCGTTCATTCATTGGTAGGGATGAAGAATATGTGGCTCGCATAGCCAAAGCTACGAAGATCGACTCTCCCGCCTTGAGGTACTTGCATCATTTGATCAGTCACTCTATCGTCGTGCGTGCCCTAAGTCAGAATGTGGTGGGTTGGCAGGACCTGTTGTGTCTTTACAGCATGCAGCAGCAGTATCCCCTTAATCTGGGGTATATGCTGGCTCATTTCTTCCACCATGAGTCCACATATGGCCTCGCCGAACCGATTGGGGGTGTGTACTACGTCACCCACTTCGTGAAGTGGTTGTGATTTTGGGACCAGTTGCCCCCGATTGAGCAGGTTACTTCATCATCCACGATTACTCAGGCCACGATGGTGAGGTTTCACCTGCTGTGTGTGGAGGGGCGAAAGGCTAGCTGGACATTTGTTGTGATCGCATCGGGCGATGAGGGTGCAGGTGGTCAGGAGGGGGATGATGTGAATGAGGAGGCTGAGTCATCTGCGATGGGGAGGCGCAGGGTAGCGGAGCCACCCCAGCAGTCATATCTGTCGACGCAGCCACCCCAGCAGCCTGAGCGGCAGCCTGAGCAGCAGGCAGGGCAATATTATGGTTTAGCATCTATGGAGGGATTCCATTACTTGAGTGAGCGCCTTACCGATTTGGAGGCTTCGCAATATTGGAAGCAAGATTTTATTTATCAGCAAGCCTTGAGGGATTTGATTTATCTATGCAGGGATTCCTCCCCTGCTTGTTTTGCACCTACTGCTCTCCGCCGTGCCTCTCCTATTGAAATTCAAGCCAGTGATAGCGACGAGGAGAGTTTAGTGTTTCCTCTTTTCTAGCAGATCTTAGCGGCCATGTAGTTCATAGATTATTTATATTTTCTGTTATGCTCCTGTGATGAACTGTGATCTTTTACTTAGAATCGTATGGAACACTTTTGGGTGAGGCACTCATCTGGGTGCCATTATATTAGTTTTTGTTATTACTGTTCCTTTGTATTATTATTGGAATTGATCAATTATATTACATGTATTTGATCCACCTGAAGGACGTTAAACAAAAGGGCTCCTGGGAGACAACCCAGTGGTACCACTTGGTTCCGTTCTGTTTCTTTTTCTATTCTATATAATTGTTTGTACAACCCCGTGTTTGTCGAGTGGGGCCCCTCGCTTGAGACAGGCAGGAGAGCAAGCATGGAGGGCATTCGCCTAGGTCATGAGAGGCAGAGGAGTCTCAAGGCGAGTGCGGATCTCATCTCAAAGGCATTCACTCATTCAGGAGTGCGAGTGCGCGGGAGGCCAGATGAGTGAGGGTGGAAACCCACTCGCTAGGCAAGCCAGGTATCAGGAGAGTGGTGCCCCCATGGATCACTCGCCCAATAGAATCAAGTGTGCGAGAAGCCTGGCGAGTGGTGCCTTCACGGACCACTCGCCCAGAAGGTTAGTGGATAAATGACCTAGATACCCTTTGTGGGCTGCCAATAGCCCTTCAAAACAGCGGAGTTAGACTGTTAGCAGGCCAATTTGGGGTGCGATTAGTAAAACTAAAAGGCGGGTTACAACCCCATGTGGGTCGAATGAGCAGCAGGCAGGACAAAAGAATCTATAATTAGACCCTTAAGGGCACCTTGGAGGAGATCCGTTCTTTCAGGCTCTCTCCTCCTAGGCAAGTTTTGGTTGGCCGCTAGTGCCCTCCAAGGCACCCGGCTGAGCTTTGGTTTGGGAGGGGAAGCTCTCTAAGATCTTCCGGGTGTGTGGCGGGACCTCCTCGCTGCATCCTTGGGTCTGTTCCTAGTTCTTTGTTCACGGTCAAGAGCGTAGGTGAGGGAGAAGTAGGCGCGGGCTACAACCCCATGTGGGTCCGAACTCAAGAGATTGGTTGCCGGTTTCAACATTTTGGTGCGGTGAGCGTGGACCGTAGCCTGTGCAAGAAAATACCATGCTGAGCTCCATGGCTGGAGATGGAGGAGAAGGATCTGACCGGGGCACTCGCAGCCACCCGCAAAGGAGGTGACACTGGAAATGTTTGAAGGCCTCAGACGAGAGATCATGCAGACCTTGTAGCTGGCTTTCGCCACGAGGAGCAAGTGCGAGACACCAGCAATACTGGTGGTCCTGCCCCAGCAGATAGGCGAGAATGCCCCCGGCCAGCGGCCCAGGAAGGAGGTAGCGGCAGAGGCGAATGTGTGAGATCTACCAGGGCAGCATTTGTTCGGTAGCACGATGAGTGTAGAAGAATTCCACCCAGTCCTGCAGCTGTAGTGGTTTGAGGACATGGTCTCAATCCTCTCAATGTCGGATGTCTTCCAGTGCCGGCTCTTTGCCACCACTCTAAAGGAGAAGGCGAGGCACTGGTTCCACCAGCTCCCTGTGGGCTCTATCTATGCCTTCGAGGATCTGCGTCGAAGCATTAGGTTGCACTTTTCAACGTCAATGAAGAGGAAGAAGGATGTGGAGGCACTCTTCCAAATTAAGCAAGGGCCGGGGGAGTCACTGGCCCATTATGTGGATAAGTTCCAGGAAGAGGCCCTGCTCACCTAAGAGGTGTCGGGGTTCACCCTCTAGCTGGCCTTCATAGTGGGGCTGCTGGAGGGGTTTTTCAAAATGAACCTGAAGAGAAAGGCCCCTCTATCCTTTGAGGAATTGATAGAGAGGGCAGCGGAAGAGATTAAAGGGGAGGCCGCCAACCCGGAGTTTGCAAAGAGGTTGGCAAGGCTGAGCGAGCCGGAGGTGAGGCCGCATGGGGGAAGAAGAAGGGATGAGCCCAGAGGTTAGGGGTTTCGGGGGCAGTAGCAGGATTGGGTGCATCAGGATCCCCATAACCGGCTGGCTTGGAGACCCCAGGAAGGACCGGCGTGAGGTTAGGAAAGAGATTACCATGGAAGGGTGGAAGGGAGGGTCAATCCTCTGGGATGGAAGTAAGGTCCCAGACCCCCTCACCCCCCCCCCCCCCCCCCCTTGGGTGCAAGCCATGGCAGTAGGCCGAGGAAGAGGAGGAGAGGGGGTAGGGTGGCGTTGCCCTATTGTGAATTCCACCACGAGGAAGGTCACGCGACGGCCACTTGCCCGAAGTTTCTGGAGGTGAGGGCAAGAGGTCAGTAGCAGCAGCGACCTGTAAGGATTGAAGAAGTGCTACCCGAAGAGGGGGAAGATAGGTGTGAGGACAGGGAAGGCATGGGATCTAGGGGTGGGTCAGGGTGATCCATGGCGGGGTTGGGATAGAAGCCACTCGCAAGACGAGCTTCCAAGCGATGTTCCGTAGGAGCATAGCATCGACCTCCCAAGCCCCCCCCCCCCCCCCCCCCCCCTCGGAGAATCTCACTTTCTCATCGGAGGACATGCCAGACTTTGAAGACCCGTTCTGTGACGCCTTGGTGATCCAGACGGCAATCGAGAACTTCACGGTCTCCCGGATCTTGGTCGACAATGGGAGCTCTGTGAATGTAATCTTCAAGAAGGCTTCGACTCCATGGAGGTGGAAGCAAAGAGGGTGCAGGCCTCAGATGGACCGTTGTTTGGGTTTTCCAGAGAAAGGAAGGAGGTCGAGGGAGGAGTCGGCCTCCAGGTGACGTTGGGAGGGGTCCCCAGGAACTGTCAGTTCATCCTTGTCGATGCTCCGAGCAGCTACAATGCAATCTTCGGAAGCCCTCTCATCAGCACCTTCCGGTGCTTTCCTGCGTCCTTCCAATAGTGCTTGAAGTTCCACAGTGGAGGAGTCCAGGTCCGAATCCCGGGGGATGCAAAAGTGGAGAGGCAGTGCTATGTGACTATCGTCAACACCATCTCCTGGATGGCGGAGGCCGAGAAGGAGGATAGAGAGATGATGGGGCCGGAGGGACCAGAATAAGAAAAGGAGGCAGGAGAGGAGAGAGAAGCATCCGAGAAGAGGAGATGGGGGAAGCATAGGAGGAGCAGGCCGAGCCGATGGAGGAGGCTGCGGTGGAAGAGGAGACCCTAGCGGAGGGAGGAGAGGCAAGGGGCAGATGAGAAGAGCCGCCCGACTTGAGGTGGCAGAAGAAGTAGTCGAGATGGAGGTCACCACCCAGTAGGGTAAAGTAGAGAAGGTGCGGTTTAGCAGGGGCCTTGGCCTAGAGGATAGGAGGAAGATGTTGGAGTGCATCCAAAGTAGAATGGACATCTTCGCATGGAGCGTGGAGGACATGCTGGGCATCAATGCGGACGTGGCCTGCCACCGACTCAACCTCGAGCCAGGGGCCTGCCCCATCCAAAATAAGAGGAGGGTCGTCGCTGACAAGCTGGAGGAGCCGATCCGCGAGGAAGTGGAGAAGCTCCTCAAAGCAGGTTTTGTATCAGATATCCAGTATCCAGGCTGGGTCTCCAATCTTGTCATGGTAAAGAAGGGCGATGGTCGCTGGAGAATGCGTATCGATTTTTCTCTTTTAAACAAAGCCTGCCCTAAGGATTGTTATCATTTGCCTCGGATCGACGCGTTGGTTGACTCAGCCGTCGGTTTTTCTATAATGAGTTTCTTAGATGATTTTTCAGGTTAACGTCAGATCAGGATGCACCCGCCTGACATTAAGGATGTCTATTTCATCACGAGATAATGGTGACACTGCTATAAGATGATGTCATTTGGGCTAAAAAATGTAGGGGCAACATACCAGAGGATTATGGTTCGAGTATTCCGGGAACAAAGAGGATGCAACTTGGAGGTACACGTGGATGACCTCATGGTGAAAAGCAAGGATGTGAGCTCCCACATCCAAGACCTGGAAGAAACCTTTGCCACCCTGCGCAGGTTCAAGATGAGGTTGAACCCTTCAAAGTGTATCTTCGACGCTAGCAAGGGGACGTTTTTGGGTCACCTCCTTACCCCTGCAGGGGTGGAGCCTAACCTAGGCAAGGTGAAAGCTATAATGGAATTGGGATTGCCTCGGAACGCTAAGGAAGTCCAACGCCTGACCGGAAAGCTAGCAAGGTTGAGTAAGTTTCTCTCCCGGGAAGGAGAGAAATGCTCCCCCTTTTTCAAGGTGTTGCGGGGCAATCAAAAGTTCGAGTGGACGAAGGAGTGTGACGAGGCCTTCCAAGCCTTAAAGAATCAACTCACTAAGGCTCCGCTGCTCCAGGGCCCCAAGGAGAGGGAAAGTCTAGCCTTGTATCTCGGAGTAGGGGCTGAGGCCGTGAGCTCCATCCTGGTCTGGGAAGAGGGTAAGAAGCAGCTGCTCATCTACTACGTGAGCAGGTTTCTGAAGAAGGCATAGCTCTGGTACCCAATTTTAGAAAAGCTGGCCTTCGCTCTGGTCATCTCGGCTAGGAAGCTCAGGCCGTATTTCCAGGCCCATTCAATCCAAGTAGTGACTGACCACCCTCTTCGCAAAATCTTCGAGGGGGTAGAGCAGACTCACATATATTCTGTTGTCGTGTATAGCTGTTTTGAATACTTGCTGACCATAAGGAATATAATAAATATATCTTTTCATTTCCCAGATCCTTGAGCAGATAACTTGCCGTCTTTTGCTTGCTGCAACGGCTACAGCATTTAATACTTTTGCCAACGGCTATATTAATTAATGATGCAACAGCTGTATTGTTAAATCAACAATATATATAGCAATATATAAATAGGATAAATAAAATATTGTTTTAAATAAAGTCTGACAGCATATAGAATATGAAATATAAATCTGCAAAACTTTTGTTGAGCTGAGCTCTACTTTCGTCGAGCTCAAACATTTCATTCGTCGACCTCATTATTAAATTTACTGTTTCTGAACATCTGCTGAATTTTGTCGACCGCCGCTCGTCATTTGTCGACCGCTGTTCTGGCTGGAATTCATCGAGCGTTGTACGTCATTCGTCGACCGCTGTTCCACGTTCGTCGACCACAGCTTTCCTTGTTATAATCTGTCGAGCGCTGCTGTAATAAGGTCTGTTCGTCGATCGCCGTTCGACGAATGCCGAGCGCCGTTCGACGAATGTCGAACGCAGCTAACTATATGAAATATATTATTTCTCTTATATTTTCTTATATTAATTTCTCTTATAATATTTTCTCTTATATTATTTTCTCTTATATTAATTAGCCTATTATTATATATATATATTTCTTAGTATATTATTTATATATATATATATATATTATTCTTTTCTGCCTATTAATATATTTCTTTTTCAGTCTTCTTTCTTAATGAGATATTTAATCTAAGTTGTAAGATATATTATGATATATACTTAGACACTAAAGGTGGATCCTAACTCAAATCAAACCTAAGGTTCCAACAATCTCCCCCTATTTGAGTTGGGATCCTAATCCAAATAAACTAGGTTCTAACACAGATCCACTGACTAGGCTCTCATCTAGCTGGCAGGGCCGTAAGCTCATTCGGTGGCAGGTTCGAAAGGTTCAAAGGTTGGTCCCGAGCAGACCCGCTGACCAGGCTCTCATCTAGCTAGCAAGGCCGAAGGCTCACTCGGTGGTGACCCATGAGGAAGGCAAGGTAAGAAAAATCCAATGTAAAGAATTAACACAGGGAAAGTCCCAGCGTGAGGTCGGCGAATGGTGCCCATCATGAAAGACACTCTCGACGAATGAGGTGGCTCGTGAAATACACTCGCTCGACAAGTGTGCAGTGGAACATTGGCCAGACCCATGGGCTGCGAGAACTTAGCAGGATGAGGCGGGTTCTCGGTACAGTTCCGTTCCCGCCAAAAATCAGCAAAATCGCCTAAGTCTTAAAAAGACTGGGGCGAGTGCGAGAGGGTCGCAACTGCATAGCGCTCCTGTGCGGCGGGAGTATCTCGGTCACGACCTAAAATAGGGGTCGTCGGCGTGAGAGGCGAACAAACGATATGCGAGCACGCACCCGAAGGTGTGGGAGCAAACAAAATAGCATACGGATGCGCGAGTTTTCTGTTGATAATAACGAGATGCACAAGAAGAGAACATATGACAAATCACGAGAGGAAAAACTTTTCATTTCATTTCAGTATAAAAAGGAATTACAAAATGATTCTTGCATGCGTGCTCGAAGAAAGAAAGAAGAGTCTTCAGGGGTCGTTAGCTTCCTCGCCGGAGTATCCGCTGCTCTCGCCCGAAGAAGGGAGGTCGTTGAGTTCCCTCCCATCGCCAGCTTCATACGCAGGTTCAACCTGGGCGAAGAGTTCAGGAAGCACGTGATGGGAGAGAATCCTCTCGCCCTCTTCCATCAAAATTCCGGCCCTTCGCAGCACATCCAGTGTATGCTTCGCTGCTCTTTGGGCGGACCTCTGCATCAGCCCCTCGAACTTAGTGTTAGAGTAAAGGTACCTTGTGTCCCTCTCCCCGGGAGGTGGATGAGTAGCGGTATCTCCCAACTTTTGGTTCTCGGCCTCCATATCCTTGACCTGCTCCTCAAGGATGCGCGCTTGCACAAGTAGGGTATCATAGTTGGATATGTCCTGCGAGAAATAGAAGAAAATTAGCGCGAGAAAGAAGGAAAATGCGAGAACTTGAGTCACTGTGAGGAGGCGCGCTCACCTCTTGGTCTATGCGGCTGGCGAGAAGGGCCTCGACTGTTGCCAGTTGCTGCTTCACGGCCAGAAGCTCGGAAGAGACGCCAGCGCGGGTCTTCTCGACATCAACAATGTTCCGCACGAGGGTCATGTTGTGGCGAGAAGACATATGAGTCCACTCGAGAGCATGCATCATGGCTCGCGCAGCCTCATGTGTGAGAGTCTGGGTGGACTCGGTATCGTAGACAGATGCGCCCTCGTGGCTGTAAAGCATGTAGGAAAGGCCATAAGCTTGGCCTTTGGTGGTTTCCTTCTCCATCCAGGATGGAAGGAGGCTAGAGATGGAGACCCGGTTGGCCCGCTGGTCCCAGTGAAGCAAAGGTTCGTCGGCCACATCCGCATACCTCTCCCTGAGAGGGAAATGTCAGTGCCCTCTCGGCATCGGCCCCGAGGAGGGACCCGCCGGCTCAACGACGATCTGAACAGCCTTGTACTCCGCAGCAGGAGCACTCGAGCCAGGGGTCTCGTCCATGACAACCATCCCCTTAGAGGTTGCAGAAGGTTTTACCCGCTTGGGGGGTGAGCTTGTGGACGTTGTTGGAACATGATTTCCGCATCTCTTGGTTTGACAATAACAAATACTATTGTATTTGATTATATTTGTTTTTGTGTTTATAACATGCAGGATCCTGTGCATTCAAATCTCCATTAGAATAAGTTGTGTTGTTGCTACCGCGGAGCGTTAGCACTACCGCTGGCGCTAACGAATCGACGAAATAGTGTTCAACGAAAATAGATGTCGTTCGACAAAAATGACGTTCGACGAAATGGTGTTCGACGAAAGTAGATGTCGTTTGACGAACTGGCGTTCGACTAAATGAGATGCGTTCGACGAAAAGAAAACAGCGTTCGACGAAATGAGATGAGTTTGATGAAAAGAAAATAGCGTTCGACGAAATAAGATGAGTTCGACGAAATGAGAACAACGTTTGACGAAATATGAGGCCGTTCGACGAAGATGCGTTCGACGAAAAGAGATGTGCTCTACCGCGGAGCATTAACACTACCGCTGGCGCTAGCATAAATGGAAATAATTGATGGGAAGGAAACAGTAGAGAAAAAGGTATGATTGGCGGGATGCATATTTAGCGTGCTCTACCGCGGCGCGGCATGTTTACCGCCCGGCGGTAGCTTTTGGAATCCTCCCGTTTGCATGTGATTGAGGAGCAAATATGGAAGGAGATATTGGCTGAGGGAAAGTTATCTCGCTATCGCGGAGCGTTAGCGTTACCGCGATGCACTAGTCGGAGCTCAAAGTTTGGCGCTCAAAAGTTGCCTAAGTTGCCACGATCCGTGTGCTTGATCATTGCCTAATGGGGCTACCGCGGGGTGGTAGTACTACCGCGGGCGGTAGCGGATGATTCTATTTAAAGACGCGCGCTTCCTACGTTGTTGCTTGCTGTTACAGAATGAATTGAAGCCATATATTCAGAGCACTCGTGAGAGCCTTCTCCAAGCAGCCCGAAGAACTCCGTCAACATTTGTGAACGCAAAGAACTTGAAGACCGATCCGATCGCATCAACATCGACATCAAGTTCTTCTTTTGAGGGAGTTTTTAGTTTGTGTTTTGTTTTAGTTTCTAATTGTAACCTTTATATCTTTTGTTCGGTGGAGGAATTCGCCACACGGCGACTAGAGCCTTGCGGGGACTAGGGGAAATTCGCCTCGCATTGGAGACTAGGTCTAGGGTGTAGATCTAGGGAGTGCTCGAGGCCTTTTCGGTGAGGGAAGGGCTAGAGCAGCTTGAGGCCATATCTAGGGAGAGATATGCTAAAGCCAACCGGTCCTTGGGAGAAGGGTCGGTATAGAAAATCAAAAGAGTTTTCATTGGTCGCCTCTTTCCAAGCGTCATTGGGAAATGTTTTTGTAATCATATTTATTTAAATTTAATGTTAATGAAAATATGTTTGTTTCTTCATCTCTGATTCGTGCTCTATGATTTTCATTATTCTAACCTAAAAGTATTTTCACTCTCGCTAACGCCGAGCGGTAACTCTACCGCTGGTGGTAGCAACAGAGAATTAATTTCTCTAAATAATCTCAAAAATCTTAGAACCCTTATTCACCCCCCCCCCCTCTAAGGGCGCCTACAGATCCAACAAGTGGTATCAGAGCTAGGTTATTCCAATTCGGTCTAACAACCGGGAATAATGGCGCTCCGTGACCTCGCTTTCTATGAGGGGAAGGGAATTAAGTAGACCTCCGTTGTTTACCAGAACTGATTATAATTACTGGAGAACGCGTATGCATTGTTTTTTTATAAACTTAGATCTAGATGTATGGGCATGTGTTGAAACTCCATACACTTCTCCTACATATATTATTGGATAAGTAACCATGGAAAAACCTAGGGATAAATGGGATGATGGAGATAAGGCTAGGTGTAAGAATAATGCGAAAGCGATGAATACTTTGTTCTGTGCTTTTGATTGGACTGAATTTAATAGAGTAAGTGCATGTGAAACTGCTTATGATATTTGGAACTTATTAGAAATAACGCATGAAGGTACCTCGCAGGTCAAAGATTCAAAACTATTCCAACTGGAATCTGAATTCGAGAGGTTCAGGAAGGATCCGAATGAGGACGTCGACGTCATGTACACTCGATTCACCAAGATAGTCAATGCCTCAAAAATTCTTGGAAAAACTTTTTCAAACGGCGACTTGGTGAGAAAGCTTCTTCGATCACTCCCACTAAAGTTCAATCCAAAGGTGACGACGATTTCCGAATCGCATGATCATAGGCGGCTCCAAATTGAGAGCCTTATTGGGAACCTCAAAACCCATGAGGTAGAACTCAAGATTCAAGAAGAAGAGTACAACAAGGAGCCAAAGAAGAAAGCCTTGGCACTGAAGTCAAGAAAAGAAGATGGCGACAAGGAAGATGACGAGGAGAGTCTCTTTGTGAAGAACTTCACTAAGTTCATGAAGAATCGAGAAAGGAGGAACACCTTCCAGAAATTTTTTCGAAAGGGCTCCTCATCCAAAAGAGAGAAGAAGGAGAAGTCTAGCGACGACGACGAAGAGCGGCCACCTCCCGAGTGCTTCCACTGTAGGAAGACCGGTCATATTAGAAGTCAATGCCCAAAATTCTTAAAGGAGCAAAAAGAAAAACGGCTTAAAGAAAAGGAGAAGAAGAAGGTCTTAAAAGATGCAACATGGGATGACTCTTCCTCCGGGTGCTCAAGTAAATCAAGCTCAAGTGATGATGATGAGGCAAACTTGTGCCTTATGGGGAAAAGCAATGAATCAACCGACAACGAGTGCAGTGTCCAAAGCGACACTGAGGTAATCCCTTCTAACTATGATGATCTTTATTCCGAATACTTAAAAACTTGTAAATCTTTTGGCAAAACTTTAAAAGATCTTGATCTACTTAAAACTGAAAAATAAAATCCTTTTAAAACAAAATAAAAAATTAATTAAGGAAGTAATTGCCTTGGGAAATGAGATGGAGTCTTGCCAATGGAATGATGATCTTTTGGCAAGGACTAGCGAACTTGAAATTGATCTTTCTAACGCTCTCTCTAATATCGAATCACTCTCGAAACAAAAGAGAGACTTAGAAAGAAATTTGAAACTCTCACTTTCTAATGTTAAAAATGAAAAGAAAAACTTTGCAAATAGATGCGGAAATTTAGTTAGTGAAAATTTTGCATTAAAAGCCCAAATCCATGACCTTAACTTAGCCATAGAAAAATTTGGTGTTGGCCAGAAAAGTCTTGATATGATTTTGGCCAACCAAAGGCATGGTAGTGCAAAAACTGGTCTAGGTTATGTCTCTACTAACTACCTCCTGGCGGTAACAGTTAACGCTGGCGGTAGTAACAGAACTCATAATTCATGTAATAATCATAAATCTGGAATTTTTCCTGCTGATTCCCCATCCTCCAGCAAGAGTCCACAACAAAAACTGAAAAAGGTCTCAAACCCTTTTGTGTTATGTGCCAAGTGTCATCACTTCGGGCATACCTTGGACTCTTGCAGGATGAAGGGTCGATGTACTGTCAAGCAAATCTGGGTGCCTAAGGTTTCCACCTATTCTATGGGAGGAACCACTTGGGTATCTAGATCTTTACTCTCATCTTCTTGTTAGGTATGTTGGCAGGCTAAAGAAAGGAAGACATGTGGTACTTGGACTCGGGGTGCTCCAAACATAATACGGGCAATAAAACAAAATTCTTTAGCCTCACTAAGAAGAAAGGAGGAATGTTGACATTTGGGGACAATGGAAAGGGAAGGATTTTAGGCACCGGTACTGTGGGTAACAATTCTTTCTCTCTTACTAATGTCTTATATGTAGAAGGTTTAAAACATAACTTGATTTCTATTAGTCAACTTTGCGATAAAGGTCTAAATGTCTTATTTGAGTCTTCTACTGATTTATGTAAAATTATAGATCCTAAAACCAATTGTATTGTACTCACTGCACCACGAATTCACAATGCGTATCTAATCGCCTTTCATGATCTATCACGTGCATCACTCAAATGTCTTATATCAAAAAATGAAGAACTTGAATTATGTCATAGGTGTCTCGGTCACTCTAGCACCAAGTTAATCTTAAAACTATCAAAGAATAAACTCATTAAAGGTTTGCCTATGCTAAATGGAAATCAATCTTCCTTATGCTCACCATGCCAAAAAGGAAAATTTTCAAAAACATCGTTTAAGAGTAAAAAAGAAATATCCACCTCAAGACCCTTACAATTAATTCACATGGATCTTTTTGGACCTATTAGCACGTGTAGTCTTGGTGGTAAAAAGTACACTTTTGTATTAATTGATGATTATTCTAGATTTACTTGGACCTTATTTCTTACCTCCAAATCCGATGCGTTTTCTGAATTTACAAAGCTTTGCAATCGTATTCAAAATGAATTAGATCTAAAAATCAAGTGTATACGATCAGATCATGGAGGGGAAATTGAAAACGATAGCTTCACCACTTTCTGTAATAATCTAGGTATTAAGCACGAATTTTTCGCTCCACGCACCCCCAACAAAACGGTGTGGTGGAGAAGAAAAAAAGAACTCTTCAAGAACTCGCACGCACTATGCTATCCGAGTATGGCTTGCCTAGATATTTTTGGGCCGAAGTCATAAATACATCATGTTATGCCATAAATCGTGTCATGCTTCGCCCTATTTTGAAATTAACTCCATATGAATTGTGTTTTCAAAAGAAACCTAATGTATCGTATTTTCATGTTTTTGGTTGTAAATGTTTTATCCTAAACACCAAGGATGCATTAGCTAAATTTGATGAAAAATGTGATGACGGTATTTTGCTTGGTTACTCTTCCACTAGCAAAGCATATATAATATATAATAAAAAATCTAAAAAGGTTGAAGAGTTTATTCATGTGAAGTTTGATGAACTTGTGCCTTGTGTGGATTCTACTTGTGCAGGTAATGAAGATGAACCTCTTTCACCATTGGAGCATGATGATGATGAACCACTTGGAGAAGAAAAAGAAGTAGAGACAATGCAAGAGGAGTTCGTGCCTCCAAGTGTGCTTCGATTTACAAGAGATCATCCAAGGGAGCTTATCATTGGAGAACCATCAAGGGGGGTAACGACACGTTCTTCTTTTAATGAATCCTTTTCAAACTTATGCTTTGTTTCCGAAATATAACTGAAAAATGTTTCCACCGCTTTGAATGATGAATTTTGGTTTATTGCTATGAATGACGAATTGAATCAATTTGAACGCAATAGGGTTTGGAAACTAGTTGAAAGACCATCTAATCACCCGGTTATTGGTGTCAAATGGATATTTAAAAATAAATTAGATGGAGAGTCTAGAATAACTAGAAACAAAGCTCGATTAGTGGCACAAGGTTACTCTCAAATCGAGGGGGTAGATTTTGATGAAACATTTGCACCTGTTGCTCGCCTTGAATCGATTAGAATTTTTCTAGCTTTTGCGAGTTATAAGAAGTTTAAATTATTTCAAATGGATGTTAAAAGTGCTTTCTTAAACAGGATAATTAAAGAAGAAGTCTATGTTGAACAACCCCCCAACTTTATTGATGAAAATTTCCAAATCTATATAGATTAGAAAAAACGCTTTATGGTCTAAAACTAGCGCCCCGTGCTTGGTATGAACACTTAACATCTTTTTTTATTAAAGCACAGTTATAAAATGGGTAGTGCCGATAACACGCTCTTCATTAAGCATTTTGATAATGATTTGATTATTTTACAAATATATGTTGATGATATTATTTTTGGAGCCACTAATGAAGAGTTGTGTAATGAAGTTGTTCTAGTGATGCAAAATGAATTTGAGATGAGTCTAGTGGGTGAACTAACATTTTTTTAGGATTTCAAATAACCCAAAGAAATGATGGAATTTTTATATGTCAATCCAAATATGTCCATGATATGCTAAAACGTTTTGGTTTTGAAAACTTGAAACAAGCTAGTACTCCAATGAGCGCATCACTAAAATTAGGAAAAGAGGAAGCCAAAATTTCAATTGACCAAACTTTATATAGAGGAATGATTGGATCCCTATTATACCTTAGTGCATCTAGACCCGATATTATGTTTGTCGTATGTTTATGCACTAGATTTCAAGCAAATCCAAAAGAATCTCATTTAAAAGCGGTGAAACAAATTTTTTGATATCTAATCGGCACATCTAAATTAGGACTTTGGTATCCAAATAATGATTCTTTTCTCTTGCATGGGTATTCAGATTCTGATTATGCGGGTTGTTCATTAGATAAGAAAAGCACTAGTGGTACATGCCATTTCTTAGGTCCTTCTCTAGTTGCATGGTCAAGTAAAAAACAAAATTATGTTGCCCTCTCCACCACTGAGGCAGAATATACTGCACTAGGAAGTTGTTGTGCCCAAGCATTATGGATGACTCAAACCTTAGAAGACTTTGGTGTTCATTTAACTAATATTGAACTTAAGTGTGACAATAAGAGTGTTATTGACTTAACAAACAACCTTGTTCATCACTCACGATCTAAACACATAGACGTAAGACACCACTTCATTAGGGATCACATCAAAAGGAACATGTTCATGTAAACTTCATTGGAACTGAATCGCAAATTGCGGACATCTTTACCAAGCCTCTATCTGATTCACGATTTGCTCTACTTAGAATAGAACTAGGGGTCTTGGACATTCATACTTAATCGTGCAAAATCTGTGTTCTTATGACCTCACATATCTGATTTCTGTACTGAATCACATTGTCACTAATCTGCACAACTATATTCATAAGAAAAATTCTGAAAAATTTCATATTTTCCCAAAAATTCGAGTTCTGTCAATAACGCCCGCCGATAGCTGGGTACCGCTGGCGTTAGTGGGTATTTCTAAATTTCCAGTTTCTTTTTCATTTTTTATTTTTTATTTTTCAATTCCTGTTATTTTCTTTTAAAATTCTAAAAACAAAAAAAACTATAAAACAAATCAACATTCAACCATAAACATGCTTTGTTTTTCTATAGATCAAAACCAACTACAAAATTGAAAAACCAATTAAAACAACAAAACATGCTTTTTATTTGTTTTATTTTTTGTTTTTGAAAAACTAAAAATTTATAAAAACTGATGTAACTTTTAATGTTTCAAGGATGATATGGTTTATCTTGCCAAGTTTAGAATACAATGTTTCATTCTCTATTTCAAGTATCTTAATAACATTGTTTTGTATCATGCCTTGATTATTATCTTATGTGTGCTTTGAAATTGATTATAGAAATCATGTGTAGTATTGCATAACATGCCTCTATGTTTGAGTAAATGGTTTACATTTGATAATGATTTATTCACTCACATTTTTTGATAAACTACATATGAATTTAATCTACTCTTACATGATTGTGTAGTGTAACAACCTAATATTATTGTTATGCATGTTTAGTTTTACCTACACCACAATTGCGAATCTTCTTCATGCACCTATTTTTGAAGAAGTGTCTTTTCCAAAAAAAATTGTTTGCACATACAAGTGAATTCGGAGACCTTTGCCGTTAAGCAAAAATTCAAATGAATAATTGACAAAGATAACTCCACCAAGCACTACTCACCCTCCTAATAAGTCTTAATGAGCATTGTGAGGTTGATCACCTTGGAGAGAATTGTAAAGTGCCTTGTTGCAAACACTTTTTTACACTACTTCTTCTTGTACACCGGATCACAAATAACTACAATTCAAAATAATAATTGTGATTCCCCAAGCACTACTTTACACCCTCATAAGTCTTAATAACCATTGTGTGTGCAGAGCACCTTGGTAGTTATACTACTTTTCTATGTGCATTAAAAAATTTATATAGCTTTGTGGGTAGAAGTAACTCTAAAAATGCATTTTCAATAATGTTGTATTTATTCCATTATACATGTCATGTGTTTTGATTAACTCATATGTATACTTTTATCAATAACACTATTTTGTACACATCATTATCACTTGTAAGCCTTCTACTCATGAGAATTGGAGTCTATTGCATATCTACATGTATTCTCTAAAATCTTAAGTAAATGCACTAGATAGCTTTGCATGATCAATACAATGTATAAGTGTACTTGATTTCTCAATTTAAGACATTGTATTCTTCTATCTTGACTTGATATGTTGTATCATGCTTACATGTTTTTTTTCCGCTACGCCATGTGTACTCTTTATTGCATACCTTTCAAAACTAGTGTATGGCTATGTTGCATCTGAAATTTTTTGTGTACTTAAATTGCTACAACATCTATTTTGTTATGTCTCAAACTCTTAATCATCTACTATGCTTCACCATTCTTATATAGATGTTCACTTTAAAAATATATTTCTTCATGCTTTACACCTCTTTACTACTTGTAAGCTCGATCATGAATATTTCTTTTTCAACAAGTGTGTTATCTTGAATTATCACTTCTCTTTCGCTCCTACACCTTTTTCTCTTCCCTACGTATTATCTCGCTCTCATGCTCATGTCTTCTCTATTCAAAAAACAACATTTCACGCCTTCTCTTTTGGCTCTCTCTCCACCCTCTTTTGATAATACCAAAAGGGGGAGAATAAATTCGAAAGAAATTCACATATATGGGGAGTAGATTCAAAGGAAGTTCTGTGGTAGGTGGAGAATTCATTTAGGGGGAGATTTCATTTAGGGGGAGCATTTGAACAGGCTTAATTTTCATGCTATCCGTGTTAGTTCTTATTATAAACACAAATTCTTATCACTTGAATTATTTCTTCCTAAAGGGATTTGTTATTATCAAAAGGGGGAGTTTGTTGGAACATGCTTTCCGCATCTCTTGGTTTGACAATAACAAATCCTATTGTATTTGATCATATTTGTTTTTGTGTTTATAACATGCAGGATCCTGTGCATTCAAATCTCCATTGGAATATGTTGTGTTGTTGCTACCGCAGAGCGTTAGCACTACCGCTAGCGCTAACGAATCGACGAAATAGTGTTCAACGAAAATAGATGTCGTTCGACGAAAATGACGTTCGACGAAATGGTGTTCGACGAAAGTAGATGATGTTCGACGAACTGGCGTTCAACAAAATGAGATGCGTTCGACGAAAAGAAAACAGCGTTCGACGAAATGAGATGAGTTTGATGAAAAGAAAATAGCATTCGACGAAATGAGATGAGTTCGATGAAATGAAAACAGCGTTCGACGAAATGTGAGGCCGTTCGACGAAGATGCATTCGACGAAAAGAGATGTGCTCTACCGTGGAGCGTTAGTACTACCGTTGGCGCTAGCATAAATGGAAACAATTGACGGGAAGGAAACAGAGGAGAAAAATGTATGATTGGCGGGATGCATATTTTGTGTGCTCTACAGCGGCGGGGCATGTCTACCGCCCGGCGGTAGCTTTTGGAATCCTCCCGTCTGCATGTGATTGAGGAGCAAATATGGAAGGAGACATTGGCTGAAGGAAGGTTATCTCGCTATCGCGGAGTGTTAGCATTACCGCGGCGCGCTAGTCGGAGCTCAAAGTTTGGCGCTCAAAAGTTGCCTAAGTTGCCACGATCCGTGTGCTTGATCATTTCCTAATGGGGCTACTGCGGGGCGGTAGTACTACCGTAGGCGGTAGCGGCTGATTCTATTTAAAGACATGCACTTCCTCCGTTGTTGCTTGCTGTTACAGACGAATTGAAGCCATATATTGAGAGCACTCGTGAGAGCCTTCTCCAAGCAGCCCAAAGAACTCCGTCAACGTTCGTGAACGCAAAGAACTTGAATACCGATCTGATCGCATCTACATCGATATCAAGTTCTTCTTTTGAGGGAGATTTTAGTTTGTGTTTTGTTTTAGTTTCTAATTGTAACCTTTATATCTTTTGTTCGGTAGAGGAATTAGCCACACGGCGACTAGGGCCTTGCGGGGACTAGGGGAAATTCGCCTCGCATTGACAACTAGGTCTAGGGTGTAGGTCTAGGGAGTGCTCGAGGCCGTTTCAGTGAGGGAAGGGCTAGAGCGGCTTGAGGCCATATCTGGGGAGAGATAGGTTAAAGCCAACCTGTCCTTGGGAGAAGGGTCGGTATAGAAAACAAAAAGAGTTTTCATTGGTCGCCTCTTTCCAAGCGTCATTGGGAAAAGTTTTTGTAATCATATTTATTTCAATTTAATGTTAATGAAAATATGTTTGTTTCTTCATCTCTGATTCGTGCTCTATGATTTTCATTGTTCGAACCTAAAAGTATTTTCACTGTCGCTAACGCCGAGCGATAACTCTACCGCTGGCGGTAGCAATAGAGAATTAATTTCTCTAAATAATCTCAAAAATCTTAGAACCCTTATTCACCCCCCCCCCCCCACCCTCTAAGGGCGCCTACAAATCCAACAGACGTGTCAGGTTTCTGCTTCTTCCCGCTAGATTTCACGGAAGGTGGATCCTTGCGACAAGCCGCGGCGGCAGACGGCGCGAGGGCAAGGGCATCATCGTGAGCGACCTCCACGACCGCATTCGGCGGGTGGAGGGGAAGGCTTTGACCTCCTGTATCAAAGAAATTAAGTTAAAAGGTGGGAAGCAAGTGAAAGAGAAGCGGGAGCTAGGGTCGAAATAAGCTTACCCTCTCCCGGCGGAACCGGCGGTAGCGATTCGGCGTGCTTCCACGGATGCACGACATCCATTCCATGCTTCTGGATGAAAGCATGGAGCTTGGCCTCGTAACCCTCCAGTGCTAGAGGCTGGAAGGTCGACTCGTCCTCATGTACAGGTGCATGAGGCACGTTGGCAAATTTTCCTGTAATGAAGACAAATCGCCGAACCTAGTCGTGGTTCTTATACGCTGTGTCGGTCACGCTGAGGTGGGACTGCCCGGAGAAGAACGCCACTCCGTGGGTCGCCCTATAGTTTAAGAGCTTGCGAAACACCGGTAGCGAGAACTCAAACCCCTCCTCGCGCAGGTAGTAGGCGAATGCCATCAGCATGGCGATGGAGTTTGGATTGAGCTGCGCGGGGACAACTCCGAAGTAGCGCAGGGTCTGGCACACCTCTGGCCACAGCGGGAGGCAGAGCCCTACCTCAAAATGTTCGAGGGGGATGGCAAGGGTATCGGGCGAGAACTTGTTAATGCGGTCTCGGTTCCCCGGGCGGCGCGCGACAAATCCCGGCGGAACTAAGTCAGCGATGGCCTGGGTAAAGTCAACTTTCGGGAGGTCACAGGTCTCGAAATCACAGCTGGTAAATTCTTGAGCGCAATTGGCCCTACCATCGGCCTCTTTCGTCATCGCCGGAGGATGGGGAGGTCTCGCGGGGATCCTAGAGAGAAGGGCGAGTGGTATCGCGAGAGCAAGAAGGATGGAAGCATAATAAAGGCGGTAGTTGGGCTAACTATTTATAGAAAAAAGGGAAAATGAAGGGAATTCTTTATGCGCGGGGTGCGGATAGCGGACACACTATCCTTACACCTCGGAGTTTGGACCAGCCCATCTACGCCAAGCCGCCGATAGATGGCAAAAGAGACGCACGAGGCCCTCCTGGCGAATGTGAAAAGCACGACATGAATGAAAGTACTCGCAAGAAAGCATTCGTAAAAACAATAAAAGACAGTAAATAACACATGCAAAAATAGTTCGCGAGATGCAGCAGGTCTCATTTTGGTTCAGTGCGTAAAAGAAAGAGATAACGAGGGTGCGGGAGAATACAAGGGGCGAGAGCCGGTATGCTTAATACTGTCCTCGGAGGCACCCGCGCTAACTGCTGTCAACTCTTGGTTTACCAAGCGTATTTGGTCCCTAGCCCGCGCAATATGCATCCTAGATAAGGTCTCCTCGCACCCGCCTCCCCGACGCTCCATCTCCCCGATAAGATGTGTGTAGTCTCATTCGAGGACACTTATTCGACGCTCAAAGGCCATCTGGTGCTCCTTCCTCTGATTGGCCAGATCTCGCTGCATCCAGATCAGCTTGCCGAAAGACTCCGTCACCCGCTTCTTCAGGGTCCTGGCATCTTCGTGGTCGCTGAGAAAATCTGAGACATCGCAGGGAGAAGGAGGTGGCAAGATCAGTCCCTCCTCCTCTTGAGGATCCACCAGCGGGACCAGGCGAAAGCCTGCGAGTGCGAAAGTTAGCCTTTCCCAGATGTACAAATTTCGAGTCTAATGTAAGAAGGGCAACTAACCAGGTACATAAGGTTCGACGGGGGATTGGCGAGAGGTCCCGGCCTGCCCTACGAATGCTTGGCTGTGGGGTGGAGAGATTTCCCCTTCCCAAGGTGCTGAACCTGGTCGGCGACACCAGAGGTAGTGGCCAAATCCGCGGTGGGAGAGTTGTTCTCGGGGCCTTTATCCGCAGAACGTTCCGGCTCTAGAGCTGGGGAGTTGAAGATGGTCTCGGGGCCAAGAGAGTTTCGCGAGGAAGGGGGTAACCCTGTGGTCCCAAAGGTGAGAGCTATGGAAACCAGAGTCAGAAAAGGGCGAAAGATAAAAGGTAGGCGAGAAGACAGTGAAGTGCTCACCAGGCGCGCCCTGGCTCCCGCCTAGAGTAGTTATGAGGACGGGCTCCTGGGCCAGTGGAACGCCTCCGAGAAAAGGTGGGGGGGGGGGGGGATGGCCGCATCCGCCTGGTTGATCCGGGGCCAACTCCCGTCACCTGCAGGTTCTGCGAGTTGTTGAAATTGTCAAGGCATAGTGTCACCCTAGTTAGCTTCAAAGGCGAGAAAGATTATATTACCTCAGCGGTATTGTCGGGAGGGATGTTGGAGAGGGGGAGTCTCGGACGCAGACTCTACCGCCGACAGGTCTCGCCGGACCACCCTGGCTTTCTTCAGCCGGTAGGGCTTGGAAGAATCTCTCTTTGACGAGAGCCAGGGGCATATCAGGTGGACTTGGAAGGCATCTCCCCCTGCGCGGCAGCAAGGTGGTCCATCAACCCTTGCGAGAGTGGTCTCGGCGTCGGCCTCATGAATGTCATCTGAGCAGCGAGAGCTTTGAGGTGAAAAAAGGGAACAGTGATATATTGGAGGACAGACGCTCTGAAGGCAGCAACCGAGGACATATTTATAGCTAAGAGGAGGGCCCCACAAAAAGATTCCCCCCATGTCAGCATGAGCTCACCAAATACATGGGGTTTGACTTTCTTTCCGAGCGAGTTCCTTTACTCAAAAAGAGCGGGGATTGTGGACAACCCTGTATTTGTTGAGTGGGGCCCCTCGCTTGAGACAGGCAGGAGAGCAAGCAAGGAGGGCATTCGCCTAGGTCATGAGAGGCAGAGGAGCCTCAAGGCGAGTGCAAATCTCATCTCCAAGGCATTCGCCCATTCAGGAGTGCGAGTGCGCGGGAGGCCATATGAGTGAGGGCGGAACCCCACTCGCCAGGCAAGCCAGGTATCAGGCGAGTGATGCCCCCATGGATCACTCGCCCAATGCCTGGCGAGTGGTGCCTTCACTGACCACTTGCCAAGAAGGTTAGTGGAGAAATGACCCAGATACCCTTTGTGTGCTGTCAATAGCCCTTCAGAACAGCGGAGTTAGGATGTTAGCAGACCAATTTGGGGTGTGATTAGTAAAACTAAAAGGCATGTTCATGCTATTTGCAGACCAGACTAGAGAATCTATAAATAGACCCTTAAGGGCACCTTGGAGGAGATCCGTTCTTTCTGGCTCTCTCCTCCTAGGAAAGTTTTGGTTGGCCGCTAGTGCCCTCCAAGGTGCCCGGCTGAGCTTTGGTTTGGGAAGGGAAGCTCTCTAAGATCTTACGGGTGTGTGGCGGGACCTCCTCGCTACAGCCTTGGGTCTGTTCCTATTTCATCGTTCACGGTCAAGAGCGTAGGTGAGGGAGAACTAGGCGCGGGCTACAACCCCCTGTGGGTCCGAACTCAAGAGATCGGTTGCCCCCGTATATTCAATTCTTGTTGTGATGTAGGAATTGTTGTATTAGCCTAAAAATTGTAAGATAGAGTGACATGTTGACTCATGTAGTGCTCTAGTTGAGTACTCGTGTCTTGCTTAGGAATTTGAGTAGAATTTGTTTTTATTTATGCTTATAATTTACAATTAGTTGATTTGCGTAGATTTTAATTTATTTTACTCAAAATGGTGAATGTGGTTGAATCTAGTGGTAGCGGTGTATTATGTGTAGGCGAGCGCGAGGTTCGTGTTGCTCGAGTCGGGAGGAAGGAATACCTTTCTAGGGGAATAAGAACTTGCCCCAAGCGGCTCTCTAAGCATGGGTGCGAACGATTTACAAGTTGAGCGTAATGTAGGCCATCTATTTGATAAGATTGATCTTTGTTATACCATTCTTATACGCTAACCGTTGCTAGCCTATTTTGTGCCTACCCGACCTTTTGGTTCAGCTCTACCATACTTCACCAAGGCCTAAAAGCTAATCTCATTATCGCAACCAAAAATAATCCTAAAGCATTAATGAATTGTAATTCTCCAATGTGGTGCGGTGATATAAAACTTTTGTGTTGATGTGGATATCTACAAAATTTCTATATGCTGAGATTTTTTGCAAATAGATTTGGGGATAAAAAAAAAGGAAAAGAAAAAGAAAAGCAAAGAAAAAAATATATCCCTAGCATTTTAATTGAAACATCTAGTTCTATCGATTGGAGTAGGCCGTGTGCACACCCAATTTCAAAGTCAAGTTTGGGGGTGTGTTACACGTGTATTATTGGGGCTGCTATGATTTAGCACTTTTGTGAGCTCTTTGGGGTTGTGATTAGCCATCATGTTTATCTTTGCGTTCCAAACTGTAACCTAAGCCTCGTATATACCTAAAGTCCTATCGATTTGTCTTGTGAGTTCATTAGCGTCGTGGAGAGAGTGTGGCAGGGTGAGCTTATGGCTCTCGACGTTGATGGATTTCAATGGAGATAATTTCGAGTTCCGGTCTTGGGTAACACTCCCCATCGCATCTTGCCTACTTTCATACTACGCGTGACCACGAGATTCACCAATATTCCATTTTTGAGTAAAATAAATTCCTTTTTACACATTTACACTTTGTATAAATTTGCTAGCATATTTAGAAACTTCTTCTAATGAACTTCTACGCACACAAGTATGCAACTTCGCATACTACTCCATGTTTGCAATGTTTTGGCTAGCTACTCTTTTCCCACTCCTCCAGATTTGTTTGCTCGGGATGCGCAAATAGGTAAGTTTATGGGTGTGATGAATTTGGTTTATTGATGCGCAAATCCTGCACACCGCTATAGGCGGTAGCGAGACTGCGATCTGAACGGCAGTGAACCGGTCGCTGTCAAGTAATAATATGAGAAAGTAAATCCCCAAGTATCGAATCTCTCAAGGAACACAGTAAGGTGGAGTTTACTATTGAGGCAGGACTTGAGATTGAAGTCCTTTAGTCGGATGGAACGCGAAGGGGGGTTGTTTGGGTTATGGAAAATAAAAGTAACAAAATTAAACTACTCCTATACAGGCCTTGAGCGCACTGCTTCGCTAGGCGGGATGGAGACTACGTAGGCCTTGAACGCACTACTTCGAAAGGGCGGATGGACGAGTAGGCTAGCGGATGGAATGGTTCGCACCGGCGGAGTCGTGGTGGATTACACGGGCCGTTAGCACCGCTTAGCTTGGCGGATGGAAGAGTAGGCTCACGGAATGAAATCGATAAAATGAATAACAATAGCGCACCTCATACACATGAATAAATATAAGGAATTTCATAAAGATGAAATAAAAGTTACAGATCTAGATTTATCATGTTCTTCATCCGCAAAATAAAGAGTTTAGCATACAAACATCATTTCGAAAGAATAAAGAGTAAGAGATTCGACCGACTCCGAAGCCTTGCTGGGATTCACGGTTGGAATCGCTGGGTTGTCAATCCGCGTCCAAGCTCGGTCCTCAACTGCGTCCGGGGTAAAGGAGGGCTGTCACTTCCTCCCAATGGCCCGTCTTCTTCGTGTCACGACCCGGCATGTCCAATGCTCTTCAAACCTTCCTTGATGATGAAAGTAAGATCCAATCTCTTCCTTGAAGTTCCTAGATGAATAGAGGAGGCTTAGAACGAAAAAACGCAAAAAACGGCGCTCAAAAAGACATAAAAATGAAGGAGTTACGGCTGTTTTCGCGGAGCAGCTATTTATAGACAGGTGCAGGTTTTCAATGCGCACGATCAGTGGCGCACGACCAGTGGTCGTGCGCACTATGTCCAGTGGTCGTGCGATAAGCCAGTCAGGCCACTTTTTAGGTGGGAATTAATGCATGATCACTAGCGCACGACCAGTGGTCGTGCGCACTATGTCCAGTGGTCGTGCGCAGTGTTCCTGTGCAGTTTTTGCGCCCCGGAACACTCGCACAACCCCCGTGTCAATATGAAAGATCATCGGGCCACTTAAATGGGCATTCCACACATTCTCAAATATAGAAATTAAATTGCAACATAAAGCATGAGTAAGATAGACATGAAAATACACCGAAACGGGCCTAGAAGTGCACATAACATGGAATGTCAAATATGCATGAAAACATGCCTAAAGTGTAGTGCAAAGACTAGAAAATCGGCCCAAATGAGTCCGAAAATATGTATATAATTGGGACTCATCATTTATATATCTATTTTCGACTCATCTGGGTCGTTTTTCTTTCCTTTGCACTTAATTATTGCTCATTGATGCTTCTATTGATCACATTGCGTATTTCTACTATAAGTGCAATCCTTGGCCCTTTTTGGTTTGATTTCTTGTATGTTGTACTTTAGATCTATTCTATGATGATATACATGTGATGTTGATATTGTAGAATGCCTATTTCAGTGGTTTTCCTACAGGTACAGGGATTGTGTGGACACTCAAAGTGGGTTGGGCCATTTTTAGCCTAGCAGGTCACTGGTCGTCGGTTTTTGTTTGTGCACGACCACTGGTCGTGCACATTTCCCCATTTTTTAACCGAGCGGTTCGCACGATCACTGGATTCCTTCTCGCACGACCACTGGCCTTGCGCCAATGATCGTGCACTATTTTGGCGTTCTGGATTCTGCTACAGGTTGTGCTCGCACGATCAGTGGCATTTCTTCTCGCACAACCACTAACCGTGCGCCACCGCCCATGCACTATTTTGGCATGTTGGATTTTGCTACAGGGTGTTCTCGCATGATCAGTGACATTTCTTCGCGCACGACCACTGGGCGTGCACCACTAATCGTGCACTCTATTTATTTTGCTCCATATTTAAATGCAGATCCCGCGATTTTAGGGCAAGCCGTACCATTGCCGCCAGTCTCTCCAGATCCCCTGTGCCAATTTTGCTCTCCACAAACCCTCCATCCATCTCCTTCACTTGGGAAGCTTTCTCTGGTGATTCTAAGCCACATCCAAGGATCCGGAAGCCTTCCCGGCCATCTACGACCAACACATCATGGTTTGGGTGTTCCATTTTGGTGAGGAAGAAGAAACCTACACTAGAGAAGAAGACGGAGAAGATCAAAGGTAGTGACAACCTATAGATCCCGGAAGCAACCCCGGATTGAGCTCGGAGGCGGCCTGACAACCCACCATTTCGGCCACGATCTACGGCGAGACTTCTCTTCTTGTGGTTAACTCTACCCTTTCTTTTGCCATTTGTGAAATGTTGCTTGTAATGAACTTAGAATGCTTATTATTTGTCTATGAATGAAAGCATTTCTAGTTATACATGTACCTAGTTGTTATGTTGTGATGCACCTCACCTCCACTCCATCCATCCCACACACGCACTAGTTGATCCACTCTAGCAAAAGCTAGAGGTGAGATTTCGAAGAGGTGCTTGCGACCCTCACTCTCACACTTGAGATCACTGCTTCCATCTGCCTACCGTCCATCCGCTTACCGGAGCACGGCAATGCGGCGTGCACTAATCATCTCACCAAGCGAAGCGGTGCTCTCAACCCGCATTTTACTTTTATTGTTGTTAAATTAGGAAACTCAAATCCATGCCCGTTATTTAGTTTAGCTCGTTGTAGCAATCTTTCTGCGACATAATCAAGTCACCTAATCTGCATTCCTTAAGAGAACGATACTCGGGGATCATATTCCCAAAATTTATTACTTGGCAATGCCCGATACACTGTTGTTCGGACCGCATTCTGCTCTCGCTTTTAGCGGTGTGGAATCTGCGCGTCAGTACTTCCTACCTCGTTCCCCTTTGGCGGGAGGCCGAGTTTCCTCACCCATCATGACCGCGAGCCCACCCCGCGTCGCGAGGGGAAGACAATTGAGGATTCTCTTGGTAAGGGGGTTCATTCTTGCCCCCATCATTTTTCGACTTAGCGCTAACCTTTTGATTTTCTCCAGATGCTAGACAACCTAAAATCTGACGAGTCTGATTATGCAGTAATCTACTCGGTACCGCCTTCTCCCGACATGATCGACAAATACCTTGGGCGACCCCTCCAATGCTGTTGAGATGAAGGGTCGAGTAGTAGGCATCCTGCGGAAGCACTGGTATATGCTTCACGAGCTCCAGGAGGAAAGGCCTTCGGCGGACAACGACCCCTTCCCTCACTCCCTCACTCTGTAATGATGAATGGAAGCCCTTGAGGGAGACAGCACTCTGCTCGTAGATGAGGTACAATGACTCGCAGGGGGTGCTGCTACGTCATTGGAGGCAGATTGAAGATTGCGCGGTCTCCCTTCAACAGGAGATCGATGCGGCCCGCCAGTATGCCCTTGTGAGGCGAGGTCCAAGGATGTGGATGAGCGGTTAGGGTCCCCGGAGGTGAAATGCTCTGTGTATCTAGCTCGCTCGCAATCAAGTTTTCTTTGTAACTGACTCGTTACTATTTATTTTTGCTGTACGAACAATATTATTTCTCTGTACTTAACCCTGCCTAGCGGGGATTCATAATTTTCTCTTCACTTGGTATGGTTCACATGTGTTATTTTCTTTTTCATTCTCCGATGTTAAAATTTGCAGAATAAGAGCGCTCGCGCTTGCTCGTCAAGATAAAGCTAAGTAAACTTCGAGTGCGGGTAAGGGCGAGTGGGTGTGGGGTAAGCGGGTCGCGTCATTAATGGCGAGACCTCCCTCATCTCCTTTTTCTATAAATACCCCCACCTCCCCTTCTTTCCGTACTCACCTACCGCATTAATTGCCCTCTTGTTTTTCTTTCTCCTTCGACTCGCTCATTCTACTTGCCAATCCTTTTGAAGATGACCAAATCTTCTGGCCCTTCTGATGGGCGAGGGAATTGTGTTGCTAACTTCGCCAACCACCTCTTTCCCAAGGGAAAAGTGTCGGAGGAGGATCGCCTCGCGTTCGAGGTCCCTTTCCAACCGGAGGGGTACTCGGCTCGCTGCACAATGGGACGCAAAGCCATCAACTCACTCTATAAGGATGAGCTCGTCTTCCCTCTCTCCCACTTCGAAGTTGGGCTTCGCCTCCCCTTGTGGCCCGAGGTAAAGCAACTCCTCAAATACTTCGGGACGGAGCCTGCGCAGGTTAATACGAACGTGATTGCTATGCTCATGGTGTTTGCTTGCTACATGCGCGAGGAGAGGATAGAGTTCATCCTTACAGCCTTCCATAAGTTATTTATCTATAGGGCGACCTCGGATGGAGTTGCCTTTCTGATCGACTCACGGCTCAAAGTCTGCGAGACCCTTAATAAAGTCTACCACTGGAATGATAGGTTCCTCTTCATCAAGGGGAACTTCAACAACTTCTCGTGCATGCCCGTCTAGAGGAGCGAATCTGTTTAACGCGCTCCTCGCGTGGATGGAGAAATGACGGAGTTCTATAAGTTTTTCATCGAGAAGAACTTTGAGGTCGCCTATTTGCGACGACATCTCGACTCGCTTCCCCAATGCCACAGGGGGATGGTATGCTTCTGCTCGCATTATTTATACTGTTGTTTTAGCTCGCCCACCTTACTAACTCATGTTTCCACGTGTTGCAGTGAAGCACCTAATTCCTACAAACTCGCCATATGCGGGTGGCGTGAAGCTGGCCTCCTCGCTTAACTTTACGAGGGCTGCCATGGAAGCCTGCTCCAGCGACCTGGGCAAGCCCAAGTCTAGTAGTGTCAAGGGGAAGAGGGTTGTGGTGGATCTCGACTCTCCGTCCCCTTTTGGCTCTCGAAAGAAGCTCAAGAAAGTCGTGGCCACGAAGAAGAAGATCGCCACGACGAGCTTCTTGGAGCCCCCGGCCCGGACCGATGCAGGAACGAGCAGGGATGATGTGCGAGATGTACACCCCAACTATGGCTTGAGGGAGAGGCCTCAGGACTGCACGGGTGACCCCTTACTCATTTGGGAGGAGGCGTTCGACACTAGTCGTACCTCAACCCGGCGAGTACCTTAACTTAGGTATCGGTGCTCGCGTTCACATGAGGGGTTGAACTGTCCTATTCGCGTGTCGAACGGCTCGCGCATTTGCAGTTTCCCTAGAGTGAGCGAGTGGGAGGCACACGTGTCCTGGGCGAGGCCAACCCGGCTTGTCTCCTACCCCTATCTTCACTCGGCATCTTCCTCACCAAATCTTCTTCACTTCCCCGCCACCTGAGTGAACAACCTGCCTTGTCGGCTTGTGAAAGCCCGGTCAGCGAAATTATCTCGGGTGCTTTTCCAAAGAATCTTTACAACCTGCCACCTGGGTGATCAACCTGCCCTAACGTCTTGCGAGAGTCTGGTTAGTGGAAACATCTCATGGGCTTTTCCATAAATCTTTACAACATGCCACCTGGGTGATCAACCTGCCCTGTTGGCTTGAGAGAGCCCGATCGATCAGTGGAATCATCTCAGGGGATTTTCCAAAAAAAAGCCTTACAACCTGCCACCTGGGTGATCAACCTGCCCTGTCGGCTTGCGAGAGACTGGTCAGCAGAATCATCTCATGGGATTTTCCAAAAGTCTTTACAACCTGCACCTGGGTGATCAACCTGCTATTCCGGTTTGTGAGAGCCCGATCAGCGGAATCATCTCATGAGCTTTTCCAAAAAATCTTTACAACATGCCACCTGGGTGATCGATCTGCCCTTCCGACTTGCGAGAGCCTAGTCAGTGGAATTATATCAGGGGATTTTCCAAAAAAACTTTACATCATGTCATCTGTGTGATCGACCTGCCATGTCAGCTTGCGAGAGCCTGGTCTGCATAATCATCTCATGGGCTTTTCCAAAAAATCTTTACAACATGCCACCTGGGTGATCAACTTGCCTTGCCGGCTCGCAAGAGCCCTGTCAGCAGAATCATCTCAGAGGATTTCCCAAAAATCTTTACATCCTGCCATCTAGGTGATCAACCTGTCGTGCCGGCTTGCGAGAGCCCAGTCAGCGGAATCTTCTCATGGGCTTTTCCAACCAAAAAGACTCTTAACTTCTAAATAGCATGAAATTTTTGGTTCACGACACCCTACCTGGGCAGGGCAGAAGTCCACGCATCACAAAACAAATCTACAAAGATAAATTTTCATTATTAACTAATAATAAAAATACTTCAGGCCATAACCACTCTAAGTGTTGTTAAAAGGGGCTCCCTCAGCATTCTGTAGGCGATACCCTCCTGACTTTGACGCTTCCAAAATTATATAGGGATCCTCCCAGTTGGGGTGGAGTTTTCAACTGTCGCTGACCTCCCCGCAGCATCGACCTTTTTAAGAATAAGGTCCCCGTTCGCAAAATGCTTAATTCTAATGTGTTTATCAAACTACCTTGCCACCCTGCGTTTGATCTCCTCCTGGCGAATGGTTGTCAGGTCCTGAAGTTCCCCCACGAGGTCAAGCGAGAGCCAATGTTCTTCCTCATTCTCTACCCTCTACTCAACGTCTTCTTCCCTCGCGGCCATAACTCAAGGGACCTCACCTCGAACTCCACTGGCAACACGGCCTCAGATCCATGAGAGAGTTTAAAAGGAGAGTCTCTCGTGGCCGTGTTGTGAGTAGTTCTTAAGGCCCAAAGGACTGAGGGAAGCTGCTCCACCCAATTACCCTTCAAGTTATCTACCTTTTTCTTTAATAAATTTATGATACCTTTGTTTGCTGCCTCCACTTGTCCTTTGCTCCTTAGGTGATGGATGGACATGAAGCGAAGGTCAATGCCCAAATGACTGCGGAAGCTGATGAGCTCATCACTAGTGATCTGTAGCCCATTATCCATTATGATGGCGAGGGGTAGCCCGTGCCGGCAGATTATCTCTCCCCAAATAAATTGTCTTATTACGTGCGAGGTTGTTTTTGCCAGTGCCTTGACCTCTATCCACTTGGAGAAATAGTCAATCATGACCAGGAGGAACCTCCATTGCCCACTAGCTTGGGGAAAAGAGCTTATTACCCAAATTGCAAAGGGCCACGACACCGTGATTGCCCCGAGCCTCTACGCTGGTAGTAGTTGCAGTGGTGCAAAGTGCTGACACTTTTGACACTTCTTCGCATACTCTTCTGCGTCCTTGCTGATCGTGGGTCAAAAGTAACCTTTCCTCAACACCCTTTTTCCAAGGTCCAACTCCTAGAGTGACTGTCACACTCTCTTGAGTGGATCTCCTTCAGAACCCTCGGGACCTCCTCCTCAGAGACACACCTAGCGAGGATCCCAGACAGGGTCTTTCGATACATGGCTCCTTCCTGAAGCACATAGTAGGCTGATTTGTACATGAATCGTCTCTTATCTGGGACCTCCTCTGGGAACTTGCCCGAGGTAAGGGTCCATCCACTCGGGTCGTTGATCGATCTCCATCAACTCTCCTTCTTCAATGGATGGCCGAAACAATTTCGTCACCGTCCATCCTGCACGAGGGCCATTCTTTGTCAAATAGTCTGCTTGAGTGTTCTCCTTCCTCGGCACATGCCGAATGGAAATGGTTCGAAATAGCCCTATGAGTCCTTTGACCTTCGTGAGGTATCGTTGGAGAGTCAGCTCTCTGGTCTCATACTCCCCCTTAACTTGGGATGCCACCATCATCGAGTCTGTAGAAACCTTCATGTCCAAGAACCCTAGCTCCCTTGCCCAGCGGAGCCCTGCTATCACTGCCTCGTACTCGGCTTGATTGTTGGTGAGAGGGAAATGGGTGTCAATCGCTTGCTCAATCTTTGTCCCATGTGGACTTACCAAGACCACTCCCCCTCCTTGGGAGTACCTCCCTGATGCCCCATCCACCAGCATCTCCCATGCTAAATGCTCGGGAGACTTGGACTATTCCACCTTAACCACACACTCTGCCAAAAAGTCAGTCACCGCATGTGCCTTCATTGGCAGTCGAGATACGAAGGAGATCTCGAAATGTTCCACCAACCATTTTGCAAACCTTCCTAAATGTTTCACCCCTTCCATGATGTTGCAAAGGGGATGGTCAATCACTACCTTGATTGAGTGTGCCAGCATAGGATATTGAGATGAAGGAAGTCTACACCCAAGACGGGAAGCCATAGAAGGTGTAGGTCAGTGGGAGGCTGAGCGAGGAGGACCAGAAGAAGGTCTGAGAATGCATCCAGCGGAACATTGACGTCTTCGCATGGAGCGTTGCATACATGCCAGGAATTGATGCAGGCGTAGCATGTCATTGCCTCAACCTTGACCCAAGCGTTCGCCCCATCCGCCAGAAGAATAGAGTTGTGGCATCCACTCTGGCCGAGCCCATCCAGGAAGAAGTTGGAAAACTGTTGGAGGCAGGTTTTGTATCGGAAATCTAGTACCCAGGTTGGGTCTCCAATATTGTAATGGTAAAGAAGAGTGATGGGAGGTGGAGAATGTGTGTTGACTTCTCTTTGTTTAATAAATTATGCCCCAAAGATTGTTATCCTCTGCCTCGAATCAACTCGCTGGTAGACTCAACCATCGGTTTTCCTGTGATGAGTTTTTTAGATGCTTTTTTAAGCTCGCATCAGATATGAATGCACCCACCAGATGTCAAGGACGTTTCCTTCATCACGGATGATGGATGATATTGTTATAAGACGATGCTCTTTGGGTTGAGAAATGCAGGGGACACTTACCAAAGGATTATGGATCAAGTTTTCAGGGAGCAGAAGGGGAGAAATTTGGAGGTCTACGTAGATGACCTAATGGTGAAGAGCATGGATGTTGGGTCTCACCTCCAGGACCTAGCAGAGACTTTTTCCACCCTGCGAAAATTTAAGATGAGACTCAACCCCCTGAAGTGCGTCTTTGGGGCAGGTAGAGGGAAGTTTCTAGGTTATTTTCTCACCCAAGTGGACGTAGAGCCCAATCTCGACAATGTGAAGGCAATCATAGATATTAAATCTCCTAGAAATGTCAAGGAGGTCCAAAGCCTGACAGGGAAGCTGGCAGGGTTGAGCAGGTTACTCTCTCGAGGAGGGGGAGAAGTGTCTTCCCTTCTTCAAAGTGCTGTGAGTGAATCAAAAGTTCGAGTGGTCTCTAGAGTGCGAAGAGGCTTTTTAATATTTGATGAGACAACTCATGCAGGCCCTGCTACTCCAAGTGCCAAGGGAGGGAGAGGACTTAGCTCTGTATTTAAGAGTGGGAGATGAGGCGGTAAGCTCGGTCCTATTTCGGGAAGAAGGAAAATAGCAACAACACATCTACTATGTCAGCAAGGTCCTGAAGAAGGCAGAACACAGGTACCCACTTCCTGAAAAACTGGCATTTGCTTTGATCTTCTCGGCAAGGAAGCTTCGGTCGTATTTCTAATTCCAGCCTGAGCTGATCCTCCATTGTCTTGTCAACCTCCATTGCTTCCTCTTTCCAAGTGATAGTGTTGACAGCCATGATGTTGCACTGCCTAGCCACCTAAGAGTCTCCCCTGACTCGGATCTGGAATCCTCTGATGTTGTACTTTAATCATTGTTGGTAGGAGGAAGGTACGCACTGGATGGAATTGATGAGGGGTCATCCGAAGATGGCATTGTAGCTACTCGGGGCGTCCACGGTGACGAATCAGCAGTTCTTTGACATTCCCCCCTGAGTCACAAGGAGCTCGGCTCCTCCCTCCACTTCCTTCCTCTCTCCCAAGAATCCAAAGAGGGGATCATCCGAGGCCAGTACCCTCTTTGCCTCCACCTTCATCTCATCGAAGGCCTTCTTGAAGATCACTTTTGTAATACCCCCCCCCCCCCCCCCCCCCAAAAAAAAAAAAAACTGAACCCAGTTTAGGGAGAAGGAGTCTTACCGCCCAAGGAGGCCACTTAGCGCTTCCAGGGTGGAAATGAACCACCTTCTCAAGCACTGAGTGGTCGCCTTGTCAGGCACGAGAATCATCACATCACGTCAGAGTCACATTGCGGAAGCAGAAGTAAGAAAAACAAACAAGGCAACAACGATATATATCTAAGCAAAAGGTCGTAGCCTACTGTTTACATAAACGGAACCGTGGGCTACAAATAACTACGACAACAAAACACTCATTATTTAGCCCTAAACTATAGTACTCACGTCACAGAAAACAGGGGCAAGGTTGGAGTATCCGATCGGGCAATCTCGAGGGATGGTAAATCATCCAGCGGTGCGGGGGCTTCGTGTTGTCCCATCTCCTGTGAATGGTTATAAGAATAACTGTTAGTCACAGAGCTAAGTGGAAAACACATCCCTTCCCTGGATCCGTATCCTGGGGGCGGGATTAAGCACCAGAAATAGATAGCAAAAGCAAGAAAGGGTTAGTAGCAGGTGTATATGTATATATCGGGCCTTCAAACAATATTATCAGTTATATATAAAGGAAGTGAGCAGCTTATTTTAACATTAGTATTCCTATCTTGCACACACACAGCAGGTGTTCAAAACCTGTACACAAAACCCTGTGTCGACACAGTTTGGACCGTTTTTTTTCCAGCATGGTAGAGAACCCCACGGGCCTCACCAATGTGGCCATCGGTGACAGTGGCCAGTCCTGCCACTTCTGAGCATAGTCGTACCGTATCACCCAGGAGCTCTTGTACAACTAGGTGTACTACTTGGATGTGAGCGACATCCGGCGATTCCAAAATTTAGGCCGACCAGTGGAGGCAAATCAGCGGGTTTGAAGTGGTGATAACCCGCGTTGCACATCTCCCTGTCTCCATGAGTCATCAACCCTCCCACAAAGGTACGAACGGTCTGCAGGCGTGACCGACCCACCACCTTTATAGCAAGCAGTTCACAAACATTTTAAACAAAGGAACAACTACTTTAGATCCGTCGCGGTTTTCTTGACTCGACTGGTTAGCCAACTTTTGGCTAGGAGATGCAATGGACGTCGGGGCTCATTATTTGGGGATAACCCTGGAGGAGATACTCAACTCTCGGTTATCCCCAACTAATGCCTCACCAGCAGGAAAACCGTTTACTAGAGCCAAATCTGGGTTAGCACCATGCGCTTAAGTATGATAATTATGGTGCAAAATAAACTGCGGTGTTGAGTAATAAAGCATCTTACATAAAGGAAGGCCGAAATCAAGGAGCCAAAATAACTGGACCAGTGCGAAACTGGAGTATTGAAAAGGATATACAGAAAGCAGTAAATACAGGACTAGTATGAGACTGGAGTATTGAAAGGATAAACCGAAAGCAGTAAATACAGGACCAGTACGAGACTGGAGTATTGAAAGGATAAACCGAAAGCAGTAAATACAGGACCAGTACAAGACTGGAGTATTGAAATGAATAGACAGAAAGCAGAAAACAGGGGACCAGTACGAGACTGGAGAACATGAATAAATAAACAGGTTAGTAGTACAATCACTCCACAATCAGGAGGCTTCAGTTCCATCTCCGTTCTTAGGAGGAATGTTCTGTTCTTTCTCCGATCATAGAAGTTTCTTCTCAATTCCATCTATCGTAGTTATAGTCCGGGAATTTTCTTAAACGCAGCTCAATGATACATAAGCTTTCATATTTGTTTGAGCTTTGAGTTTACACTTTCATTTATCAGATTACTGTGTTTACCCATAATGTCGTTCCACGGTTATGGCGCGATTGCGTGTTTCGACGCCTAATTGTTTTCTTGAAATTTTGACGAGCCTGCCGTTTATCTCCAAATGATTCACATATTTTAGAGTATATTCCCAATAATGTGTTAGGAGCCCGCAAATTATTTCCATATTTTCCAACCCACTTTGGGGGTTTATTTTGTTCAAAGAAAACCTATTTAGGCTCCTAAAATTATCAAAATAGTTGATAAAAATCCCCAACTTTGATAGTGTCTATAAAATAGCCTAAACTTGAGCCTATAATTTTTCATGAATTTTCCAAAGCTGTTTGGGCATATAATCCCTTCAATTAAATCTTGTAAAGGCCTTTAAAAATAGCTAACCACATCCTAAAATTCTCAAAAAATTACTGAAGATAGCCCTCTGGGTAGGGAACATTTTTCATGTAGAATGTTTTTGCCCTAGGAGCTTAGGTTTTCCTTAGAAAAATCAGAAAGGTTATAGGAGGGTGGGGTGTGGATAGAGGAATCCAGAAGGAGGGGAAGATGTCGGACAATGCGCTTTCCTTCGGTCCCCACAGCGGATCCGCAGCCGATCCACTGTGGGGGCGCACAATTTCATGCAGGGGCAGGAATCCATGATTCCTGGGCCGTCCGATCTCATCATGCAGATCGGACGACCGCCGCTAATGTCGGCATTAACTGCAGCGGCAACCGCTTCCACCGCCGAGCAGCGGTCGCCACCGGCCGGAAACGCCCTCATTCTACGTGTTGGGGGCCGGCAAATAATCTGGTGGTGATCCGACGGCCTGACGCTGCCGGCCACCGTCAGATTTCAACGAGGAGGAGGGGCGGGTGGCGCGGCCTGCATGGGCCATGTTGGTCGGTGCTGCGCCGTCCCTCCATCCCAACGAGCCTCCCACTGCCCCTGGTTGGGTTGTCGGGGGTGGGGCATATCTCCGACGGTGGTCCGGCGGCCAGGCACCACCATCCGCCGCCGAAAGTGTCGTTGAAGCGGTATAGGAAAGCGCAAACCGAGAGGGGTCTTGTGGGCACCGCCGGAGGCGCATTCTCCGGAGGCCCTGTCGCCTCCCTTTGTCAGGGCGAGGGTCCCCGAGTGGGGCCCTGCTTCCCCAGCGCCACCACCGGTTCTGGGGTGAGGCCCTTGCATTTGAGCCACCATCCGAGCCTGGGCATTGCTCAGGTGGTGCTGGCGGTGCTCCGGTGATGGGAGGTGCGCGCATGGTGATGAGGGAGTGGGAAGGAGGAGGGGAAGGTTGTCCACCTGATGGAGAGCGGCTCGTGATTTGGTGCGCTAATCGGCTATGAGAGGGTGGCGTCGGCTTGGTGGATTGGGGAGGGCTCTCCGGCAAGGGGGAGGGGCTGGTTGGGGGTGTGCCTTCAGAGAGGAGGGGTTGGCCTAGCTTCATAGGGAGGGAGGAGAGCCTCCCTTCCTTCTCCCCGGTGTGGGACTGAAAGGGAGGGGGTGGGAGTGGGGTAAGATTTTTTCTTCCCCCTCCCTCCACTCCCTCAAGGCCACCTGGCCACTTATGAGCATGAGGGTAGGGGTAGCACCCCTTTGGTGGTTGTGTGTGTGTGTGTGTGTGTGTGGGGGGGGGGGGGGGGGGGGGGGGGGGGGTGAGCTCCTATTTAGGAGAAAACACTAAAGAGAATTAGAGTTTGGAGGGGGGGTTTGACCAAGGTCAACCCTATGGTGGGTCCCCCATGCGGGACAAGGCCCAAGGGGTCCATCTTGTCGGGTGAAGGGTCAACATAAGGGTGTTACATCAACACGGGCGTGTATGCTTTTCGATGTGACCTAAAGTTTGATTTGACGGTGGGTTGACTTTTCGATGCCGGAATTGGTTACCACGAACTTCGTTGGTCTCGTTTTGACTTTAGAAGCCCACTAAGGTCCACTGAAGTTTATTCCGAGTCTGTATGCTCAGTATTTCGACAACTATGTCGTGGCGGCCTACAAAACCTAAAATAGACATATTCCTCATATGACTTCGGATTGCAGTGCAATGAATTCCGTTGCGCTCGTATTGTATATACGAGGCTAACGGAACTAACATAAGTCAATTTGGAGTACGTTTGGTCACCGCACCCCAACGACTTAGTGGTGGCGCACAACGATACTCAAAATGGTCGTTTTCTAAAAAATACATCAGACTGGAATGGAACGAGTTCCATTATACTCGTATTGATTACACGAGTCTAACGGAACTGACGGAAGTCAATGTGGAGTACATTTGGTCACCGTACCCCCAACGACTTAGTTGTGGTGCACAACGATACTCAAAATGGTCGTTTTCTCCAAACGACCTAGATTGGAACGAAACGAGTTTTATTACACTCGTATTGATTACACTAGTCTAACGGAACTGACAGAAGTCCATTTGGAGTACGTTTGGTCACCGTACCTCAACGACTTAGTTGTGGCACACAATGATACTCAAATGGTCAATTTCTCCAAACGACCTCGGATTGGAACGGAACGAGTTCCATTACACTTGTATTGATTACATGAGTCTAACGGAACTGACGGAAGTCAATTTGGAGTTTTCTAGCATTATATCCCCTAATCGGGTCACTTTCTACATTTTGGGGGTTACTTTTATTGGGTCCACTAGGGTCTAGTGACCCAATAAAAGTCGGGATGTTACAATCCAATAAAAATAAAAGGATTTTCGTCCTCGAAAATTGCTTAAGGTAGGCAGGTTGTGTGACATACCTGGGGGAATAGTGTCGGGTATCTCTCTCGAACAAGTGTTTCTGGTTCCCAGGTAAACTCCACGCGTCCACAATTTGACCATAAGATTTTGACCATTGAGATGGTTTTGTTTCATAGTTCCTTGACCTTAGAATCCACTATCTTCACCGATTTGAGCTGGATGGATCGTTCAGATTGCATTGATGCTGGTGGTGTAGAAATATGTTGATCTGGTTGGCGAAGAACACGTCTTAGTGATGAAACGTGGAAAACGTTGTGGAGGTTTCCCAACTTAGCTGGCAGCGCAAGTCTGTATGCCATGGGGACAATTCTTTCTATGACCTGATACGGGCCTAGGTAGCGAGGGTCTAGCTTTTTCTGCTTCTTTATACGGGAGATCCCGTGCATTGATTAATCTTTAGGAATACCATATCTCCCACATCGAATTCCACTGGTCGATGGAGTGCGTCGTAATATTTTGCTTGGCGGCTCTGTGCTTCTAACATTCGGTCTCATATTAACCTTATTGTCGTGGTGGTGTCATCCATATAGGTGACCCCTAGAGATTCTGGGTCCTCATCCTTTTCCCAGGATAATGGTGTCCGACAGCATCTTCCACAGAGAGCCTCGCATGGTGACATCTTGATACTCACCTGGAAGTTGTTGTTGTATGAGAATTCCACCAAGGGCAGCACCTGCTCCCAAGGTTCGATGTGTTCTACTATGCATAGTCAGAGGAGGTCTTCCATAGTCTGATTTGTTCTTTCTATTTGCCCGTATATTTGAGGATGGAAAGCGGTGCTGAAAGCTAACTTGGTTCCCAGATATGCTTAGACTCTTCTCCATTCCTTCGAAGTAAAGCGTCTGTCGTGGTCAGACACAATCGACTTGGGTACCCCATGTAATCAGACTACTTGCTCTATAAAAAGTTAGGCTAGGATGTCGACACTATCGCCTTGTCAGTTCGGGATAAAGCGAGCCACTTTTGTGAGGAAATCCACCACGACCCATATTGAGTCATTCCCTGCACGAGATCAGCGCAGGCCATGGACAAAATCCATAGAGATACCCTCAAACTTCCATTCTGGTATGGGTAGAGGTTGTAGTAGGCCTCCTGGATTGTGGCATTACGCCTTGACCATTTGATAGGTCTGGCAGTGTGCCACATAATTGGTGATGTCCCTTTTCATACCCGGCCAGTACAGTGTTCTTCGTAAATCTGCACATATTTTTACCACTCCTGGGTGAATGGAGTACCTCGATTGATGTGCTTTGCAAAGTATTTCTTCTCGGATCCCTTCGGTGGAAGGGATGAATATGTGGTGTTTGTATTGTAGAATACCATCATATAAGTTGTAGTCCTCTTGATTGCAGTGTTGTAGGGTCTGCATGATTGGAGCTGCTTCTATGTCGACCTTTTGTGCTTCTCATATCCTGTCTCTAATATCACATTGTATCCCCATCCAATATAGATGGGATTGGTAATCCATAGGGTTTCTGCGGGTGATAAGGGTGATGTCTAAGTCTGCCAAGGACTTGATTAACTCTCCTGGTATCAGTTCTAGCCAACCTCCGACCATAGAGGGTTGTCGACTCAAGGCGTCCACAACCTTGTTGGCTTTGCCGGGATGGTATTTGTAACACCCTGCCAGTACGAATAGTATAACAGTAGGTCCGGCCGGGACCCCACGCCATACAAACCACACTAGCTAGGAGTTAAAAGGTGATAAACAGAAAGAACTACAACAAAGTAAACTAAACACTAGCGGAAGCATAATGATTTAACATTTCATTTAGAACTGTCCACTATCATAGGAATGAAACCATAAAATAGAGTTACGGCCTTAAGGCCTTACATTCACGAATGTACAAAACTCAGAACATACTTCGGCACGCAGGCCGGCAATACATGAGAAAGCAGAAAAGGGAGGCTGGCCTTCAAGGGCCAACTCAGCAAAAGGGCCACCACCCGCTATTTCCCACTAGGCTCACCTGCACCTGCATAAGAACATTCCACCAAGCGGTGGCAAAAAATGTAACGGTCAGCACAGTTGACCAAATTATAACGACCCCACCCCTTTCCCGGGGTGGCGGAGCTTCTACCCTGCAAGCAAGACATACTAGCACAAGTACTAATATAAGAAAAGTGCAACTACAAAAGGTGAGGTTTCAAGCACAATCAATCTTCTAGGTTGAGCATCAAAAACGAGGGAACCTAGGTATGCACATGATGTTGGTTGGGTTCACCCGAAGGTTCGCAACAACCGCCTAAACAACCGCATGAGGCTAACAACATCAATTCATCACAAACGTGGGTACACACAACCGCACGCTCCATGCTCACACGGCATGCACCAAAGGTACTTCTTCCCGAGCACCAACACCATCATGAGTCCGGAAAATTTAGATGGAAAAGAGCTTTTGGTCGGTCTAGGCCAAACGCCTAACACGACCTCTCCCACGATCGCTCGGATTTACAAGAGATAACATCCCCCTACCGCCACGCATGGAAACGGGTTCAGTTCAGCCAATTCCCGTGCTCTTGTCATCGATTGAACACACGATGCGGGTATGACATCACCTCGGCCCGTAAGGGTTTAGAACTTGTTAGTGCTACACAAAACATAAGTTACAACACCCAAACCTTCACGAGGACTTAGGCTTTAAACGTAACCAAAAAGGAGGTATAAGACCACTCCTCTACAAATCTAGTGGTGAAGATTTGCATTCAACCACTCGCAGGCATGGGGCTTTCGTTAGGATCTTCACAAGACGCCTACGCTTAAATCCCGCAATACTATCGCATATATCACGGAGTCATTCTCCGGCACGCATTCTAGGCTTAACCTAAATGCAACATCGCAATCCAAGCATCACCGATTCGGGCTCACGACCACGAATAGGCTTCACACAAAATGCCTAAATCCGCACGACTACCGGATTTTCTACATGCAACATGCCGGGGACGGACAAAATCAACCCGGAGTTCCGAAGAACTTGAGGAAATCCTACACTTCACTCATTTGGTAAAAGGGATTCCTCATGCAAGCATAGAAAGAGGAATGAAAGGACAAATACAAGTCCAAAGTTCGGAAGGAAGAATCGTTACCCTAGAAGCGCTCTCCTTAGCCATGGATCTGAGATTTCACACGGAGGGAAAGGACCGCACCGGGCTGCACTCTCCAGATCTGGAAACGGCTCGCGGAACGGAGCTCCGGAGCTCCGTCAATAGCGGGATCTACTCTTCTTCTTCCTTGCCTCCTTCTTCTTTCTCTAGCCTAGGAGAGAGAAAGCCCTCAAAATAATGAGGATTGATCTCCTCTCATAAGCCCTAATAGCCTCCAGCCAAAGCCCCCAGCCGTTGGATCAAATTCCAAGAATTTTGAACGGCCGGATCAACTTCTCCGTTCAATTTTGCGGAGCAGAATAAACAGTGCGCACATTCACAGGCGCACGGTCACTGGTCGTGCGCGAAGAACCTCTGGTCGTGCGCATAGCTTTTCATCCGACCATAATTCCTCTCAATTAACGCACGATCATGCGCACGATCACTGGTCGTGCGCGAAGAAAGTCACTGGTCGTGCGCGTACACCCTTTCAGCCGACCCCTATTCCTCATAATTAACGCACGATCACTGGTCGTGCGCTAAGAAAGCCACTGATCGTGTGCTAGGAGTAGGTAGGGAAAATTCTGCCTACTTCGAGCGCAGCACTACCATTCCATTTACTTCGATAAATTACGATTTTTGGGGTGTTACAACTCCACCTCCCTTAAAAGAATTTCGTCCCAAAATTTTGAAAACGTAGTAGTAGCGAATACAGTTAAAATTACCTGAGGGGAATAGCTCGGGGTACTCTGCGAGCATTGTTTACTCTCTTTCCCAAGAGAGTTCCTCTCTTCTGCAATTGTTCCAACGGACCTTTACCATCCGAATGGACTTGTTCCGCAATTGCTTCACTTCAGTGTCTTCAATGAAAATGGGCTTGACTTTCGTCGCTAGCCCACCATCTACCGACACTTCGTTGACAGCAACAACCACACTAGGCTCTTTAGCCGCCTTCCGCAACACAGAGATGTGGAATACATCATGCAGCCCGTTCAACTCCAAAGATAGAGCAAGCCGGTAAGCAGCTTCACCGATGCGCTCCAAGATCTCGAACGGTCCTAAGTACCTCGGACTTAGCTTTTTCAAGCGTCGGATCCTTGATACTCCTTTGAACAGTTTGATCTTGAGATAGACCCAGTCGCCAACGGCGAACTCGACGTTTCGGTGATTTGCGTTGTAATATTTTTCCTGCCGATCCTGGGCAATGAGCAAGCGCTCCCGAATAGCCCGGATCGATGTATTCGTCTCGTCCACGTCCTTGCATTTTAACAACTTTGTGTTGCCTGTTTCAGCCCAAGATAACGGTGTGCGACATTTCCTACCATAAAGAGTCTCGAAAGGGGCCATCTTTATACTCGCTTGGTAGCTGTTGTTGTAAGCAAATTCGATCATAAAGAGATGGTCCTCCCATCTCTTTCCGAAATCTAGGTCGCACATCCTCAGCATGTCTTGCATCGTCCTATTGGTCCTTTCGGTCTGTCCATCCGTTTGCGGGTGGAAGGTCGTGCCAAACTTCAGCTTGGTACCCAATAGTTGATGAATCAGCTTCCAATCATTCGATGTGAACCGCCCATTACGAACACTGACGATGTTACGGGGAATCCCGTGCAACCGTACGATGTTATCCACGTACAACTTTGCCAGTTTTTCTACAGAATCATCCTTCCGGTTCGGAATGAAGTGTGATACCTTTGTCAGTCTGTCCACGATCTCCCAGATGGCGTCGTTTCCATGTTGTGATCTCGGCAATCCGTGCACGAAATCCATCGAAATATCATCAAACTTCCATTCCGGAATCGGCAAGGACTTCAAAAATCCACCGGGACGTTGACATTCCTCCTTCACCAACGCGCAAGTAATACACTTGGCCACGTAGAGGGCAATGTCTTTCTTCATACCCGGCCACCAGAAAAGTTTCTTCATGTCCATGTACATTTTCGTGCTCCTAGGGTGGATCGAGTACTTGGTATGATGAGCCTCGTACATCAACTCCGCCCGTAGAGTCCCAATGTTTGGGACGCACAATCTGCCCTCTTTCCACATAAGGCCATCTTCGAAGGAGAAATCAACGTTTAACCCATCGACGGTCTCCGCTTTATAGCGTTTTATGCTCTCATCCAGCTCCAATGCCTGTCGAACTCGGTCGGCAAGGTCGTATTGAACCTCCCTCCAGTTCAAGCATGCTGAAGTAGACGCCCTTCTATCAACGCAAATGATCTCCATTTCTTCCAGTTCGCAGATTAGACGCTCATCGTGCATCAAAATCCAAATTGCTTGAGCGGGAGCCCGACGACTCAACGCGTCCGCAACTACATTTCCCTTACTAGGAGTATATTTGATGTCGAAGGTGTAGTCCCCAAGGAACTCCATCCACCTCCTTTGACGCATATTCTACTCCCTTTGATCCAGCAAGTACTTGAGGCTTTTGTGGTCGGTAAAGATATCGATCTTCACGCCATACAAGTAATGCCTCCAAAGCTTGAGAGCAAATGCCACGGCCGCTAGCTCCAAATCATGGACCGGGTAATTCCTCTCATGAACCTTCAGTTGCCGGGAGCCGTAGGCAATTACCTTCCCGAACTGCACTAGGACGCAACCCAAACTACTCCCTGAGGCGTCGCTATAAATTTCGTAGCCTTCCGAACCACATGGCGAGCATAGAATGGGCGCTGTGGTCAGACGGCTCTTCAGCTCTTCAAAAGCTCGTGCGCACTCGGGCGACCAAACGAACTTATGATCTTTCCTAGTCAGTTTAGTGAGAGGAAGTGCAATCCTCGAGAAATTTTCCACAAAGCGCCTATAATAGCCGGCAAGTCCTAAGAAACTTCGGACTTCCGCTACGTTTTTCAACAAAGGCCAGCTCGGATCGCTTCTATCTTCGACGGATCAACCGCAATTCCATCTCCACTAACGACGTGACCAAGGAATGCTACTGACGGTAGCCAAAACTCGCACTTGGAGAACTTGGCATATAGTTGACTCCTCCACAAGGTGCTCAGAACTGCATGCAGATGCCCTACATGCTCCTCTTCCGATTGAGAGTATACCAAAATGTCATCGATGAAGACGATCACGAATTGATCCAAATACTCTCGGAACGTCCTGATCATTAAGTCCATGAATACCGACGGTGCATTAGACAGACCGAACGGCATCACCGTGAACTCATAGTGCCCAAAGCGGGTACTGAACGCTGTCGTTGGAATATCTCATTCCCTAATACTAAGCTGATAGTAGCCGGACCTTAAGTCAAGCATAGAGTATACCGTCGACCCAACCAGTTGGTCAAGTAAGTCGTCGATTCTCGGAATCGGATAACGGTTCCTCTCGGTCAGCTTGGTCCGCTACAACTAGGACAACACAAAAAAAAAGGTCTTAGGCCCCGAATCCTTCAACAAGGTGAAGAACATCTTCGCGCCTTTTCACAGCTTCTCCTATTCGCGCTCACTCGAGATCTATTGGGCAGCATTACCTCCAATCTATCCTTGACTACGGAAAATATCAATTCGATTCATAACACGAAGTTCTTAGACAAATAGGAAAACGATGCTCCCACACCAACAGAGCTCTCGTCGAATAGTCGATAATTAGGACAAGGCCTAATTGCACACAAATACAAGACATAAATTTTGTTGTCAACAGATACAGTGGACACATTTCTATCTCTATCCGCACACGGGGTAGAAATCATATTAGGAGATGATCATCCATACCTGTGGCCACATCACATTGTTGAGTGACCTCTTGCTGTCCATAAGAGTAGACTCTCGGTTGGGTTAGAGAAAACTGGGGAATCGAAGACGCCACCACCTTGACTTTCTCCATAGAAGCTGAACCCATCACACGAGCATAGTCCACTTCTCCGTTTTTTGATTTTGGGGGACCACTTCGACACAATCGGGCTTTGTGTCCCACCTTTCCGCAAGTGAAACAAATTAAGGAACACTGTGCAGTCTTAACTTCCACAGAGTTGAACTTTCTCTTGTTTCTTCTGAACTCAGACTTGGACTGAGAGACCGACGCATGAAACTCATTGAAGTCTTTCACTCGCGGCATACTCTTCATATCCATTTCCAGAGATTTAGCTGTTTTCACTAAGACGTTGAAGCCGAGTAACTTTGGACCCACAAGCATTAGTCTTAGGTCATCTCGCAGACCATTGTAGAACTTGTTGACCTTGGTTTCCTCATCTTCCCACATAGACCTCTCATAACGATTCCGACTGATGAACTCCTTCAGGTACCCATCCACTGAGTGCTCTCCCTGCTCTAGGTGTGAACACTGATCTTGTAGTGTATGAATCTCGGTTATGGGTATGAACTTTAGAAGGAAAGACTCATGGAAGTTTTCCCAAGAGATTTTGGTAAGTTGTCTCCCACCAAACTTGTGCACCAACTCCTCTTCCCACCAAAGTCTTGCTTCTCTTATAAGTAGGAAGGTGCTTAAGGTTACCAACATATCTTTGCTTATAAGCATTGACATTAAAGTCCTCTTTATTTCTGACAACCACTCAGCAGCTCTCCCATGGGATTCCGTCCTCGCGAAGGATGGAGGGTTGAGGCTCAGAAAGTACTTTAATTGCTGGTCACGCGCTAGCCCCACAACTACCTGCGCAACTCGACGTTCCACCCTCAGCTCTACCGCAGGTTCCACTGCAGCAACAGTTACAGGGGCCACATCCAGAGTCGGAGTAGTAGGCTGTGCAAGCCGCCCAGACTGAGTGTTGATCATCGCGAAGACCGCTTCAGCGACTAACTTGATCATCTCAGCCGAAGGAGTGGTCGCTGGCACCTCAGACGACCCACTACTTTCAGGGGTGTTACGGGGTCGAGACTGCCCCGCAGCACTTCTAGTCACCTATAATCATGCAAGGCACAATTTAGTGACCGAAAACATAGCAAACAACAATCATGGAACGCTCAGGTTCCGCAAACAAGTATGTTTTTCCATTCCTAAGTGGACATTCTTATTAGTTTTTCTCGTTTTAGGTGAATGCACATCCCGTACACACCACCCCTTAAAAGGAATTCGTCCCGAATTCGCTAAACTACGGATCAACGCCTTAAGCTCTGATACCAAATTGTAACACCCTGCCAGTACGAATAGTATAACAGTAGGTTCGGTCGGGACCCCACGCCATACAAACCACACTAGCTAGGAGTTAAAAGGTGATAAACAGAAAGAACTACAACAAAGTAAACTAAACACTAGCGGAAGCACAATGATTTAACATTTCATTTAGAACTGTCCACTATCATAGGAATGAAATCATAAAATAGAGTTACGGCCTTAAGGCCTTACATTCACGAATGTACGAAACTCAGAACATACTTCGGCACGCAGGCTGGCAATACATGAGAAAGCAGAAAAGGGAGGCTGGCCTTCAAGGGCCAACTCAGCAAAAGGGCCACCGCCCGCTATTTCCCACTAGGCTCACCTGCACCTGCATAAGAACATTCCACCAAGCGGTGGCAAACAAAGTAACGGTCAGCACAGCTGACCAAATTATAACGACCCCACCCCTTTCCCGGGGTGGCGGAGCTTCTACCCTGCAAGCAAGACATACTAGCACAAGTACTAATATAAGGAAAGTACAACTACAAAAGGTGAGGTTTCAAGCACAATCAATCTTCTAGGTTGAGCATCAAAAATGAGGGAACCTAGGTATGCACATGATGTTGGTTGGGTTCACCCGAAGGTTCCCCACAACCGCCTAAACAACCGCATGAGGCTAACAACATCAATTCATCACAAATGTGGGTACACACAACCGCACGCTCCATGCTCACACGGCATGCACCAAAGGTACTTCTTCCTGAGCACCAACAACATCATGAGTCCGGAAACTTTAGATGGAAAAGAGCTTTTGGTCGGTCTAGGCCAAACGCCTAACACGACCTCTCCCACGATCGCTCGGATTTACAAGAGATAACATCCCCCTACCGCCACGCATGGAAACGGGTTCAGTTCAGCCAATTCCCGTGCTCTTGTCATCGATTGAACACACGATGCGGGTATGACATCACCTTGGCCCGTAAGGGTTTATCACTTGTTAGTGCTACACAAAACATAAGTTACAACACCCAAACCTTTAGGAGGACTTAGGCTTTACACGTAACCAAAAAGGAGGTACAAGACCACTCCTCTACAAATCTAGTGGTGAAGGTTTGCATTCAACCACTCGCAGGCATGGGGCTTTCGTTAGGATCTTCACAAGACGCCTATGCTTAAATCCCACAATACTATCGCATATATCACGGAGTCATTCTCCAGCACGCATTCTAGGCATAACCTAAATGCAACGTCGCAATCCAAGCATCACCGATTCGGGCTCACGGCCACGAATAGGCTTCACACAAAATGCCTAAGTCTGCACGACTACCGGATTTTCTACACGCAATATGCCGGGGAAGGACACAATCAACCCGGAGTTCCGAAGAACTTGAGGAAATCCTACACTTCACCCATTTGGTAAAAGGGATTCCTCATGCAAGCATAGAAAGAGGAATGAAAGGACAAATACAAGTCCAAAGTTCGGGAGGAAGAAGCGTTCTCCTTAGCCATGGATCTGAGATTTCACACAGAGGGAAAGGACCGCATCGGGCTGCACTCTCCAGATCTGGAAACGGCTCACGGAACGGAGCTCCGGAGCTCCGTCAATGGCGGGATCTCCTCTTCTTCTTCCTTTCCTCCTTCTTCTTTCTCTAGCCTAGGAGAGAGAAAGCCCTCAAAATAATGAGGATTGATCTCCTCTCATAAGCCCTAATAGCCTCCAGCCAAAGCCCCCAGCCGTTGGATCAAATTCCAAGAATTTTGAACGGCCGGATCAACTTCTCCGTTCAATTTCGCGGAGCAGAATAAACAGTGTGCACGTTCACAGGCGCACGGTCACTGGTCGTGCGCGAAGAACCTCTGGTCGTGCGCATAGCTTTTCAGCCGACCGTAATTCCTCTCAATTAACGCACGATCATGCGCACGATCACTGGTCGTGCGCGAAGAAAGTCATTGGTCGTGCGCGTACACCCTTTCAGCCGACCCTTATTCCTCATAATTAATGCATGATCATGGCGCACGATCATTGGTCGTGCGCTAAGAAAGCCACTGACCGTGCGCTAGGAGTAGGTAGGGAAAATTCAGCCTACTTCGAGTGCAGCACTACCATTCCGTTTACTTCGATAAATTACGATTTTTGGGGTGTTACAGTATTGGAGGGCGAAGTCGTAATCGCATAGGAATTCTAACCACCAACATTGTCGATGATTCAACTCCTTCTGGGTGAAGATGTACTTAAGACTTTTGTGGTCAGAGAAGATCTCGCATTTTATTCCGTATAGATAATGTCTCCAGACTTTTAGCGCGAATACCACTGCACCCAATTCCAGGTCATGGGTTGCGTAGTTTAGCTTGTGAGGCTTTAACTATCATGATGCGTAAGCTACTATTCTACCATTCTGCATTAGTACAGCTCCTAACCCTCACAGTGATGCGTCGGTGTAGATTTGGAAGCCCTCGGTGCCTGAGGGGAGTGTCAGAATTGGAGCGGATGTTAGGCGGTTCTTTAGTTATACGAATGCTGCTTCATATTTAGGTGTCCATTGGAACACTGTATCCTTTTTGGTGAGGGTCGTGAGGGATAAGACGATCTTGGAAAAACCTTCCACAAACTTGCGGTAGTATCCAGCGAGACCAAGTAAGCTCCTGATATCTGCTGCTGACCTAAGTGGTGGCCAGTTCCGTACCGCTTGTACTTTGGCTTGATCTACTGCTACCTCGTTCTTATTGATCGTGTGCCTGAGGAATCCGACTTCCTCCATCCAGAATTCGAACTTGCTGAATTTTGCGAAGAGTGAGTGTTCTCGTAATTTGAGCAACACCATTTGAAGATTCTTAGAACGGTCAGCCTTGCTCTTGGAGTAGATGAGTATATCGTCTATAAAGACGATCACAAAGTGGTCCAAGAATGGTTCAAACACCTTATTCATTAGGGCCATGAAGACTTACGGGGTGTTGGTTAGTCCAAATGACATCACCATAAACTCGTAGAGTCCATAGCGGGAGCTGAAGGCTGTTTTGGGGATGTCCTCTTCTCATACTCGAAGCTGGTTGATGAGTCCTGATCATATACACTTTTATGGACTCATCTGGGCCGTTTTTCTAGTCATTTCACCGCACTTTAGCCCTGTTATAGTTCATATTGATCAATCCACGCTAGGTGCACATCTAGGCCCACTTTGGTGTGATTTTCGTGCTTATTATCATTAGTAGTATTCATGTGCTGTCAAGTGCCACTTTCAGTGGCTAGATTTGTGGTTGTGCCTGGAATAGGAGTCGTGCGAGTGTTCCCGGTGCAATTCTGCACAGGAACACTGCGCACGATCACCGGTTCTATTGCGCACGACCACTGGTCGTGCGCCACTGATCGTGTGCACTTGACCCTTTTTTATGAGTTCTGTTTGGTGCAGTGCGCACGACCATCAATGCCAGCGCGCACGACCACCGGTCGTGCGCCACTGCTCGTGCGCATTTGCCATTAAATTTCCGAGTTCTGTTTGCTGTAGTGCGCACGACCATCAACTCCAGTGCGCACGACCACCGGTCGTGCGCCACTGGTCGTGCGAACATGTTATTTTATAATTTTTGCCTTTGCAGGTTCCGTCCAGGCAGAGCGCACGATCACAGGATTCTAGTGCGCACGACCACTGGTCGTGCACCACTGACCGTGCGCACTGTTTAATTCCAGCGCCTATAAATTCCCTGCTCGCGATTTAGGTCAGGAGCCCGCCGTATTCCGCCTTTTTCTGCTCCAGTTCGTCCGACTTCGCCCCTCCATCGCCGCCCACCATCGGGAGATGCTTCGGGCTTGCTCTTGACGCCAATCTTGAGCCGGAGTTTCCTCTCGGCCTCCTCCTTCATCCAAGAGCTTCAAAGAGAGATCTAGCCGCCATCTCCATCGAGCAAGAGGAAGTTTGCAACCTCTACCGGATCGTGACACGAAGAAGACGGGTCCATTGGAGAGTCGTGACAGCTCTCTCTACCCCGGACGTAGTTGCGGACCGAGCTTGGACGCGGATTGACAACCCGGCGATTCCAACCGTGAATCTACAATTTGCCTTCGGATTCGGTCGATTTCTTGCCTTATTCTTCTCTTATTGATTGTTGTAATAGCTATATTTATATATTTTGATGAAGTGGCACTTAGACTTGCTTCTATTTATATAGATTTCATGTTTGTGTGAAATGTTTTTGTGGTCTATGTGTTTATGAGGAGCGCCACCATCCATTTTTCACTTCACCACCGTGTTCGTGTGCCGCACTAGCAATTGCTAGTGGCGTGCTTGTCGAAGAGGTGCTTGCGACCCTCACTCTGCTAGCCTACTCGTCCATCCGCCTACCGAAGCGTGGCATCGCGGCCCGCATTCCATCCCGCCTAACGAAGCAGCGCGCTCAAGGCCTGCATAGTTCGATCCGTTTGCCTACTCGTCCATCCGCCCTTTCGACGCAGCGCGCTCAAGGCCTGCCTAGTCTCCATCCCGCCAAGCGAAGCATTGCATAGCGGCATTGCATAGGAGTAGTTGATAGCTTTTATTTTATTTTCCAAAAGCCAACCCAACTCCCCCGCATTCCATCCGATTTAAGGACTTCAATCTCAAGTCCTTCCTCGAAACCTAAACTCCACCTTACTATGTTCCTTGAGAGATTCGATACTCGGGGATTACTCCTCGTTTTATATTACTTGAACGATCGGTACACTGCCGTTTCGTGTCGCAGTCGAGCTACCGCCTATAGCGGTGTGTGAGATTTGCGCCATCAAGTTTTTGGCGCCGTTGCCGGGGAACACAGTCGTGTGAGTTTTCTTGAGAGGGAGACGAGAGATAGTTGTTCTTTCTTTGTGTTTAGCCGCATTTCTATTTTTTTTGTTTTGCCTTTAATCTTCTGTTGTTTTCCTTTATTTCGTCTTTCCCTATTTTAAAGTTTTAGGCAAGTTTAATCTAAGGAGCTTTATCAGTTGTGTGGATTTTCCTTGCAAAGAATTCCCGCTTCATTTTATCTGCTTTAATTGTCAAATATGTCGTCATGGGATATTTCACCTAGCTTTAATGATAAGATGGTTTATTATATAGACCAAATGAATGAGTTGAATGCTAGGCAGTGTAGGAACATTGTTTGCTTGTTGTGTCGAGGAGAGGGTCATGAATTGAAGGACTGTCCTAGTCTTTTCAAGCCTGACCGCCACTCCTCCACTCAGGACAACATTGTCCCTATCGCTCATTCTTTCCCCATGGAGGCAATTGTGCCCTCTACCCCTGAGCTTGTCTCGTGCACGGACTCCTCACTCCCTGTTTATGGCTTCACTCCCAGTGATGATGATCACTCATCTGTTGGCCAACAAGGAGGGGAATGGGAGCTCCTAGATGCACCTGAGTATGATGAGGAAAGTATTCTTTCCATCGGGGAGGCTTTAGCGGATCTTTTTGCGGAGGAACCGAATATTTTTGTCCCTCCAGTTTCTTTGCAAGATTTTTCTACACATATTCTTTATGATCCTATCGAAGTAAAGGAGCTGGGTGATGCTTCTGACTCGGAGGGTGCTCCAAAGTGGGATGAGGATGTCATTTTCCCTGAGGGGGAGAATGAATACTTTGAACACGATGATGCACCTCGGTGGGATGAGGAGGATACTCTCTCTGATGAGGAGGTTTGCACTTCTTCATGGGACGAGGAGGTCCAAATCACCACTGAGGCTCCTGAGTTCTCAAGTCCCCCTTGCTATGATATTTACGATGATGATAGTGATCTACCCTTCGATCTTGCTGGGAGTGAGACCGGGACCACTCCCCCGATTTTTGATTATTTTTGTCATTCTTCTCTTTTATTTCCTGACCCCCCTTCTTCATCTGAGCCTGTGCAGGTTGAGTCTTCACAGGTACATCAGGAGGACTTGGAGCATGATGCTCAAGTCAATGATGAGTGTATCCTCACATGTGAGGAGGTTGACCCCTCCTCCATAGAGGAAGCTCCACTCATTGCCTTTTCCTCCTGCTGCCTCCCTGTTGACGATACCTTGCTAGGCAAGGATGTGTTTTGTGAGATGAGTGAGGACCAGGCCTCCTCCTTTTCTTACATTCTCTACCCTCTACCTGTGAGGAGCAGGTATCTATATTTAGGTAGAGGGGTGACTGTTCTGTCTCCGTATCGGTACCCGTTACCGATGCGCATATTAGAACAGTTACCTGTGCACTTTTCTTTTCATAGGCCTATAAGCTAGAACTGTACAAAATCTGAATAAGTCGTGCTGGGATGACAATAACCCCAGTAGTTATCTTACTTTTCATGCATTTTATTTTATGCAATCCTGTTTAGTTAGCTGTAGTATTGTAGTTTATCTTTTTCTGTTTCTTTTGTTTTGCGGAGCTGACTCCTGCAGGTACTTCTTCTGGATGGCGGATGCTGCAGCTTAGTCGTGGTTTAAACGCCAATCTTCTGGTGTGCTCATTTCTGAGCACTGGGTACTCTCTTTCCCTAGCTTTTTCTGATTTTCATGTCATATATTCTGTGGAGTGTTTAGTTTAAGTCTGGGGGAGAGCAGTTTTTGCACCCACTCACGTGCGCTCATACATTGCATGCCAGAAGTATTTTATTTTCAGTTTTATTATTTGTTCATTTTCATTGCACACCACAGCACCCACTTGAGCGCGTACTCGTCTGTATGCGTGCTCTGTAGTGAATTTAATTCTTCTGCTTATTTGGGAAAGTCTAGGTGATGGCTTAGGACAATGCAGCAGAGTAAAATGTTGACTCTAGTAGTGCTCCTAGTCGAGTGCTCGGTTGCATAGAAATTTGTGTAGATTAGATTTCTTTTTATACTATGGTTTTATATTTTTCTCTATTAGTGTAAATGTTGTTTACTCTACTCAAATGGTGAATCCGGTGTGAATCAAACGGTAGCATAGGGATGTGTGTGAACGATCGCTAGATTCGTATTGCTTGAGTCGGGAGAAAGGAGAATCTTTCTCGGTGGCTAGAACTTGCCCCAAGCGATTCTTGAAGCATGGGTATACGGTTAGTCAATGGCGTGAATGTGATATAGGCCATCATCTTGGCCCGGTTGAGCCTTTGTGCCATTCCTATCATCATTTCCTCGCTAGCCCAGTTGTGCCTACCCCATTCTTTTGGTTCAGCCCCACTATTGTTCACCAAAGCCTAAACTCCAATCCTAGTCGCACACCCAAAAAGCAAGCATTTTGTTTAAATTTCAAATTGGTGGTGTTGATTGTGGTAGTACATTGTGAAAATGTGGTTGTGCATCTTTGAAAATTTGTTGAAATTGTTAAAGAAAGAAAAAGAAAAGAAGAAAAAGATTTGAAAAGAAAAAGAAGAATGAAAAGTTTAATTGAAAAAAAATCTGTTTGAGATTTATGTTTGGGAGTAGGCGGTGCACGCACCCATGCTGTTAAGTCCAAGTCTGGGGGTGTTGTGTACCCGCATGTTTGTGTGGTGAATGAGGATAGTTTCCTGCATTAGCTCATTTGGGTTTAGTGCTTTAGCCATTGTTTTTATCTTTGTTTTTCCTCACCTAAACCCAAGCCCCATTTAAAACCTAAAGTCCTATTGATTCACGCATTTGAGTCAAACCAGTGCCGTGGAGAGAATGTGACCGGGCAAGCCTATGGTCACCGACACCGATGGATTTCAGTGGAGTTTTTCCCGCATCCCGATCTTGGGCAATGCTCGTCTCAGCGTTTAGTTTACTTTCTCCGTATGCATGACCGAACGATTCACCGCTGTTCACCATTTTGAGTAGTTGTAATATGCTTTTACTCTTTTAGAAATATATAAATTGTTTATATAATCAGAAATCTTCTCTACTATTCTTCTTATGCACGTGAGCATGCGACTTCGCATGGTACTCTGTATTGTAGTTTTAAGCCATCTACTGTTCTTTCCTAGTTCGCTTAGAATTTGTTTGCTCGGGACGCGCAAACAGTTAAGTCTGGGGGTGTGATGAGTCCTGATCATATACACTTTTATGGACTCATCTGGGCCGTTTTTCTAGTCATTTCACCGCACTGTAGCCCTGTTATAGTTCATATTGATCAATCCATGCTAGGTGCACATCTAGGCCCACTTTGGTGTGATTTTCGTGCTTATTATCATTAGTAGTATTCATGTGCTGTCAAGTGCCACTTTCAGTGGCTAGATTTGTGGTTGTGCCTGGAATAGGAGTCGTGCGAGTGTTCCCGGTGCAATTCTGCACAGGAACACTGCGCACGATCACCGGTTCTATTGCGCGCGACCACTGGTCGTGCGCCACTGATCGTGTGCACTTGACACCTTTTTTATGAGTTCTGTTTGGTGCAGTGCGCACGACCATCAATGCCAGCGCGCACGACCACCGGTCGTGCGCCACTGCTCGTGCGCATTTGCCATTAAATTTCCGAGTTCTGTTTGCTGTAGTGCGCACGACCATCAACTCCAGTGCGCACGACCACCGGTCGTGCGCCACTGGTCGTGCGAACATGTTATTTTATAATTTCTGTCTTTGCAGGTTCCGTCCAGGCAGAGCGCACGATCACAGGATTCTAGTGCGCACGACCACTGGTCGTGCACCACTGACCGTGCGCACTGTTTAATTCCAGCGCCTATAAATTCCCTGCTCGCGATTTAGGTCAGGAGCCCGCCGTATTCCGCCTTTTTCTGCTCCAGTTCGTCCGACTTCGCCCCTCCATCGCCGCCCACCATCGGGAGATGCTCCGGGCTTGCTCTTCACGCCAATCTTGAGCCGGAGTTTCCTCTCGGCCTCCTCCTTCATCCAAGAGCTTCAAAGAGAGATCTAGCCGCCATCTCCATCGAGCAAGAGGAAGTTTGCAACCTCTACCGGATCGTGACACGAAGAAGACGGGTCCATTGGAGAGTCGTGACAGCTCTCTCTACCCCGGACGTAGTTGCGGACCGAGCTTGGACGCGGATTGACAACCCGGCGATTCCAACCGTGAATCTACAATTTGCCTTCGGATTCGGTCGATTTCTTGCCTTATTCTTCTCTTATTGATTGTTGTAATAGCTATATTTATATATTTTGATGAAGTGGCACTTAGACTTGCTTCTATTTATATAGATTTCATGTTTGTGTGAAATGTTTTTGTGGTCTATGTGTTTATGAGGAGCGCCACCATCCATTTTTCACTTCACCACCGTGTTCGTGTGCCGCACTAGCAATTGCTAGTGGCGTGCTTGTCGAAGAGGTGCTTGCGACCCTCACTCCGCTAGCCTACTCGTCCATCCGCCTACCGAAGCGTGGCATCGCGGCCCGCATTCCATCCCGCCTAACGAAGCAGCGCGCTCAAGGCCTGCATAGTTCGATCCGTTTGCCCACTCGTCCATCCGCCCTTTCGACGCAGCGCGCTCAAGGCCTGCCTAGTCTCCATCCCGCCAAGCGAAGCATTGCATAGCGGCATTGCATAGGAGTAGTTGATAGCTTTTATTTTATTTTCCAAAAGCCAACCCAACTCCCCCGCATTCCATCCGATTTAAGGACTTCAATCTCAAGTCCTTCCTCGAAACCTAAACTCCACCTTACTATGTTCCTTGAGAGATTCGATACTCGGGGATTACTCCTCGTTTTATATTACTTGAACGATCGGTACACTGCCGTTTCGTGTCGCAGTCGAGCTACCGCCTATAGCGGTGTGTGAGATTTGCGCCATCACTGGTAATAGCCATACCTTAAATCCATTTTGTAGAAAACGGACACACCTTGCAATTGGTCGAATAACTCGTCTATCTAAGGTAGCAGATAAGTATTTCGGATGGTAAGTTTATTTAGTTCCCTATAGTCGATGCACAGACGTAATGATCTGTCCTTCTTGACGAATAATACAGGGGCTACCCAGGGTGAGGTATTCGGATGAATGAAACCTGCATCAATTAGCTCTTGTAGTTGGATTTTAAGCTCGGCTAGTTCCTTTGGGGACATCCGGTAGGGTGCTCGGGACACTGGTCGAGCTCCGTGTGCAAGTTCAATCTGGAAGTCCACTTCTCACTGCGGGGGAAACCCAGGAAGGGATTTGGGAAAGACATCTGGAAAGTCCCAGATTACTGGCGCATTGGTGAGTACTTGCATTTTGTCCTCCATTTCGAAGTACATCAAGTACATTTCGTCCTTCTGACGGACTGATTTGATAGTTTGTGCAGATGTTAGAATGATGCGGGTAATAGATGGTATACCTGCTAGAGTGATGGATTGCCCATTTGGGTTCTGGAGGTTGATTTCTCGGGTCGAGCAATTGATTTGGGCGTTGTGCTCGTCCAACCAGTCCATTCCTAGGATGATGTCAAACCCGGTCATTGCTAGAATAGTTGCGAAGATTTCGAATTCCATATCTCCCAGCATTGCCTGGAATGAGCACTTTTCTATGGATATCATGTCTGACCAATCCGGGAGTCGTATTCGTATTGACATTCCAGACGATCGAATGATGTTCTCTTTGTTTGCGATGAAATCCTGGGAGACGAAGGAATGGGTGGCCCCGATATCGAATAACGTTTTAACAGAATGACCTTCTACCAAAAGTAAACCTAGTAACATATATATATATATATATATATATATATATCTAATATGATCACATGGTTTTTACAGATATACAGATGGAGTAAATACATAGATTAAACAAAAGGGTTATATCATATGTTTCCTACTAGATCACATCATCCCAGTCTATCATTACTAATGAAAGTATATACCTATAACTACGTCTGGGGAAGGTCCGTGCTGAAGGTCCAGCGTGTACGCCTCAAGTGGTGATGCCCCGCCCTGTCTGGCCTGGTCCCTCCTACCTGCAAGTCGTCCTCTACGACTCCTCATCCTTGCCCTCTCTCTACTGCTCCCTGCACTGCTCCTAGGCCTGGCCTACCTATAGCCTGAGGGCAGAAAGCTCAAATGTGCCCAGACTGCTGGCAAAGGAAGCAATTCCCTACAAAGGGAACATCTCGTCGGACAGCTGGTGCGGGCTGAGATGCTGGGGCTGGTCGGGATGCTGGGGCTGGAGGTGCCTGTCGAGGCTGCAGTGCCTGCATGTAGGGCTAGTGGCGGTGTCACTGCCTCCTGTCTCGGTCCTTCCTTCGAGGGGTCGTTCCCCTCTCTCGTCCCTGAGTCCGGGGAACTTCCACATGTCCCCTCCACTGCTGAGCTACCATCCGTTGATCCATCTCAAATGATGCGGCGTGTGTGGCGATCGTGTGGAAGGTAGACTGTGAGATCGTGATCAAGGCCTGTAGGAGGTCATCACGCAGTCCTCGGTAGAACCTAGCAGCTCTGTCTCTATTTGTGGTTGCCAAAGTCCCCGCAAAATGGGCTAATTGAATGAACTCACGATGGTATTCCAACACAGTCCTATCTCCCTGACTGATGTGCAGGAACCGCTCCTGGAGTGCTACTCGGTCAGCATCGGAGATGAAGTGTTCCAGAAAGGCCTCAGAAAACTCTCCCCAGAGAATCGTACTGAGTGGTCGCCCTCTAACATAGAGCGACTGGCTGCCCTCCACCAGTCTCGGGCATAGCCCTCCAGTAATGTCACCACTAAGGATACTACGACAACGGCGGGGCACATCATACCGAATAGTAGCTACTCGACTCTCTCTACCCACTCCTCCGCCTGCAAGGCAGATTCGGTGCCTCGGAATATAGGGGCCTTAGCCCTCGAAAGGTCGTCATAAGGTCTATGGGCATGGTAGGCTGCTAGGGTGGCCGTGGGATGGCCGTCTAAAAGGTGGCCAGCAGTGCTATCAGTGTCCGTCCCAGGTCGATCTCAGTGAAAGAAACTGCAGCTGGAGTGGCTGGGATTGGTGGTGGAGTGGTAGGGTGGTACTGATCCCTAGAGGAAGACCTTCTGTTACTGGACTCCGGTTTCTGGAGAAGTAACAGACGAATATCAGTACTTGCAAAAGTAAGGGAATTTTACAAAAACTGACTGAAGCGGAATATGTGTAGGTGTACTACTGTGTAGTCTAGGATCCTTAAACTTTAAACCTATGGGTCCACTAGGCTTCCGTTGCGTAGTTCATCCCAAACCAAAAAATGGAACCTAGGAAGGGAGGATCTACTGACTGCCCCATGTGGTCGGATCGTGGTAGCTCTGATCCATTTGTAAGACCCCCCCCCCCCCCCCCCCCAAAAAAAACGGAACCAGTTCAGGGAGAGGGGGTCTTACTGCCCAAGGAGGTCACTTAGCGCTTCCCAGTTAGCAACGACCCACCTTCTCAAGCACTGAGTGGTCGCCTTGTCAGGCACGAGAATCATCACATCATGTCAGAGTCACATTGCGGAAGCAGAAGTAAGGAAAACAAACAAGGCAGCAGCTATATATATATCTAAGCAAAAGGTCGTAGCCTACTGTTTACATAAACGGCCCCGTGGGCTACAAATAACTACTACAACAAAACACTCCTTATTTAGCCATAAACTCTACGACTCACGTCACGGAAGATAGGGGCGACGCTGGAGTATCCGATCGGGCAATCTCGAGGACTGGTAAATCATCCGGCGGTGCGGGGGCTTTGCGCTGTCCCATCTCCTTTGAATGGTTATAAGAATAACTGTTAGTCACAGATCTAAGTGGAAAACACATCCCTTCCCCGGATCCGTATCCTGGGGGCGGGCTTAAGTGCCAGAAATAGATAGTCGAAGCAAGAAAGGGTTAGCAGCAGGTGTATATGTACATATCGAGCCTTCAAGCAATATTATCAGTTATATATAAAGGAAGTGCGCAGCATATTTTAACATTAGCAATCATATCTTGCACACACACATCAGGTGTTCAAAACCTGTACACAAAACCCCGTGTCGACATAGTTTGGACCGCTTTTCTTCTAGCAGGGTAGCGAACCCCACGGGCCTCACCGATGTTGCCATCGGTGACAGTGTCCAGTCCAGCCACTTCTGAGCGTAGTCATACTGTATCACCCAGGCCCTCCCGTACAGCTTGGTGTACTATTTGGATGTGAGAGACATCCGACGATTCCAAAATTCAGGCCAACTAGTGGAGGCAAGTCAACGGGTTCAAAGTGGTGATAACCCGTGGTGCACATCTCCCTGTCGCCATGAGTCATCAATCCTTCTGCACCAGTACGAACGGTCTGCAGGCGTGACCGACCCGCCACCTTTATAGCAAGCAGTTCACAAACATTTTAAAGAAAGGAACAACTACTTTAGGTCCGCCGCGGCTTTCTTGACTCGACCGGTTATCCAACTTTTGGCCGGGAGACGCAACGGACGTGGGGGCTTATTATTTGGGGACCCTGGAGGAGATACTCAACTCACGGTTATCCCCAACTAAAGCCTCACTAGTAGGAAAACCGCTTGTTAGAGCCAAACCTGGGTTAGCACAGTGGGTTTAAGTGTGATAATTATGGTGCAAAATAAACTGCGGTGCTGAGTAATAAAGCATCTTACATAAAGGAAGGCCGAAAGCAAGGAGCCAAAATAACTGGACCAATGCGAAACTAGAGTATTGAAAAGGATAGAAAGAAAGCAGTAAATACAGGACCAGTATGAGACTGGAGTATTGAAAGGATAAGCCTAAAGCAGTAAATACATGACCAGTACAAGACTGGAGTATTGAAAGGATAAACCGAAAGCAGTAAATACAGGACCAGTACAAGACTGGAGTATTGAAATGAATAGACAGAAAGCAGTAAACAGGGGACCAGTACGAGACTGGAGATCATGAATAAATAAACAGGTTAGTAGTACAATCACTCCACAATCAGGAGGCTTCAATTCCATCTCCGTTCTTAGGAGGAATGTTCTGTTCATTCTCCGTTCATAGAAGTTTCTTCTCAATTCCGTCTATCGTAGTTATAGTCCGGGAATTTTCTTAAACGCAGCTCAATGATACATAAGCTTTCATATTTGTTTGAGCATTGAGTTTACACTTTCATTTATCAGATTACTGTGTTTACCCATAATGTCGTTCCACGGTTATGGCGCGATTGCGTGTTTCGACGCCTTATTGTTTTCTTGAAAATTTGACGAGCATGCCGTTTATCTCCAAATGATCCACATATTTTAGAGTATATTCCCAATAATGTGTTAGGAGCCCGCAAATTATTTCCATATTTTCCGGCCCACTTTGGGGGTTTATTTTGTTCAAAGAAAACCTATTTAGGCTCCTAAAATTATCAAAATAGTTGATAAAAATCCTCAACTTTGATAGTGTCTATAAAATAGCCTAAACTTGAGCCTATAATTTTTCATGAATTTTCCAAAGCTGTTTGGGCATATAATCCCTTCAATTAAATCTTGTAAAGGCCTTTAAAAGTAGCTAACCACATCCTAAAATTCTCAAAAATTTACTGAAGATAGCCCTCTGGGTGGGGAACATTTTTTATGTAGAAAGTTTTTGCCCTAGGAGCCTAGGTTTTGTTGGGAAAAATCCTTTGATTTAACTTAACAATTTACCTAAAAGTGATTTTATCTCTTAGGAATAAATTACCTATTGTATAGTGAGGGTAATCTGGTCATTAGATGTCTTAGGATATCACACTCAACCTAGGGTGTCAAGACCAAGTCAAGAGAAGCAAAATTTGGGCAAAGTTAACACTTGCGTCGAATAGAATTCGACGCACCGTCAAGATATTATCGACGCTACTCTGACTAGAAGTCAAAATAGTTCACCCTTCTGTCAAAGTATTCCAAGTCGACGGTATGTCGAATAGATATTGACGCAGAGGCCATGGCCCTGTCAGAGCACTTAAGGAAGTCGACGCAGCTTCTACTTCAACTCGGCTCAGAAGGAAATATCTGTCGAAGCCATTCAAAGTCGACGCAACGTCGACTCCATCTCGACGGAGATAATGAAGTTCAGAGCCAATCCATCAAATCGATGGTTACATCGATTGGGTATCGACGCATCGTCGACTAGTAGAGTTCAACCATAGCAAGGATGAATTCGAAGTTGCTCCAACAAGAACTCGAAGAGGCGTCGATAAGAGAGGAAGAGAACTCGACGCTACGTCGAATACAGTCTGAAAAGTTTCCCTTTTCAGCTGTCATTTTTGACCCTCTCTCATGGCCCGCCTCTCTCAAGGTTGTTCCCCAATGGCTTCTTAATTGCCTCAAATGGAATAAAAAATTAACTGAGGTTAGAGAAAATCTTTCTTGGAAACAATCTTAAATGTTGGTGGACGGGTCGGGAATTAAGGAAGGAAGGAAGGTTTTATTGTGTAGACAAATATACCCTTCAGGACTTACCTAAAAGGGAAAGAAATTCAAATTCAATAGAGGGACAATAAAAGGGAACAGAAGAAAGAGAAAAGTAGAGCACTTATCACAATCGGCCACACTGTTCTATTGGGTCTCCTTCTTCCTCCTCTCTCTCACAAGAACCCTAACTGAAGAAAACATAGAGAAGGAATATCTGTTGCACTTCTTCTCTCCAAGAACAGTACAGAACAAAGTTGCTTATCAACACAATCTTATAGCAGCCAAAGTTCAATCAGAAAGAAGATAGAAGGATCTGACAATCATAGCTTCTGCAAATCATCACCATCATAAGCAGAAGTTCATCAAGAGCAGATCCTGTGAAAAGATACAAGACTGTTTTTCATACACCCATCATAAGAATTCTGAAAATAGAATTCCTACACCCTTTCCATTCTTCTTTCTCCTTCCCTTCTGTAAAAGAGTTTTGTTAATCCCTCTTCAAAGGATTCAGTGGTTCCAGATCTTCTTATCAAAATATCTGGTGGTTCAAGATCTCCTTATCAAAAGATCTGGTGGTTCATGATCTCCTTGTCAAAAGATCAGTGGTTCTAAGAGTCTCCTTATCAAAAGACTCAGGCACGGTGGTGCATCCCTACCAGGTGGTAGAAGAGGGGAGGACCCACATTTTGGGGAACCCCTATAAAAATCTGTGTGTCTTCTGGTTTGCTAATTTTCTGTGCTGTCCATATAGCTAGTTTACATTACTATTTTCTGCTCTGTATTTCAGCACTATTTTATTCTGCCTGAGATCTTGATTAAGCATAAATCCTTAAATTATTTTATTGTACTCACAGTTAGAATAGAAATAATTTTTAAATCTCTATTCACCCCCCCCCCCTCTAGAGGTTTCTTAGAGGAACACTGTGCACTTTCAATTGGTATCAGAGGGAGGTTGATCTTTAAAAGGTTAACACCTTGATCAAAAAGACCTCCTACTCTTATTTCTTTTCTATAAACATATTTTATAAGGAAAATGAGTACTAAGGATTATGCTTCCACAAGACCCCCAGTGTGTAACTTGAATAAGTTCACACTCTGGAAGGCCAGAATAAAACTCTACATGAATTCCATTGATGAAGACATCTATAATGTTCTTCTCACAGGTCCTCCAGCTCCAGTCAGACAAAAGGTAGGGGAATCCTTAACAATATAAGCTATCCCAAGAAAGGAATGGACAGAGGTTGAGAAGAAGGTCAAAGCATGTGATGCCAAGGCCATGAATATTATGGTGTCAACAATGTCAGATAACATTTTTCAGAAGGTTGCTGAATGCCAATCAGCAAAATAAATCTGGGACTCACTCACCAGAATGGTGGAAGGAAGTGTTGATGAAAGAAAGGATAGGAAGTCCCTTCTCATATCCCAGTATGAGAATTTTCAAAAGAAAGCTGAAGAATCTGTTTTTGATATTTATGACAGATTCAGCATTATCACCAATGAGCTCAGAGGCTTAGACAAGGAGATATCCTTGACTGAGATTAATGATAAAATCCTCCTGTGCTTCCCCAGCTCATGGGATTCCAGAATCTGGGCAATCAGAGAATCCAGATGCCACAGAGAGATCTCAACTAAAGCTTTGCTAGGAAAGCTTAAGTCTTATGTGATGTTACTGAAAAATAGGGCTGAGTCAGAAGAGGGGGGAACCACTCCAGCTCCTATTCAAAGGAGCCTAGCTCTGAAAGCTACTGAAGGAGAGCCCTCTACTCCTGAGGATGAGATGTTTAATCTCCTAGCTAGGAGATTCAAGAAATGGGTCAAGACAGAATACTCAAGGAGTAGAGAGAGGGACTCAAGGCCCAGGTATGATAAAACTCCAAAGAAGGAGATTATCTGTTATACCTGCAACAAATCAGGGCACATTACTCCTGACTGCCCACAAGAGCAAAGGGAAAGAAGCAGCAGCAAAGAGGAGAAGAAGAAAAAGAAGTCCTTCAGAGGTAAGGACAAGAAGAAAGCCAAGGGCTTCATTTATGAAACTTGGAGTGATTCTGAAGCAGAATTAAGCTCATCATCATCTGAGAGTGATGATGAAGAAGAAGCAGTAGCAGCCTACATGATGGCTCTTGGGATGTCATCAGATGAAGAAGATGACCAGGTATCTGTCTTTGATGAATTTGATTTTACTTCAGAAGATTTTAAATCATGCTTCAAAGATTTCTGCATTGAACATCTTAGGGTAGAAAAAGAATTAGACATTGCTTGGTCTGAATTAGAGAACATTAAAAAGGATGAAATATACCTGAGAAATTAAGACCTAACAAATGAAATTAAAAATAAAGACTATGAATTAATTGCAAATAGAAAAGAAAATGTAAATCTAAAAGAAGAGCTAGCAAAGGCAAGGGCCTTTGAGGACTCACTCAATGGGAGGAGTCAGAAGCTTAAAGACATCACAGAAAATCTCTCTATGAGATTCAATCACCTAGGTTTAGGAGCAGAGCCCTCCACCAGCACTGAAGCACCTAGGAAACCTGCCTGGAAAAATACAGTGTCATTTGTTAGACCCAATGAGTATAACCCAAGTGAGAAGAGTGCATCATCCAAGGTTAAGGTTAATAGTCATTCAGATAAGAAATGTAGACACCTAGGTAAGAACAAGGTAGAGAAGTCAAATAACAACAATCAAAAGGCTAGGATAAAATCTAGGATGATCAAACACTCTGCTGATTTGTTATATCTAGATACATTTTATACTCATTTCAAATATCAGGATAACAAACATAGGTTTGGGAAATCCATTCCTTATCCTCCCAAAGGGTATCATAAAAGACCCTTCTATTTCTTCATAGAACCCTACAATGGTAAAAACAAAGGGCCCAAGATAACATGGGTCCCCTCTAATGTTTGAATTACCTATGCAGAGTTAGGTAGGGTCCCACTCAGGAGAAAATGGAGTGGGAAGAAAGATGTAGATTTTGATTGATGAACAAGATTTAGTCAAGGGAGTAATTCCTGCCTTGAATACTTTTCTAATGGTTATTAAAACTATATTATAATCTATTTTCAATAACTATAAGTGGTGGGAAAAATAGCAAGAATTTTCTAAGGAAATAGTTATGTTCATTCAGAGGTGTGTCGAATAGAAGTCGACGTACCATCAATTTCTACTCGTCATCAGCATCGAGAAGCAATCTAAGTGGATGATTTGAATAAAAATCGACGGAGCGTCAAGTTCATATCGACGTATACGTCGAATCAATGGTCGTTGCTCAGAGTCGAGGGAGCGTCTATTGGAAATTGACCCTAAACCTAAACCTTAGTTGTGACGATTGATCTACTTTTAAGCAATTACTGCGTCGAGTTCATTGCGCTTTCAAATTTTCCTCTCCTTGCCTCTTCTGCTCTCCTGTTCTCCTGTTCTCCAGCTCACCCCCGCCTCTCTGTCTCTCTCTCATTTTCTTTGTGTTTGCAGGTATCACTATTCTGATGGCTCCACCAAAAGTTAACTCTGAATTTGATGTGGACATTGACTCGTTCAATGCTGTGGCAGAAAGCTTCAAAGCCATCCTTGGGTTATTTCAGAAGGCCGGGCTAATCAAGCTTATCTCAACCAGATGTAAGATACTGGATGTCGAGCTGACAAAGTTCAAAGATAATGCTCAGATGGGAGAGGATGGCTCTCTTAAAGGAAAAATCTCTGACACAGATGTTCAGATAACAGATGACATATTGAACCAAACCTATGATCTTCTTCCAGGAAATGAGTCAGGAGAATTATCAGGGGGCGAGACCAAGAGGGCCCTGGAGATTATGTAGTTCAATAAGGACAACCCATCAATCTGGAGAAGATTGGCCTTGGGGAAGAATACAGATTTCTTACAGATATTGTAGGGAAAGTTCTGCTCTGTAAAATATCAGCACATGATGCTGTTCCAAAGCAACAACTTCAGATAATGGGTGCTCTAGTTCTAAAGAAGAGGATTAATTGGGGGAAATGCCTCCTAAGAATGATTGGGCATAAGTATGCTCATAAGCAAAATGCTTTTAGGAGAATCATGAGTCAGATACTTCTTCACCACTATCCTAGTGTGTGTAAGTCAAAGGGTGTGCCAATTCCACCAGGGAAAGAATAAATATTAGAATATTCTCTAAGTGGACCAGACAAATTTTAAAGCCTAGTCAAGCTCCAGCTTCACCTCCTCTTCAAGATACTGAGAGGCAAATTCCAGATTTTCATCAGGATGATGCTTCAGCCCAACATTCTCCCCAACAGCAACAACAACATCAGCAACAGATCCATCATCAATTACCATCCACTGTCATTCCAGATTTTCAGCTTGCTCCACCTCCACCACCATCAATACAAATTTCACCTGACTTTTACCATCCTCTATCCCCTATCCAAGAAGACCTTCATCCATCACCTCCTCCTTCTGCATCTCATACTCCACCAATTGATCTTGAGCAAATCATCTCCAAAGTTGTGGCCATAGCCTCCTCCACCTTTGCAGACTAGGTGGTCTCTCGGGCTAGAAAGTTTGATAGAAAATACTCACAAATGGAAGGTGAGTTATTAAGTTTTAAAAGATCTTTTCAGAGCCTCAAAGATTTTATATTTTCCTCCATGGTCACAAAGGAATTCTTAACCTCTCTGGCCAGCAAGGTTAAGAAGGGGGAGAACCTATAGGAGGAAGAAAGACCTGTTCAAGATTTGAGTGAACAGGGTGTAGGTGATGCTCAAGGTCCTGACAAAGCTACAATAATCCAACAAGCACAGATCCAGGGGGAGCCTGCAGATCAGGGGGAGTTCCCAGAAAAATTAAATGATGAGCAAATAGATGCAACAGTTCAGGGGGGGGCTTGCTCAAGATTTTCAGAGAAATCTGGATATATAATTGGAAGCTGTAAGTACAGCAGCTGATCAGGAGGTGCCTCGGAATGACAATCTATGGGATGAGGTAGCCAAGATAGCTGTGGAAGCTGCCCGGGAAGCTGAAGTGAATGCTCACTCTCAGGGGGAGCTTCCTTATACATATGTTGTTATGTATGTATTTTTGGTTTATGCAAAGGAATGTGTAAAATCACTTTATTCAAATTGTAAAATTTGTTAAGATAAATAGGGGAGACTGTTGGGAATAACCCTTTGATTTAACTTAACAAATTACCTAAAAGTGATTTTATCGCTTAGGAATAAATTACCCATTGTATAGTGAGGGTAATCTGGTCATTAGAAGTCTTAGGATATCACACTCAACCTAGGGTGTCAAGACCAAGTCAAGAGAAGCAAAATTTGGGAAAAGTTAACACTTGCATCGAATAGAATTCAACGCACCGTCAAGATATTGTCGACGCTATTCTGACGAGAAGTCCAAGTAGTTCACCCTTCTGTCAAAGTATTCCAAGTCGACGGTACGTCGAATAGATATCGATGCAGAGGCCTTGGCCCTGTCAGAGCACTTAAGGAAGTCGGCGCAACTTCTACTTCAAGTCGGCGCAGAAGGAAATATTTGTCGAAGCCATTCAAAGTTGACGCAACGTCGACTCCATCTCGACGGAGATAATGAAGTTCAGAGTCAAGCCATCAAATCGATGGTTACGTCGATTGGGTATCGACACAACGTCGACTAGCAGAGTTCAACCAGAGCAAGGATGAATTTGAAGTTGCTCCTATAAGAACTCGAAGGTGCGTCGATAAGAGAGGAAGAGAACTCAACGCTATATCGAATACAGTCTGAAAAGGGAAACATTTTCAGCTGTCATTTTTGACCCTCTCTCATGGCCCACCTCTCTCAAGGCCATTCCCCAATGGCTTCTTAATTGCCTCAAATGGAATAACGAATTAACTGAGGTTAGAGAAAAGCTTTCTTGGAAACAATCTTAAATGTTGATGGATGGGTCGGGAATTAAGGAAGGAATGTTTTATTGTCTAGACAAATATACCCTTCAGGACTTACCTGAAAGGGAAAGAAATTCAAATTCAATAGGGGGGCAATAAAAGGGAACAGAAGAAAGAGAAAATTAGAGCACTTATCACAATCGGCCACACTATTCTATTGGGTCTCCTTCTTCCTCCTCTCTCTCAGAGGAACCCTAACAGAAGAAAACATAGAGAAGGAATATCTGTTGCACTTCTTCTCTCCAAGAACAGTACAGAACAAGGCTGCTCATCAACACAATCTTATAGCAGCCAAAGTTCAATCAGAAAAAAGATAGAAGGATCTGACAATCATAGCTTCTGCAAATTATCACCATCATAAGCAGAAACTCATCAAGAGCAGATCCTGTGAAAAGATACAAGAAGTTGTTTTTCATACATCTATCATAAGAATTCTGAAAACATAACTCCTACACACTTCCCCTTCTTCTTTCTCCTTCCCTTCTGTAAAAGAGTTTTGTTAATCTCTCTTCAAAGGATTCAGTGGTTCCAGATCTCCTTATCATAAGATCTGGTGGTTCAAGATCTCCTTTTTCAAATGATCAGGTGGTTCATGATCTCCTTGTCAAAAGATCAGTGGTTCTAAGAGTCTCCTTATCAAAAGACACAGGCACAGTGGTGCATCCTTACCAGGTGGTAGAAGAGAGGAGTACCCACATTTGGGGAACCTCTATAAAAATCTGTGTGTCTTCTGGTTTGCTAATTTTTTGTGTTGTCCCTATAGCTAGTTTACATTATTGTTTTCTGCTCTGTATTTCAGCACTATTTTATTCTGTCATGAGATGAAGCAGTAATAATGACATATAACTATTGTAAATCATCAAAGGTACCCAAAAATTGAAGTTTTGTCAAAACAGGAGCTGTCGAAAATTTTCGACAGTCACTGTCGCCTGGGCGACAGCCAAAATTATAAATAGGGCTTTGGACCGAGTCAAACCCTATTGTGCTTCATTTTTCTGGACTGTAGAGCGAGAGAGGGCTGTCGGAAGTCGGCGACAACTCAAGATCTAAGGTATGGATTTTGGATTTTTATGTTTTTGACTCAAATTTGTTAGGGATTTTTTATTTTGAAAGTAGAGAAGAAGGAAAATGTTGTTTTCATCTTGATTTTTGATGATTTGGTGTAGGTTTTTGAAGTTGTGTTGTTTTTTTTAAAAAAAAATATAGATCTAGTTTAAAGCAAGTGGATCTTGTTGGATCTTTGTTAAAATTTTTTATTTTGTGATTCTTGTGATGAAGGTTTCCATTTGTTCATTCTCTAATTTTTAAAATGGAAAAATTTTGCCTTTTGAAGGAAGGTTGAAGATGATGAATAGTAAAGGATTTGGAGAAGATTTTGATTTGGAATTTTTTTTTTTTTTACATTGTTGTTGAAATAACCTTGATTTGAGTAGATCTGGAAGGGTATGTAAAAAAATTTCGAGAGAAGTTCAATGGAGAGCTGTCGGAAATTTCCGACAGTCACTGTCGCCTGGGCGACAGTGTTCCAGTGCACAGCACATGTTTAATCAAAATTTTTTATGTTATTTGCAGAATGGCTTCCAGTTCCAAAGCTCGAAGGAGTACTTCGGAAGATGCACATAGTTCATATCAAGTTTTTCCTGGGGTGGAGAAAGCTATTGTTGGAGTTGCGAAGTATGTGGAATTTGATTCGCCGAAGCACGATCATATCTATGATCGGCTTGCGAATGCAGGTATTCTCTCAATAATCACCCCAGAGCCGTTCTCTTCCTTTTTTATTCGTGAGTTCTATAATCATTTGGAAGATCCAAATTGCACTGATTTGGATGGAGGAGTAAGATCAAGAATTCAGGGTCAACATGTGGAAATAACACATGTTGATCTAAGAGAGGAATTCGGATTAGTGATTAGTGAAAATGTGCCTGATATAGTGGAGAATTATAGAAAAGATAGAGATTGGACCCTAGTAAACATGAGTTTACATGGGAATCAAAAGAAGACTCTAACCACTGAGGTTACGTCACTCAATCCGGATGCTTTCTTAGTTCAAGATATCTTAAGGAATTCAGTCATGTTGAAGAGTGGAGATACAAGAAGTATTACGGCTCAGTTGACCCTCATTACATACTACATTATGGAGGATGAGCTTTTTGATGTGGCGGACTTCATACTCTCCCAGATTAGGTATACGTATAGATTAAAGCATCCAAGATGGGTGAAGGTTCATACGCTGCCAATGGGGGCGATAATTCAGCGTGTACTCTATAAGAAGTACGGATGGATAGCGCAAAGTTCTTATTTGGATGATTGTTATCTGGAGATATATTATACGGGTTCGATGAAAGTGAAGAAGACGCAGAAAAAGGCTCATCCGGGAATTGAGATTCGAGAGCCGTCATTGCCTAGGGCAGGATCACTACGAGAGTCCATTGATGATTTACGTGATCATTAGAGGATCACAAGAAGAAACTGAAGAAGGACCGTTGTCGAATGCAGAAGTTTATGAAGTTTCTCGTCAAAGGTCTGAAGTTGAAGCCAACGCCGGAGGAAGAGGCCGAATGGCAAGTTCCGGACGAAGAACCGCCACGCCAATCGGTGAGGCGGACTCGCCGTGGTAAAGCCGTGAGACGAGGACCTCCAGAAGATTGTCCAGAGAGCAGCGGGGCTGGTTATGAAGATTCAGAGTAGTTTCATCAGGTTGCTGCTGCTGGGAGATGTCGGAAATTTCCGACATCCACTGTCGCCTGGGCGACAGTGAATTTCTTCAGATTTCTATTTCTTGTTTAATGAACTTGATCCTTATGATTTTTCTACTGTTTTATTGGAACAATATTGATGTAATATTGATGATGTTTGAATTTTTGTTAAGTCTTTTAAAATTCTATGGTTTGAGTTTAAAATTTAGGCTTTTTCTTTTTAAATTGTTTAGGTTTTGTGATAAAATTGTTTTTTTTTTATAGGCTTTAAATAGTGATATATTCATTGTGAAATGTCTAGAATTCCCAATTCTAGCCTAAGCATAGAAAAACGGGAATCCGGTAACGGCTTAGTGAATATATCCGCTAGTTGATTTTCCGTGCCTATAAAGTTGATTTTTATATTACCCTTCTTAATATGATCCCTTATAAAATGATGTCGGACATCTATATGCTTAGATCTAGAATGTAATACGGGATTGTTAGTTAAGTCTATAGCACTTTTATTGTCACACTTTAATTCTACACTACTTTGTTGCATGCCAAAATCTTCTAATGTTTGTGACATCCAAAGAGCTTGGGCACAACAACTACCTAGTGCAATATATTCGGCCTCGGTAGTAGAGAGGGCAACAGAATTCTGTTTCCTACTCGACCATGAAATAAGTGAAGGGCCGATAAAGTGACAAGTGTCACTAGTGCTTTTCCTATCTAAAGAACATCCCGCATAATCGGAATCCGAAAAACCATGTAAAATAAGAGAATCATTATGAGGATACCATAAACCTAATTTTGATGTTCCTATGAGATATCTAAAGATACGTTTCACCGCTTTTAAATGTGACTCTTTAGGATTAGCTTTAAATCTAGCACATAAACAAACGGCAAACATAATATCAGGTCTAGATGCGGTTAAATACAATAAAGACCCTATCATGCTTCTATAAAGGGTTTGTTCAATTGAAACACCACTTTCATCTTTTCCTAATTTTAGTGAAGTACTCATAGGAGTGTTTGCATGCTTAAAGTTTTCAAATCCAAATCTTTTTAACATATCATGAATATATTTGGTTTGACATATAAAAATTCCATCATGTTTTTGTGTAATTTGAAAACCTAGAAAATATTAAAGTTCTCCAACCATACTCATTTCAAATTCATTTTGCATAATTTGAACTACTTCATTACACAACTCTTCATTAGTGGCTCCAAAAATAATATCATCAACATAAATTTGTAAAATAACTAAATCATGATCAATTTGCTTAATGAAGAGTGTAGAATCAGCACTTCCTATTTTATAATCGTGCTTTAACAAATATTGAGTTAATCGATCATACCAAGCACGAGGCGCTTGTTTTAATCCATAAAGCGCTTTATCTAATTTATAAACATAATTTGGATATTTCTCATTTATAAAGCCAGGGGGTTGTTCTACATAAACCTCTTCTTTTATATACCCGTTTAAAAATGCGGTTTTGACATCCATTTGATATAATTTAAATCTTTTAAAACAAGCAAATGCAAGAAATATCCTAACCGCTTCTAATCTTGCTACGGGTGCAAAAGTTTCATCAAAATCTACCCCTTCAATTTGTGCATAACCTTTTGCAACTAATCTGGCTTTATTTCTAATAATTCTATATTCATTATCCATTTTATTTTTAAAAATCCACTTAACACCAACTACAGGACGATTTTTTGGTCGTTCTACAAGATTCCAAACCTTATTACGTTCAAATTGATTAAGTTCTTCATTCATAGCTAAAAACCAAAATTCATCATTTAAAGCGGTGGAAACATCTTTTGGTTCTATTTCAGAGACAAAACAAAGGTTTGAAAATAAAACATGTAGCGATGAACGTGTATTAACCCCTTTTTGCGGACCTCCAATGATAAGCTCCTTTGGATGATCCTTTGAAAATCTCAATTCACTTGGAGGCACATATTCTTCTCTTTCTTCTTCTCTTTCTTCTTCTCTTTCTTCTTCTCTTTCTTCTTCTCTTTCTCCTTCTCTTTCTTCTCCTTTTTCTTCTTCATTTTCTCCAAGTTCTTCATCATCATTCTCCACCGAAGGAAGGGGATCATCTTCTTTTCCTGTTATTTTCTTTTCAACACATGAAGTAAACTCATCAAACCTAACATGAATGGATTCTTCAACTATTTTTGTTCTTTTATTAAAAATCTGATAAGCTTTACTAGTTGAAGAATAGCCAATAAAAATACCTTCATCACATTTTTCATCAAATTTTCCTAAGGAATCTTTAGAATTCAAAATAAAACATTTACAACCAAAAACTTTGAGATAAGAAACATTTGGTTGTTTATTAAAAATTAATTCATAAGGAGTTAATTTTAAAATAGGGCGAAGCGTTACTCTATTTATTACATAACATGCCGTGCTAACCGCTTCAGCCCAAAAAGATTTTGGTAATTTGAATTCAGATAACATTGTACGGGCTAACTCTTGAAAAGTTCTATTTTTCCTCTCCACTACACCATTTTGTTGTGGTGTGCGTGGAGCAGAAAATTCATGTTTAATTCCTAACTCCGTACAAAAAGAAATAAACTTTTCATTTTCAAATTCTCCTCCATGATCCGATCGTATGTGTTTAATTTTTAACTCAAATTCATTTTGAATACGCAAACATAATTTTGAAAATTCTGAAAATGCTTCGGATTTGGAGGTTAGAAATAAAGTCCAACAAAAACGAGAATAATCATCAATCAAAACAAATGTGTATTTTCTACCTCCTAAGCTAGAAATTCCAATTGGCCCAAATAAGTCCATATGTATTAATTGAAGTGGCCTAGTGGTAGAAATAATGTTTTTACTTTTGAAAGATGATTTTGAAAATTTTCCTTTTTGGCAAGGCACACATAGTGAAGAAGATAAATTTCCATTTAGCAAAGGTAAACCTTTAATTAATTTATCTTTTGAAAGTTTTGAAATTAACTTGGCACTAGCATGCCCAAGTCTCCTATGCCATAAATCTAATTCATCATTTTTTGATAAAAAACATTTTAAGGTAGAATTTGAAAAATCAAGAAATTTAATCATATATACATTATGACATCTATGTGCGGTAAAAACAATTTCATTTGTTTTGGAATTAATAATTTTGCATAAATTTGTAGAAGATTCAAATAAAACATTTAAACCCTTATCACATAATTGACTAATAGAAATCAAATTATGCTTTAATCCTTCTACAAATAAAACATTTGAATGTAACAACTCCTCCTTTCTTCATCTCTAGGCTAAGGAACTTTTCTTTATTTCCCGTCATCTGCTTTGAACAACCCGAGTCCAAGTACCACAGGTCTTCTTTGTCCTTAGCCTGCCAACATACCTAGAAAGAAGAGGTGAGTAAAGATCTGGTTACCCAAGTGGTTCCACCCATAGTATAGGTAGAAGCCTTAGGCACCCAGATTTGTTTGACTTTACTTTTTCCTTCTTTCCAGCAAGAGTCCGTAGTGTGACCAAATCTATTGCATTTGACACATGTAATGTATTTAGAGGAGTATAACTTTTCTGGACTTTTACTGGATGAGGATGCAGTATTTAACAATTCATTAATTTTAGAATTTTTAAAAGTGAATTTTCTGGACTTTTCACTGTCGCCGGCGACAGTGGTTGTCGCCGGGCGACAGCTTCCAGATGTGTATCCGAGCCCAAACCTTCCAGATCCATGGCGTTGGTATCCTAAGATCATATCCAGTGATCTTCGGCCCATTCCAAATTTTTTCATGGCTAGTGTTAAGTCATGAATCTGGTGTCTCATTTTTGTATTCTCGGATACTAGATTTACGCATCTCCGTTCAAAAGATTTCTTTCCCTCATGGACTATGGAAATTGAAGATTTCAGATCTCTCTCTAAAATCTCATTCTTTTTAGTAAGAACTTTTATTGTAGAATGAGATTTGGAAAGAGATTCTTCAAGTTCTTTAATTCTTCCCAAAGAGTGATCACACTCTTGGCAAGAAATATCTCTTTTTCCAATAGTCTTGATTTCATTTAACAATTTTTTGTTTTCTTTAAGTAAAATTTCATTTTCAGATTTAAGAAGATCATTATCTTTTAAACTTTTTTCAAAAAATTTGCAAGTCTTTAAAAATTCAGAAAATAATTCATCATAGGTTGGAGGAGTTACCTCAGTGTCGCTTTGGACACTGCATTCGTCATCAGATATGACGCTCTTTCCCATTAAGCATATGTTGGCCTCCTCTTCTTTACTTGAGTCGGAACTGCTTGCATCCTCAGAAGTAGTATCATCCCAGGTTTCCGCCTTCAACACCTTCGACCACTTGTGCTTCTTTTCTTTAAGTTCTTTCAAGTATTTTGGACACTTGCTTCGGATGTGTCCTAACTTCTTGCAGTGATAGCACTCTGGTGGCGGTCTCTCTTCCTCCTCATCGCCTTCCTTTCCTTTTTTCTTCCTAAAGGTCTCCTTCTTAAAATACTTCTTAAACGAATTCCTTCTCTCCGGATTTTTCATAAATTTTCTAAATTTTTTAACAAATAAACTTTCCTCATCTTCTTCATCCTGCTCAGAATCACTAGTTTCTTCCTTCTTTGATCTTAGAGCCAATCCCTTCTTCCTTGGCTCCATATACTCTTGTTGTTGAATTTTCAATTCAACTTCATGAGTTTTCAAGTTCCCAATGAGGCTCTCCAATTGTAAGGTCTTAAGATCATGTGACTCGGAAATTGCAGTCACTTTAGGATTGAACTTCAGGGGAAGTGATCTTAAGATTTTCCTTACTAAATCTCCATTTGAGAACACCTTTCCTAGCACCTTTGAGTCGTTCACGATTTTTGTGAATCGTGTGTACATCGTATCAATCTCTTCATTTACCTCCATTTTGAACCTTTCAAATTCAGACTCCAGTTGAAATAGCTTTGAATCTTTTACCTGCGAAGTACCTTCATGAGTGATTTCTAACAAATTCCAAATTTCAAATGCAGAATTACAAGCACAAACTCTATTAAATTCAGTGCGATCTAGTGCGCAAAATAAAGCATTCATGGCTTTTGCATTGTTCTTACATCTTAATTTATCATTGTCATCCCACTTGTCTTTGGGCTTATCCATAGTTACATCTCCTACAACAAATGTTGGAGAAGTGTAACTAGATTCTACCATATTCCAGACTTCTATATCTAGCGCAATTAGAAAACAACGCATACGTGTTTTCCAATAATTATAGTCTGTGCCCGTGAATAAAGGTGGTCTACTTATGCCTTGCCCCTCAACGAACGCATGATCGTTGTGCGCCATTACGCCCGGTGGTAAAACCGTTTTGGAGTAACCTACCTCTGATACCACTTGTTAGATCGTATGACGCCCTTAGAGGGGGGGTGAATAAGGGTGTGTCTAAAAAGTAATTTTTACTTAGTAATAATTTTTTTTTAAAACGATTTTACTTTACTAAAAAAAAATACTTATAAATACTTTCAAACCAATGCAACTTTAGTATTAAACCAAAACACAAATTTCTAAGATAAAGATTATGCCACCAAATATATAATTAAAGAAAAAGACATAATTATATTAATCATGAAATTTGAGTACAATAAAAATGATCTTAACAATGCTTAAGATCAAGGCACAATTATGTTAATAAAAAAATTCTACAATTTTGGTTTACCAATCCTTCTCCCAAGGATCGGAAGGCTATCGCTTGTCTTTCCCAAGACCAAGCCCAAGCCTATCCTCTAGATCTTCCCAAGATCTAGACGTAGCACACAAGGCCACGATTTCCCACCAAGCCACGCAAGGACTTGGACGCTCCGCACAAGGAAGCGATTTTCCCCTAAGCCACGCAAGGACTTAGACGCTCCGCACAAGGAAGCGATTTTCCCTACCAATACAAAGTTAAATGTATATAAATGAAAATACAAGATAAAATAAGAACTCCCTAGAAATTCAGATCTCTGAAAGGAAGGTTGAAGCCTCGAGATGATCCTTGATGTAGAAGCGCGTCCGATCTCGTCTTCAATTTCAAACCTTCTCAGCATAAATGGGAGTTCATGAGGTTCTGGAGCTCTCTGGATGGAATGCACTCAGGAAGGGACTTGAAATTCTTAATTGGTTGAAATGCACGAACACAAGGAGTCATTTTATAGAAAATCGCTGTCGCCTGGGCGACAGCGACTGTCGGAATTTTCCGACAGCGTCAAACTGCCGCTGGAGTGGCGTCGTGCGGGCAGTTGCTGTAACCGTCGAGCTGTCGCCTGGGCGACATCAATGTCGGATTTCCGACAGCGCAAAACTGCCGATCGTGGGTGGTGTTGTGGGCAGTTATTGTAACCTCCGAGCTGTCGCATGGGCGACATCGCTGTCGAAATTCCGACAGCTCAAAACTGCATTTCGTCGATCTGCCGTGGAGGGAAGTAGTTGTAACTTCTCTGCTGTCGCCTGTGCGACAGCGGCTGCCGGAATTTTCCGACAGTGAAATTTCCCTCATTCAAATTTAGCTCCAGCTGAAATGTGAACATCTCATACCTATTATCTGCACACCATTAATAAAAAATAGAATCAAATACACACGGGACTTTGTTATTATCAAACCGGAGGAGTGCGAAATGCATGCTCCAATAGACATTTCCTATTATCTGCTCTTGAGGATGATCTCTTACTTGTCTCAGTGCAGTTGGTAATATTTTGGGTATATCAGTATAAGTTACTTCTTCATCCTACAATTCTTCAGCTATTTCTGTATCTTCTGCAGGTTCCACTTCTATTTCCACCATTATTGACTGATTCTTGTAGTTGAGTGGGGTGTCAGCATTGTCTGCAATGGAAAGCTTCTCCAATCTTTCCCTTGTACTTGCATTCACTAAAGAACTAGACCAGCCCTTATGTATAAGGCTAGTCTCATCAAATACAATATGAACAGATTCTTCCACTGTTTGGGCATTGAGGTTGTATACTCTGTATGCCCTGTTGTAGGAGCTGTATCCAACAAAAATACCCTCACTATTTTTCTCAGCAAACTTAGTAAGTTTGGATTTCCCATTATTAAGGACATGGCATTTGCTACCAAAGATCCTAAAGTAGGATAGAGTTGGTTTTCTGCCCTTCATTAGCTCATAAGGAGTTTTCTTATGGTCTTTGATGATTGAGGCCCTGTTTATCACATGACAAACAGTGTTGACAGCCTCGGCCTAGAAGTACTCTGGTAATGAGGAGTCACTCAGCATTGTCCTGCTGGCCTCTATCAAGGTTCTGTTCTTCCTTTCAGCAACTCCATTCTGTTGAGGAGTTCTGGGGAGGAGAATTCTTGGGAGATGCCTAGGTCTTGGCAGAATTCTATCATGGCCCCTGACTGAAATTCTGTCCCATGGTCACTTCTGAATTTGACCACCGAGCAGTTCATCTCATTCTGGATTTGCCTGACAAAATTCTTCAAGATGTCTAGTGTATCTGATTTCTTTTTGAGGAAGAAGACCCAAGTGAACATTGAGTAGTCATCAACAACTACAAGGGTGTATGTCTTCCCTCCTAAGCTATGAACTGACATGGGACCAAATAGATCCATGTGCAATAAAAATAAGCACCTTGACGACTCTTTGTTAGAAATGCTTTTGAAGCTAGTCCTAGTCTGCTTTCCAAGTTGGCAGGCTTGACAAGGACCATCTCTGATGCACTTAATATCAGGTCCATCTCTGACTAAGTTTAGCGAGAAAAGCTTGCCTATTGTCTTGTAGTTGATGTGTGCAAGTCTCTTGTGCCATTGTACACATAGAGCCTCTTTACCATCGGCTACTAGACATATGGGCATGGAAGAATTTATATTCAGGAAATTTAAGCAATAAATATTCCCACTCCGAGTGCCAGTTAAGACAATCTCGGAATCTGAGGACCTCTTAATCAGAAACTTATCCTTGTGGAAGGTAATGACAAAACCTAGATCACAAAGCTGACTTATGCTTATGAGGTTGTGTCTCAACCCCTCCACATAGGCTACCTTTGTGATGGTGACTGATGATTTAGGTTGGACTTCTTCTTTTTGGTTTATAAATAAAAGATAACCTTTATATTAAGAGTTTAGAATCGGCGGATATTTTCGAAGAGTCTTGCAAGTACTCCTACTTTGAGAAATTAACCGTTATCCTATCGAAGGATAGAAGTAACGATCTTTTTCTTCTTTCGGAATATTGACAATCACGCCTCGGCTACAACGCCGAATTCTATTGAATTGAAAAGTAGAAAAGGAGAGTTTTGCACTAAATGAGTTTGGAAAGCTGTGTTTGAATTTTTAGTCCAAATTAATCATTTGATAAAGGCAAGTATACCTTATCGCAAGTAATACAGGATATTTTTTTTAGAAAATATCGGGATCGTATATTTCCGCGGGTCGTGTTGATTATGCTACTTCGAGGAACGAACTATTATTTTATCTGAATAATATTTTTAGTTGGTTTAACAAGAGTTCTAAGTGATAAAAAGTGAAAGATGATACTAAGCGATTAACTAGAGTTCAAAGCGATGAGAAAGATAGCGCGCGACGTCGAATTACCTTGAGACGAAAATAGATTTTTTCGTAGAATTAAAAGTTATGACTTTTCAAAATATTAAGATGACTTGACCGTGGAGGTTCCATAATTATGAACGCTCCTCTCTCGAGGGTACGCCCACCTGAGATTATGAATATTTGACCGAACTCTCGTTCTACAATCGAATGTTCTTAATACTCGCTTTATGTTGTGAACCCTGCTATTGGGTTTTTATTTCCAATTCGGTAGAATTACCTCGTCCTCTCTCGAGGGTAGAGCGCACTTCTCTTTACCCGTGAGCGATCAATCCGTATACACGAGCCTCTCGGCTAACTAGGTACGAAAACGGAAATGAAAACCACACATCGATTATGTGGCTCCATTCAACGTGATTCTCGGGTAAACCTTAAGCGTTAATTATTTTAGAAAGAGATGTTTTAATTTTATAGAAAAACTATTTTTGTGTCCCAATGCTCTTCGACGTCGTGTGCTAAAGGAAATTAGCCACTCAACGGAATGGAGACGGCATTATCGGTTGAAAAATACATGTTTAATGATTAAAGCGGATATAAGCGGATAAAAAGGAAATAAAAAGACTTATATAAAAACAGTAATAGTATCCGTCCCAACCACCTTAAACAAGCTCTAAAAAGTTCTTAGCCTCTTATTCAAGAAGGGGGTGGTATAGAAATGAAAAGACTTATAAAGGTGCAGAAATAATATCCGTCCCAACCACCTTAAACAAGCGCTAAAAAGTTCTTAGCCTCTTATTCAAGAAGGGGGTGGTATAGAAATGAAAAGACTTATGAAGGTGCAGAAATAATATCCGTCCCAACCGACTTAAATAAATGCTAAAGTTAATTAGCCTCTTATTCAAGATGGGGGTGGTATATAGCAGTTATATGAAGACTGAAATAAAACTAAGTTACAAAAAAGAAAAATATAATCTCATACACGCACACACTCTAAAAAAAACTGAAAAGAAAGCGTTTAAAATGAAAGCGATAAAATAAAGCGAAAAAGAAAACGATAAAACTATTTTATGAAAGCTTGTAAATCTAAGCTATGAAAACAGTAAACCTAGATTATGAAAGCAATAAACCTAACTATAAAAGCAATAAAACTAAATTATGAAAGCAATAAAGCTAAACTCATACACGCACACACGCTAACATTAATAAAAAGGAAGATGATCCAAATGAGAAAAACATCATTTTATTTCTGAAATCAGCATTACAACTAGACTAGGAAGACGAAAAAAACTAAAAACGAACTTAAACTGAATTGCATAAGAGAAGCTCACAATCACTCAAAAGAACTCACAATACAACAAGAACTACTCAAAATTTGGATGAAAAATACTTCAGCCGAGCCCCTCTATTTATAGGGAAAATTTGAGTTTTACACGCCCTAGGTCACGGGCGTGACTTGAATGTCACGGCCGTGACTTAGGGCGTGACATTCGCCGCCTTATGAAAGGTCTGGCCGTCAAACATGGCTGCACATGGGCGTGACTTGGTATGTCACGGGCATGACTTTGTGAGTCACGGGCGTGACTATGGGTGGCTGATGTCGGCAGCATAGGCGCGGCTTCGAGATGTGACGCGCTGGCGGCTCACGGGCGTGACTCTGCTGGAACACGAGCGTGACTTGTAGAGTCACGGGCGTGACTTGTAGAGTCACGGGCGTGACTTGGTCAACTGGAGTGAGCTGGAGAGAAATTCGTCGGGCGCAGAGCTTTAAATTTACACGCCCTTGGTCACGGGCGTGACCGAGGGCGTGACCTGGGAAAATTTTGCAAAAAAATGCAAAAACAAAAATAAAACTAAGTTAGAAACCAGAAATAATAAAGAAGCAATTTATTCATTAATTTACATAGAAAATTCACAATATTAATTAAAACTATACTAATAATTATACTAAAAATACATATATTTTATTTTTTATCAAATACCCCCATACTTAAGCTTTTGCTATTCCAGAGCAAAAGTAAGAGAGATCTATACGGGATTAACATAAGTTCTAATTTTTGGCTATCATTTTATTTTAATCATAAGAGACTGAAAAATAAAAATTTGGAGTAATAAGAGTTAAGTCCTAAATTATGCAAATGATTTAAGTAGAAAGAAATGTCCTAGCCAAAAGACTTCTTAATTAACCAAATAGCAAACAAAATTGCAATCATTAGTAAACGAGATTAGATCGGAATTATAATAACCTTTGTTTAAAGAAACATGAAGGAAAGATATAAGTTACTAATTATGCTCTCAAATGATTTTTTGAATTAAAACTAGAAACAATAATGTGGTTAAGGGAAAAACGGGTACAAAGTCATGACAAATTGAAGAGTGCTTGAATTAGGGGTGAAGAATTTTATTTTTTCACCCCTCTTAAATAGTTTCCTTTGACTCCCATCGTTGGTGTACGAGGGAAAATTGATCTTTTAATTAACCCAATGCCTATGTTTACGGAATTTTCAATTCTCATTGACATAGGATCTCTTTTAACAAATATTGGGTGCCTATGTTTATGGAATTTTTGTATTCCCATTGACATAAGATCTTTTTGTTTTCTTCTTTTGTTTTTGTCATGCTAAATTGGTGTATACAAGGGGTTTTCAAGAGAAATTCTAGAATAATAAAAAAAAGTTTTGAGAGCAACCTTAGTAAGTTGAATATTCCTAGATTCCTTAAGACATAAAGTAGGGATAATTGCAGTCTAAAGTTGTTTTGCCAACATAATACATATGTCTCTATTTTAGCTAGTAGAAGTAGTGCTTGATAACAAAGCCTCTATTTAAATTAAAAACACAAGATATTCTTTAAAACTTAACCCTGAATGTTTAAATCTATCAATCTTAGATAAACAAACAAATAGTAAAACTAGCGATTATGAAAATCCACAAACATATACTCTCGAAACTAAATGCTTTTAAGAATAAAAGTAAAGTAGGGTATATTATTTTGAAACTTTTTTTTTTTTTGGGGGGGGGGGGGGGGGGGGGGGGTTGGGGTTCTTGGAATTTTCTTGGTGTTTTTTTTTTAATATTATGACAAAGTTAAAAAAATACATATATATTTTTTTTTGTAATATTTTTTTTTTATTATGACAGTGTAATTTTTTTGATTTTTTGTAAAAAGAAGCCCTTTTTTTTGTTTTAAATGAAAACGGTAAATACACCCCCATACTTAAAACCCAACATTGTACCCAATGTTGTAATGTAAGTATGAAGGAGATAAAATAACATTGCAATATATACAAAAGGAAAGAGGAAGCAAAAAGGCTTCCCTGAATTAAAGCTGGCGGGGTCGTAAGAAACCCTGCAAAAAGAGATAAAAAGCATAATAAAAATATTAGATAAATATGGGGTGCCTCCCATGAGCGCTTTGTTTACCGTCGCGTAGCTTGACAAATTTGGCGTGGTGAGATTATAAATTGGGGAGGGTTAAAGATTCCGTATGTCCGTCCACCGGATCGCCCGCAAGATATAGTTTTAAACGGTGGCCATTGACTTTAAAATCGCCTTTTTCGGGGTGAGAGATAAGCACGGTCCCATACGGCCAAACCTCTTTGACTTCAAAGGGGCCAGACCAGCGGGATTTGAGCTTACCCGGAAAAAGACGAAGACGTGAATTATAAAGAAGGACAAGATCGCCCGGCGCGAAAGTTTTTGGAAATTTAATTTTTCGATCGTGGTAGAACTTTGAACGCTCCTTATAAAATTTATTACTCTCATAAGCGTTCGCACGCCATTCATCGAGTTCATTTAGTTGGAATTTCCTATTCTCGGAGGCTAAGTTTGAATCGAGATTTAAAAATTTTAAGGCTCAAAAAGCGCGGTGTTCTAACTCTACCGGTAAATGGCACGCTTTGCCGTAGACTAATCGATAGGACGTACAACCGATAGCGGTTTTGTATGCCGTACGATACGCGCACAATGCGTCGTCGAGTTTTGAGGACCAATCCTTCCTATTTAAAGAGACGGTTTTTTCCAGAATGCGTTTTATCTCGCGATTTACTACCTCTACTTGGCCGCTCGTTTGGGGGTGATAGGCGGTGGCGAGCTTATGCGTGACGCCGTACTTAGATAAAATTTTTGAAAACTGGGCGTTGCAGAAGTGCGTGCCCCTATCACTAACTATTGCACAGGGCGTGCCGAAGCGAGAAAATAATTTTTTTAGAAAATGGACGACGACTCGCGCATCATTGGTGGGCAGAGCTTGCGCTTCCGCCCACCTAGATACGTAGTCGACCGCCACTAAAATATAGAGATTATTAAAAGAAGGAGGTAGGGGGCCTACAAAGTCTATGCCCCACAAATCGAAGATTTCGCATTCTAAATAAAAGTTTTGGGGCATCTCGTCACGACGAGAGATGTTACCCGACCGCTGGCAGCTATCGCATATACTCACAAAAGTGTGAGCATCCTTAAAGAGAGTGGGCCAATAAAAGCCTGACTCTAACGCTTTCCGCGCGGTCCGGTTGGCTTGATAATTCCCTCCAGCCGGCCCCTCATGGCAGTGTCGCAATATTTGCGCACCCTCCTTGCTTGAAACACATCTTTGTATCACTTGGTCTGTGCAGATGCGAAAGAGAAAGGGGTCTTCCCAAAAGTAGTTTTTCAAGTCAGAGAAGAATTTCTTCTTCTGCTGAGTCGAAAAATCTTTTGGAAGGACCCGCGCGACTAAATAGTTCGTGTAATCTGCGAACCAAGGGGTAGAAGAAGTTTTTGTATTATTTATGATTAAAAGGCGCTCCTCAGGAAATCGATCGTCTATTTCTGGTTCGACGAGCGCTTCTGCGACGGGGTGTTCTAAACGTGAGAGGTGGTCGGCTGCTAAATTTTCAGCCCCCTTCTTATCCCGGATCTCTAAGTCAAATTCCTGTAAAAGGAGGATCCATCGAAGTAAGCGAGGCTTGGCATCAACTTTGGCCAAAAGATATTTTAGGGCGGAGTGATCAGTGAAAACGATCACGTGTGAAAGTGTTACGTAAGGCCTGAATTTATTAAAAGCAAAGATGACGGCAAGAAGTTCCTTTTCCGTCGTTGTATAGTTAGCCTGTGCGGCATTGAGTGTGCGAGAAGCATAATATATTGGATGAAAATATTTATTTACGCGTTGGCCTAAGACAGCTCCTACTGCGATATCGCTCGCGTCGCACATAATCTCGAACGGAAGGGACCAATCTGGCGCCACCAGAATTGGAGAATTAATAAGTTGTTTTTTTATAAAATCAAATGCCTCTACGCAGGCCGTGTCAAAAATGAATGGGGAATCCTTTTCCAGGAGGTGAGTTAGCGGTTTGGTTATTTTTGAAAAATCATGAATAAACCGCCGATAAAAACCTGCGTGGCTAAGAAAACTTCTAATTGCTTTGACGTTCGAAGGAACAGGAAGTTGTTCAATTATAGCGACTTTGGCCCTATCAACCTCCATCCCCTTGGAAGAAATTTTATGGCCGAGGACTAAACCCTCTCGGACCATGAAGTTGCATTTCTCCCAGTTCAAGACTAAGTTCGTCTCCTCGCACCGTTGGAGGACTCTATCTAAATTTTTTAGACAATTTTTAAAAGAGTCTCCAAAGACGGAGAAGTCATCCATGAAGACATCCATTATGTCTTCTACTAGCTCGCCAAATATTGCCAGCATACATCTTTGGAATGTAGCTGGCGCGTTACAGAGGCCAAACGGCATCCTTCGATATGCGAAGGTGCCGAAAGGGCAAGTAAAAGTCGTTTTTTCTTGGTCCTCGGGTGAAATAGGGATTTGGAAAAATCCCGAGAGACCATCAAGGAAGCAATGAAAAGGATGACCGGAGAGACATTCTAAGATTTGATCAATAAACGGTAACGGAAAGTGGTCTTTTCTGGTGGCATCATTTAGTTTTCTGTAGTCGATGCACACCCTCCAACCCGTAACAGTGCGAGTTGGGATTAATTCATTATTCGTGTTTGCCATGACCGTTATACCGCCCTTTTTTGGGACGACTTGTACGGGGCTTACCCACGTACTGTCGGAATTAGGATAGATAATCTCCGCGTCGAGGAGTTTAATAATTTCAGTCTTAATGACTTCCCGCATGTTCGAGTTAAGTCGTCGTTGAGGCTGAATTGTTTTGCGGGGGTTTTCTTCGAGAAAAATTTTGTGGGAGCAGAATGAGGGGTTAATTCCCCTGATATCAGAAATTTGCCATGCAATTGCACGGCGATGTTTAGATAAAACTTCAACCAATTCGGATGTTTCCGAATCGGTTAAAGTAGACGATATTATAACCGGAAGTTTTAAGTTCGCGGCTAGAAAAGCATATTTTAAATGGTCGGGGAGTTGCTTAAGCTCCAAGACCGGAGGATCTTCATAGGAAGTGGAGATTTTTAAATCTTTCGAATCAAAAGGCTCGAAAGGCGAATTTGGCGGTAATTCGTCTAAAGGAGGTTGATTCGCCAGATCTGAATCGTCTATCATTAATGATAACAAATCCGAAAGAGAAGAACACTCGTCCACAAACGCGGATTCCAAATTGAAACAGGAATCATCATTCGATAGTGAGTTCCGCATGGAGGGGTTGATATGTAAAGTAATTTCGTCGTCTCCAACTCGAAGGAGGAGGTGATGGCGCAAATCTCACACACCACTATAGGCGGTAACTCGACTGCGACACGAAACGGCAGTGTACCGATCGTTCAAGTAATATAAAATGAGGAGTAATCCCCGAGTATCGAATCTCTCAAGGAACACAGTAAGGTGGAGTTGACTATTGAGGAAGGACTTGAGATCGAAGTCCTTTGGGTCGGATGGATGCGGAAACGGGGATTTTGGATTGTGGAAAATAAAGAGAAAATGCTATGACTACTCCTATGCAATGCCGCTATGCAGTGCTTCGCTTGGCGGGATGGAGACTAGGCAGGCCTTGAGCGCGCTACGTCGCAAGGGCGGATGGACGAGTAGGCAAGCAGAGTCGAACTGTGCAGGCCTTGAGCGCGCTGCTTCGTTAGGCGGGATGGAGTACGGGCCGCGATGCCACGCTTCGGTAGGCGGATGGACGAGTAGGCTAACGGAATGAGGGTTGCAAGCACCTCTTCGACAAGCATGCCACTAGCAATTGCTAGTGCGGCGACGAACGTGACGGCGGGATGGAGGATGGAATGGGGCGCACCTCAAGCAACTCAAACAACAAACATTTCACATAGACATGAAATATATAGAAATACAAACTAGTTTTAAGTGCAACTTCATCTTAATACATAGATCTAACTACATACACATCAATAAGAGAAGAATAAGGCAAGAAATCGACCGAATCCGAAGGCTCATTATGGATTCACGGTAGGAAGCACCGGGTTGTCAATCCGCGTCCTAGCTCGGTCCGCAACTACGTCCGGGGTAGAGAGAGCTGTCACTACTCTCCAATGAGCCCGTCTTCTTCGTGTCACGATCCGGTAGAGGTTGCAAACTTCCTCTTGCTTGATGGTAATGGTGGCTAGGTCTTCCCTTGGAGCGCTAGGATGAAGGAGGAGGCCGAGAGGAAGCTCCGGCTCAAGATTGGCGTGAAGAACAAGCCCGGAGCACCTCCATATGGTGGGCGGCGATGGATGGGGCGAAAAACCTGCGGAAGGGGCGAAAACGGCGAAGCTGGGCGGAAAAACGGCGAGGTCCCAACCTAATTCGCGAGCAGGATAATATATAGCTGCTGGAATGAACAGCGCGCATGGTCATTGGCGCACGACCAGTGGTCGTGCGCACTAGCATCCTGTGATCGTGCTCCTGCCTGGACGGAGCCTGAAAGGAAAGAAAATTATAAAATACAATGTTCGCACGACCAGTGGCGCACGACCAGTGAACATGCGCGCTATCGTAAGTGGTTGTGCGATAAGCCAAACAGAACTCAAAAAACGGGCGTTAAGTGCGCACGATCAGTGGCGCATGACCAGTGGTCGTGCGCAATAGAGCCAGTGATCGTGCGCAGTGTTCCTGTACAGAATTGTACCAGGAACACCTGCACGACTCCTGTTCCAGCATACAACACCAGTCTAGCCACTGAAGGTGGCACTTAATACTGCATGAAAACTAGTAACGAAGATGAATAAGAAATAACACCAAAACGGGCCTAGAAGTGCACATAGCATTGAATAACAAATATGAGCGAAAACATGCCTAAAGTATAGTGCATAGACTAGAAAATCGGCCCAGATGAGTCCATAAATGTGTATATATTTGGGACTCATCAGGAGGCGACCGTTACTGACATCGATTAACGCGCGGGAGGTTGCGAGAAAGGGGCGACAGAGGATAATGGGAACCTCGACGTCCTCCTCTATGTCCAGGATGACAAAGTCTACTGGGAAGATAAACTTGTCGACCTTGACCAGAACATCCTCCGCTACCCCGATTGGGTACTTTACCGAGCGATCCGCGAGTTGGATGCTCATTTTTGTCGGACTCGGGATGCCTAAATTGAGTTTTTTGAAAAGAGAAAAAGGCATCAAATTGATGCTGGCGCCTAAGTCCGCAAGAGCGTACTTTATTAACATATTGCCAAAGAGACACGGGATGGAGAACCGTCCCGGGTCGTTCAGTTTTGGCGGCAATTTGTTAAGGAGAACAGCCGAACATTCCGCATTAAGGGAAACACGCGAAACATCCTCGAGTCGCTTTTTATTAGAAAGCAACTCCTTAAGAAATTTCGCGTATTTCGGCATTTGGGAGAGTGCCTCGCAGGAGGGGACATTTATTTGAATTTGTTTTAAAATACGCAAAAATTTTTGATAATTTTCGTCCTCCTTCTCTTTATTAATTTTAGACGGGTAAGGAATTCGAGGACTCGAAACATTCGGCGCAACCGGAGAATCCGGAGCAATTAGAATCGAGGAAGAGGGTGGAGGGGTCGGAGGCGAAATGCATACCTTAGGCTCAACCCGCGATGGGGAGACGACCTCCTTGCCGCTTCGAAGGGTTATAGCGTTGGCATTTTCCCTGGGGTTTGGCTCCGTATTCCCTGGTAGAGCTCCGTATGGCCGCTCGGAGACCATCTTTGCAAGTTGTCCAACCTGGTTTTCCAAGTTTTTAATCGATCCGGTAAGATTCCGGATATTTGAATCGTTGGACGCGATGTATTTAGACAAAACATCTTCGAGCGACGAAGGTTTTGGAGGAGGAGGCTGGAATCCCTGCGGAAATCCTTGAGGATTCATATTTCGGGCCTCTGAGCATTGTTAGGATTGCTCCAGGAGAAATTAGGGTGGGTCCTCCAACCCGGATTATAATTATTACTATACGGGTTGTTATTAGGGTTGAAGGGGGGCCTAACCGGATTACCGAGGTAATCCACTGATTCTTCGATTACGTTATTATTATTATTATTATTCCAAGCGGGAGTGGAGGAGGAAACAGTCATCTCCGCCACCTGCTTACTTAGCCGTTCTACCTGTGAGGCTAAGAAAGTAGTGGCATCCACTTCAAAAAGACCAGCCGGTTTATTAGGACGCGACCTTGGCACGTTCCATTGGTACGCGTTCATGGCCATTTCGTCGATCAGAGCTTGAGCGGTCTCCAGGGTTTTGTTGTTTAACGTTCCCCCGGAGGCCGCATCAATCATCTGCCGCGTAGAAAAATTTAAACCATTATAAAACGTCTGGACCTGTAGCCAAGTTGGTAGCGCGTGATGAGGACACCTACGCAAATATTCTTTAAAACGCTCCCAAGTCTCATAAAGAGACTCGGAATCGAATTGCACAAAAGATGTGATATCCGTGCGTAGTTTTGCGGTTTTTGACGGAGGAAAATACTTAGTTAAGAAAAATTCCGTCAATTGGGCCCACGTGGTTATGGACCCTCTCGGAAGAGAAGTCAACCACGATTTGGCCTTTGACCGTAGCGAAAATGGAAATAAGCGTAAACGAATGGCGTCATCAGTGACGCCATTAATTTTAAAGGTGTCGCATATTTCTAAAAAGTTTGAAAGGTGCTGATTTGGGTCCTCATCTGGCAAACCGTCGAATTGAATCGACTGTTGTACCATTTGAATTATGCTGGATTTTATTTCGAAATTATTATTATTAACTGTTGGGCGGGTAATACTTGATCCTGTATCGTCCAAATTCGGCCGGGCATAATATGCCATGGTTCGGGTCGGGGCCGCATTTGGAATTGGATCGCCCATATTTGCAGTATCTCCGATTGACTCTTCGGGGGTTTCGAGTAAGTTTTGATCACGAGATCGGATACGCTCACGAAGAGTGCGCTCGATTTCGGGGTCAAAAGGAATAGTCGAATCGTCCGATGAGCTTCCTCGGGTCATATACTAAAAACAAATTTTTTTTTTTTGAATTTTTTTGTTTTCTTATTATTAATTAATTTTTTAAATATAAGTTTTTTATATATATTTTTTATATTACTTTTTTGTATTTTGTTGTTTTTTTTTAGTAAAAATATATAGATAAGGAATAAAATTAATAGCAGTTCCTACTTTCAAATAACAACACAAAGGTCCCCGGCAACGGCGCCAAAAACTTGATGATTTAGGTTGGACTTTTTCTTTTTGGTTTATAAATAAAAGATAACCTTTATATTAAGAGTTTAGAATTGACGGATATTTTCGAAGAGTCTTGCAAGTACTCCTACTTTGAGAAATTAACCGTTATCCTATCGAAGGATAGAAGTAACGATCTTTTTCTTCTTTCGGAATATTGACAATCACGCCTCGGCTACAACGCCGAATTCTATTGAATTGAAAAGTAGAAAAGGAGAGTTTTGCACTAAATGAGTTTGGAAAGCTGTGTTTGAACTTTTAGTCCAAATTAATCATTTGATAAAGGCAAGTATACCTTATCGCAAGTAATACAGGATATTTTTTTTAGAAAATATCGGGATCGTATATTTCCGCGGGTCGTGTTGATTATGCTACTTCGAGGAACGAACTATTATTTTATCTGAATAATATTTTTAGTTGGTTTAACAAGAGTTCTAAGTGATAAAAAGCGAAAGATGATAATAAGCGATTAACTAGAGTTCTAAGCGATGAGAAAGATAGCGCGCGACGTCGAATTACCTTGAGACGAAAATAGATTTTTTTCGTAGAATTAAAAGTGATGACTTTTCAAAATATTAAGATGACTTGACCGTGGAGGTTCCATAATTATGAACGCTCCTCTCTCGAGGGTACGCCCACCTGAGATTATGAATATTCGACCGAACTCTCGTTCTACAATCGAATGTTCTTAATACTCGCTTTATGTTGTGAACCCCGCTATTGGGTTTTTATTTCCAATTCGGGAGAATTACCTCGTCCTCTCTCGAAGGTAGAGCGCACTTCTCTTTACCCGTGAGTGATAAGTAGTATTTTTATAACTTTTTAATAGAAAATTTTGTAAATATTTAATATGAATTTTCCTTTTTATGTCAATTTTAGGTTATAAGTAGTTCTTTTTGTAATTTTGATTCTAACTTAGCTTAATTTCAATTTTTGCAGAATTTTGGGACAAATCGGGAAAAATGGCATGTCACGCCCTCGGTCACGCCCGTGACCAAGGGCGTGTAACCTGAAGATCAGTCCAGAATCGATGCCACGCTGTTTGAACCAGTCCACACCAAGTCACGCCCCAGGTCACGCCCGTGACCCAAAGTCACGCCCGTGACCGGGGGCGTGTAATCTTAGAATCTTCCACGTAGAGCCGCCGTCGAGACATGGAGCTGCAGTCGAGAAGTCAACTTGAGTCACGCCCGTGACCCACATGTCACGGCCGTGACCTGCCCGCGTGATCTCTGCTTCGCCGCCGCGCCAAATTCCAGCCCACGCCGCAATTAATGCAGCAGTCCAAAGTCACGGCCTTGACCCGACATGTCACGCCCGTGACATGTCATTTCTCGCCGCGCCGTCCAGAAAGCCCACGCCGCTGTCGGATTCGATGTGAATAGTGCAGTCATGCCCTTGGTCACGCCCGTGACCAAGGGCGCCCTTGGTCACGCCCGTGACCAAGGGCGTGTAATTTGAAAATTTTTTCTATAAATTCAGAGGTTCTCCTTGAGTCCAGGGTTCAGAATTTTGGAGTGGGGGAGGTGCTGTTGGAGCCAATCTTGAGTATTTTTTCACTTTCATGTTCATGTTCATGTTTCTTTCCTTTCATGTTCTCTTCTTTTTCCCATGCAATGTACTAGCTTTCTTTCAATGCAATAGCCTAGTTTAAGTTTGTAACTTTGTTTTTCCTAGCTTGCAATCTCTTCTCTTAAGACTTGAAATAGTTTTCATTTAAATAAAAATTAATTTGCTCTCTTGATTTTGTCTCCTCCTTAGTTAAATTTTCTTATTATGCATTTTTTATTTTTCTTTCTCTTCCCCCTCCACCATGATTAACTAATCCTCATTAGTACTCGATCAAAATGACCCGAGGATGAGTTAGACAAGTTATGATTTTCTAAAGTTTTCTTTTTCCGTTTTTATAAACACTTGAATTACCCTTGATTTTTAATTAGTGAGGCCATATTTTCGATATATGATTTTCGCTTATGTTTTCATACTTAGTTAGCCGAGAGGCTCAAAGTATGAATTGATCACTCAAGGGTAAAGAGAGTTGCACGCACCCCTCGAGAGAGGATGACGTAAATCTCCCGGATTGGAGTCAAATCCAATAGCGGGGTTCACTTCGTAAAGCAAGTTTTAGGTAATCGATTATAGGACGAGAGTCCGGTTGATTTTTCCTAAACTTAGTTGGGCATTAACCTCGAGAGAGGCATGTTCGAGCTTCGGGAACCTCCACGGTCAAGTAGTTCAATTTAAACGGAATTAGATTTAATTTCTTTTCACTTGTCTTTTCTCACTCCAAGGTGACTTTTGATTGAGTACTAGCTTCTTTTATCATCATCTAAACCCTTAATTTAGCTTGCAATTTCTCTTTTTCTAGCTAAGTAACCAAAGCCGCAAAATATCATTAGATAAGATAATAGAAACTTTCCTCAAAGTAGAAGTAATCAACGCGCCCCGTGGAATACGACCTTGGTATTTCTTAATATCCTATACTATAGACGATAAGGTACACTTGCCTTTATCGGATATAGTTCTGGAGAAAATCTCAAACCTTCACTAAATTTTAAAACCGCAAAAATTAAATATCAAGTTTTTGGCGCGGTTGCCGGGGACTTTTGCGTAGATATTTTGAAACAAGGATAGCTATTAATTTTATCATGTTGTTTTTATTTTAGTTTTTCTGTTTTTGAAAATCTTAAGGGTGAAATTAAAATCTTGGAAAGGGACGTTTGGGTGTCATCCCATCTCACCTCCTAGTACCTTGCAAACCCTTCACCGGGTAGATCTTGGGAAGTCCAAGACTAACTTAATCTGCCTAAAAGAACAAAAAAAAATATTCCCTCTTTTTCTTCTTCCTTCCTTCTCTTTTTAGTGTATGACCCGTGGTAGCACTTCGATTCTTCCTTTTGATCCGGAAATCGAGCGAACCCTTTTGAGGCACCGCCATTCTCGTGATCAAGGAAATCAAGTAGAATCCGAAGAGTCGATCGGGGACACTAACGCAGCGAACATGGATCATAATCTTAATCCTCCTAATCTTAACGAGCCAAATCCTAATGAGGACGCGCAACGGACCATGTCCTATTATGCGCGGCCGAATTTAGAAGGCACACAATCGAGTATTGTTTGCCCCACGGTGGCGAACAATAATTTTGAGATCAAGTCCAGCATCATACAAATGGTGCAACAATCGGTGACCTTTGATGGTCAACCGGACGAGGATCCAAACTCACATATTTCTTACTTTCTTGAAATTTGCGACACATTTAAGATCAATGGCGTCACCGATGACGCCATTTGATTACGTCTTTTTCCTTTTTCTTTGCGGTCTAAGGCCAAGCAGTGGCTGGGCTCCCTACCAAGGGGATCCATCATTACATGGGCCAAAATGCCGGAAAAATTTCTCAATAAATATTTCCCGCCTTCAAAGACCGCTAAATTACGCACGGATATTGCGTCGTTCATGCAAATCGACTCGGAGACTCTCTATGACACATGGGAGCGCTTCAAGGAGCTTTTGCGTCGATGCCCTCACCACGCACTTGCCACTTGGCAACAAGTGCAAATATTTTATAATGGCTTAAATCTCCAAACGGTGAAATGATTGATGCGGCCGCCGGAGGGACATTAAATAATAAAACCCCGATCGCCGCTCAAGAGCTTTTCGAAGAGATGGCCACAAATGCGTACCAATGGAACATGCCCCGAGCGCGGCCTAATAAGCCGGCCAGAATTTTTGAAATAGACGCTAACGCAAATTTGGCTTTACAAGTTGAGCGCTTAACAAAGCAAGTGGCGGAGATGTCTGCTTCCTCCGCCACTCCTCCTTGGGCTAATAATGTTTTACTTGAAGAGCAAGTTGATTACATGGGAAATCCGCCTCGGCCTTCCTATAACCCGAACACCGCTCCGTATAATAACACCTACAATGCGGGTTATAGGAATCATCCGAATTTCTCATGGAGCAATCAAGGAAATGCTCAGCGTCCCTTAAATTTAAATCAACCTCCAAATCAACTTCTTAATTTAACTCCCCCTCCAAATTTTAATCCACCCGGCTTTCCACCGCAACAGCAAAAGCCCTCTCCGCTTGAAGAGGTTTTTGCAAAATATGTTGCTACAAATGAAGCGAACATCCGGAACCTCACCGGATCGATCAAAAATTTGGAGAACCAAGTGGGCCAGCTAGCAAAGATAATCTCCGAGCGCCAGCAAGGAGCCCTTCCGGGAAACACGGAGCCAAACCCAAAGGAGAGCGCAAATGCGATTACACTCCGAAGCGGGAAGGAGGTGGTTTCAAAACAGGACGAACCCATGGTAACTTCCTCCCCTCTTCCTCCTCCTATTTTATCTTCGAATTTACCTGCTACGTTAGCTCTGCGCGCTTCTACTTCAAATATTCCGTATCCATCTAAGTTTAAAAGCGAGAGCGCCGAAAAGAATTATAAAAAGTTTTTAGATATTTTAAAGCAAATTCACATTAATGTACCCTTCTGCGAGGCTATCTCTCAAATGCCTAAATATGCGAAATATCTTAAGGAGTTGCTCTCCAATAAGAAAAAATTAGAAGATATTTCGCATATTTCGTTGAACGCAGAATGCTCCGCGGTTGTACTCAACAAATTGCCTAGAAAAGTGAATGACCCGGGACGGTTCTCCATCCCGTGTTTATTTGGCAATTCGTTAGTAAAACACGCTTTAGCGGATCTGGGAGCAAGTATCAATCTCATGCCTTTTTCACTATTTAAGAAACTAGGTCTAGGAAATCCAAGCCCCACTTGAATGAGTATTTAATTAGCGGATCGCTCTTTAAAATATCCGGTAGGAATAGTGGAGGACGTGCCTGTCAAGGTCGACAAGTTCATCTTCCCGGTGGACTTTGTCATTCTTGACATCGAATAGGATGCCGAAGTACCCCTCATACTCGGCCGCCCCTTCCTTGCCACCTCCCGCGCCATTATTGACGTAAGTAACGGAAAGCTCCTCCTTCGGGTTGGAGACGATGAAGTTTCTTTCGGCATAAATTCCTCGATGCGGAACACATTAGAAAACGACGATTCGTGTTTTTACCTGGAAGAATGTTGGGAATTCGATTCACCTCCCGAGTTAGTCTCCACCTCGAGTCACGAGTCCGAGCTCGCCGAACTCTTTTGTCTGGAAGAAGAAGAAGTCACTTGTTTCACACCAACCGAACCACTATTTTTAGAAAAATTGAAAATCAAAACTTCTTATGAAGAACCACCCGTTTTAGAACTAAAGCAACTTCCCCCTCACCTTAAGTATTTATTTTTAGAAAAAGAGTCGAAGCTACCCATCATCGTTTCATCCGAACTTAGCAACTCAGAAATTTCTGAGTTAGCTATTGTCTTAAGAAAGCACCGTCACGCAATTGCGTGGCAAATTTCGGATATTAAGGGTATAAACCCTTCCTTCTGCACTCATAAAATCTTTCTCGAAGATAATTCCCGAAATTCGGTCCAGCCTCAATGGCGGCTAAACCCTAACATGAAAGAAGTCGTTAAGGCCGAAGTGATCAAACTATTGGACGCGGGAATTATCTACCCGATATCGGATAGTACTTGGGTTAGCCCAGTACAAGTCGTACCGAAGAAAGGTGGCGTTACGGTAGTAGCTAACGAGAATAATGAGTTGATCCCAACTCGTACTGTTACGGGTTGGCGGATGTGCATCGATTACCGAAAACTAAATGATGTCACCCATAAGGATCACTTCCCTCTACCGTTTATTGATCAAATCTTAGAGCGCCTTTCAGGTCACTCCTACTACTATTTTCTCGATGGTTTGTCGGGATATTTTCAAATCCCAATTTCGCCCGACGACCAAGAGAAAACCACTTTCACTTGTCCCTTTGGCACCTTCGCTTATCGAAGGATGCCATTTGGTCTTTGTAACGCGCCAGCTACATTTCAAAGATGTATGCTGGCGATATTTGACGAGTTAGTAGAGGAGGTGATGGAAGTGTTTATGGACGACTTTTCCGTATTCGGAAATTCATTTAAAAATTGTTTAAAAAATCTTGAGCGTGTGTTGCAGCGATGCGAGGAAACGAATTTAGCACTTAATTGGGAGAAATGCCATTTTATGGTCAAGGAAGGATTAGTCCTTGGTCATAAAATTTCAGGCATGGCGATCAAGGTCGATAGAGCCAAGATTGAAGTGATTGAAAAGCTCCCCCCTCCAACAAACGTAAAAGCTATTCGTAGTTTCCTAGGGCACGCAGGGTTCTATCGGCGCTTTATACAAAATTTTTCCAAAATCACAAAGCCGTTAACCCATCTTCTTGAAAAGGAATCCTCATTTATTTTTAGCGATGAATACCATTTGGCCTTTAAACTTATTAAAGAAAAACTTATAAACTCCCCGATTCTAGTCGCGCCGGATTGGTCGCTCCCTTTTGAAATCATGTGCGACGCGAGTGACATTGCGGTTGGTGCCGTTTTAGGCCAACGGGTGAGTAAGTATTTCCACCATATTTATTATGCGAGCAAAACACTCACGTCGGCACAAGCGAATTACACCACTACCGAAAAAGAGCTTCTAGCGATCATTTTTGCCTTCGATAAGTTTAGGTCATACATCACCCTCTCGAAAGTTATCGTTTTCACGGATCACTCCGCACTTAGGTATCTTTTAAGCAAATCGGACTCCAAGCCTCGTCTTTTGCGATGGATCCTCCTCTTGCAGGAGTTTGACTTAGAGATCCGGGACAAAAGAGGAGCCGAAAACTTGGCGGCCGATCATCTTTCTCGTCTAGAAAACCCCGCCTCGGAATAATTGATAGAATCCGACATCGATGATAAATTTCCCGAAGAGCGCCTCCTCGCTCTCAAAAATATTAATTCATCGTCTACCCCCTGGTTTGCATATCTGGCTAACTATTTAGTAGCACGGGTCCTGCCAAATGAATTCTCGAGTCAGCAAAAGAAGAAATTCTTTTCTGATTTAAAGAATTACTTTTGGGAGGACCTCTTTTTATTCCGTGTATGCGCAGACCAAGTGGTAAGACGATGCGTCTCGAGTGAGGAGGGTCTTAAAATTTTATGACATTGTCACGAGGGACCATCCGGTGGTCATTATCATTCAAACCGAACCGCGAGGAAGGCGCTGGAGGCGGGCTTTTATTGGCCCTCGCTCTTCAAAGATGCTCACACCCTTGTGAGTACTTGCGACAGCTGCCAGCGGTCGGGGAACATCTCTCGCCGGGATGAGATGCCCCAAAATATTTTCTTAGAATGTGAAATTTTCTATCTTTGGGGCATTGATTTCGTTGGTCCTCTCCCTCCTTCGTTTTCAAATAAGTATATTCTAGTAGCGGTCGACTACGTGTCTAGGTGGGCGGAAGCACAAGCTCTCCCCACCAACAATGCGCGAGTCATCGTTAACTTTTTAAAAAAATTATTCTCTCGATTTGGCACTCCGCGCGCTATTGTGAGTGATCGGGGCACCCATTTTTGCAATACTCAATTCACAAAAATCTTAGCAAAATATGGTGTCACGCACAAATTATCCACTGCATATCACCCACAAACGAGCGTCCAAGTTGAAGTTGTTAATCGAGAATTAAAACGGATCCTAGAAAAAACAGTTTCTATTAATCGGAAGGATTGGGCAATAAAGCTCGATGACGCGCTATGGGCCTATCGAACGACGTACAAGACCGCTATCGGTTGTACACCATATCGAATGGTTTATGGAAAGGCTTGCCACCTTCCGGTCGAATTAGAACACCGCGCATTTTGGGCGCTTAAATTTTTAAATCTTGATTCTACTTTAGCGGGCGAACAAAGAAAATTTCAAATGAACGAATTGGATGAGTGGAGAGCGAATGCGTATGAGAGTAACAAATTATATAAGCAGCGAACAAAGTTTTATCACGACAAACATATAAAATTTCCAAAAACTTTTTCGCCAGGCGATCTCATCCTCCTTTATAATTCTCGTCTTCGCCTTTTTCCGGGAAAGCTGAAATCTCGATGGTCCGGACCTTTTATTGTTAACGAGGTTTGGTCCTATGGGACAATTCTAATTTCCCACCCGGAAAAAGGTTCCTTCAAAGTTAACGGGCACCGCCTTAAATTGTACCTTCCGGGAGACTTACCTAATGACAAGAGTGATGCGATATTTCTTCATAATATAACATGATCGGCAAGTGGGTCAAGCTACGCGACCTTAAACAAAGCGCTTTTGGGAGGCACCCCAAGGTTATCTTTTTATTATTTTCTCTTGTTTTTGTTCTTTCTTTAACATCTTTTGTAGGTAATCGCGGCTTCCCCACAAAAGCTTCAAAAAAAAATTTATCAGGGAAGCTCTTTTTCCTTCTTTCTTTTTTTCCTTGCATTTCTTTTTACCTTTTCTTACTTCATACTTATTTTTAAACATTGGGGACAATGTTTAACTTTAAGTATGGGGGTGTAAATAACCCTTTGTAAATATTTGTAAATAGTTTTAAAAAGAAAATTTTCAAAAAAAAAATGAAAAGAAAAAAAAAACAACAAAAAGAAAATTTTAATTTTGTTTCTATGATTTCCTTTATTTAAGCACTTGTAAAATCCAAAAACTCAAAAAAATTTAGAAAACAGAAAAATTTAAATCTTGGAAAGGTACATTTGGGATTTTATCCCATCACACCTCCTAGTACCTTGCGAACCCTTCACCGGGTAGCCCTTGGGAAGTCCAAGACTTAACAAAAATTGTTAAATTTTAAAGCTAGTTTCTTTTCTTTGTAAATAGTTTTTAATGACAAAAATTCAAAAAAAAAAAGATAATATAAAAATTCAAAAAATATATATATGAAAAAACTTAAAACACAAAAAAAAACTTTTATCTTATACCTCTCCTATTTGTTGTTTTTGTGATTTCTTAGAAATCTAGTTGAGAATGTTTATAAGCATGTTTAAGTTTTTAATTGGCTAAAATTTTGCTTATCATAGTTTGTTAATTTTAAATTTGAGGTAATCTTGATTTAAGAATCATCTTATGATTTTAAATTGATTAGAGAATTTTGTTAGCATGACTTCTCTTTTTATTTTTAAATGGCTTCATTTTGTAGTAAATTTCCTAAACCTCTTTAGATTTCAATTATATTTTCTTCTAACTTCTTAGATCTTAGGAATTTTAATTTTACTAGAATTTGCTCTCAATATGATTTAAAGCTAGCTAGATTTATTTTCCCCTACCCTACCCCCTTTGATGGCATAAAAAAATGTATTAAAAGATCATATGTCATGGGAATAAGAGGATAAAATTCATTATTCCCTAAAACATATGCACCTAAAATATTTGAAAAGATTATATGGCATGGAGTAAGAGGATAAAATTCATTACTCCTAAACCATATACATTTTGGGTTTTTTTAGAAGAGAAAAAAAAAAGAGAAAGAGAGAAAAAAAAAAGAAATTTCATGATAAATTTCATTTCCTCCATTCAAAAATGTCTCTTCTTATGCCAAATTTTATGAAATCCCCCTTAGCCAATTATCATTGTTCTAGTTTTAGTTGAAAATTATGGAGAGAGCAATATTTAGTAATTTACTTTTCCTTAAGTTTCTTTTAAGGTAGAGTTCTTATAATTTTAATTTAATTTAGTTTTATAATTTCTACAATTTTGTCAAACCACTTAATTTTCTTGAGAAGCTCTTGCCTAAACATTTTTCCCTCTTTTCAAATCATCATCATAATTTAGGACTTAACTCCCCCTTGAATTTACTCTTAACTTAACTTTTGGTTAAATGAAATTTTAGTTTTAAATTAAAAATTTTTTAATGATGTCTTATAAATTATGTCTCACACTTTTGCTCTGGAATAGCAAAACCTCAAGTATAGGGGTATTTGCTAAGTAGTATTTTTATAACTTTTTAATAGAAAATTTTGTAAATATTTAATATGAATTTTCTTTTTTATGTCAATTTTAGGTTATAAGTAGTTCTTTTTGTAATTTTGATTCTAACTTAGCTTAATTTCAATTTTTGCAGAATTTTGGGACAAATCGGGAAAAATGGCATGTCACGCCCTCGGTCACGCCCGTGACCAAGGGCGTGTAACCTGAAGATCAGTCCAGAATCGATGCCACGCTGTTTGAACCAGTCCACACCAAGTCACGCCCCAGGTCACGCCCGTGACCCAAAGTCACGCGCGTGACCGGGGGCGTGTAATCTTAGAATCTTCCACGTAGAGCCGCCGTCGAGACATGGAGCTGCAGTCGAGAAGTCAACTTGAGTCACGCCCATGACCCATATGTCACGGCCGTGACTTGCCCGCGTGATCTCTGCTTCGCCGCCGCGCCAAATTCCAGCCCACGCCGCATTTAATGCAGCCGTCCAAAGTCACGGCCTTGACCCGACATGTCACGCCCGTGACATGTCATTTCTCGCCGCGCCGTCCAGAAAGCCCACGCCGCTGTCGGATCCGATGTGAATAGGGCAGTCACGCCCTTGGTCACGCCGGTGACCAAGGGCGTGTAATTTGAAATTTTTTTCTATAAATTCAGAGGTTCTCCTTGAGTCCTTGGTTCAGAATTTTGGAGTGGGGGGGGGGGGTGCTGTTGGAGCCAATCTTGAGTATTTTTTCACTTTCATGTTCATGTTCATGTTTCTTTCCTTTCATGTTCTCTTCTTTTTCCCATGCAATGTACTAGCTTTCTTTCAATGCAATAGCCTAGTTTAAGTTTGTAACTTTGTTTTTCCTAACTTGCAATCTCTTCTCTTAAGACTTGTAATAGTTTTCATTTAAATAAAAATTAGTTTGCTCTCTTGATTTTGTCTCCTCCTTACTTAGTTAAATTTTCTTATTATGCATTTTTTATTTTTCTTTCTCTTCCCCCTCCACCATGATTAACTAATCCTCATTAGTACTCGATCAAAATGACCCGAGGATGAGTTAGACAAGTTATGATTTTCTAAAGTTTTCTTTTTCCGTTTTTATAAACACTTGAATTACCCTTGATTTTTAATTAGTGAGGCCATATTTTCGATATATGATTTTCGCTTATGTTTTCATACTTAGTTAGCCGAGAGGCTCAAAGTATGAATTGATCACTCAAGGGTAAAGAGAGTTGCACGCACCCCTCGAGAGAGGATGACGTAAATCTCCCGGATTGGAGTCAAATCCAATAGCGGGGTTCACTTCGTAAAGCAAGTTTTAGGTAATCGATTATTGGACGAGAGTCCGGTTGATTTTTCCTAAACTTAGTTGGGCATTAACCTCGAGAGAGGCATGTTCGAGCTTCGGGAACCTCCACGGTCAAGTAGTTCAATTTAAACGGAATTAGATTTAATTTCTTTTCACTTGTCTTTTCTCACTCCAAGGTGACTTTTGATTGAGTACTAGCTTCTTTTATCATCATCATCTAAACCCTTAATTTAGCTTGCAATTTCTCTTTTTCTAGCTAAGTAACCAAAGCCCCAAAATATCATTAGATAAGATAATAGCGACTTTCCTCAAAGTAGAAGTAATCAATGCGCCCCGTGGAATACGACCTTGGTATTTCTTAATATCCTATACTATAGACGATAAGGTACACTTGCCTTTATCGGATATAGTTCTGGAGAAAATCTCAAACCTTCACTAAATTTTAAAATCGCAAAAATTAAATATCAGTGAGCGATCAATCCGTACGCACGAGCCTCTCGGCTAACTAGGTACGAAAATGGAAATGAAAACCACACATCAATTATGTGGCTCCACTCAACGTGATTCTCGGGTAAACCTTAAGCGTTAATTATTTTAGAAAGAGATGTTTTAATTTTATAGAAAAACTATTTTTGTGTCCCAATGCTCTTCGACGTCGTGTGCTAAAGGAAATTAGCCACTCATCGGAATGGAGACGGCATTATCGGTTGAAAAATTCATGTTTAATGATTAAAGCGGATAAAAAGGAAATAAAAAGACTTATATAAAAACAGTAATAGTATCCGTCCCAACCACCTTAAACAAGCGCTAAAACGTTCTTAGCCTCTTATTCAAGAAGGGGGTGGTATAGAAATGAAAAGACTTATAAAGGTGCAAAAATAATATCCGTCCCAACCACCTTAAACAAGCGCTAAAAAGTTCTTAGCCTCTTATTCAAGAAGGGGGTGGTATAGAAATGAAAAGACTTATAAAGGTGCAGAAATAATATCCGTCCCAACCGACTTAAATAAATGCTAAAGTTAATTAGCCTCTTATTCAAGATGGGGGTGGTATATAGCAGTTATATGAAGACTGAAATAAAACTAAGTTACAATAAAGAAAATTATAATCTCATACACGCACACACTCTAAAGAAAACTGAAAAGAAAGCGTTTAAAATGAAAGCGATAAAATAAAGCGAAAAAGAAAACGATAAAACTATTTTATGAAAGCTTGTAAATCTAAGCTATGAAAACAGTATTCCTAGATTATGAAAGCAATAAACCTAACTATAAAAGCAATAAAACTAAATTATGAAAGCAATAAAGCTAAACTCATACACGCACACACGCTAACATTAATAAAAAGGAAGATGATCCAAATGAGAAAAACATCATTTTATTTCTGAAATCAGCATTACAACTAGACTAGGAAGACGAAAAAAACTAAAAACGAACTTAAACTGAATTGCATAAGAGAAGCTCACAATCACTCAAAAGAACTCACAATACAATAAGAACTACTCAAATTTGGATGAAAAATACTTCAGTCGAGCCCCTCTATTTATAGGGAAAATTTGAGTTTTACACGCCCTAGGTCACGGGCGTGACTGGAATGTCACGGCCGTGACTTAGGGCATGACATTTGCTCAGCTGTATTCACCGCCTTCTGGAAGGTCTGGCCGTCAAACATGGCTGCACACGGGCGTGACTTGGTATGTCACGGGCGTGACTTTGTGAGTCACGGGCGTGACTTGGGTGGCTGATGTCGGCAGCATGGGCGTGGCTTCGAGACGTGACGCGCTGGCGGCTCACGGGCGTGACTCTGCTGGAACACGGGCGTGACTTGTAGAGTCACGGGCGTGACTTGGTCAACTGGAGTGAGCTGGAGAGAAATTCGTCGGGCGCAGAGCTTTAAATTTACACGCCCTTGGTTACGGGCGTGACCGAGGGCGTGACTTGAGCGATTTGTCGGGATTTGATCTGAATCGAGCCGTCCCGTTGATATTTGATCTTTAAAATTACACGCCCTAGGTCACGGGCGTGACCGAGGGCGTGACCTGGGAAAATTTTGCAAAAAAAATGCAAAAACAAAAATAAAACTAAGTTAGAAACCAGAAATAATAAAGAAGCAATTTATTCATTAATTTACATAGAAAATTCACAATATTAATTAAAACTATAATAATAATTATACTAAAAATACATATATTTTATTTTTTATCAGTGACTAACCCATTAGAGATATTTCTGTAGCCCCTGGTAACTCCCTTTTCTGAACCTCCAAAGATGACGGTCGGTCCATTCTCCACAGGGATGAATTCTTTCAAATACTTTCTGATTCCAGTCATGTGCCTGGAGCAGCTACTGTCCAAATACCAAATTGGAGATTGGTTGGTATTTGGACTTACCTGAAAAATAAATTACTTCCCCTTAGGTACCCAATAAGGATTGGGTCCTTGGTTCCTGTTAGGATGATAGAAAGGAATCGCAAACTCATGAGGGCTCTGCACTTTCCTTGCATTGAGCCCTGTTGGGTTGAACCAACAGTCCAGTGCAAAGTGGCCTACTTTCCCACAGCACCAGCACTCATATCCGTTGTATCTTCTTTTCTGCCTCATCATCTGTGTAGTGTGGCAGTGCTGATGAGCAGAAGAGAATGTTTCTTGCCTTACAGATCTAGGGTGAACCTCATGTGTGTGAGACGGGGGAGGAATTGGCTTCACAACCCTTTGGTTCACCTTCTTAGGAGCAGGCTTTGTGATAACAGCCTCTCCCATACTTTTAGCTGTTGTTGCTGAAGGTCTGTGGGCTGAAGAACTTGCTCTCAGCACCTTCTTGTTAGAAGGTCTGGCTTCAGGATCTTTGCCCATGACTGGCTCCTGATGAGAACCGATACCAGCTCTGAACTGTCCAGAGAAGGTGTCAATAATCGGCAGGATAGTTTTGGGCATTGAGAAGCTGGAAGCAAGCTTCTTCTCAGCCAGCAACAATTCTTCAAGGTCCCTAATGACCTTGTTCTTCTGCCCTAATTCAGCATTCTTAAGCCGTATGGTTTCCTTATGTTTGTCCACTTCTTTGCTCATGGAAGTTAGCCTCTTGGTTGTCTCCTGGAGCTTGGATTGGACAGGTTTTAAGGAATCTAACTCCTTGGTTTGCACCTTGAGGAGTTTCTTACTGCCTTTGAAGGCTTTCCATAAGGCTTTATATTGCCTTATCAGTTCAGATTCAACTTCATATTGGGATCTTGAGGCAGTGTTGTTGGCAGCAGACACCTCCTCATCATCATGCAAGGAATCTGCTACTGATTCAGAATCAGAGGCAGATAGAGAAGTTCTGTGTTTTACCTTTCCAGGAGAGTTGTCATCCTGGTTACCTTCATTAATTGCCATCAGTCCAATGAGTGCCTCATCCTCAGTCCCGGAGGAACTTGAGTCAGAATCACTCAATGTTTTGATCTTCTTTGCCACAAACCCCTTTTCAGAGGTTCTCTTGCTCCTGGAGCTTCTTCTCTCTTCATGATTCCTTGATTCCTTTTTCTTCGAGGGGCAGTCAGCAGCAATGTGTCCTGTTTTGCTGCAAGAATAGCAAACAGTATTATGTAAATCATGTCCACTGGAGTTAGACCTATACCTGTCCTCCCTGGGAGCCCTCGATCTGTCCCGATGGTCAGATCTTCTGGAGCTTGAGGAGGAGTTTCTGCTGTTATCCCTCCTTCTTCTATGTATCAGCTTTCTGTCCCGATGGTCAGATCTTCTGGAGCTTGAGGAGGGCCACCTCTCTATCAGTGTCATCAGATTCAGAGGAGCTGGCTCCTGATTCCTCACTGCTCTCAGATCTATTATGAGAAGCAGCGATCTTCCCCCTGGATCTTCTGGAGCTCTCAGCCTTTAGAGCCACCGATCTTTCTCTTGAGCTCGCCTTTGAGCTTTCTTCTTCTTCAGCCTTCCTTGTGTTGAGTTGAAGTTCATGGGACAGCAGTTTCCCATACAGTTTCTTGGGCTCAATGATGCTCAGCTGACCCATCTCTCGGATGGCGCATATCTTGATATCCCATTCCTTTGTGAGGGATCTGAGAAACTTGTCATTTAAGTCAGAGTTTGTGAACTCCCTATCATAGTTTCTCAAGCCATTCACTATCTTGAAAAATCTCTCATAGCAGCTGGAGATTGTTTCACTTTTGCCCTGTTTGAAGGCTTCATACTCCTGGTTGAGGAGGGATTTTCTGTCATCCCTTACCTCATCGGTACCCTCCATATATACGATCAAGGAGTTCCACATCTCCTTGGCCGTTCTGCAGTTTAGATTTTGGAGGGTGGAGTCATCTATGGCACTGACGATAACGTTTTGTGCCCTTTTGTCCAGACCTGCCAAGATCAGCTCATCCTTGTTCATGTCTTCATACTTCTTTATTACCTGCCTGGTTGGGTCAATAGTGGAGGTACCAGTAGGGACGAAGGGGCCCTGCTTGATCGTTAGGTAGATTATTGGGTCAGCTGCTTCCATAAAGAGCCTGACCCTTTCCTTCCAGATGGGAAAGTTCTCCTTTGTGCAAATAGGAAGCTTCATAGCTCTCATTTCACGATTCTGATCTCCACCGGCCATGGTGAGACGTTCCGGATCTAGATCGGAATGTTAGGTCTCCTTTTGATCAACCTCCCTCTGATACCACTTGTTGGTTATGGAACATTCACCTATAGGGGGGGTTTAGGTGATCTTGATGTTTTTTGAATTACGAGCGTGAGTTATCAGAAACTAAGTAATGCACAAAAGAAAATACGCAAACAAATTTCACCAGACGACACAAGATCTATAGAGGTTCCTCAAGACCGGGTGTCTTGAGTAGTCATATGTCCCTCTGCGCCTACCCAGCGATTCGCTAGGCTCGGCAAACTCCGCCAAAAGGTTCAGACCCTCAAGCCTTACAACACGGACCCGCAAGTCCCAAAACCCTAGGCCCTCAAGCCCCTAATGCCCCCGAGCCCGTAAGCTCGACACTCAGGCCCTCAAGCCCTACCTTTCAGACCCGCAAGTCCCAACAGCCTAGGCCCGCAAGCCCCTACTGCCCTCGAGCCCGCAAGCTCGACACTCAGGCCCTCAAGCCCTACCTTTCGGACCCGCAAGTCCCAAAAGCCTAGGCCCGCAAGCCCCTACTGCCCCCGAGCCCGCAAGCTCGACAAATCGCACCCGCGAGTGCATTGCCCTGGCCCTCAAGCCTCACAGCTCTCCAGCCCTCAAGCTAGGCAATATGGCCCGCAAGCCTTACAAGAGATTACAGATATGAACTGTTTCTTCTGCCTGATGTTGATCGGCAACCTTAGCCTGATGATGATCGGCTTCTTGAGAATGAAGAGAATGCTTCTGAATCAGATCTTGACTGCATGGTTCTTCTTCAATTCTTTCTTAGCCGGATGTGGATTGGCTTCTTAGCAGTCGATGAGGATGACTGCTTCTTTCTTTCTTGCGGTGCTTGTGTTGTTCGATTTGCTTCGTACGCAAGTTCTTTCTTGAATGATCGATCTCTTTTTTAGGGCAACCTCATATGTCCTTTTATAAGACTGAGAGGGGTCACCCAACGGTCTTCTAAAAAGTTCCTTTATGTGTCAGATCTCCAAATCTTTTTAGCACGCGCAAATACCTCGAAACTTTAAGTGCACGCGCTGATTGAATAATCAGGCGGCGGCATTAATTGCTGACAGCACGCATCCACAAGATTTGAATTTGTCTCGACGATATATTCCATCGTTACGACGACATGGAATATCTCTCGACGACATCCCTTTGTCGGCTCCTTGTGCTTTAGAACTTCTTCTCAGATCTCCTTGCTTCTGCCTCCGCCGCTTGCATTCCAACGATACGAGACATACGGGCGTTCCTGTATATACGACGTTATGCTGACTTTGACTGTGTCGTTGGAACCTTCTTTGTTCATTCTGTCGTTGTAATTGTAGTATTGTCTTGTCGACATGGCCGCTATTTTGATGTCGACGATACTCCATTCTTCTCGACGACATGTCTTTCTTTGACAGTTTCTCTGCGTCTGCTTTGCTTATCATTACAGCGACAAGCATACTGTCTTCCATCCCTTCTGTCCTTCTCGACGATATATACTTGTATATTTGTATTCTCCTGAGATTATGAACTAGATGTGTGATCAAATACAAAGTGAAGTATTCTTGACATGATGACTTCTTCAAATCAAGAATCATGTGGGCACGATTCACAACACCTTAACTAGTCACGAAGAACCGCAAAACTCAACCCTTGGAAAATTTCTAAGTCCACGAATCGACCCCGTAAGCTGCAGCCTGGAGGTCCCACCACATTCCCAAAAGCTCTCAAGGAACTTCCCCTCCTAAGCCAATGCTGAGCCTGGGCACCTTGGAGGGCACTAAAGATCACCTCACCGTCCACCTTCAATGATAGGGGGAGGGGAGGGTAGTGCTTGCTCACAACACACACGCGAGGGAGGGGGGTCATAGCATCCCTTTCCAAGGTGCCCATGGGGGTCTATTTATAGACTTCCCAAAAATTGGGATGCGGATAGCCAAGAATCCACTATCCCCAGACCAACAACCAACCCGAACGACCGAAAAATGAGGGGAGGCAAGTGGAGCTCGAGATGTCCACTCCCCCCCCCCCCCCCCCCCCCTTGCCAGGGGTCGGGTGAGTGGACCAAGGTCCACTACCCGAATCGGGCGAGTGGACCTCATGGTCCACTCAGCTAGCTGGGCGAGTGGACCATAGGTCGACTCGCCCAGTTGCTCAGGGTGAGTGGACCTATGGTCCACTCGCCCAGGTGCCCGGGGTGAGTGGACCTATGGTCCACTCGCCCATATGCCTGGGGCGAGTAGACCATAGGTGCACTCACCCGTACGTCTGGGGCGAGTGCACCATAGGTCCACTCACCCCTACTTCGGGCGAGTGGACCTATGGTCCACTCGCCCCACCTTCTGGGCGAGTGGACCTTAGGTCCGCTCGCCCGGAGCCTTGGGCGAGTGGACCTCTGGTCTGCTCGCGCAAGTAGGAAGTATTTCCCCCCCCCCCCCCGGGTTTTCTCTTTCTCGGTCCTTAACAATCTCTGATGGTTGGGTTCGCTGCGTCGCAATTACCTTTCCCGTCGCGACCTCATCCGTGTCGGGTCACACCGACTCAGAAAATATGAGGGTTGTGTACAATCCCCGCTATTTTCAAGCTTGCCTTAAGCTCGGAAAGAAAGTCCAACCCACCTATTTGACGAGTCAGGTGGGGTCTTGGGGGAATCTCCTGAGGGTCCTGCAGGACGGCTATAAAAAGCCTCCAGAGGGGGAGGTGAGGAGAGCACCCTTCCTGAGATTTCTCTCTTCCCCCCTTTCCTTCGAGCCGGATGGATCCTCCCCGAGAATTCAGGGCCCGTTTCAAAGCCCTTGCTGAGAAGGACCGGAATGACTTGGCGGAGCTCAGGGCCATAGTTAGCGGCCCTCCGCCCTCCCCTACTCGACCAACGGTGCGATCACCGCGGAAGAAACTCCGACCTGATTTGGTGAAAGAGGTGGCATCGTCATCCTCTTTCGGGGTGACTGACTATGTCCGGGACCTGGAGCTAGAAGCGGTATCAACTCGGTCTTTATCTGTGCCCCCTTTTTTATGAACATCTCACAATAATGAAGGCATTCTTCTTGCGTGCTAATAGCTTTTTCCGACCCACCCCGAGGGGGTACGGAGCATGATGGAAACGTCGGGTGCAGGTGCTCGAGCAAGTCCTAGCATTCGTGCTCAGGATCATGCTGCTCTCTCAACTGCTCATGACAACCCTTCCTCGAAGAGCCAAGAGATTGAGGATTCACAAGGTAATGTTACTGCGAGAGCCTCTATCGAGGTGAGTGCTTCGGTATCTAAAGCTATGCTTTTGTATGAGGGGACAAGACCTCGACGGGTCAATCGAGCCGGAGGGAGGTCTCCCCACCAATCCGATCCCCCACTCTGGTGGAGGAACCTGCCGAGGACCAGCCCAACATTCTCGAGCGTCTGAATCTTTTGGTTTATACAGTGCGGAGGCAAGAGGCCTTTCTTCTCGAGCTGCATGTGGAAGGTGGTCCGCCGGACCTGACCCTCTCGCCCGCGTCTGCGCGCTGGAGCGGCGGATGGAGAGGTTGGAAAATGAGCTCAATCAGCTAAGGGGGAGGTTCGGCTTATGTCCGGAGGTATAGCTGCGCCACTCACCGACCATATACGCCGCGTTGAGGCTAGCTTCCACACCACTGGCGAGGATATTGCCGCAATGAGAGAATGCATCGGGTCTATGCAGGGGGTGTCGTCGTGCACCCAGGATCAAGGTTTCTGGAAATGGATGTCGCGTTGAACGGCTTTTATCCCCGCTTTTTGATTTATTATGTAATAATAAGAACTAGCCTTGCATGGTGGTTCTACCCACCCCGCGACCGGACGCTTTAATCTTATTCTGCTTCTGCTATGATGCCTTGTTGCTTCTGCTCATTCATGATTCGCAGGTTGTTAGGCGTTGAACGATTAAGTGCCAGTGTAAGCGACATGACATCGGGGTAGTGCATCTGAGGACAGGAGGCAGAGGCCTTACATGGGTGTCATCTAGAGAAGACAGAGGAGTGGGGTTAGGGGGAAGCATGGGCGAACTGACCTCGAGGCCCTCACCCCTGAACCAAGTGAGCGGACCATAGGGTCTGCACACTTTTGATGGGCGCATGGTCCACGAGGACTACTTACCTGCACCGGGCGAGTGGACCCTATGGTTCACTCACTCGTGCCCCGGGCGAGTGGATCCCATGATCCACTCGCCCGTGCCCTGGGCGAGTGGACCTCAGGGTCTACTCTCCCATGCCCCGGGCGAGTGGACCTCAGGGTCCATTCGCCCATATCCGGGGTGGGTGGATCTCATGGCCCACTCACACATTTTGGCTCCCCCTATAAATACCCCCCTCCCCCCTTCCTTCTTCTTCACCATCACACTCGCCCCCTTCCCTTTCTCTTACCCTGTGAGATGGCTCCCAACCGCCCTCCTGTTGCCAGGAATGGCCGGGAACAATGTGCAGCTAATTTTTCCGAGCACCCCTTTCCCGAAGGGAAGGTATCTATGGAAGAGTTCTCAGCATTCAAGAGCTCCTACCTTCCTGAGGGGTGGATGTCTTGTCGTCCATCTCAGGGCGAGGCCATTAACTCTTTCTATGAGAACTGGCTCGCCATTCCGCTTGCCCACTTCGAAGCTGGCCTACGACTTCCCCTGTGGCCTGAGGTGAAAGAGTTTTTGAATTAATTCAGCGTGGTCCCGGCCTAAGTTAACTCTAATGTGATCTCGATGTTGATGGCCTATGCTTGCTATCTGCGAGAGGAACGGGTTGAGTTTGACCTGACCATGTTCCGCAAGATCTTTGTCTTCCGAGCGACCCCTGAGGGGGTATGCTTCCTCACCGGCACGCACATGAGGTCAGGTCCCCCCAGGTCGTGGCCTCCCAGGAGGGTGACGAAGACTGGAGGATAGACAATGAAGAGGAACAACGGCTCTTGCTGGATGTAGTTGAGGAGCTCCGAGACCTCACAACGATTCGGCAGGAGGAAGTGAAGCGTCGAATGGCCAGGTATTTTGATAAAAATATTAGGATCAAGCAATTCGTCCCAGGAGATCTAGTCCTCAAAAAGGTCGACGTCGCGGGAAGGTCGGCGAACGTAGGAAAACTCCAGCACAATTGGGAGGGACCCTATGTGATCCTGGAAGCCCTGAAGTCAGGGGGTATCACCTTCAAAATGTTGAGGGAATCCCCCTTGGTAATACTTTGAGTGGCGACGATCTTAAATGTTTTTATCCCAAATGTATATTGATTTTCTCATTGGAAAGACCTCTTACTCCAGCTTATAATAGTTTCTCTAGCCCATGAGAGCAGAGGTTCGTAAGATTTCAGAAGAGGGATCGTATCGCGGAAGCGTCAAGTTCCTCCATCTCCAGGTGAGGTTAGTGTTGGATCGGTAGGCGCTCATAGAGGGGGGGTGAATAAGGGTTGTAAAAAACTTATATTATATTTTGTAATACTTGAAATAATAAGAGATAAAAATAGTGATTTTGAATAAAGATCTAAATTGTTTTATAATAAAAGAGATGACAATAAACAATTTAGAGAAATAAAGAACAAATCATTTTTATTACAAAAGGAGAGACATGATTACTATTAATAAAAATGATTACAAAATTTTGATTTCAATGACGCTAGAAATCAAAGCGAATAGAAAGACTCTTTTTGTTTTCTATACCGACTCGTATCCCCACGAACCGGTTGGCTTTAGTCGATCCTTCCCCGGATATGGCCTCAAGCCGCTCTAGCCAACCCTTCCCCGGATATGGCCTCGAGCACCCCCTAGACCTACACCCGAGACCTAGTCACCAACACGAGGCGAATTTCTGCCCTAAGTCCTACCCAGACCTAGTCGCCAACACGAGGCAAATTTACTAAACGATTACAGAAAAGATGTGAAATAAAAAGACAATAATGTAAAAACTCCCTCAGTGTGGATCTCTTGGAGAAATAGACGAAGACGCAGAGTATGATCGTAGTCGATGCGGTCTTTCGTCACGATGATGACGCGTGTTGAAATCTTCTCCACGGATCTCCTTTAGTCTTTATGGATTTGTGGGAGTATATCTCTGAACCTTCCTCTCTATGATATGGCACGAAGCTCTGGAATTCTGGATCTCTAGAAGATTAAGAAGACGGAGCCAAGATGTCCTTTTTATAGACTTAGTGCTAGCGCCTGCGCTAGTGCTACCGCCGGCGCTATCCCATATTAGGACATATTCTGCGCGGCAGAATCTTCAATCGGAGGAAACTTTTCTCTCTTGCCTACTGTGCTCCTCGCTATCGTCTGCGCTATCGGATACCGCCAGGCGCTATCTCCTTCTATAAGTACTCCCAGAAATTACGCTTAAGCAAACATTTTGTTGAGCGAATTTTCGTCGAACGCAGTGATGAGAATTTCGTCGAGCGCCGCTTACAGTTCATCGAACGAAATTTCGTCGAACTAAATTCGTCGGTCATGCTTCAACATTCGTCGAGCTCAATTTCGTCGACCGGAGTTTGTCGAGCGAGCTTCAACATTCGTCGACCTCAATTTCGTCGACCGAAATTTGTCGAGCGGGCTTCAACATTCGTCGAATGAAAACTCATCGAACGCAAGATCAATTTCGTCGAACCTAGTATCCATTCTCAGCTGTTCCTTAGCGCTAGCACCGGGCGCTAGATGATACCTCCAGCGCTAGTGGGAGTTTTGGATTTGATGGCTTAAACTTAGGGCAACCTTCTTATGTAATCCTTGAGTCATGTGGACTTTGTTATCCTGCATACTTAAACACACAAGATCAAATACACATAGGATTTGTAATTCTCAAACCTAGGAGATGCGGAAGACCATGTTCCAACAAACTCCCCCTTTTGATAATAACAAATCCATTAATGATAAATTAGAGCATTAATATATAAGCATGAAGAAACATACTTGTGTGTGCGAGAGAGTGATGACTTAGGATAATTATCGATTTTAGCATATAGAATTGCTCCCCCTAAATACATGCTCCCCCTAAGTGAATGCTCCCTTAATATGTAAGCTATCATCTTAATTAAGCATGTTAGTTTTATATTTTGATAGCAGATTATATTTATCATATTAGTTCTCCCCCTTTTGTTATTAGCAAAAGCGGGTAAGGAGACACCACTTAAAAATTGATAATAAGATAAAAGCATGATCGAGCTTGTAGAGAAGGAAATGATAAGGAATTTTAGAATACTTTTCATTTAAATAGATAAGAGTTTGAGTATTACAACATTTTCATAAATCAGAGTTTGTAGCATAAAGAAAATGTAATGATTTCCAAGTAACTAAACTACCCAGACAATATGTCTACACCCTAGCCCCGTACTAAGTGATGGATGGGCATGAGGAGTTGCATTCATGCCGTATGTTGGGGTGTTAGTCCCATATGCAAACACTAGACAAAACTCAACCTAGCACTCTTTCCCCCAAGTGCCTCGCAAGGCCCCACTGGAACCCTCCCCGGTTAAGGACAAGACATGACTAGAGATAAAGGTTATCTAATGTCTACCACCCTACGCCCCCGCTATGGTGAGAAATGAAGTCATGGATAATAATTATTGGAAACATTAAGCATTTAAATTTAGTGATAAATTCATAGCCTATGGGTTTATATTTTAATTTTTAAAGAAAACTTCACATAGCTAATCCATTAATAAATCAGAGTTAACAATATTTTCATAGAAATAAATCAGAGTTTTAGCATTAGAATATTTGTGTTAGAATAACCAACATAAATTCTACCAAGCAAGCCTACCGTTTGTTGAAAAAGGAATTTTGGTATTTAAGACTTAGATATAAGCATGAAAGCGCAAGGTAGAAATATATGGTGATGATGCGTAAGACTTACAGAAATACAAGAAACATCTTATTGTAATCAATGATGATCCATAAAAAGATATATGAGTTCAAGTTCATAAAGAAGATGTTTTTCTAAATCTTTGTTCAAGTAAAATCTTTAAATTCAATGATAAAGTAACCAAGCATGAAATAATGTTATCAAAAAGAGAGTACTACAATGTTATGTTAATTCACAAATTCAAAACATACCAAACATTGTAGAAAGCATGCTAGTTTATCTAGTGCATTTCATAAATAAAGAGTAGTATAGAATTTGCATTAGGATCCAATACTCATGAGAAGAAGTGTTATGAAAGATAATGATGTGCACATAAGTGTATTTTGAATAGAGTAAACAAATGTTTTAATCAAAAATACAAGAGATATGTAAAGTAAAGAGCACAATAAAACACAAATAATTTTACTTCCACACACTTCAATGCACAAACAAAAATGTACAACTACCAAGGTGCTTTGCACACACAATGCTCATTAAGACTTATCAGGGTGCAAAGTAGTGCTTAGGGGATCACATATTTTATTTTTAATGTTGAGACTAGTGATCCAGTGTACTTAAGAATAAGTGGTTTTTTATTTTGAAAGAAAGTTATGGTTTGCACAAGATACTTTACTATTCTTTCCAAGGTGCTCAACCTCACAACGCTTATTAAGACTTATCAGTAGGTTCAAGTAGTGCTTGGTGGAGTTATCTTTGTCACTTTATTTTACGATTTTTGTTTTGTACAAAGTTCTCCGAATACACTTGTTTTGCAAACCAATATAGTTTATGAAAACATAACCACTTTTCTTAACTTTTAAAAGTGCAAGCAAAGGTTGTGTAGGTAAGTTACTTGTGCAATTTTAATTCATTGTACTATTACAAAACATACACAAGCATTCTTAGATTAAACACATAAGTAGACAATGCCAAAATAAGTGAGTGAATAGCGATCATTATCAAACATAAAACATTTACTCATACTTAGAGGCATGCTACGCATAGTTCTACCCAACTTTTTTAATATAATTGATGCACATATTAATAGATATATCAAAGCATGATGAAAGCAATATTCAAAGTAGTTTAAAAAGATAAATTGCAACATTATAGAAGTTCTAAATAATAGATTAAATCATGCTTGATTTTCTCAATAAAGTCCATACAGTATTTTTGATATTTTTGCGAAATAATTTTTAATTTAAAGTTTGAACTCTTATAATTTGATCTTGGACTTCCCGAGGACTACCCTGTGAGAGGTTCGCCCGGTACTAGGTGATATGATGGGATGATAGCCCAAATCACCCTTTCGCAAGATACATGTAAATAGAAAAGTTAAGTTCAAAATAATAATTTTTGATACTTGTTTTTTTTATATTTTTGTAATTGATTTTTGATTTTAGAAATAGAATTTAAACAAATGACAAAAAACCAAAAAAGGCAAAACATATTTTTTGTAATTTGGCTTTTGTATTTTTGTATTTGATTTTTCAAAAATGTAATAAAAGCACAAGTGCAGAAATGAATAGTACAGATAGATTAATATATTTTTAGGGATTTTTCAAAATTTTAAAAATACAGAAAAACACATAGGTGCGCTAGCGCCGGCGTTAGCTCTAGCGCGGGAAACAGTACACGATTTTTGATGATTTTGAAATTTTTAATTGTTGATCTTGATTAAGTGTCCTAATAGTAGTTTCATGCTGAAATTTCAGATTTTTAGGAGATGTCTAGATAGTGCAAATTTCATGAAACATTAGCGATTTTGTATATGACTTTTCCAAATAAACTTTGCATGAGATGACATGAATGAACAAATCAAATATGCATGATTTTAGTGATTAACCATAATGTTCATGCACAAGAATACCATGGATAAGCCTTAGATGAGAATACCCAGCCTGTATGTCTTGGTAAACATATAAAGCCTAACATAGACACAAATATTCTTTAGGCGGCAATGTTAGTATGATAAGTTTGAGATTAATGTTATACCAAGGTTTGATAGTGTTTCAACTTATAGACCTAGAATGGAGTGACGATTCTATTTGATTGATATCAAGATGATTCAAAGGTCTAAACTAGAAATAAATCACAATACACACATAATACACCAACCATGGTAAAACAATTATAATATCAATTGTCATCATATAATTCATATGGATGTGATAGAGATAGTTGTTTTTAGAAGATAATTGATGTGAGTTATGATATATAATTTTAGAGAATTTTAGCAATGGACATCAATAGATCATGGTGGTGCGAGTGACATCAATATTCATTATGAAGATAAATTCTTTCAATACATTTTAGTGATTTTCTTTTAATTAAGATTTTTGAATATATATGTGATTTTTGATAGGTGGACAATAGTGATAGTTTAGATCATGTTTGACATCAAGGAGTGAACACAATATAATTTTTTGTTGCGAACAAAGATAACCATATTGAAAGTTGAGCTTTCATTTAGATCTTGAACTTTCTTGTAGATTATGTTATTTCTCTAAACCACTTGTTAGTGAAGGCTAAAAAGCTTAATAGCCTAATCACTTGATTTAATTTTAAAATATCTTATAGCAAATTTAGAATTTGATTTATATGAATAATAAAAGAAATTTATAGATAATGAATATGAGAGAGATAGATAGGTCATCAAAATTAGATATGACTTTTGAATTTGATCAATTTGATTTTATAAACATATTAAGCTTTTAAGAGATAAGATCGTATTTTCAATATTGTATAGGATGACCATGACATGATAGTTCAAAAGGAAAACAACAAGAAAAAAATAAAAAGGACATTAAAGCACATCATGAGGTAGAAATTTGTATATCTTATTTTGAAAAGTTTCTACTTCATGCATTTGATGATACCTAATGAATAAATGATTTAGGTATCCAAAGGGGACCATGAGGGATGGTTCCTTTGGGTACCCAAATATAGCGAGATGGCTTTTGGGGAGACAAGTACGAATGGACCCTTTCAAGTGTAGTTAATATTTCATTTTTAATTTTGGGTCTCCACTCATACTTAGGTTTAATATTATAATTTTGCATTAAATTTCCATACTTATTAAATTTAGGCTTAAAGTAATGATGACATTTGAAATCATTTTTCATAGGAATTTTTTGCATATTTGAATTTACTTTAGGAGATACATAATTTTGTAAATAATGGTGATTTTGATTTTGATTAACAAATCCTTTATGTTCCTTACTCCCATTATTAAACTTAGTTAAGATGTTCATATTCATATTCAACTGGTTTTTAGATATAGTTTGATATTGTGAATTTGTATTTACAATTTTCATAAGCAAGTTGATTTTTGATTTTAATTCATCATTCTTGATCTTTAAATTATGTCTAGCTTTATTATAAGCGATTGTGCTATTTTTAAGAGTGAAAACAATTGAATCAATATGATCTTGATAGTTGTTTCTATATTCATCAAATGTTTCATCCATCTCTTTAATTTCAATTTTATATTCTTTACACTTAGCACAATCATTTTCCAAAGATGAATTTTCTAAACATAATTTTTTATTTTGTTCTTTTATAAAAAGAAGTTCCTTTTCAAGTTCCTTGCATTTTTCTTTCAAATCATTAAATTCTATACAAGGTGTAATGTTTTCAACTAAGGAGCCTTGGGTAGAACTAGATAAATTAGAATTTGATTCTTCATTAATTTTTGCCTTTAAATTTTTATTTTCTAAGCGCAAATGTTTATTAGCACTCTTTAATTTCTTAATTTTACGCTTTGTAGTTTGAAGCAATTGTAATGTAGAAATAGAAGTACAAAAGATGGGATTTTATTTCCTTACATTGCTTTCGGGAGAGGCATGATTTGAACATAGTTTCTTTTACATCTTTTTGGCACTCCTCTTCCGAAGACAGTACTTCTTCTTCTTTTCCATTTGATGTGTGCTCCATTGATCCGTCATGAGAGGAGCATTCTTCAAGACTTGTGCAAGCTTGCATATTCTCCGGTTCTTGCGATTGTTCCATACCTGTAGTAGGAGAATCATACATTTCTTCAAGAAATTTCCATACTTTGTATGCACTAGAAAAACAATATATTAATTTGAAAATATCTTGAGATAAAGCACAAAAAATATAATGCATAGCTTTTGCATTTAGGTGATGCTCTTGTTTATTTGATTCGTTCGCTGGTCTAACTATTGCTATATCCCATGCATTGATATCTAAACTTTTAATAAACTTTTCCATTAATAATTTCCACCCTTTATAATTTCTCCCTTCGAATAAAGGTGGTTTAGGAGATTTTTCTTCATAAAAATTTACCCCACTAGTAGAAGCGAGATCATGAGACACCATTATTCCTGGTTGTTAAGCCGATTTGGAATAACCTGCTCTGATACCACTTGTTGGATCGGTAGGCGCCCTTAGAGGGGGGTGAATAAGGGTTTTAAAAAACTTATATTATATTTTGTAATACTTGAAATAATAAGAGATCAAAATAGTGATTTTGAATAAAGATCTAAATTGTTTTATAATAAAAGAGATGACAATAAACAATTTAGAGAAATGAAGAACAAATCATTTTTATTACAAAAGGAGAGACATGATTACTATTAATAAAAATGATTACAAAATTTTGATTTCAATGACGCTAGAAATCAAAGCGAATAGAAAGACTCTTTTTGTTTTCTATACCGACTCGTAGCCCCACGAACCGGTTGGCTTTAGCCCATCCTTCCCCGGATACGGCCTCAAGCCGCTCTAGCCAACCCTTCCCCGGATATGGCCTCGAGCACCCCCTAGACCTACACCCGAGACCTAGTCGCTAACATGAGGCGAATTTCTGCCCTATGTCCTGCCCAGACCTAGTCGCCAACACGAGGCGAATTTACTAAACGATTACAAAAAAGATGTGAAATAAAAATACAATAATGTAAAAACTCCCTCAGTGTGGATCTCTTGGAGAAGTAGACAAAGATGCGGAGTATGATCGTAGTCGATGCGGTCTTTCATCACGATGATGACGCGTGTTGAAATCTTCTCCACGGATCTCCTTTAGTCTTTATGGATTTGTGGGAGTATATCTCTGAACCTTCCTCTCTATGCTGTGGCACGAAGCTCTGGAATTCTGGATCTCTAGAGGATTAAGAAGACAGAGCCAAGATGTCCTTTTTATAAACTTAGTGCTAGCGCCTGCGCTAGTGCTACCGCCGGCGCTATCCCATATTAGGACATATTCTGCGCGGCAGAATCTTCAATCGGAGGAAACTTTTCTCTCTTGCCTACTGTGCTCCTCACTATCGCCTGCGCTATCAGATACCGCCAGGCGCTATCTCCTTCTATAAGTACTCCCGTAAATTGCGCTTAAACAAATATTTCGTTGAGCGAATTTTCGTCGAACGCAGTGATGAGAATTTCGTCGAGCGCCGCTTACAGTTCGTCGAACGAAATTTCGTCGAACTCAATTCGTCGGTCAGGCTTCAACATTCGTCGAGCTCAATTTCATCGACCGGAGTTTGTCGAGAGGGCTTCAACATTCGTCGACCTCAATTTCGTTGACCGAAATTCATCGAGCGGGCATCAACATTCGTCGAACGCAAGATCAATTTCGTCGAACCCAGTATCAGTTCTCAGCTATTCCTTAGCGCTAGCGCCAGGCGCTAGGTGATACCGCCGGTGCTAGTGGGAGTTTTGGATTTGATGGCTTAAACTTGGGGGCAACCTTCTTATGTAATCCTTGAGTCATTTGGACTTTGATATCCTGCACACTTAAACACACAAGATCAAATACACATAGGATTTGTTATTCTCAAACCTAGGAGATGTGGAAGACCATGTTCCAACAGTTAGTTCTTCGGGAAGGTGTTGAGTTCATCTGCCTCTAGGTAGCTAAGTTCCTAGGGAGTGTCGAGCGACCTCCGCCTCCAGTTGAGTTGAGCTCTATGGAAGTGTTGATGTCCTCGACATCAAGGTAGATAAGTTTCTAGGGAGTGTCGAGCGGTCCTCCTCCTCTGATTGGGCTGAGCTCCTTGGAAGTGTTGAAGTCCTTGACCTCTAGGTAGCTAAGTTTCTAGGGAGTGTCGAGCGATCCTCTGCCTCTGGTTGAGCTGAGCTCCTTGGAAGTGTTGAAGTCATCGATCTCTAGGTAGCTAAGTTTCTAGGGAGTGTCGAGCAGTCCTCCGCCTCCGGTTGAGCTGAGCTCCGTGGAAGTGTTGAAGTCCTCGACCTCTAGGTAGCTAAGTTTCTAGGGAGTGTCGAGCAGTCCTCCGCCTCCGGTTGAGTTGAGCTCCTTAGAAGTGTTGAAGTCCTCGACCTCTAGGTATCTAAGTTTCTAGGGAGTGTTGAGCAGTCCTCCGCCTCTGGTTGAGCTGAGATCCATGGAAGTGTTGAAGTCCTCGACCTCTAGGTAGCTAAGTTTCTAGGGAGTGTCGAGCGGTCCTCCGCCTCCGGTTGAACTGAGCTCCTTGGAAGTGTTGAAGTCCTCGACCTCTAGGTAGATAAGTTTCTAGGGAGTGTCGAGCGGTCCTCCGCCTCCGGTTGAGCTGAGCTCCTTGGAAGTGTTGAAGTCCTCGACCTCTAGGCAGCTAAGTTTCTAGGGAGTGTCAAGCGGTCATCCTCCTCCGGTTGAGCTGAGCTCCTCGAAAGTGTAGTAGCCCTCGACCTCTAGTTAGCTAAATGTCTAGAATTGTTGAGTCCATTCCATCTCAGGTTGAGTTCGGCTCGACTAGGTATGTTGAGTTTCTTCCATCTCAAGTCGAGTTCGGCTCGACTAGAGATGTTGAGTTTCTTCCATCTCAGGTTCAGTTCGGCTCAACTAGAGATGTTGAGTTGCCTTCCACCTCAGGTCGAGTTTGGCTCAACTGGAGGTGTTGAGTTCTCCTCCACCTCAGGTCAAGTTTTATTAGAACTATGGTGTTGAGCTTTCTCCACCTCCAGTTGAGCTCGGCTCACAGGAGGGTTGTTAAGTGGAGAAAGGTTTTCCTTCCACCTCAAGTCGAGTACGGCTCGACTGGAGGTGTTAAGTTTTCCTCCACCTCAGGTCAAGTTTTACTAGACCTAGGGTGATGAGCTTTCTCCACCTCCAGTTGAGCTCGGCTCACAGGAGGGTTGTTAAGTGGAGAAAGGTTTGCCTTCCACCTCAGGTCAAGTTTGGCTCGACTGGAGGTGTTGAGTTTTCCTCCACCTCAGGTCAAGTTTTACTAGACCTAAGGTGTTGAGCTTTCTCCACCTCCAGTTGAGCTCGGCTCACAGGAGGGTTGTTAAGTGGAGAAAGTTTTGCCTTCCACCCTAGGTCAAGTTCGGCTTGACTGGAGGTTTTGAGTTTTCCTCCACCTCAGGTCAAGTTTTACTAGACGTAAGGTGTTGAGCTTTCTCCACCTCTAGTTGATCTCGGTTCACAGGAGGGTTGTTAAGTGGAGAAGGGTTTGCCTTCCACCTCAGGTCGAGTTCGGCTCGACTGGAGGTGTTGAGTTTTCCTCCACCTCAGGTCAAGTTTTACTAGACCTAAGGTGTTGAGCTTTCTCCACCTCCAGTTGAACTCGGCTCACGGGAGGGTTGTTAAGTGGAGAAAGGTTTGCCTTCCACCTCAAGTCGAGTTCGTCTCGACTGTAGGTGTTGATTTTTCCTCCACCTCAGGTCAAGTTTTACTAGACCTAAGGTGTTGAGCTTTCTCCACCTCCAGTTGAGCTCGTCTCACAGGAGGGTGGTTAAGTGGAGAAAGGTTTGCCTTCCGCCACAAGTTAAGTTCAGTTGGAAATCTCGGCAAGAGTAGCCCTTGAGCGGGGCCTTCCGTGGTTTCCCCTAAACCCCACCTACTCGTCAAATAGGTGGATTGGACTTTCTTTCCGAGTTTGATACAAGCTCAAAAAGAGCGAGGATTGTGTACAACCCTCATATTTGCTGAGCTGGTGTGACCCGACGCAGGTAAGATCGCAGCAGATCGGTCCGACGGAGGTCGTCAAGAACAAAAGGAGAAGGCCCGGGGGGTAGGCTTCCTTGGATGAGTGGACCTTGGGTCCACTCGCCCAAGGCCCCGGACGAGTGGACCATTGGTCCACTCGCGTAAGTGAGGAGCGAGTGGACCTTAGGTCCACTCTCCCAAGGTGGGGGCGAGTGCACCATAGGTCCATTCGCCCCGGGCAGCAGGGCGAGTGGACCAACGGTCCACTCGCCCGGTGGGCTGAGTAGACCATGAGGTCCACTCGCCCAGTCAGGGTGGTGGACCTTGGTCCAATCACCCGACCCACGGCAAGGGGAGGAGTGGACGTCTCATCCTCCACTCGCCCCTCCTCCTGTTCTGGTCGTTCAGGTTCATGGTTGAGCTGCGGATAATAGAATTTTGGCTATCCGCGGCCCAATTTTTGGAAGTCTATAAATAGACCCCCCCCCCCATGGGAACCTGGGAAGGTTTGGTCTCCCCAAACCCCCCCCCCCCCCCACACCCCCCACCCCTCCCCCCCCCCCCCACCCCACCCCACCCCCCTCGCGTGTGTCTTGTGAGCAAGCACTACCCCCCCCCCCCCCTGTCAGTGAAGGTTGATGGTGAGGAGGTCCTTAGTGCCCTCCAAGGTGCACAGGCTCGGCATTAGCTTGGGAGGGGAATCTCTCTTTGAACTTCTGGGTGTGTGGTGGGACCTCCACGCTGCAGCTTAAGGGATTCGTTTTCATACTCAAGTGTTCTTCAAGGGCGAGGTCTTTCGGTCCTTTGCAACTATTCAAGGATTCGAGCTCGGGTCAAGTAAGGGTTAGCTGCATCCCCCTTTCGAACGTCGAGACTAGTTTTCTGGTTTCAACAAAGTATTCTCAATCTTGTCATCCAGAAGAGTAACCTTTTCTAGAATGCTGTGAGATCCAAGATCAGCATCAGCATCCTTATTCTTATCAGAGTGGTCTGACTCAGAACTTGAAATAATTATTCTTGTCTTTTTGGTTGCTTTTGATTTCTTTTTCTCCTTCTCCTTTGCCTCAAAGGGCTGGCTCATGGGGAGCATCCTTGTGAACCTATCTAGAGTCTTTATGTACATCCTCTTTAGGTAATGGAGGTTTGATCCTCTTGAGCTCTCAAACTTCTCTGGATAAGTTTGGATCAGATAATGGGAGAGAATTCTACCCAGATTAGGTGCCTGCAGACATTCCTTAATTCTTTGAAATATTACTTCTCCCCAAGAAGTTTTTTTCAGGATGATTCTAGTCATAAGGTCAAACATGTATTGGGAGATTGTGTCATGAGACCCAGGATTACAAAGAATTGCTTTTCTCACTATGTCTGACAGAAGTTTGCCTTTTTGATTGAAGAATTTCCTTTTCAATAATCCTTTCTTGGAATCACTGTATTCAGACCACTTCAGAGCCTTTTTCTTATCTTTTTGAGAGATTTCTTCCTCCTAATCCTGGCTGCATGAGGGAATTTGTAAGGCTTTCTCTATTTTTGCTGAAGTTATTTTCACTCTTTCTCCTCCTATCTTAGATTTTAATGTTGACTTGGAAGGAGACGGCTTTACATTACTGAACCATTCCAGAACTTCAGTTCTGAGAATAACAGTTGGTTCAGACAGAAGATACTCCAGACCTTGGGCTTCCAGGAGTTGAATCACTCCCTTTATCTCTTCTGGAGCATGGGCAAATCCATTCCTGACAATTTCATAGCCCTCCAGAAGATCCTTTGAACTCTTTGGCGCCATTATTTCTGTAGAAGGAGTCATTGAGACGGAAGGTAATTCAATTCATCTCGGCAGCTAGTGAGGAAGGGTTTTGTAGCTCTCTTTAATCAACAGTGGTCTATTTATATAGCCTTGATTTAGGTTTTGATTACCCCTAATGATTAAAGTTTAATGAACTTATTATTTTAATGGAATTTAGATCATTTGAGGTTGTATTTGGACATACTGTAATTGATCCAGCCCGTCTCAGTGGAACCGCTGAGACGGCGACCTAAACTGGTGGGATAGAGCACTGTCAACCGCTGGGACAATTTAGCTGTCTCGGCGGTTCAGCTGGGATTTTTCTCAGCTGTCTCAGCGCTCAGCTAAAGCAATCTCTTCTATTTTAGCTGACCTTACTGTCTAATTAGTAATCCATTTGAGATTTGATTGTTTGATGTCCTAACCATGTCACTAAGAGTATTGATGTGACAACATTTTAAGTCATAACATAACATTCATAATATCATAGATGACTGATAGAAGGAAAAATTAGTCACTATTCAATATTTAATATACTTAGTTCAATCTTGAAAGCATTAAATTTAGCCTCATTCAATAGCTTGGTAAAGATATCAGCAACTTGGTTGTCAGTGGGGACAAATTAAAGGCAGATATCTTTACTTTAACCATGCTCTCTAATAAAATGATATCTTATCTCTATGTGCTTAGCCCTGCTACGAGAGACAGGATTCTTAGCAATAGAGATAGCACTGGATGAGTCACAATATAAAGGAGACTCACTTACCTTGAGGTTGTAGTCCTCTAATTGATGTTGTGTCCACAAGAGTTGTGCACAACAACTACCTGCAGCAATATATTCAGACTCAGCAGTGGATATTGCCACACTGGTCTGCTTCTTGCTGCTCCAAGATATCAACCTCCTTCCTAGGAACTAACAAGTTCCACTTGTGCTTTTCCTGTCTTCTTTGCATCCTGCAAAATCTGCATCTGAAAATTCAGTCAGTTCAAAATCATTGTTCTTAGGGTACCAAAGGCCAAGATGTAGGCTGCTTTTAAGGTATCTCAAAATCCTCTTTGCAGCTGAGTAGTGAGATTCCTTAAGGAATGCCTGGTACCTAGCACAAACACATGTAGCATGCATAATGTCTGGTCAACTAGCAGTTAGATACAATAGGGATCCAATAATGCACCTGTACATGGATTCATCAAAGGCTTGCCCTTCTCATCCTTGTTCAGGGAAATGTTGGACCCCATGAGAGTTTTCATGTTGGTAGCTGATTCTATCCTAAACTTCTTGATATGCTCCTTAGTGTACTTAGTCTAAGAGATGAATATCCCCTCATCAGACTGTTTCACTTGGAGGCCTAAAAAGTACTTGATCTCTCCCATACTGCTCATATCAAACTCCCCCTGCATAAGGTTGGCAAACCTTTTACAAAGGTTGTCATCAGTTGGCCCAAAAATTATGTCATCAACATAAATTTGGACTAGGAGGCACTTGCCCTTTGTTTCCCAAAGAAACAATGTACTGTCTATCTTTCCCCTCAAGAATTTGTTCTTGCTTAGAAAGCTAGACAAAGTCCCATTCCATATAATGCTTTCTTAAGTAAATAAACATGAGAAGAGAGGGTTGGATGCACAAACTTGATGGTTGTTCAACATATACCTCTTCCTTCAAGTCACCATTGAGGAAGGCTGATTTGACATACATCTGGTATACTTTGAACCCCCTTGTGGGCAGCATAGGCAAGGAATAGCCTAATTACTTCTAACCTTGCAACTGGGGCAAAGGTTTGATCAAAGTCTATACCATCTTCTTGTCTATAGCCCTTGGCTACTAATCTAGCCTTATTCTTGATGATGATTCCATTTTCATCCAAATTGTTTCTGTATATTCATTTGGTGCCAATGATGTTGTGTCCTTAAGGTTTTGACACCAACTTCCATACTTTGCATCTCTTGAATTAAAGAAGCTCTTCTTGTAGGGATTGAATCCAGAATGTATCTTGATTGGCCTCTTCAAACTTCTTGGGATCCATTTGTGACAGTAAGCTCAGGAATAGAGCTTCATTGTGAGCCCTGTGTCTGGTTAGTACACCTTGGTTCTGGTCTCCAATGATTTGTTCTCTTGGATGATCCCTTAAGTGTCTTGTTGTTGTAGGCAGCCTATCATATATTTGTTGTATCTCATCTACTGGTTCAGTTGTATCTTCAGCAGCCTGTACCTCTTCATCTTCAAGAATTACAGCATATGTATAGACTTTGTTGTTGCTGGATATGTCTTGTACAGATATCTTTTTCATTTCCTTTTCATTTCCTTTTCATTTCCTGTCAAAACAAAAGAGCTAGACCAGCCCTTATAGAGTAGGTTGGTCTCATCAAACACTACATACATAGACTCTTCTACAACATGAGTTTTCTTATTATAAACTCTATAGGCTCTGTTATGTGAGTTATAGCCAACAAGAACTCCCACATTGCATTTTTTTTGCAAACTTTGTTAATTGAGATTTTCCTTTATTTAAAATGTAGAATTTGGAACCAAAGATTCTAAAGTATGAAATTGTTAGTTGTTTGCCTTTCAGAATCTCATATGGGGTAATTCCATGAACCTTATTGATGGAAGCTCTATTGAGAACATAACAAACAGTATTGACTGCCTCAGCCCAGAAATATTTTGGGAGTGAGGAGTCACTAAACAATGTTCTCCCAGCTTCTATCAAGGTCTTATTCCTCCTCTCAGCCACACCATTTTGTTTTGGAGTCCTTGGGGAGGAGAACTCTTGGGTAATACCAAATTCTTGACAAAACCTTGTCATGGCTTTAGATTGAAACTCTGTGCGATGGTCAGTCCTAGTCCTGACCACAGTACATTGTAAGTCATTCTAAATTGTCTTGACATGGTTTATAAAGACATCTAAAGTATCATATTTCTTCTTAAAGAAGAATACCCATGTATATTTTGAGTGATTATCAGCAATCACCAAAGTATACAACTTCCCACCTAGGCTCTGAATTGGCAAAGGACCAAATAAGTCCATGTGCAATAAATATAGACATTGTTGGGTCCAGCATTCCTTCACTTGACCCGTAGCGCCTTTCCTACTTACTTAAAGAAAAAGTAGCGCCCTTCCCATCAGTCCGGGCTTTTGGGATAGTTGGTAGCGCTTGATCCGACAAGTGGTATCAGAGGAGGTTGCGGGTTCGAGATCGGGGGGGCGCTGATAATTCCTGAAATTCCTCTACCTGTGTGGGTCCCGAAGGGTCAGGCGGTCGCGGCCATGTGTAAAGCCGCCTCTAAGCCATGTGGTGCGCCACCTCTGAGCCATGTGGAGCACCTCTGAGCTTGCGGGTCGTGCTGGATGCTGGGGAGGGGGATTGTTGGGTCCAGCGTTCCTTCACTTGACCCGTAGCGTCTTTCCTACTTACTTAAAGAAAAAGTAGCGTCATTCCCATAAGTCCGGGCTTTTGGGATAGTTGGTTGCGCTTGATCTGACAAGGGTTCAGCGTTCCTTCACTTGACCCGTAGCGTCTTTCCTACTTACTTAAAGAAAAAATAGCGCCCTTCCCATCAGTCTAGGCTTTTGGGATAGTTGGTTGCGTTTGATCTGACAAGTGGTATCAAAGCAGGTTGCGGGTTCGAGACCGGGGGGCGCTGATAATTTCTGAAATTTCTCTACCTGTGTGGGTCCCGGCGGGTCAGGAGGTCGCGGCCATGTGTAAATCCACCTCTGAGCCATGTGGTGCGCCACCTCTGATCCATGTGGAGCACCTCTGAGCTTGCGGGTCGTGCTGGACACTGGAGGGGATTATTGGGTTCAACGTTCCTTCACTTGACCCGTAGCGCCTTTCCTACTTACTTAAAGAAAAAGTAGCGCCCTTCCCATCCGTCCGGGCTTTTGGGATAGTTGGTTGCGCTTGATCCGACAGACATCTTTCAGTGTCTTTGGAGCCAATACTTTTAAAGGTGACCCTTGTTTGCTTACCCATTTGGCAAACATGACAGGGCCCACTTTTAATACATTTCAAGTTTGGACTATTCCTAACAAGGTTTTTAGAGAATAGTCTATACATTATCTTGTAGTTAATGTGGGCAAATTTCTTGTGCCATTGAACACAAAGAGACTCACTTTCATTAGCCACAAGACACACAGAAGATAGAGAATTATTGCATATAAAATCTAAACAATAAACATTCTCACTCCTAGTGCCTGAGAGAATGGTCTCTAAGTCATTAGACTTTTTGATCAAGCACTTGTCATTGTGGAATTCAAAGACATAGCCTAAGTTACATAGTTGACTTATGCTTACAAGGTTGTGTTGCAATCATTCAACATAAGCTACCTTGTGATTGAAACTATGTCATTGGAGGTCATACCATATCCTTTGGTGATTCCCTTTTCAGATCCACCAAAAGTAACTTTAGGTCCATTCTTCACAGTTGTGTAGTCCTGTATAAGACTTCTGGTACCTGTCATGTGCCTTGAGCACCCACTGTCCAAGTACCATATCTGTTTAAGACTGGTACTTGTACTAACCTGCAACATAAATTTTACTAAACCTTAGGAACCCAGCTGATTTTGGGTCCTAGGTCCCTGTTAATATCATATGAAATATCCTTGGAAAGGTTTTGTCTGGCTAGAGTGCCTTTCCTTGCAATTAGCACATTGGGGTTGTGCCAACAATCAATTGCAAAGTGACCCACTTTGCCACAGCACCAACACTCATATATGTTGTATCTTTTTTTCTATACAGATTTGGAAGTTGAGGCTTCCTTCTTCTGTTCAGAGAATGATACAACTGCATTTTTCTTATTCCTTTCAGCAATCACTTGGCTTTTTGCCTTCCTATAATCAGTCTTGGCAGCCAATCTCTGATTGTCATCAACAGATTTTAGCTTGGCAGCTAAGCAAGTGTTGATGGCAGCAGAGACTGGGTTGTTAGGCTTGGTATAGATCTGACAACAGCCCCAATTTTTGTTGGATAGGAGTTGGATGAAGCGGCCTTCTTTATCTTGAGTGTAGTGGATGAGGTTCTAAAAAAAAGTGTCCATGATGGGCCATTTGAATTTTCTCATGTGGAGCCTTTAGGGCACTCAAGCCTAACTCCTTTCAATTCCTATAGTTGTGAACATCTTTGTTCAAGATATTGGAACTACCATTCAACAAGTGACCATGAATGCTTTGTTGGTCATATTTGTTGGATGGTACCATTAACATCACAAAGGAAGACTTTGGTTCAATTGAACCTTTGTCTTTACCCTTTGTGTTACCAGCTGCATTTTCTTTATTGAATCCCAATCCTCTTTGTTAAGAGAGGAGAAGGTGTCAATAATAGGTAGCACAGTCTTAGGCTTGGAGAACTGAGCCGCTAGCATTCTCTCCTTGAGAAGCTTTTCCTCAAGATCCTTGATGATCTTGATTTTATGGCTTATGGTGCCAATATGGATAACTGACATTCCCCTTAACTTGGCAATTTCTTTGCTCATCTGAGCTAGCTGGTTAGCATGTTCAGTGTAATCAGATTTTACCTGCTTTAGGGAAGCAATTTCTAGAGCTTGCCACTTGGCTAACATCTTGCTCTTTTTAGGGCTTCCAAAAGAGCACCATACCTGTCAATCAATTGATTGACATCTTTCTCAGATTTTGAATCACTTCCACCATTAGATGAAGGTGCTTTAGATTCTAGGCTTGTCTCATATTCAGAAGAAGAAATGCAATGAATAAGTACATGTTCACTGTTAGAGTTGTTCTGACTATCTTCCTCATCAGTTATGGCCATCAGACCTAGCTAATATTTGTCCTCTTCATCCTCCTCAATGTCACTATCTGAATGTGACAGAGGGGCCCTGATTCCAATCTTGGCAGCAGGAAAATCTTCATCCTCTTCTGCTACAAACAACCCAATGTAAGCTTCCTCTTCTTCATCTGAATCTGAAGTTGAGGATTCAGATTCACTCCATCTTTTCACTTTCTTTGCTAGGAAGGATTTTTCACTTTTCCTTTCCTTTTGGTGATAATGTTTTTATCGCATTTCTCCTTCCTCTTGACTGGACAGTCGGCAATGACATGTTCAGGCTTGCTGCAATAATAACATATGATATTATTTGAAACATGTTTAATAGGTTTAGATTCATACATGTCACCCTTGGTGTGCTGTCTTTCAGATCTGTTGTAGTCCTTCTTGGGATGTGAGGAGGAGGGCTTGTTCTTCCACCGCTTCCTCCTCATCATCTTCTTGAACTGCCTTCAGAAGGCAGTAAACTCCTCATCAGATGAAGAGATATCTGAAGTGTTGTTCTCAGACTTCTCAGATTCAGCAATCCTTCTTGGAGGAGACAGCAATCTGGCTTTGCTCTTCTTAGAGCTGTCAGCTTTGAGAGCAACAGTTCTCTCCCTTGCATGAGCCCTGGTGGAAGTATCCTCTTCCTTCCTTGCAGACAACTGCATCTCATAAGAAAGCAGTTTCCCAAACAATATATGGGTAGGAGTTTCACCCAGCTTGGCTACTTCCATGGTGGCACATATCTTTGTGTCCCAGTCTCTAGTTAGAGATCTTAGGAACTTGTCATTTAGTTCATAGTCACTGAATACCCTTTCATAGGTCCTTAGTTCATTAACTATCCTAAAGAACCTTTCATAACAGTTAGATATGCTTTCCTGGCTCAGCTGCCTGAAAGCTTCATATTCTTAATTGAGTGGAGATTTCCTATCATCCCTCACTTCAGCAGTCCCTTCCATATACACCATAAGTGTATCCCACATCTCCTTGGTTTTTGTGCAGTGCACTAAGTTTTGAAAGGTGGAGTCATCAATTGCATTTACAATGATATTCTGGGCTCTTGTATCCATTGTGAATAATGCAAGTTTATCCTTGGTTAAGTCAGTAAAAGCCTTGACCACTCTCCTAGTTGGATCTATGGTGGAGGATGTTTGAAAAGTGAAAGGACCCTGCTTCACAGTGATGTAGATCCTAGGGTCTAAGGCTTCCATGAACAGCCTTACCCTTTGCTTCCATATGCCAAAGTTTTCTTCATTACATATGGACAACTTCATAGACCCCATCTCCTTCTGCAATCCAGTGGAGGCCATTGGATTCAGATATGACTACTCCTTTGTAGGATCTGGTCAGACAGTTATGTCCTTTTGGACCAACCTATCTCTGATACCACTTGATAGTTTATTAGGATGTAGTCTTGATCACCTAAAGGGGGGTGAATAGGTCTCTTTTATTTCTAAGCTTATGCCTAGCTTTCTTCAAATTTTATGTCAGTTATAAATCAAGCACACAAAAAACACACAAGCATATATAGAGGTTCCTCAAGACAGGGTGTCTTGAGTAGTCCTCCCCCTCCCCCCTCACCTTTATAACAATGAGTTAGACAAGGCCAACTCCTCCAATCTCAGCTCTAAGAGCTTAGAACTCAGATCCCTCAGGATCTCTCAGGTTTTCTCCAAACCCTACCTCAGGCTCAACAGCCCTACCTCAGACACAGTAGGTCTACCAACTCAGACCTATCAAGTAGTCCTACCTCAGATCTCCACTGAGATCCTACACTTAAGCTGAACTCTCAGCTCTACACTCAGGCCCAACAGCCCTACACCCTCAGGCAAAATGCCCTACAAGTTCAGAACAAATATGTTCCTACAGAATTTATAAGTGATGCTTACAACAGATGATAAAACAGATAAATCTTTCAAGCCTTTGGTCTTCAGTTGCTGATTTACTGCAGTTGCAGTCTTGAAACATGGAAGAGTTCAGTAGCCTCAATCTTGCCCCTTTCTGATCCTTCTCTTTAGTGGATCAATAAGGATCAACTTGCTCTTCTTGATTCACTCAGGAAGAACAAACTTTCTATTCTTGCAGCTTCGGGAAGCAGGAAGAGAAATCTTTTGGGCAGCCGTCAATGGAACAGTATGTGTAATTTGTTTTTCCAAAAAGAAGCTTCTACAAAGCCCTAAGTTGTTCTTGTATACTCCTTCAATCTTCTGTTAGATCAAGCGCAACTAACTATCCCAAAATCCCGGACTGATGGGAAGGGCGCTACTTTTTCTTTAAGTAAGTAGGAAAGGCGCTACAGGTCAAGTGAAGGAACGTTGGACCCAACAATCCCCCACCCCAGCGTCCAACACGACCTGCAAGCTCAGAGGTGCTCCACATGGCTCAGAGGTGGCGCACCATATGGCTCAGAGGTGGCTTTACAAATGGTCGCGACCGCCTGACCCGTCGGGACCCGCACAGGTAGAGAAATTTCAAGAATTATCAGCGCACCCCCCCCCCCCCGGTCTCGAACCCGCAACCTCCTCTGATACCACTTGTCGGATCAAGCGCAACCAACTTTCCCAAAATCCCGGACTGATGGGAAGAGCGCTATTTTTTTAAGTATGTAGGAAAGGCGCTACGGGTCAAGTTAAGGAACGTTGGACCCAACAATCCCCCCCCCCCCCCCAGCGTCCAGCACGACCCGCAAGCTCAGAGGTGCTCCACATGGCTCAGAGGTGGCTTTACACATGGATGCGACCGCCTGACCCGCCGGGACCCACACAGGTAGAGAAATTTCAGGAATTATCAGCACCCCCCCCCCCCCCCCCCCCCGCGGTCTCGAACCCGCAACCTCCTCTGATAACACTTGTCGGATCAAGCGCAACCAACTATCCCAAAAGCCCGGACTTATGGGAAGGACGCTACTTTTTCTTTAAGTAAGTAGGAAAGGCGCTACGGGGCAAGTGAAGGAACGCTGGACCCAACATCTTCAACGGCTATCAGACGGCCCCTGACACAGTATGGAGGTGATTGGAACACCTTATCTTGCTTTACTGCAACTTGCGCCAAAAGCAAAACCCGCCAGCACATTTGAATCTGTCTCGGCGGTTGCTTCTGTCTCCATCTCAGCGGATCCGCTCACACAAGCAGTTGTCTCAGCGTTTTTTCTCTATCTGCAGCTCAGCAGACCCAGACTCCTTCTCAGCGGCTCCTGGCATTGTCTCAGCAGTTCAGCTGAGACTTAGAACTCGTCTCAGCGGTTTTAGCAGTAAATCACTGAACTTATTCCACATATTGTAATAACCTAACCCCGCATAGTCATGATGTAAAATAGGGTTTACCAAATAAAAATTGTACTTAACATTGAGTGTGATGCTTCTTCAAATAAAGGGAGCATTAAGGGTAATATTCCCAACACTCAGTATTTCGACAACTATGTCGTGGCGGCCTGCAAAATCTAAAATAGACATATTCCTCATATGACCTCGGATTGAAGTGCAACGAATTCTGTTGCGCTCGTATTGGATATACGAGTCTAACGAAACTGACATAAGTCAATTTGGAGTAAATTTGGTCACCGTACCCCAACGACTTAGTGGTGGCGCACAACGATACTCAAAATGATCGTTTTCTTCAAATGACCTCGGATTAGAACGAAACAAGTTCCATTACACTCATATTGATTACACGAGTCTAACGGAACTGACGGAAGTCAATTTGGAGTACGTTTGGTCACCGTACCCTAACGACATAGTTGTGGCGCACAACGATACTCAAAATAGTTGTTTTCTCCAAACGACCTCGGATTGGAACAGAATGAGTTCTATTACACTCGTATTGATTACACGAGTCTAACGGAACTGACAGAAGTCCATTTGGAGTTCGTTTGGTCACTGTACCCCAACGACTTAGTTGTGGCGCACAACGATACTCAAAATGGTCGTTTTCTCCAAACGACCTCGGATTGGAACAGAACGAGTTCCATTACACTCGTATTGATTACACGAGTCTGACGGAATTGGCAGAAGTCAATTTGGAGTTTCCTAACACTATATCCCCTAATCGGGTCACTTTCTACCTTTTGGGGTTACTTTTATTGGGTCCACTAAGGTCTAGTGACCCAATAAAAGTCGGCTTGTTATAAACAGAACTCTCATTGTCCACTAGGATTCTGGAAACCATGATGTTCTCGATCGCTGTCTGGATTACCAGCGCATCATAGAATGGATCCTCATGCTTTGGCATATCCTTTTTAGTGAAGGTGATTTTCTCCTCAGGGGGTGGGGTCCTGAAGGTCGAAGCAGCACTCCGATGATAGATGGCATGGAGGCTCCGCTTTAGGGTGGCCTCGATTCCTACTCCCTCATGGATCACCCCGATCCCTCCTCGGGTTCCCACATCGGCCCGGTCTTCGCATCGATTCTCTACATCCTCCCTTTATCCTTCGCTTTCGACTACCTAAAACTGTTGCTGCCCCGTCGGGGACCCTCTCCCTTCACTTAATTCTAATAACTTGGGGCAGGTAGTCATTGTGTGACCTTCCTCCTGGTGGAAGTCACCGTATAACAAAGCCACCCTACCTCTCTTTGCCCCTCCTGGGCAATTTTTTCTTCCTCTTCTTCCTCCTCGGCCTATCGTCATGGCATGTTGAGGCAGAGGAGGGAAAGGTCTCGGACCCGGTCGCCACCCCGGAGGGTTGAACCATCCCTGCCCTCCCTGAAAGTTTCCACCTCCTCCTTGGAAAGGTTCCCTGCCCTGGGCAAATTCTCTTTTGTAACCCTAAAGTTACCCTCCCGATGACCTCCAAACTGGCCGATTGACTAGAGGTTGGTACCTTCCCCCCGGTTCCTACTGTAAGACCCCATTTTTTTCCTTTTCAAACACCCGGGGTCTTAGGCCCAGAACCGTCATTTTGCGGTGACACCGTCCACCAGGAAGGTCGACACCACGAAACGCCGATTCTGTCGGCCATCTCGATCAACAAGAGACATAAGAAGTAAGTAAAGGAGGACATAAATGTCCAAGTCCACAAATAATATAAAGAGGAATCACAGCACAACATTGTCCACATCACAACAAACTAAATGTAAAAGTAATCAAAAGTATGGAAAAGTAAAGCGGGCCTTAAGGCCAGTACATCATAGCCTCACTACGAGGTCACTCATAAAGTAAAAATAAAGCTAATCGACGCCGTCACTGAAACGGAATCTCCCAAACTAGTCTGACCCATCCTTACAGACTCTGTGCTCCACTGGTGCTGCGACACTGAATGCTTCTTCTCTTTTGGCCTGCGGTCACTGCCTTGCAATCCACGTCTACGTCTTCGCCTTCGGCCTCCTGGTCGCTGAACTGGTGGGGTTCCACCCATCATGGGGCATCTGACTCGAGTGTGTCCCGGCTGGTGACAATGGTAGCATGGCCATGGGGCCCACCCTGTCGGATCCTGCAGCACCTGTTTCTCTCCCATTCGGTACGCCTAAAATATGGTGGTCAAACGACCGTCAGTCAAACTAGACTCAGTCAGCAATCCTCCACCCCTAAACCCGTGGCTCCTAGGCACCGAGCGGGGAGGAGTGAAAAGGAGGACCAAAGGCAGAGTGGAAACAAGCAGGTGACAACTATCCTAAAGAAAGTAGAGTAAATGATGAAAACTAATATGAGTAAGCTAGAGTGTAACAACAAGTAAACAGTAACGAATAGTAAGTTATGACAGTAGAGAAAGTAAGTAAGAAAAGTAACCATTGATTTATAGGGATTACCCCTATAGACCAAGGGGTCGTTTTGCAGGGCCTATCGTATAAAACGTCCCATACCATTTTATACGATAGGGGTAGGGGTTGAAATGCAATGTTTATGCTATGACATGCAAGGTATGTTGTTATGCTATGTTCATACAAGTGCAACTCACTCATTACGACTCTATGCGAATAAACCTTTAGTTCCCCCTTTTTGGAGCTAGCAAGACTCTCAGGATACTCCCGTAGTGGCAAACGGAAGCGGTGGGTTGGGCCTCGCCCACCTCTAGGTTGGTATTCACACTACCTAACCTAGACCTATCGTACGCCTCAACGCAAAACAGGCGGAGCATCTGCGTACTCTTACTGGCTGGACCACCAGACTTTCATGGCTAAGTGTAAATACCACACTTACCGAGTCAACGTATTGACGTCGGTGTGAACGACCGTCCAATACCGAAGACCCACCACCTTCAATGCACATGCAACATGTTCTACTACCTACCACCAAGCCATAAGCTCCCTGGGCTAACCTGCCCGCCATCAATAACCTTCCGAGCCATCGGCACGCCGAACCAACCCGTCCGTACCTATAAACACTACTGAGTCACAAGCTCACCTGACTTAGCAATCCGCTCTTACAACCACCGAGCCTACTGCTCGTAGCACCAAACCAGCTAAACTCCCAGAACCACGGGGTGTGGGTGAGTGTGTTATTAAATTATTCTTGTATAACATTTTACTCTTACAGTTTATGGTTAATCTTGGACTTCCCGAGGGTTACCCTGTAAAGGGCTCGCTACGGTACTAGGAACTATAATGGGATGACACCCCAAAGCTCCCTTTCTCAAGACACTTAATATTATTAGTTACTACCCATAAGAAAACTCTTCTTAATGCTTCACCTGAATTAAGCCTAAGTGTTTTAAGACACAATAGGAAAAAGACGATCTTTCGTCAATCCCAAGATGACCTACCCCAAGGGTGGCACCCCACCACCCTAGGACTCATGAAACCATAATTAACTCCAAGGATCCTCACATAGTCATATTATCACCAATAAACACTAACAACTCCAATCACTACACTCCAAATTGACCCATAACCCCAAAATTGCTAAATTGCTAAATGCAGATCATCCTTACTGTTTTGATGCACATGAAGGGAGTTACATTAAATAATCAACTCACTGACCCAATATTTTTATTGGGGGTCCATGCTACTTATTTAAGATCAATTCCAGAGTTTCATAATTTTCCCAACATTATTAATATTTAAAGCAATTTTCCAAAAAAATACAACCTCCTAAGGTTTGAACTACAAGTGCACTTTTCTGACTTCCAATGCCTAGTAAACTTTTAACATAAATCAAGGGTACCTAGTAATCTGTAAATATGAATTTTCATGATTTTCCAGCACGGGTTGCAATTATTAAAAATTCCTGAACCCATTAATCATCAATTATTTTCAAAGGAGGTACCCTCATATGAACTTCAAACCCTATGCAAATTTTTACAGAGGTGAATCATACTAAAATATCCAGTCCTACAAATTTTGACCTCATACCAGAGAGGTTACATTTGTAATTTCCACAAAGGTCATATTTCCAATTAATTCCAATTTGAAATAGAAGTACCAAAAATATCAATCCAAAAATTATACGAAAATTACTGTGGGTTCATAATGGAATAAAATAACTTCCAGCAAAGTTCCATGAATTTACAGAAATCTAGCATCCTAAAATTAATCATCCCAAAAATTGCTAACATTAAGAATAATTATAATTTGGACCTCCAAAATTCTTCCAATGGCTCTAATAGAATTTCCAGGGAACAATAACACATATATCATATTGATGACAGAAAACGAGTTATCCCATAAGTGTTAATCTCTCCTAAAACCCAAAACCTAAATATTTACAAATCTACCCAAGGATTTATTCACTAAGGTATACAACCCCAAACCTCTTCAAATTCACAAGGGAGGCTTCTCCGGTCACCATTACCAACTCCCCAAAATTTTAGGTCAAACCATAAAGGTTTGTCCCCTCTTCCTTCATTGACCTCTATATGTACCCCCTTGAGGTTTACCCTAGGGTTAGGGTCCATACTTCCCCAAATCCACCCAAACTTCTTGTGAGGGCGTTATATCACTCATAGAACTCAGAGGAGTCTATTACACTCCTCTCCAAGGACAAACACCCCCATGTCCTTCACAACCCTAAAAATCCCCACTAAGGGAGACCTACCCTAGGGTTCTAGGGCTACCCTACACCAAACCACCCCAAACTCCATTGGAGGGTGTGTCATGCCCTAAAAAGTCAGTGGCCCAAAATTCAGCCTCTGTTGAGGTGATTTGGCCACTCAAATCCAAAAAGGGGCCTTTTGACCTAATGTAACCCTATAAGGGTCAATCTATGGTTGGATCAATCCCTAACCAAAACACCTCCAAATAAGGTGAAAATTTTACCAGAGCCCTAACTTGCTCTCTAAGATCACCCACCCAAATTTGGGGGGATGTTGAGGTGTTTAAGCCACCTAATTAAATTGTACATGATTTATTAAATTTTTCTAAAAACTTTAGAAAAATGTTTTCCAAAAATCCTAATTTTTTGATAGGACCTAGATATATGTGAGATTAGCCCATACCCCAAATATCAAGTCATTTGGATGACTGGTTTGGAGTGGGGAATTTTTCTAAGGTCTGGACATCCTTATGGATAGACCCCACCAAAATGAGTGTTGCGGTCTAACCAGGAGTGAAATCAATTTTAAAATAAACTAGACATCAAGGGCTACATTTTCTATGTTGACCACTTTTCCTATAAAAGCCTCTAACTATTTTTAATATTTAAAACCAACTGCTGTAGTTTTATTTGAAGTAAGATGGGTGGCTGTTGCTCATCTTCAAGCTCCAGCCAAGGCACGGGATTAGCCCGACCTGGAGCTACTTCTAGGCCATTTTCCGGCCACCACAGCCACCTCCCTGGCCGGCCACTGCCACCACCACCTCCATTGAGGTGGTGGCTATCGCCGGGCGGAGGCACCGCTGCCGGAGGGGTGTTTTCCGGCGAACTCACAAGGGTGATTTTCCATGGAAAAATCGGAAATTTTAACTCTCCGATCGGGCTCTTTTGAGCCCGATTTCTCGCCTAATTTGATCTAAGATGCTAGCACAAGTAAGGAGGAGGAGGATTAGACCTCATTTGGTGTGATTCGTGGATTCGTTCCTCCTTGGAGCTTTGGGTGCCATGGAATCTCCTCCTCTGAGCACTGAAAGGGTCTAGAAAGTGGGGGTTTCAACTCTTTGAGGGCTTCTGAAGCTAATGGGAGGGTCGGTTTTGAGTGTGGGGGCTTTAATACCATGGCCATTAATGGCCTCTTCCTCTTCCACCCCCCCTTTCACCTCCCCTAGGCCAATAACTCCCTAGAAAACTCCAGAATTTCTCACCAAAGGTCAGGGGATAAGAATCTAGGGCTGAATTGAGGAGATGAAGGGGTGATCTCCATTAATGGCCATGGACACCACCTTCTCTCTCCTCTAAAATTGAATTTTTCTCTCTCCTACTCATCATGGTCGATTTTTCCCTCTCTCTTATGTTAATTACCAGTCATTTAAGCTGGTTGACCAATCAATTGAGCTAGCCCAAAGGGATTGGGCTAGGTTTAAGTGATTTGACCTAATTTGGGCAAGTTTGACTTTTGGTCAAATTGACCAATTTGTTGACCCTAGGGTGGGGCTTTTGGGTCCATTGGACTCCAAATTAAATTTAGAAACTACTGGTGGGGTCAATTTGGTCACATGAGCCTTAGTTGACCCAATATTAGTTGATTTGACCAAAACAGGCTAAGTTGACTTTGGTCAAATTGAGCCCTAGGGTTGACCCAGTCATGGGGCTTTTTGTTCCATTGGGTCCCCTATGATATTATAACACTATGGGTAGGGTCAATTTAATATGGTGGTGGTCAATTAAGGCACTTAGTGAAGAATTGCCATTTTGACCTAATTAGAGTTTAAGGTTGACTTTGGTCAACTTGACCTGTGTGACTGTCCCCAATGGTCCTAAATGTCTCTCTGGGCTCCTTGATGGCCTAGGAATGCTAAGGTGGGGTTGGTGAGCCAAGTTGAAGCCCTAAAGTCAGGCCCTAGGTCAACTATTTGGAATTTACTATTTGCAGACCAAAGGTGCTTTTTTACTCATTTTGCCTAAATGTCAAGGGGTTCCTAAGCTACCAAGGCCTTGTCATGACCTAGTCATGACAAATTCACTTGGGGGGGCTAGCCGTCTGCGGGATGTTACAAATCCCAATAGACAAAAAAAAAACAATTTCGTCCCCGAAATTCAGGTTAGGCTTGCGGGGACTCTACTAAATGTAACATCCCACAAAGGTTAGGTTAAACCTGCGGTGACGGGCTCCAAAGACTTCCGCTGCATCGATTTCGGAGGTTCCTCGTGTATTCTCCTCCTATCAATGGTTCGATCACCGGACCTTGCCTAGCCGGGCCTTCTTGTGCCGCAAGACTTGCATCGTCACATCGTCTATCCTGACCGGCTTTATGCAGACTGATCGAACCTTCCTCTCATACAGGCCTCGAGCTATTGAAATCCAAATCATGTTTTCCCATAATTATTATTCAGCTTAGATCTTAATCACAATAGATCTCGAATTTCTTTCGAATACCGAGCACCGTAACCATGAGGCCTACACACTTAAAATAACCTTTAGAGTTTCATGTGATTACATGGTTTCGTCTTTTAAAGGGAGTTTGAGGGAAAGATCTTCCAAAGCAATACGATTCTTCCCAAGTCGATTTCAACATCAATTACTTCTCGTCGTCAAGCACTTATCTAATCTTCGACGTCCAACCCTAGACCCGGTAATATTTTATTTCATCGGTCCGAACATGCTTTGCAAAACCTCCTTTCTGTCCAAGTAATCTCAAATGTGATCGACTTCCAAACTCACTATGTTTGTGAAACCACACCTCTAAACCCGGTTTAAGGGGTCCCAACTCAGTATCCCTTTCATCCCAAAGCCAAGCCGCCAATAGACAAAAGATAAGCCTCTACATTCTTCGGGCTAAGTATCTCTATATGTTATATTCATCCTATGTCTACACACAACCCTTCCAACTCCGGCGGCAGCTCCAGCCTGCATGCCAAGGGACTGCTCCGCTCCAGGATCCTGTATGACCCCTATATATCTCGGGCTGGGCTTCTTCTCCATCCGAGGACCCGTGAAACTCCATGCATCGAGCGTGTCCTCAAGAATACCCGGTCTCCGTCCTGGAACTCTTCCTGGCGATGCCTCGTACACCTTAATACTTGACTTGTCTACTCTGCGCCTCCAGCATCCCATCATGTACCAACCTCACCCAAGACTTGGTGTCCCCAAGCATTTTCCCGATCAAAATGTCTAACCCTAAATCTGGTGATACTATAGATCGTCAAACCAAACATGCTTTTGCAAACTCTCGTCTTTGCCCGAGTAACCTCGACCGTGTTCCACCTCAGACTCATTAAGTTGTGTTACCTCAACTACCAAGCTACGTCTAAGGGGTCCCCACTCAATATCTATTTCGTCCAACAGTCAAGCTGCCAATAGACAAAAGATTATCCCCTACCTACTTTGGGCAAAGTGTCGCTTGTGTTATACTCATTCTAGGTATTCACATCGTCCTTGGGGCATACCACCTTAGACTTCGGATTCCATCTCGGGACTTGTTGATAAACTCCATAATTTAGACTATCCAAGTCACTGTTTACGTCAAGTTCCTGAAGGGCAACCTTTGACCAAGTTCCTGAATGAGTCTCTTCTAAACTTGAAACCTTATCTGACGCATTCGCGTCACTTGAATGAGGGTTTAGTCTATGAATCTCCTACTATCCTGTAGACATCAATTCTCTTTAAGGCGGTCCTATTAGTTGCTGGTACTTCTTGATAAGTACTAAGGGACGTTAGGGTTTATGCCTTGCGAACTAATCTTGCACCAGGATCTTCCCATAGTCGCTTCGGGTATCTGCGTGCCTTAAACGAAATCATACCTAAGGTCTATTATTGAGTAGGTTACTCAATAAATTGTCACGACAAGTCAAGCGTCCAGTCGGGTTGAGTCTAACTCCTATAGCATGGTGGTCTACCTAGGCTGGTCATGAGTGAACATTAGCTTGTGATTCCTCCCATGGGTCCACCACTGCTTCCGCTGCTAGTTTGTCCTCAAACTAGCTCGCGCGGGGGCGTCCCAAGGTTTGTGGACTTCTTCTCTTCGGATCGAGGTTTCCTCTGATACCACTTGTAAGACCCCATTTTTTTCCTTTTCAAACACCCGGGGTCTTAGGCCCAGAACCGTCGTTTTGCGGTGACACCGTCCACCAGGAAGGTCGACACAACGAAACGCCGATTCTGCCGGCCATCTCGATCAACAAGAGACATAAGAAGTAAGTAAAGGAGGACATAAATGTCCAAGTCCACAAATAATATAAAGAGGAATCGCAGCACAACATTGTCCACATCACAACAAACTAAATGTAAAAGTAATCAAAAGTACGGAAAAGTAAAGCGGGCCTTAAGCCCAGTACATCATAGCCTCACTACGAGGTTACTCATAAAGTAAAAATAAAGCTAATCGCCTCCGTCACTGAAACGGAATCTCCCAAACTAGTCTGACCCATCCCTGCAGACTATGTGCTCCACTGGTGCTGCGACACTGAATGCTTCTTCTCTTTTGGCCTGCGGTCGCTGCCTTGCAATCCACGTCTATGTCTTCGCCTTCGGCCTCCTGGTCGCTGAGCTGGTGGGGTTCCACCCATCATGGGGCATCTGACTCGAGTGTGTCCCGGTTGGTGACAATGGTAGCATGGCCATGGGGCCCACCCTGTCGGATCCTGCAGCACCTGTTTCTCTCCCATTCGGTACGCCTAAAATATGGTGGTCAAACGACCGTCAGTCAAACTAGACTCAGTCAGCAATCCTCCACCCCTAAACCCGTGGCTCCTAGGCACCGAGCGGGGAGGAGTGAAAAGGAGGACCAAAAGCAGAGTGGAAACAAGCAGGTGACAACTATCCTAAAGAAAGTACGATAACAAGGTATTGTAGAGTAAATGATGAAAACTAATATGAGTAAGCTAGAGTGTAACAACAAGTAAACAGTAACAAATAGTTAGTTATGACAGTATAGAAAGTAAGTAAGAAGAGTAACCATTGATTTATAGGGATTACCCCTATAAACCAAGGGGTCGTTTTGCAGGGTCTATCGTATAAAACGTCCCATACCATTTTATACGATAGGGGTAGGGGTTGAAATGCAATGTTTATGCTATAACATGCAAGGTATGCTGTTATGTTATGTTCATACAAGTGCAACTCACTCACTACGACTCTATGCGCATAGACCTTTAGTTCCCCATTTTTGGAGCTAGCAAGACTCCCAGGATACTCCCGTAGTGGCAAACGGAAGCGGTGGGTTGGGCCTCGCCCACCTCTAGGTTGGTATTCACACTACCTAACCTAGACCTATCGTACGCCTCAACGCAAAACCCGTGGAGCATCTGCGTACTCTTACTGGCTGGACCACCAGACTTTCATGGCTAAGTGTAAATACCACACTTGCCGAGTCAACGTATTGACGTCGGTGTGAACGACCATCCAATACCGAAGACCCACCACCTTCAATGCACATGCAACATGTTCTACTACCTACCTCCGAGCCATAAGCTCCTCGGGCTAACCTGCCCACCATCAATAACCTTCCGAGCCATCGGCTCGCCGAACCAACCCGTCCGTACCTACAAACACTACTGAGTCACAAGCTCACCTGACTTAGCAATCCGCTCTTACAACCACCGAGCCTACTGCTCGTAGCACCAAACCAGCTAAACTCCCGGAACCACGGGGTGTGGGTGAGTGTGTTATTAAATTATTCTTGTATAACATTTTACTCTTACAGTTTATGGTTAATCTTGGACTTCCCGAGGGTTACCCTGTAAGGGGCTCGCTACGGTACTAGGAACTATAATGGGATGACACCCCAAAGCTCCCTTTCTCAAGACACTTAATATTATTAGTTACTACCCATAAGAAAACTCTTCTTAATGTTTCACCTGAATTAAGCCTAAGTGCTTTAAGACACAATAGGAAAAAGACGATCTTTTGTCAATCCCAAGATGACCTACCCCAAGGGTGGCACCCCACGACCCTAGGACTCATCAAACCCTAATTAACTCCAAGGATCCTCACATTGTCATATTATCACCAATAAACACTCACAACTCCAATCACTACACTCCAAATTGACCCATAACCCCAAAATTGCTAAATTGCTAAATGCAGATCATCCTTACTGTTTTGATGCACATGAAGGGAGGTACATTAAATAATCAACTCACTAACCCAATATTTTTATTGGGGGTCCATGCTACTTATTTAAGATCAATTCCAGAGTTTCATAATTTTCCCAACATTATTAAAATTTAAAGCAATTTTCCAAAAAATACAACCTCCTAAGGTTTGAACTACAAGTGTACTTTTCTGACTTCCAATGCCTACAAAACTTTTTACATAAATCAAGGGTACCTAGTAATATGTAAATATGAATTTTCATGATTTTCCAGCAAGGGTTGCAATTATTAAAAATTCCTGAACCCATTAATCATCAATTATTTCCAAAGGAGGTACCCTCATATGAACTCCAAACCCTATGCAAATTTTTACAGAGGTGAATCATACTAAAATATCTAGTCCTACAAATTTTGACCTCATACCAGAGAGGTTACATTTGTAATTTTCACAAAGGTCATATTTGCAATTAATTCCAATTTGAACTAGAAGTACCAAAAATATCAATCCAAAAATTATAAGAAAATTACTGTGGGTTCATAATGGAATAAAATGACTTCCAGCAAAGTTCCATGAATTTACAGAAAGCTAGCATCCTAAAATTAATCATCCCAAAAATTGCTAACATTAAGAATAATTATAATTTGGACCTCCAAAAGTCTTCCAATGGCTCTAATAGAATTTCCAGGGAATAATAACACATATATCATATTGATGACAGAAAAAGAGTTATCCTCTAAGTGTTAATCGCTCCTAAAACCCAAAACCTAAATATTTACAAATCTACCAAAGGATTTATTCACTAAGGTATACAACCCAAAACCTCTTCAATTTCACAAGGGAGGCTTCTCTGGTCACCATTACCAACTCCCCAAAATTTTAGGTCAAACCATAAAGGTTTGACCCCTCTTCCTTCATTGACCTCTATATGTACCCCCTTGAGGTTTACCCTAGAGTTAGGGTCCATACTTCCCCAAATCCACCCAAACTTCTTATGAGGGTGTTATATCACTCATAGAACTCAGAGGAGTCGATTACACTCCTCTCCAAGGACAAACACCCCCATGTCCTTCACAACCCTAAAAATCCCCACTAAGGGACCTACCCTAGGGTTCTAGGGCTACCCTACACCAAACCACCCCAAACTCCATTGGAGGGTGTGTCATGCCCTAAAAAGTCAGTGGCCCAAAATTCAGCCTCTGTTGAGGTGATTTGGCCACTCAAATCCAAAAGGGGGCTTTTTGACCTAATGTAACCCTATAAGGGTCAATCTATGGTTGGATCAATCCCTAACCAAAACACCTCCAAATGAGGTGAAAATTTTACCAGAGCCCCCTATAAAAGCCTCTAACTATTTTTAATATTTAAAACCAACTGCTGTAGTTTTATTTGAAGTAAGATGGGTGGTTGTTGCTCATCTTCAAGCTCCAGCCAAGGCACGGGATTAGCCCGACCTGGAGCTACTTCTAGGCCATTTTCCGGCCACCACAGCGACCTCCCTGGCCGGCCACCGCCACCACCACCTCCGTTGAGGTGGTGGCTATCGCCGGGCGGAGGCACCGCTGTCGGAGGGGTGTTTTCCGGCGAACTCACAAGGGTGATTTTCCATGGAAAAATCGGAAATTTTAACTCTCCGATCGGGCTCTTTTGAGCCCGATTTCTCGCCTAATTTGATCTAAGATGCTAGCACAAGTAAGGAGGAGGAGGATTGGACCTCATTTGGTGTGATTCGTGGATTCGTTCCTCCTTGGAGCTTTGGGTGCCATGGAATCTCCTCCTCTGAGCACTGAAAGGGTCTAGAAAGTGGGGGTTTCAACTCTTTGAGAGCTTCTGAAGCTAATGGGAGGGTCGGTTTTGAGTGTGGGGGCTTTAATACCATGGCCATTAATGGCCTCTTCCTCTTCCACCCCCCCTTTCACCTCCCCTAGGCCAATAACTCCCTAGAAAACTCCAGAATTTCTCACCAAAGGTCAGGGGATAAGAATCTAGGGCTAAATTGAGGAGATGAAGGGGTGATCTCCATTAATGGCCATGGACACCACCTTCTCTCTCCTCTAAAATTGAATTTTTCTCTCTCCTACTCATCATGGTCGATTTTTCCCTCTCTCTTATGTTAATTACCAGTCATTTAAGCTGGTTGACCAATCAATTGAGCTAGCCCAAAGGAATTGGGCTAGGTTTAAGTGATTTGACCTAATTTAGGCAAGTTTGACTTTTGGTCAAATTGACCAATTGGTTGACCCTAGGGTGGGGCTTTTGGGTCCATTGGACTCCAAATTAAATTTAGAAAATACTGGTGGGGTCAATTTGGTCACATGAGCCTTAGTTGACCCAATATTAGTTGATTTGACCAAAACAGGCTAAGTTGACTTTGGTCAAATTGAGCCCTAGTGTTGACCCAGTCATGGGGCTTTTTGTTCCATTGGATCCCCTATGATATTATAACACTATGGGTAGGGTCAATTTAATATGGTGGTGGTCAATTAAGGCACTTAGTGAAGAATTGCCATTTTGACCTAATTAGAGTTTAAGGTTGACTTTGGTCAACTTGACCTGTGTGACTGTCCCCAATGGGTCCTAAATGTCTCTCTGGGCTCCTTGATGGCCTAGGAATGCTAAGGTGGGGTTGGTGAGCCAAGTTGAAGCCCTAAAGTCAGGCCCTAGGTCAACTATTTGGAATTTACTATTTGCAGACCAAAGGTGCTTTTTTACTCATTTTGCCTAAGTGTCAAGGGGTTCCTAAGCTACCAAGGCCTTGTCATGACCTAGTCATGACAAATTCACTTGGGGGGGCCTAGCCGTCTGGGGGATGTTACACCTACCCCCCTGGGTCCTGGAGGCCCATGTCTCTTCGGCTCTTCCCTTCTTCTCGCCTCCTAGTGTTGGGATCCTCCTCCTCCTTTCTCTTCTCCTCCGGCCCACTTGGCCAACTTTTCCACGAAAGCGTTGTTGCCCATCGCTTCCGGCTATGAGATTTAACTCATAATTTTCCGAACAAGCTACGGTATACGCTCACCACACCAATATGTTGAACCCGGAAACTACAGTTCAATGAGAAGTTCGGACCAAGGGTGTAGTTTGCACTTACTTCTCCTAAGCTTGCTCACTAGGCCATACTCTCGAAACAAGGAACCTCACTCTATATGGTGGAATACTAGAATAGACCCTCGAGCTGCAGCAAGTAGGTCCCGCCACACACCCGAAAGATCTTAGAGAGCATCTCTTTTACGTACTCTTTGCTGGTCCACTCGACAAATATGAGGTTGTACACACACACACACACATATATATATACTATCATCTTCGAACGAGCTACGCCCGTTCTCGATGCGTCGCTGCGGGCTTCGCCCGTAACCAAGCGGGCAGAGCCCGCTTGGCATTCAAGCGGGCAGAGCCCACATTCGGGCGGGCTGCGCCCGCATCTGTCATGGGCGGTGTCATTTGTCGTGGGGGGTGATATTGGTCGTGGGTGCGACATTCGTCATGGGGGCGACATTTGTCATTGGGGTGACATTCTTCATGGGGACGACATTCGTCGTGCGGGCGACATTCATCGTGGGGCGGCCCTCGTCGTAGGGGAGGCCTCGTCGTGGAGGCGACCTTCGTCATGGGGCGACCTTCGTCGTGGGGGCGACATTCGTCGTGGGTGCGACATTTATCGTGGAGGGCAAGGGAAATCAATTTAAGCCGTGAATCCCCCCAAAAGCAGAGCAAGGGAAATCAATTTAAAAAAGTATATTATCCAAATCCCTAAACCGAGTGTGAAAAAAGGAGCACATGAATGTATAGCATCTGAATGAGTACATAACATGAATGTAGATATCTGATTAAGTAATAGAAAAGTAGATTGAAAAAAAGCTTTAAAAAGAAGCTAAGAATCACACCTCACCGGAGAAGGAGCTGATCGTGCCTTAACCGAGATTGGAGAACTGAAAAATAAAACCGGGGTTTGAACAAACACCCACAATATTAATCCTTGAGTCCTTGTAAAATTTTGTACAACTCCTTATATAAGTAACATCCACAACATTTAATCCTTGAATCCTACAAAAGCAGAGCAAGCTAAATCAAATTAAAAAATTCTAATGAGAAATAAGTATTGGCTATACCAGGATAATGTGCGATAGATTTTACTATCATATTTTTTACAAAAATAGACAGAGCAACTTGAAATTTGAAAAAGATTAAAAAAACATGTTACTTACACATCTCAATAGTAAGCATGCTATTTCAAAGTTTCTCCTACAACTTTGAGTATTCTTTAGCATCAGCGGAAGTGCCTACACCAACACATCTCAAGAATATTCCCTTCAGTCTGCTCGAATCTGTAACTCAAATTTTGCACTGAATGGTTTGCAATATATTGGTCCCCTCTTCTCTGAATGAGATAAATAAAATTAAAGAAAAAAATTATATACAGAATAGACCATGGAAAACTTGAACCGTCGAAAAGGGGAAAATACTATAAAATACTACTTTTTAGCGTTCTTGACATCAAAGTTCATCAATAGATTCAATAATCTTACCGCTTTTTCATGGAGATTATGCAAAGGTAACAACCATCACACCATATAGTTTCCACTATATCAAACAAAGGTAACAACCATCACACCATATAGTTTTTGTTGAACAAAATTGAATTAAAATTTATATATACGTATATAAATATAGATCGCCCTCACCAAAAGTCACCATCCCTGCCGAATGTCGCCGCCCCTGCCGAACGTCGCCTTCGCCGAATGTCGGCGCCTCTGCCGAATGTCGCCGCCCCTGCCGAATGTTGCCCCCGCCGATGGATCTTGTTGCGCGGAGAAGTCGGGGCTGAAGTTTCTTGCGGAAAGGAGCTCGCCAATGGAGCAAGGGAATTGAGCTTCTGCTGAAAATAGAGAAAAAAAGTTTGTTTGCATAAACCTGTCCAGTAAACTCAGCAGGGTCAGAAGTACAAACAACACATAAAACAGTCTCAAATAGCAATTTAATCACCATGTTTATCATAAAAAAAAATAGAATGTGAATTTTAATGTGAGCGAAGTCTGAACATGCATCTCTTCCACATCTGAACTGTCTCATGAATCTGTCCAGTAAACTCAGCAGGGTACTACACCTGAACACAATATAGATTGCACAAAAAATGTAGAGTTACAATGTCTTAAGGAAAGTGAATGAGTAAGAAGATGGAGTAGAAGAATATCACCATGTGTTAAAGAAATAGGACATAAGGGTTGAGCAAGAGGTTGTGGCGGGATTTTAGCTCATAAGGAAATCCCAGGTACCTGCAAGAAAGGAAAAAATGAATTAAGAAAAATAGCAAACCTGAATATTCATTTCAAAGCATGAAAGATTTCATTTCTAAGCAACAAAATCTCAGATCTGAACAAATAAAAAGTAGGATATAGCATTTAAAAACTTGTGATCCTTAGGTTGGAGGAAACATTCGGATGGGGTATGCCAGAAATAAACGGGTAAAAGAAGAACAAAATCATGAAGAAAGAATAGATGCAATACAAAATCATGAAATTACCTGAAAAGAAGTGTGAACAAAATTATTAAAACATGCCATTATTTAGAACTGCAACGAAGTTGACCATGGTAAGAGATGATCGGATACCTGGCGTTAAAGCAACAGAATAGTGTATCGCAGCATAAAGATTGACAATAAGGCCACCATCAAAATTTTGAGAAGAAACTGGCCTCTCTTCCACATTAATTCAGGCCCTTAATATTGAGAAGAAGCAATTTCTATTTCTTCCTCCTCTTTCTTTTTGAGAAGAAACTGGCCCTGATAAAATAAGTTGAGAAGCGTAAGAAAAACATCAAGCACTTCCGACAACTTGGGGCTGTTGAGGGGGTGCGAGAAGGAATAGAAACGCACCTTGGTGTAGGCCATTCGAAATCGCCAAGGGAAGAAGTTCTTTGGTCGTTCGAAGCCGCCAATGTCGCAGTGCGGGAAGATGAACCTCCTCTCGACCTCTTCTCTCGCCTGAAAGCCAACGATGAACCTTCACTCACTAACGCCGCTCTCTTATGCAAGTCTCCGATGTCGGCGGTGAGAGAGTCGCCGCCGGTAGAAGTTGAAGAGAGACAGTGAGGAAAGAGGGTTTTCGGCGGGCGGGCAATGGCTAGCATATCCAAGAAAGAGCGAGTGAAATAGTTGAGCGTCGACTCGGGCGGGCAAGGGATTCCAGCGGTTGAGGGCTTCCAGCAGGCGAGGGCTTCCGGCGGGTGAGGGTTTCCGGCGGGCGATGGCTTCCGGTGGGCGAGGGATTTCGGCAGGCGAGGGCGTGGCGAGGGTGTGGCGAGGGTGTGGCGAGGTCGGGGCTGAGAGGAGTGTGTAAGATGCGCGGCTTCTGCAGCTTTCGGAGGAGTAAAAGTGAATAGAGACATTTGTGGAGATGGCGATCCGTGGATTTGGGATAGGGTATCGATCCGTGGCTTTTCTTTAAGATGAACTGTGGCCGTTGATTAGAATGATCGTGTGGATTAAAATAGATGCATGGTGTGCTTCTCATATATTTATTTGAGGTGAACCGTGGCCCTTGATTAGAATGATCATGTGGATATAAATCAAAGTTTGGTGTGCTCCTCAAATATGCGTATTCATTTATATAATAAAGATATATATCTTTAACTACATTAAAAAAGTAGTTTAGAGTTGTAGAATTACTCTTAGTCATCCAATATGTGACAAGCTTTTGATCTCAGTCATCCAATGAAGAGAGAAAAAGAAAGAGTGAAGAGAGAGGGGGAGAGAGGGATAGGGAATCTTTATAGCCCTCTTATACCTACATTTAGGGATAAGAGGGAGAAGGGGGGAGAAATTTATTTTTAGGTAAAAATTTACATTTTTTTTCAAAATAAAAAGTTGGAATATTGATTCATATTTTTTACGATCATTTTAAATACGCTCATATGCGATCACATTCCGCTCGAATGCGGTTTCTTTCCGCTCGAATGCGTGATTCACGTGATTCTGTGAGCACGGACGAAGCTCGTGCTGAGCTGCTCGTATATGTGTGTGTGTGTGTGTGTGTGTGTTAATGTGTGTGTGTGTGTGTGTGTGTGTGTGTGTGTGTGTGTGTGTGTGTGTGTGTGTGTGTGTGTGTGTGTGTGTGTGTGTGTGTGTGTGTGTGTGTGTGTGTGTGTGTGTGTGTGTGTGTGTGTGTGTGTGTGTGTGTATTAGGCGTGCAGAAAAGGCCCGTCGGGCCTAGGTCGAGCCCGGGCCCACTGGGCTCAGGCTTTTTTGCTACCGGGCCCAGCCCAGGCCCGGCTCAAACCGGACCCGGGCCCCTGCTCAAATCAGGCCCGGGCCCCTGCAATCTAATAAGGCCTGTTGAGCCCACAAAACCGGGCCCAAGTAGGCCCCAAAGAACAAGCCTAGCTTAAATGCTGTCCGCACAGCATTTAAGCAGTCTTTCAAGCGGGCATGGGCCCGGGCCGGCCCGGCCACCAGACCAGGTGTAACATCCCGACTTTGAAAAGGGGTCTAGCCGGTTCAGTTGAACCCTTGGAAGAGCTTACGCTGGGTCATAGGACAACCACGACTCGACCTTCACCACATAATGGCGATCATTTGGAGAAATAACTGTTTTGGGTAGCATTGTGCTTCGCCGCAACGTCAAAATTATTAATTGAGCATACGTGCTCCGAATCGACTTCCGTCAGTTGCGTTAGACTTGAATAGTTGATACGAGTGCAACGGAACTCGTTTCGTTTCGATCCGAGGTCATATGTAGAATATGACTATTTTGAGTATCGTAGCGCGTCACGACGACGCGATTTTTGAATATGGAGCATACATGCTCTGAATCGACTTCCGTCAGTTGCGTTAGACTCGTATAGTTGATACGAGTGCAACGGAACTCGTTTCGTTTTGATCCAAGGTCATATATAGAATATGACTATTTTGAGTATCGTAGCGCATCACGACGACGCGATTTTTGAATATGGAGCATACGTGCTCTGAATCGACTTCCGTCAGTTGCGTTAGACTCGTACGGTTGATACGAGTGCAACGGAACTCATTTCGTTTCGATCTGAGGTCATATGTAGAATATGACTATTTTGGGTATCGTAGCGCGTCACGACGACGCGATTTTAGAATATGGAGCATACGTGCTCCGAATCGACTTCCGTCAGTTGCGTTAGACTCGTATAGTTGATACGAGTGCAACGGAACTCGTTTCGTTCCAATCCGAGGTCGTTTGGAGAAAACGACTATTTTGAGTAATATCGAGCGTCGCAACAACGCCATTTTCAAATGTTAAGCAAACGAACTCCGAATTGAATTATGTCAATTGCATTAGACTTGTATAGCCGGTACGAGTACAACAAAATTCGCTTCGCTCGATTCTGACGTCGTTTAGTCAAGTAAATAAAAATAAACGTTCGTAAAATTATAAGATTTTCGAGATACGTAAACGTTGGATTTCAACCCTGCCACGTCCATGGTGACCCGACACTCGACGACTCGGACCTACTGGACTTTGACATGCATGGGGGACCCCACTTGTAGTTGACTTTGGTCAACCCTTCTCAAAAGTGTAGTTTTCATGAATTTTAAAAACCCATCCACTCCGCCCACCAAACCCAAAACCATAATCCCCATGCTATTATAGGATTGGCTAGCAGCAGCCCATGACAACTAAGTGGAACTAGATATTTTCTTGGCTTGGATATCCAAAGCAAAATCTCCAAACCTAGGCCTCTCTCTCCCTCTACCGTTCATCTCAAACCAAAGGAGGAGAAAGACCATAATCTAGGTGATAAACCCACATTGGCCAGCTATGGCTATATAAGGATGGCAAGGTAATTCTCTGGGGAGGGGGAAAAACTCTATCAAAATGGGGAAGGGGGGAGGCTGCTCTTCACAACTCACGGCAAGGTCCCTCATTTCCTCATCTCTCTCTCCTCTTTCTCTCTCTTTCTCCCTCTCTCTTGTTCACAACAAATGGAGAAGGAGATTGGTTGAGGGGGAGCTCGACCCCTACCCAAACCAGCCCCACCACCCACGCACCCTCCAGAGCCGGAGAAGACGCTCCAAGCTCCACCGCCACCTCCACCACCCTCCCATGTCAACATCGTCGGAGGACTCCCGGAGGACCCCAAACAAGACGGGATCTCCTCCTCTCCTCCCTCCCTACCCTTTTGGGGTCTCGCATGTGAGCTCCGGCGGCCGGAGCCCCGCCGCCATTCCCTCTCTCCTCCGTCCAGTTTTAAAAAAAAAACTCCGGCGGTGGCCGGCGGCGGTAGGCCACCAGACCACCGCCGGAGGGAGCGCCCGCCCCCGTATAGTCGGTCGGGGGCGGAGCCACGGCCGGCCAGTGGCCGGACGCCGGCGGGGAAAGCCCGCAAAGGGGGAGGCGGCGTACAGGAACTCCGTTCCTGTCAAAAATATTTTGATAAATTTTTTTTATAAAATTTAATTATTATATTTTATACCATTTGTTTTTTTCTGGGTCTTATATAGAGCCCAAATGCAAAAACTTTGAACATGAAAGTTGCTCATCTTGGCAAGGGGGAACTGCCTTAAAATTTTCATAATTTTTAGAGGAGATTTAGTATTTTTAGAAATTAAATACTATGATTTTTGGGGTTTTTGAATTATCAGAGGGTCGTAACAGTGATGGAAAATTTTGAGAAAATTTGGGAAGCTTCCTACTACTGACCTACATCTACTGTAAATATTTTGGAATTTTTGAAATGGGTTCACTAGTTTTCGATGCTAAAAATCTATGTTATAAATTAATAATGAACTACGCCCTCCTCCAGCACGTCTCCAAAAATTATGGGAAGCTCGGGAGGTTGGATCGCATCCTCCAAAAAGTTTGGGTAGTTTTAAAAGTAAAAATATCGACGCGCAGTTAAGGTCGCAATCGCGAGGCGACGCCGTCAATTCAATAACCTCAAGATAATTAAAAATGTGAAATCAAGGAACACGAAAATAACGAACCTCATAAAATATAAGTAAGCTCCTATGAACGGAGAAAGAACAGAATTTCCTCCTATGAACGGAGATGGAACAGAATTTCCTCCTATGAACGGAGATGGAACAGAACTTTCCTCCTATGAACGGAGATGGAACTGAAGCCTCCTGATTATGGAGTGATTGGACTACTAACCCTTTTATTTATTATGCTCTCCAGTCTCGCACTGGTACTGCGTTTACTTTCTGCATTTATTTCCAGTAATCCAGTCTCGCACTGGTCCTTTATATACTGCTTTCTGTACTTTCAATTCTCCAGTCTCGCACTGGTCCTGATATTATGGCCTCTACTTTCGGCCTATTATACTCCTGATATTATGGCCTCTGCTTTCGGCCTATTATACTGTTTGATATTATGGCCTCTGCTTTCGGCCTATTTTACTGCTTGATATTATGGCCCCCTGCTTCCGGCCTTTATTGATGCTTATGATTTATTGCCTACTAATTTAGCGTCGACCTGAAGATGGGCCATTCCTTCAGGGTCAACCCTAAATAGTGCCGAACTGGCCGCCGCTTGTAGAACAAAGCGGACAGTTCGATGTTTTGGTTTTTCTTCTTTATTGTCTGTAATTTAGAGTTGACGTGAAGATGGGACATTCCTTCAGCGTCAACCCTAAATAGTGTCGAACTGTCCGTTGCTTGTAGAGCAGAGCGGACAGATCGATGTTTTGACCTTTTCTTCTTTATTGCCTATAATTTAGAGTTGACATGAAGATGAGACATTCCTTCAGGATCAACCCTAAATAGTGTCGAACTGTCCGCCGCTTGTAGAGCCGAGCGGACAGATCGATGTTTTGGCCTTTTCCACTTTAGTGCCTATAATTTAGAGTTGACGTGAAGATGGGACATTCCTTCAGCGTCAACCCTAAATAGTGCGAACTGGCCGCCGCTTGTAGAACAGAGCGGACAGTTCAATATTTTGGTTTTTCTTCTTTATTGCCTATAATTTAGAGTTGACGTGAAGATGGGACATTCCTTCAGCGTCAACCCTAAATAGTGCTGAACTGGCCGTCACTTGTAGAGCAGAGCGGACAGTTCGATGTTTTGGTTTTTCTTCTTTATTGCATATAATTTAATGTTGACGTGAAGATGGGGCATTCCTTCAGCGTCAACCCTAAATAGTGACAAACTGGCCGCCACTTGAGCCGAGCGGACAGTTCGATGTTTTGGTTTTTCTTCTTTATTGCTTATAATTTAGAGTTGATGTGAAGATGCGACATTCCATCAGCGTCAACCCTAAATAGTGTCGAACTGGCCGCCGCTTGTAGAGCAGAGCGGACAGTTCGATGTTTTGGTTTTTCTTCTTTATTGCATATAATTTAGAGTTGACGTGAAGATGGGGCATTCCTTCAGCGTCAACCCTAAATAGTGCCGAACTGGCCGCCACTTGTAGAGCCGAGCAGACAGTTCGATGTTTTGGTTTTTCTTCTTTATTGCATATAATTTAGAGTTGACGTGAAGATGGGGCATTCCTTCAGCGTCAACCCTAAATAGTGCTGAACTGGCCGCCCCTTGTAGAACCGAGCGGACAGATCGATGTTTTGGTTTTTATTATTTAGAGTTGACGTGAAGATGGGGCATTCCTTCAGTGGCAACCCTAAATAGTACCGAACTGGCTGCCGCTCTCGTAGCAGCGCGGACGAATTGATGTTTTTGGGTTTTATTCCGTATTGACATTAATTTAGATTTGACGGGAACACCATGTGCCTTCGGGAAATAATTCCTACGGGAATGAAATGTTGCATTCGAGAAATAATTCCTACGGGAATGAAATGTTGCCTTCGAGAAATAATTCCTATGGGAATGAAATGTTGCCTTCGAAAATAATTCCTACGGGAATGAAATGTTGCCTTCGAGAAATAATTCCTACGGGAATGAAATGTTGCCTTCGAGAAATAATTCCTACGGGAATGAAATGTTGCCTTCGAGAAATAATTCCTATGGGAATGAAATGTTGCCTTCGAGAAATAATTCTTACGGGAATGAAATGTCCCTTCGGAAAATGTGTCTTCGGAGAATATAGGATGGCCGATGAGTTTTACTCTAAGGCAACCCGCACGACGGATGGTCTGGGAGGGCAACCCGTGCGAAACTAATAGAACTACGTGTGTCTGAGACCGTATGCAGGACGATACGGAGTACGTAGGCGGTGGTCGTGGGAAGACTGCCTCGGCCCGATAAGAGTCCAGATATCCCCTCCCTTATAACTGTTATATTATGTTTGTGTGTTAGTAGGGGTTGGATTCTGTTTGTAGTTCGAATAACTTGTCTTTAGCACAGGTGATAGGTGCGGATGAGAGACAGTACCCAGGTGTGGATGAAGCCACAGAGCAGGATACTTCAGGTACAAGTTGTTAAGCCGCATCCCTTTTGTTGTGCCCCACCTCACAACATTTATATATTTGCAATGAATTAATGCGGCGGAGGTATGGATGTTATTCATACAGGTCTTGAGTTTAAGGTTTCTGTGATGATTAATCTTCCGCTATATTACTACGTCTTCCGCTAAGTGCTGTAACGTGCACTCTTTAATGAAGTCTTCCGCTAGAATGTCGCTTTCTCACTCTGTTGATGTGTAGTGACTTTCGCTTAACACCACCCCAATGCATGACCTTGGAGTGTTCAAGGAAGGGGGTTGAAGAAGCTAGTACCTTCACCCTTCGTGATCGCTTCGGCGTAGTGCAAAAAGGGTGGTGTGCGATAAGATCCCCCGGTCGGACCATCGATTTTGGAGGGGGTCTTACAAATGGATCAGAGCGCAACCGATCTTGTCGACCTATTCGTGATCACAGAAACATCTCTTGCTCCGCTAATGGCTGTAGCGTGGTTCGGGACGAACCACTGCAGCGGAAGCGGTGGTGGACCTAAAAGGTAAAAGTTGACAACAAACTTGGCATATATATGAAGATTTTCACTCGAACTTATCAAATTCAGTTTTAGTCATACAAATTTTTTTATGACTCAGATCGACACTTAAATGTCCTTTACTACATCTGATCTCGAACAATCATCTATCTTATACCCATAAACACTCTAATTAAACCCTACAAATGATCATTTCAAATTTTGAACTCTGGGTTTAAGCATCTTTGTTTTATTGGGATTATATGCTCGTTTTCAAAATTCCATTCGAGGTAAACTAATCAAATGGAATTTTGTGTACAATGTAAAAACTTCATTACTAATTTCTAATCCCAGGTTTAAGCCTCTTTGTTTTATTGGGATTAAAATTCTCATTTTTAAAATTTCATTTAAGGTAAGCTAACTAAATGAAATTTTGCGTGTATATGGAGAATTGCTCTAACGATTGCAAATATGAAGTATGCTTTGACTTGATCAATTTGACGATCTATTGAGAATAAAGTCGTGCAATCGTAAAAGAACTATGATAAAATGTTAGTCGTTTCAATAACGTTAATATTTCAGGAAATGATTACTTAGGCTACGTGCTGGATTGAAGTAAATTTGTGGCAAATTTATAAAAGCTTGTATACAAACCATCCTAAAAGTACATTGTTAGCATTCGCAGGACTTGCGATGGTTGCATACTCAGCCAGCCGGGAAGCCTCGTTAAAAAGGGTAAGCCACTGAGGACCCGAATGTGATGGTTACCTATTTTTATTGCTTTTATTGTAAATTGCTTGCATTGGGAAAAGAGGCGGGTCGGTCATGCCCGTAGACCGTACGTACCGGTGCGGGAAGGTTGACGACTCTAAGCGACAGGGAGGTGTGCACCCCGGGAGCTCGGTTGTATCTAATATGCCCCGCTGGGTCCCTCCGCTGGTTGGCCAAATTCAGTTGTTGCTGGATGTCTCCTACGTCCGAGGGTACACGGGGTTGTACGTTGGGGCCTGGGTAGTGCGGTACATCCACACCCAGAAGTGGCAGGACCGGCCACTGTCACCGACGGCCACATCGGTGAGGCCCGCGGGGTTCGCTACCCTGCAAAAAGAAGCAGTCAAAATATGTCAACATAAAGAGCAAACTGGTAAAACATTATATGTGAGTACCGTGGCGGGACAGTCATGCCTAAGGACCATTCATACATGAATGGGAAGGTTGACGACTCATGAGGCACTAGGGAGTGTGTGAACCCCGGGAGGTTATTTATTATTTCCCCGCAGGATCCCTCCGCTGGATAGCCCAATGTTGTAATTGACGGATGTTGCTCACATCCAGGAGTACACTTGGTTGTACATTAGGGCCTGGGTAGTGCGGTACGTCCACACCCAAAAGTGGCAGGACCGGCCACTGTCACCGACGGCCACATCGGTGATGCCCGCGGGGGTCGCGACCCTGCTGGAAGAAAAGCGGTCAGACTGTATCAACGCAGGGAATTGTGATGAGTCGTGAGTACTTGTCGTGCATGGACTGCATACGCATCATTTGCATCGTAACATACATATATTTACATGTACCATCAACATATAACCTTCGTATGGGAGTTGGTTAAATGTTCATGGATTTACCCTGCTTACGTACATTTCTGTTTATCTATCCCACTAACATATAACCTTCGTATGGGAGTTGGTTAAATGTTCATGGATTTACCCTGCTTACGTACATTTATGTTTATCTATCCCACTAACATATAACCTTCGTATAGGAGTTGGTTATATGTTCATGGATTTACCCTGCTTACGTACTATTCTGTTTATTTATTCCACTAACATATAACCTTCGTATGGGAGTTGGTTATATGTTCATGGATTTACACTGCTTCCTGGCATTTCTTGCTCTTTGTTCCACTAACATATAACCTTCGTATGGAGTCGGTTATATGTTAATGAGTTTTTACTATGTACCTCTAGGACACAACTCATAAATTTTGCGTTTCAGATATGCAAACTTTGGAGGTATTCAATTATGCTAGAATTACGTATTCGATATAATTATCTAAGCTGATAATTCAGTTAGCGAACAATTTGGTGCACGAAATGTTCCCTCGAACAATATATAAATCAGAATTACGGCAGAATGGACATGGCTAGGGTAAAGCTACCCCCTAGTTCGCTTAAGCTACTTATTGCAGTACACGGCGGGAGTCGTCAACACAGCTCATTTAGGTAAAACCAAACCTATAGACCCTTAAATTTTGGGGTCGTTCGACAAATATAGTGGTCTATAGTATGCTCCGTTTTAATCTCCATGACCCACTCGTATTTTCAGGGACGAAAATTTTCTTTGTTTTATTGGATTGTAACATCCCAACTTTGAAAAGGGGTCTGGCCGGTTTAGTTGAACCCTTGGAAGAGCTTAGGCTGGGTCTTAGGACAACCACGACTCGACCTTCACCACCTAATGGCGGTCATTTGGAGAAATAACTGTTTTGGGTAGCATTGTGCTTCGCCGCAACGTCAAAATTATTTATTGAGCATACGTGCTCCGAATCTACTTCCGTCAGTTGCGTAAGACTCGAATAGTTGATACGAGTAAAACGTAACTCGTTTCGTTTCGATCCGAGGTCATATGTAGAATATGACTATTTTGAGTATCATAGCGTGTCACGACGACGCGATTTTTGAATATGGAGCATACATGCTCCGAATCGACTTCCGTTAGTTGCGTTAGACTCGTATAGTTGATACGAGTGCAACGGAACTCGTTTCGTTTTGATCCAAGGTCATATATAGAATATGACTATTTTGAGTATCGTAGCGCGTCACGACGACGCGATTTTTGAATATGGAGCATACGTGCTCTGAATCGACTTCCGTCAGTTGTGTTAGACTCGTACGGTTGATACGAGTGCAACGGAACTCATTTCGTTTCGATCCGAGGTCATATGTAGAATATGACTATTTTGGGTATCGTAGCGCGTCACGACGACGCGATTTTAGAATATGGAGCATACGTGCTCCGAATCGACTTCCGTCAGTTGCGTTAGACTCGTATAGTTGATACGAGTGCAACGGAACTCGTTTCGTTCCAATCCGAGGTCGTTTGGAGAAAACGACTATTTTGAGTAATATCGAGCATCGCAACAACGCCATTTTCAAATGTTAAGCAAACGAACTCCGAATTGAATTCTGTCAGTTGCATTAGACTTGTATAGCCGGTACGAGTACAACAAAATTCGCTTCGCTCGATTCCGACGTCGTTTAGTCAAGTAAATAAAAAAAACTTTCGTAAAATTATAAGATTTTCGAGATACGTAAACGCTGGATTTCAACCCAGCCACGTCCATGGTGACCCGACACTCGACGACTCGGACCTACTGGACTTTGACATGCATGGGGGACCCGGCCACTTGTAGTTGACTTTGGTCAACCCTCCTCAAAAGTGTAGTTTTCATGAATTTTAATAACCCATCCACTCCACCCACCAAACCCAAAACCATAATCCCCATGCTATTATAGGATTGGCTAGCAGCAGCCCATGACAACTAAGTGGAACTAGATATTTTCTTGGCTTGGATATCCAAAGCAAAATCTCCAAACCTAGGCCTCTCTCTCCCTCTACCGTTCATCTCAAACCAAAGGAGGAGAAAGACCATAATCTAGGTGATAAACCCCCATTGGCCAGCTATGGCTATATAAGGATGGCAAGGTAATTCTCTAGGGAGGGGGAAAAAAGCTCTATCAAAATGGGGAAGGGGGGAGGCTGCTCTTCACAACTCACGGCAAGGTCCCTCATTTCCTCATCTCTCTCTCCTCTTTCTCTCTCTTTCTCCCTCTCTCTTGTTCACAGCAAATGGAGAAGGAGATTGGTTGAGGGGGAGCTCGACCCCTACCCAAACCAGCCCCACCACCCACACACCCGTCGGAGCCGGAGAAGACGCTCCAAGCTCCACCACCACCTCCACCACCCTCCCATGTCAACATCGTCGGAGGACTCCCGGAGGACCCCAAACAAGATGGGATCTCCTCCTCTCCTCCCTCCCTACCCTTTTGGGGTCTCGCATGTGAGCTCCGGCGGCCGGAGCGCAGCCGCCATTCCCTCTCTCCTCCGTCTAGTTTTTAAAAAAAAAACTCCGGCGGTGGCCGACGGCGGTAGGCCACCAGACCACTGCCGGAGGGAGCGCCCGCCCCCGTATAGTCGGCCGGGGGCGGAGCCACGGCCGGCCGGTGGCCGGACGCTGGCGGGGAAAGCCCGCAAAGTGGGAGGCGGCGTACAGGAACTCCGTTCCTGTCAAAAAAATTTTGATAAATTTTTTTTATAAAATTTTATTATTATATTTTATACCATTTGTTTTTTTCTGGGTCTTATATAGAGCCCAAATGCAAAAACTTTGAACATGAAAGTTGCTCATCTTGGCAAGGGGGAACTGCCTTAAAATTTTCATAATTTTTAGAGGAGATTTAGTATTTTTAGAAATTAAATACTATGATTTTTGGGGTTTTTGAATTATCAGAGAGCCGTAACAGTGATAGAAATTTTGAAAGAATTTGGGAAGCTTCCTACTACTGACCTACATCTACTGTAATTATTTTGGAATTTTTGAAATGGGTTCACTAGTTTTCGATGCTAAAAATCTATGTTATAAATTAATAATGAACTACGCCCTCCTCCAGCACGTCTCCAAAAATTATGGGAAGCTCGGGAGGTTGGATCGCACCCTCTAAAAAGTTTGGGTAGTTTTAAAAGTAAAAATATCGACGCGCAGTTAAGGTCGCAATCGCGAGGCGACGCCGTCAATTCAATAACCTTAAGATAATTAAAAATGTGAAATCAAGGCACACGAAAATAAGGAACCTCATAAAATATAAGTAAGCTCCTATGAACGGAGAAAGAATTTCCTCCTATGAACGGAGATGGAACAGAATTTCCTCCTATGAACGGAGATGGAACAGAACTTTCCTCCTATGAACGGAGATGGAACTGAAGCCTCCTGATTATGGAGTGATTGGACTACTAACCCTTTTATTTATTATGCTCTTCAGTCTCGCACTGGTCCTGCGTTTACTTTCTGCATTTATTTCCAGTAATCCAGTCTCGCACTGGTCCTTTATATACTGCTTTCTGTACTTTCAATTCTCCAGTCTCGCATTGGTCCTGATATTATGGCCTCTACTTTCGGCCTATTATACTCCTGATATTATGGCCTCTGCTTTCGGCCTATTATACTGTTTGATATTATGGCCTCTGCTTTCGGCCTATTTTACTGCTTGATATTATGGCCCCCTGCTTCCGGCCTTTATTGATGCTTATGATTTATTGCCTACTAATTTAGCGTCGACCTGAAGATGGCCATTCCTTCAGGGTCAACCCTAAATAGTGTCGAACTGGCCGCCGCTTGTAGAACAGAGCGGACAGTTCGATGTTTTGGTTTTTCTTCTTTATTGTCTGTAATTTAGAGTTCACGTGAAGATGGGACATTCCTTCAGCCTCAACCCTAAATAGTGCCGAACTGTCCGTTGCTTGTAGAGCAGAGCGGACAGATCGATGTTTTGACATTTTCTTCTTTATTGCCTGTAATTTAGAGTTGACATGAAGATGGGACATTTCTTCAGCGTCAACCCTAAATAGTGTCGAACTGTCCGCAGCTTGTAGAGCCGAGCGGACAGATCGATGTTTTGTCCTTTTCCACTTTAGTGCCTATAATTTAGAGTTGACGTGAAGATGGGACATTCCTTCAGCGTCAACCCTAAATAGTGCCGAACTGGCCGCCGCTTGTAGAGCAGAGCGGACAGTTCGATGTTTTGGTTTTTATTCTTTATTGCCTATAATTTAGAGTTGACGTGAAGATGGGACATTCCTTCAGCGTCAACCCTAAATAGTGCCGAACTGGCCGCCACTTGTAGAGCAGAGCGGACAGTTCGATGTTTTGGTTTTTCTTCTTTATTGCATATAATTTAGAGTTGACGTGAAGATGGGGCATTCCTTCAGCGTCAACCCTAAATAGTGACGAAATGGTCGCCACTTGTAGAGCCGAACGGACAGTTCGATGTTTTGGTTTTTCTTCTTTATTGCCTATAATTTAGAGTTGACGTGAAGATGAGACATTCCAACAGCATCAACCCTAAATAGTGTCGAACTGGCCGCCGCTTGTAGAGAAGAGTGGACAGTTCGATGTTTTGGTTTTTCTTCTTTATTGCATATAATTTAGAGTTGACGTGAAGATGGGGCATTCCTTCAGCGTCAACCCAAAATAGTGTCGAACTGGCCGCCACTTGTAGAGCCGAGCGGACAGTTCGATGTTTTGGTTTTTCTTCTTTATTGCATATAATTTAGAGTTGACGTGAAGATGGGGCATTCTTTCAGCGTCAACCCTAAATAGTGCCGAACTGGCCGCCACTTGTAGAACCGAGCGGACAGATCGATGTTTTGGTTTTTCCTCATTATTGTATATAACTTAGAGTTGACGTGAAGATGGGGCATTCCTTCAACGTCAACCCTAAATAGTACCGAACTGGCTACCGCTCTCGCAGCAGCGCGGACGAATTGATGTTTTTGGGTTTTATTCCGCATTGACATTAATTTAGATTTGACGGGAACACCATGTGCCTTCGGGAAATAATTCCTACGGGAATGAAATGTTGCCTTCGAGAAATAATTCCTACGGGAATGAAATGTTGCCTTCGAGAAATAATTCCTACGGGAATGAAATGTTGCCTTCGAGAAATAATTCCTACGGGAATGAAATGTTGCCTTCGAGAAATAATTCCTACGGGAATGAAATGTTGCCTTCGAGAAATAATTCCTACGGGAATGAAATGTCCCTTCGAAAAATGTGTCTTCGGAGAATATAGGATGGCCGATGAGTTTTACTCTAAGGCAACCTGCACGACGGATGGTCTGAGAGGGCAACCCGTGCGAAACTAATAGAACTACGTGGGTCTGAGACCGTATGCAGGACGATACGGAGTACGTAGGCGGTGGTCGTGGGAAGACTGCCTCGGCCCGATAAGAGTCCATATATCCCCTCCCTTATAACTGTTATATTATGTTTGTGTGTTAGTAGGAGTTGGATTCTGTTTGCAGTTCGAATAACTTGTCTTTAGCACAGGTGATAGGTGCGGATGAGAGACAGTACCCAAGTGTGGATGAAGCCACAGAGCATGATACTTCAGGTACAAGTTGTTAAGCTGCATCCCTTTTGTTGTGCCCCACCTCACAACATTTATATATTGGCAATGAATTAATGCGGCGGAGGTATGGATGCTATTCATACAGGTCTTGAGTTTAAGGTTTCTGTGATGATTAATATTCCGCTATATTACTACGTCTTCCGCTAAGTGTTGTAACGTGCACTCTTTAATGAAGTCTTCCGCTAGAATGTCGCTTTCTCACTCTGTTGATGTGTAGTGACTTTCGCTTAACACCACCCCAATGCATGACCTTGGAGTGTTCAAGGAAGGGGGTTGAAGAAGCTAGTACCTTCACCCTTCGTGATCGCTTCGGCGTCGTGCAAAAAGGGTGGTGTGCGATAAGATTCCCCGGTCGGACCGTCAATTTTGGAGGGGGGGTCTTACAAATGGATCAGAGCGCAACCGATCTTGTCGACCTATTCGTGATCACAGAAACATCTCTTGCTCCGCTAATGGCTGTAGCGGAAGCGGTGGTGGACCTAAAAGGTAAAAGTTGACAACAAACTTGGCATATATGTGAAGATTTTCACTCGAACTTATCAAATTCAGTTTTAGTCATACAAATTTTTTAGTCATTCCTTCAGGGTCAACCCTAAATAGTGCCGAACTGGCCGCCGCTTGTAGAGCAGAGCGGATAGTTCGATGTTTTGGTTTTTCTTCTTTATTGTGTGTAATTTAGAGTTGACATGAAGATGGGACATTCCTTCAGCGTCAACCTTAAATAGTGCCGAACTCTCCGTTGCTTGTAGAGCAGAGCAAACAGATCGATGTTTTGACTTTTTCTTCTTTATTGCCTATAATTTAGAGTTGACATGAAGATGGGACATTCCTTCAGCGTCAACCCTAAATAGTGCCGAACTGTCCGCCGCTTGTAGAGCCGAGCGGACAGATCGATGTTTTGGCATTTTCCACTTTAGTGCTTATAATTTAGAGTTAACGTGAAGATGGGACATTCCTTCAGGGTCAACCCTAAATAAGGTCGAACTGGCCGCCGCTTGTAGAGCAGAGCGGACAGTTAGATGTTTTGGTTTTTCTTCTTTACTGCCTATAATTTAGAGTTGACGTGAAGATGGGACATTCCTTCAGCGTCAACCCTAAATAGTGTCGAACTGGCCGCCGCTTGTAGAGCAGAGCGGATAGTTTGATGTTTTGGTTTTTCTTCTTTATTGCATATAATTTAGAGTTGACGTGAAGATGGGGCATTCCTTCAGCGTCAACCCTAAATAGTGACGAACTGGCCGCCACTTGTAGAGCCTAGCGGACAGTTCGATGTTTTGGTTTTTCTTCTTTATTTCCTATAATTTAGAGTTGACGTGAAGATGAGACATTCCATCAGCGTCAACCCTAAATAGTGTCGAACTGGCCACCGCTTGTAGAGCAGAGCGGACAGTTCGATGTTTTGGTTTTTCTTCTTTATTGCATATAATTTAGAGTTGACGTGAAGATGGGGCATTCTTTCAGCGTCAACCCTAAATAGTGCCGAACTGGCCGCCACTTGTAGAGCCGAGCGGACAGTTCGATGTTTTGGTTTTTCTTCTTTATTGCATATAATTTAGAGTTGACGTGAAGATGGGGCATTCCTTCAGCGTCAACCCTAAATAGTGTCGAACTGGCCGCCACTTGTAGAACCGAGCGGACAGATCGATGTTTTGGTTTTTCTTCTTTATTGTATACAATTTAGAGTTGACGTGAAGATGGGGCATTCCTTCAGCGTCAACCCTAAATAGTACCGAACTGGCTGTCGCTCTCGCAGCAGCGCGGACGAATTGATATTTTTGGGTTTTATTCCGTATTGACATTAATTTAGATTTGACGGGAACACCATGTGCCTTCGGGAAATAATTCCTACGGGAATGAAATGTTGCCTTCGAGAAATAATTCCTACGGGAATGAAATGTTGCCTCCGAGAAATAATTCCTACGGGAATGAAATGTTGCCTTCGAGAAATAATTCCTACGGGAATGAAATGTTGCCTTCGAGAAATAATTCCTACGGGAATGAAATGTTGCCTTCGAGAAATAATTCCTACGGGAACAAAATGTTGCCTTCGAGAAATAATTCCTACGGGAATGAAATGTTGCCTTCGAGAAATAATTCCTACGGGAATGAAATGTTGCCTTCGAGAAATAATTCCTACGGGAATGAAATGTCCCTTCGGAAAATGTGCCTTCGGAGAATATAGGATGGCCGATGAGTTTTACTCTAAGGCAACCCGCACGACGGATGGTCTGGGAGGGCAACCCATGCGAAACTAATAGAACTACGTGGGTCTGAGATCGTATGCAGGACGATACGGAGTACGTAGGCGGTGGTTGTGGGAAGGCTGCCTCGGCCTGATAAGAGTCCAGATATCCCCTCCCTTATAACTGTTATATTATGTTTGTGTGTTAGTTGGAGTTGGATTCTGTTTGTAGTTCGAATAACTTGTCTTTTGCACAGGTGATAGGTGCGGATGAGAGACAGTACCCAGGTGTGGATGAAGCCACAGAGCAGGATACTTCAGGTACAAGTTGTTAAGCCGCATCCTTTTTGTTGTGCCACACCTTACAACATTTATATATTGGCAATGAATTAATGCGGCGGAGGTATGGATGCTATTCATACAGGCCTTGAGTTTAAGGTTTCTGTGATGATTAATCTTCCGCTATATAACTACGTCTTCCGCTAAGTGCTATAACGTGCACTCTTTAATGAAGTCTTCCGCTAGAATGTCGCTTTCTTACTCTGTTGATGTGTAGTGACTTTCGCGTAACACCACCCCAATGCATGACCTTGGAGTGTTCAAGGAAGGGGGTTGAAGAAGCTAGTACCTTCACCCTTCGTGATCGCTTCGGCGTCGTGCAAAAAGGGTGGTGTGCGATAAGATCCCTCGGTCGGACCGTCGATTTTGGAGGGGGGTCTTACACCGGGCTCTAGCCAGGGCCCGACACCTGGGCCGGCGGGAAATCACACTATGAGGTAAGATTTCAATGAAATCTCGCCTCCTAGCATGATTTCCTGATGGAAATTCGGCCCATGGCGGGATTAAAATCCCACCTTATCTAGGTGGGATTAAAATCTCGCCTTAATTAGGCGTGATTAAAATCCAGCCTATTGGGAAATCAGGCGGGCCCGGGTTCGGCCCGACCCGGCCTGGAGGGCCTTATCAGGCCCCCTCTTTGAGAGAGGGCCCGAGCCCGGCATAGCCCGGTTCAAGCCGGGTCCGGGCCCGATCGGCCCGATCCCAGCCCGGCCCGATCGGGCTTTTTGAACAGGACTATATATATATATATACACGAGTGACAAGGCACGACCCCCGTGTGGGCGGCGACATTTTGCATGAGAGGCGATATTCAGCGGGGATGACGACATTCGGTAGGGGCGACGACAATCGATGGGGGCGACATTCGGCGGCGGCGACATACGGCAGGGGGCGACGATATTCAGTGGGGACGATGACATTCGGCGGGGGCAACATTCGACAGGGGAGACGACATTCAACAGGGGCGACATTCGGCAGGAGCGGCGACATTCAGCGGCGGTGACATTCGGCAGGGGGCTGCGACATTCGGTGGGGGCGGTCTATATTTATCATATACATAAAACCTAATTCAATGTTGTTCAGCAAAAATCATATGGTTTGATGGTTGTCATCTTTGCTTGACATAGTGGAAACCCGGGTTCAATTCTCACTATTGACAATTTTTGTGAGATTAAAAAATGTGTCATTTGACCTTCCTTTTTCAATAAATTTAGGGGTAAAATCGTAATTTCATGTTGTATTATACCCTACACCTTCATAGTTTTAGGTCGCCTTCTAGTAGGTTTAGGAGACCTATGAAAAAGTGGAGAGAGAGGGAGCGGTTTGATCCGACGGCTGATGAAATATCATGCCAGATTCGACGGCCGTAATCATTTCAATGACTTTAAAACTCATGGGTATGACATTTATTTATATATGGTAGATATATATATATATATATATATATATATATATATATATATATAGAGAGAGAGAGAGAGAGAGAGAGAAAGAGATTGAGATCATATGCGAAGAAGCTGGGCGTGCGAATGTGCGAAGAAGCTTCCTGCGTCGTTGGAGTGCGAATGTGCGAAGAAGCTTCCTGCGTCGTTGGATTGGGTAGCGCCATCTGCTACAGTGCTTTCTTAACAATCCCAACAACTTCAAAGCACAGCGGACGGCGGCTGTGGGCTCGCCGTCCACTGGCCACCCTGGCTTTATCGGCACTCGCCGACCACCGGTCGCCCTGGGTTCGTCGGTCGCAAGGACGACGAACTCAGGGCGGGCAATGGCCGGTGAGGGCGCAACCGCCGACCACCACATTGTGAACCTTGTTTGCCCTTGCCGCAATCCCAACGGTGCACCCAGGGTCGGCGGCGACCACACCCGCGGTCGCCGTCGAGATGGCGACCTCTGTCGGCCCTCAGTTGTCGGCGAGGAAATCGAACGGCGCTCTAGGGGGGGCAACATTCGGCGGGCGGCATCGTGCACGGGGGGGGGGGGGGGGGCAACATTCGGTATGCGCCATCGTGCACGGGCGGCAACATTCGACAGGCGGCATCATGCACGGGCAACAACATTCGGCGGGCGACATCGTGCATGAGCGACAACATTCGGTCGGCGACAACATTCGTCCGGTGACAACATTCGGTAGACGACAACATTTTTTATTAGAGTTCACTTCCACTTAGCATATATCTTACATCACCTATTCTTTGATCATCTTCTTAATGGAACAAATAATCTCTTACCCACATTCAATTTAGCTCAACTACATAACTCAATTTTCCACCTTTAACAATCTTTAAGTACTAACACTAAGACATAATTTATTTTCCTTAATCTAACCTAGAATTATTATTTATATCTTACAATATACTTCCATAACAATTATTACATCTGTGGTTATACACTCTTGTGTAATCACATGGTTATCTTTGTAGAAAGCTTTCTATTTCATTTTAGGATGAGCGAGCACATGCAGTTTCTCTATTACTCACCACGCCTCCCCCCCCCCCCCCCCCCCCCCCACAACCCTCGCCTTCCTCTTCAACCTATGACATATGGAATTTCCCCAGAGAACACCTTCTTTATCCCTCTTCAAGTATCCCATGACCATATTAGATACTATTAAAAAAGTAACGACAATAATGTTAGAAATTTTAATCTTAAAATATTTATTTTCATAATGATTTATTAGAGTTTATTGGTGTTTGGTGTTCGGGCTCTATATCATTTAATAGAAAAGCTCAAAACCAAATTTGGAGGGAACTCCAAATTTTGGTGAGAAACCTTTTCATGGAAAATGATGAATGATTAGTCCCATCTTGCCAAATTATTTTTAAAAATGGAGTATGTATATCTCTTCACTCATTCATATTTGTTCAAAGGAACATAAGTAGAATCTATAAACCACACACGCGCGCGTGCGCACGCATCGCACCGGACCGGATTTGAATTTGGGATTTAAGGAATAATTGAATTGTATTTTTTGTACAAAATAGTTTTGTCACTTTAGAAAACTTTAAATTTCATCCATACGTCGACTTCCTGCGTGTCGACCTCTTCTTCTGTGCGTCGACTTCTCCTTCTATGCGTTGACTTTGTCTTATGTGTGTTGACATCAACGTTATTCGCAGACCACACGTGTGTAAATTTTTGCACGCATTTTCTCCGCGCGTTTAACGTGGTTCAGCTCATTTAATCTTTATGTTGGAAATATAATTTAGTTATTATAACCGTTGAAATTAATTACATGATAATTTCTTGTCGTTTTACGAGACTCCTATATATGAGATTTTCTGAATCATTTTATATGCTTGTTCACTTTCGTTCTCTCATTCTCACACGATCTTTCTCTCGCGATTTTGCTTTATTGACGTTTGCTTCATCAAGTGGGAGTTCGAGTGCTCTGTGCTTCTTCAGTGTCCGTGCACATCAGAGTTTTCGAGATCTAGTCGGGTGTTGTACCTTGTAGGAGTGAGCATTGGTTGAAAACCCCGCCATGAGATGCAACTTCTTTAGGGCAGTGATCACACGCCTTACCCATACTCGATTCTAAACTAATATTATTATTATGTTTTCTCTCTTTTCTTGATCTTTCTGTTTACAAGATTTCTTGTTATTACTGTTTTCAAGATCTGATAGTATAATATAGTGGTTTTCAAAACAAAAAAATATATATTATTTTAGGAATATAAGATAAATATTCAAACAAGTAAATCAACAAATGACAACAAACTTTTTTATGGTGAAAATCAAGTAAGAATAATTAAAAAGCAGAGTGAAAGTATCTAGTTGTCTACCTAAATCACCTAGAGGGGGTGAATAGGTGAGTTATATGACTTTAAGCGAAATTAAAATACTTTAAAAAATATGCACACAAAATAAGATAGAACACACAGCACAGACACACGGATTTATAGTGGCTCCCCAGAGTAGGTAGTCTACTTTTCGCCTCGCCTATCTAACACTTCGGGCTAGACTCGGCTACTTCACCAAACTCAGATTTCAATAAATCTTACACCTCAGAGTCTTCAACTCTTACAAGCTCGGAGACAACGTCCCATACAAAAACTCAGAGAACAACCTCTCCTACACTCGATCATCTAATCTAGGATCTACAAAACTCGGAAGTAAAACTTCTTACAAGAGTTGTAAAAAGGTTTCTTTACAAACACAATAAATTGTAAACAATCTTCTTAGAAATCTCAAAGAGATTCAACTTCAGATTTGAGAAAATGATTCTTCTTTCTTGCTTAAGAGAGAAACTTGAACTTGAAGGTTGAGGGAGAAGAATGACTTGAGCTTTTGAAATCTTGATCTGAATCTTGAGAATCGATTGGATCTGAATGCAACTTTGAAGTATCTGAAAACAGAGATCCGGTCGAAACTTTTCTTTGAGAGAAATCACAAATCGAGTTGTCGACGATGAGCTTCCTGTTGCGAATATGAAAAATGCCGACCGAAAGAATTGTGCAATTTCTTGATCTGTCCACGATTAAGGTTTTCTGAAATTAACCCTTAAGTATTTATAGGAATTCCTCTCTTAATGGCTAGAACGAAACTTCAGACAGAGCTCAACGTGTACTGTGCATGGTCGGTGCCCTAAAGAAAAATCGTCAACAAATTCAAAATGAAAACTTGTTAAGTCCATTCGTCGAGTGTTCACGTGACATCTCTAGATTACTTGACGATTCAACCTTAACTACTTGACGAATTACACTTGGCTGAGATTTGAAATAAAATGAATCTTCAGTTCAATGATCACGAGACCTCTCAAGAGTACTCGACGAATTCGTCGAATATTCACAAGAAATCAACAATTCACTCAACGAATATTACTTGGCCAAAACTGGAAACAAGATCTGATACATTCAGAAATCTCTTGAGTAGATTCAACGAATTGATCGAGTGTTCACGTGAGATCTCGACGAATGAAATGAGTCTTCACGTGAGTACTCGACGAATTCTACTTAAGAAAAATCTTGTCAATCAAGAATCCAACAACCAGCTTCTACTTAATTCTCCCATTGCACTTGGAAATGAGTACACCCCAATAGAGAGATTACACATGAATCAACACTATGTCCTGCACAATAAAAATTACATTGCATAGTCCTGTGTTTTATGACCCATTGTAATCAGATATTTATTTGTACTTAGCAATTAAAGTCCTGCAACAACATAACTAAAATGCAACATCAAATATAAATTCAATTCATCTTAGTTCAAGGGGAACTTCTTCAAATCAAGCCTATTGTGGATACAATACCCAACACAGAGTTCTAGAGATTACCCATCTGTCTTAGATGTCATACAGACAAACCAAAAATATAAGGACTTTAAGGTGAAATGAGAAAGACTCATACGGGAAATGAAACTTTAGTATAAGAATGTAGGAGGTAAGAGATGATGCCCAATAAAATCTGCACATTAACTGTAACGGTCTCCCCAGCATACAGCTCGCAAGGACGACCGCCGGCACCCTCCCGGCCCAGGCCCGCCAACACGGGACCCAGCTGGCACCGGAAGGGTTTAGCCTAACCAGATGGTCTGCAGACCATGCACCCCAACCCCTCTCTGTCCCACCACAGGGCACAGTGGGTTGTTGGAGACCGCAGTCCCCCTTTGATGAGAATTGAGCCAGTTAAGCGGCAGCGCGTGGACTTCCCAGGAGGTCACCCATCCCAGAATTGCTCCAGCCCGAGCACGCTTAACTATGGAGTACTTTCACTTCTCATCACCAATTGAGCTGGAGCAATTCTAGGATGGGTGACCTCCTGGGAAGTCCACGCGCTGCCGCTTAACTGGCTCAATTCTCATCAAAGGGGAACTGCGGTCTCCAACAACCTACTGTGCCCTGTGGTGAGACAGAGAGGGTTAGGGTGCATGGGCATGGTCTGCAGACCATCTGGTTAGGCTGAACCCTTCCGGTGCCAGCTGGGTCCCGTGTTGGCGGGACTGGGCCGGGAGGGTGCCGGCGGTCGTCCTTGCGAGCTGTATGCTGGGGAGACCGTTACAAAAAGTCCAATTTGTAAGATCCCTCTCCCGCACCGGAAGAGTTCCTGGATCTTATGCCCAGAACCGCCGCCTTACGGAGATGCTAGCACACAAGTTAGCCACCTCCGCAAGACGCCGATCCTGCCGGCAAGAACGATCAACCAGGCCAACCAGAGATAAGAAGAAAAAGAAAACTAGAACCAAGTCCACAATCACACATTTATACAACAAAATATAAAAGTCCATCAATGAGTACAACAAATGAAAGAGTAAAAGGGGTTTATGCCCAGTACATAACCAAGGTAGAATAAAATCTCACTCTCTCACTCTACATCTATGCGGAAGCTAACAATTCTCAAATCTTCAAACACCTGTCCTGTAGTAGAAGTATTGCATGGCTTCTGCTCCTCAGATCCTGCCATCAAGTCTTGGTTGGTCGTGCCGGTGCTCCAGCTCCTCGAACACCTATGGTCACAACCGACCGTTAGTCATAAAGACTAAGCCGATTTTTCCCCGCCTCCCCCCGCGACTCCTAGGCACCGGGCGGGAGGAAGAAGCGGAGGGCATCAAAGTGGAGTAATCAAAAGCAGGTGACAAATTTTCTACGCTAACAAGAGTATAACATATAATTTCTATGCTAGCAATATGAACCAGTAAACAATAATAAACGCAGTAAAGTAATATCGCAGCAAAGAAAGAAGTAAGCATAAAGAAGCAGTGCGACGCAAGTAAGGTAATTAAAAAGTAACCATTGATTTATAGGAATGCTCATACAAACCTATAGACCAAGGGGTCGTTTAGCTGGGCCTATCATATAAAAAGTCACATACCAATTTATACGATAGGGGTAGGGGTTGAAATGCAATGTTCTTGCTATGACATGCAAGGTATGTTGTTATGCTATGTTCATACAAGTGCAACTCACACACTACGACTCTATGCGCATAGACCTTTAGTTCCCCCTTTTTGGAGCTAGCAAGACTCCCAGGATACTCCCGTAGTGGCAAACGGAAGCGGTGGGTTGGGCCTCGCCCACCTCTAGGTTGGTATTCACACTACCTAACCTAGACCTTTCGTACGCCTCAACACAAAACCGCGGAGCGTCTGCGTACTCTTGCTGACTGGACCGCCAGACTTTTTAGGCTAAGTGTATATACCACACTTGCCGAATCAACGTATTGACGTCGGTGTGAACGTCCGTCCAATACAGAAGACCCACCACCTTCGTGCACATGCAACATATTCTACAATCTATCTCCGAGCTATAAGCTCCCCGGGCTAACCTGCCCGTCATTAATAACCTTCCGAGCCATATGCTCCCCGGGCTAACCTGCCCGTCATTAATAACCTTCCGAGCCACCGGCTCCCCGGACCAACCCGTCCGTACCAACAAACACTACTGAGTTGCAAGCTCACCTGACTTTCAATCCGCTCTTTCAAACACTGAGCTTACTGCTCGCAGCACCAAACAGACTAGGCTCTCGTAACCACGGGGTGTGGGTGAGTGTGTTATTAAATTATTCTTGTAACATCTTATCCCTACGGTTTACGTTTAATCTTAGATTTCCGAGGGTTACCCTGTAAAGGGCTCGCTACGGTATTAGGAACTACAATGGGATGACACCCCAAAGTTCCCTTTCCCAAGACACTTAGTATTATTGATATCTACCCATAAGATTACCCTCTTATCATTTCACTTGAATTAACCTCAGCGCTTTATAACTCTCTAAGGGGAAGGATGATCTTTCGTCAATCAATGAGGTCAAAGAATTATTTATACAAGAACTGTATCTTAGAAGTCACATTTAGACAATCTTATTTGTTATGCCCCCAAACGTGTTGCGATTCACGGGGCATCAATATGCTCGACGACCAAAGGAGGCCACAAGGAGCAACGTGGCTGAACCATCCGGTTCAGCCCCCAATCACTAAAAGGAAGCCTGCGGGGCTGAACCACACGGTTCAACCCCTAGGGGGGCGGGGCGGCCGGCCCCCTCTAGTCCCGGTGTATTTATACCCCCGAGTCTCTCTTGGATGGGGTATGATGAATATTATTCAGGTATTTTCCTTCCTTTCCTCTCAATTCTAACCCTAATCTCCCATTCTTCTCTAGATCTATCTCAATCTCGCTCTCTTCCTTCTACGTTCATAACATTTGGTATCAGAGCACTCCTCCGACCATGATGAACACCCGCTTGCACGAAGAGGCCGGCTGACTGGCAACCCTAGAAGAAACTACGTCGGCTTGACAGATACCGTAGCGGCCATCGAAGAAAGGATGAAGACCTCGACCCAACAATTGGAGGAGCGAATGGACGCTCGTATGGAGGAGATCAAGTCCCTCCTAGCGCAGAATCTGAAGGGCAAAGCTTCGGCCAACGAGGGATCGGAGACGGAAGCGCCCGATCCGCTTCCGCCGCAACATCCGGCCCCGTGGACGGGCGGAACCCACTCACATTAACCGTGCGGAGGAGCGCAGGTGATGTCGGTGACAGGAGGACCCGATAGGAACCCGCAATAGTCGTTCGCCTGGGCGCGCCGCCGTCGGTTTGGGGCGAACCCGGAACAAGCCGCGCGGCCTCCTGGCGACCAACGGAGCCAGCGACGGGGACGTCCGCCCTGGGCGACCCAGCAGCGGGCTGGAGCGAGGTCGGGACAGGCCGTACGGCCACTTGGCGGCCTCCAGAACACTCAGCGGGATAGTTTCGACCTTCCGGCAATCCGGGCGCTTCGATTGGAGGCGTTGCTGGACTGTTGCCCCTTCCACGAACTGTAGGACAGCCGCCGGGATACGGGAATGGCGATCAATGGCACATGCGGCCGGCACCGACCGGTATCTACGGAGGAGGACAACACATGGGCGGCAGACAAGGAAGCGAACGATGTTTCCCGACCATGGTCCAAGGGGAATGCATTTTCCCAGACCCCAAGGGCCGCACCCCCCTATGGAGCAGCAGAGGGCAGCAGGGTACAGACAAGAACTGGGGGGGGGGGGTACGGGCAGGCGAACCAGATGGCCTACATGCCACCCAAGAGGACTCACATGAATTTCCCCAAATTCAGAGGAGGGGATGCGTTGGAGTGGGTGCAGAAAGCGAAACTTTTTTTCAATTATCATGAAATTCCCGAGGAACAATGGGTACAACTGGCAGCTTTTCACCTGGAAGATGACGCCTACTAGTGGACGCAGTGGTTCTTGAGGGGTCGTGATTACGCACCATGGATCGAGTTCGCAAAGGAATTCTCATCCCGATTTGGCCCTCTGGAGTACGAAGACGTCGAGGCCATGCTGCAAAAGCTACGACAGAAGGGAACAATGATGGAATACCGCACATAGTTTGAGAGGTTGGCCAACAGGGTCTGATGGGAGGAGAAAACACTGCTGAGCTGTTTCGTCTCTAGTCTGAAGGATCATCTGAGGGACGAGGTTCATGCCTATATGCCCCGCAGCTTGAGTCACGCAATCAGTCTGGCACGGATACAGGAGGAGCGCTTCAACAGACCGAGGAACCACACCACAGGTAGAACTACTACGACTCCCACACCCGTTAGGAGAGATCCGCCGACAGCCGGCCGGCCGACGGTGACAAGACTGACTGGCCTGAGCTGCAGGCAAGGAAGGAGAAAAGCTTGTGCTTCAACTGTGATGAGAAGTATGGTCCGGGGCACAAGTGCCAGAAGATCCAGGTTTTCCTGCTGAGAGAGGAGGAAGAGGAAGAAGAAAGCACCGAGGTGGAACTAGAGGAGGATTTGGATCTGACAGAATTTGGGGTATCCATACAGGCAATGAAGGGGTGTACGACCCCCCTCACTATGCGCATAGCGGGAAAAGTAGCCCAGGAGCGGGTTACAATTCTGATTGATAGTGGGAGCTGAAACACCCCAACCTAGTTTTACCACAAATCAGCAGTCCGGCCGGGCCCCGTGATAAGAAGCAAACTAAGTAGCGGTAATAATAATGGTACATAGCATGCATAAATGAAAAGTGCTAGAAGAGTACTTACAGCGGAAATAATGAGAGAAGCTAAGGGTAAAAGAGTAACTCAAATTTTGAATTCACAGAGCCACTAAACTTTGAAAGGGTCACAATGCTTGAAAAACTGTAATCTTAAACATAGTCTGATACATGAAACATTAGAAAATTCTGATACGTGCCCAATATCACAGAACTGTACTAAAAGAACAAACTACAGAATGGAAACAAACTAAAAGAGGAGCGAACTGCAAGCATGCTCATCCTAGGCGCAACACCTCACATGTGACTCCTGTAATAATAAGCCCAAAAATGGGTCAGCCCAAATGGAGAGTAAGAAAGACCATTCTTCTTAGTGACACTAAAAAAAATATATAGAACATGATTTCTCGCTTTTTGAAAAACAATAGCTTTTATGCTACAAAAGAAAATTATTTATATAATGCTACACCACTCATGCTTTTCTATAAAAAAATACTTAACATAAATGCCTGTTCATTGTTCTCCTTGGGTTCTTATGAGCCAGGCAGCACAGCTCTTCCAGCGGTCGACCGAACACTGTGCGATCAAGATCGCACCTTGGCCCTCCTACGTGACAACCTTAGAGCGGCTCAGGACAGGATGAAAACACAGACAGACAAACATCAGAAAGAGCGGAAGTTCGCGGTCGGAGACGAGGTTTTCCTCAAACTCCAACCTTGCCGACAACTCTCCGTCTCCCGCAGGGCAAATCAGAAATTGGCACCACGGTACTACGGGCCGTTCCGCATTACTCAGTGGGTAGGACCGGTGGCCTACACCTTAGCTCTTCCGGAAGGCTCCCGTATTCATCTGACCTTTCATGTATCCCTACTCAAAAAGAAGATTGGCGACGCAGTTCTGGCGAGCCCTTTATTACCTGAAGCTACTACAACGGGGGAAGTGCGGCCCTCTTTGGAGGAAATATTGCTGACCAAGTGGAAGAAGCGGGGCACTGAATACCGTCCTGAGATCCTGGTTAAGCAGAAGAACTTGACAGCTGCACACAATACCTGGGTTGATCTGCTAGAGTTCCGTGACTTGGTTCCAGACTTTCACCTTGGGAACAAGTTGGTGCTTGATGGGGAGGGGAATGTTATGCCCCCAAACGTGTTGCGATTCACAGGGCATCAATATGCTCGACGACCAAAGGAGGCCACAAGGAGTAACGTGGCTGAACCATCTGGTTCAGCCCCCAATCACTAAAAGGAAGCCTGCGGGGCGGTTCAGCCCCTATTGTGGGGGGCGTCCGGCCCCCTCTAGTCCCGGGGTATTTATAACCCCGGGACTCTCTTGGATGGGGTATGATGAATATTATTCAGGTATTTTCCTTCCCTCTCAACCCTAACCCTAATCTCTCATTCTTCTCTAGATCTATCTCAATCTCGCTCTCTTCCTTCTACGTTCATAACACATACCCAATGTGTTACTAATCAAAAAAGGAAGACAAATACTCAGTTAAAATTTACATTCCCCTGTAAGATGAAGCATATATGTTGTGTGAGCCAAGATGAGAAAAAAATCGAAGATACAATGAACGTGGTGAAGACTTTATTAGAATGTCAACAACTTGGGAGGTGGCATGAACATGTTGAAGTTGTATTTCTCAAAGCTTGACTTTCTCCTTGATAAAATGACATTCAATTTCAATGTGATTAGTATATCTAGGGAAGAGAAACTTTTCAATAATACGTATCACAACTTGATTGTCACAATGGAGGTGCCACATGAGCAGTAAGAGAGACACTACGATATATTAAGAGACTTTTGAGGCAAATAAGCTCAGAAACCTCGAGGGCTATTGTGCGATATTCAGTCTCAGCCATTGAGCGAGCAACTACCAGTTGTTTCTTACTTTTCTTAGATTGTTTCTAAAGAAGGCATATAGTACACTCTTTGATCATATTCGTCAATATACCATGCATTGTCAACATTAAAATATGTACACGCGACATAATAGATGATGATTGATAAATAAGACCCTGAACATGTGAGAGCTTTATGTTTGAATGTCTTCAAGATCGTGAAAGTGAGAGACCCGTAGAGAATGCATGAATTGACTTACCACACTGACAACAATTGAGATGTTAAGATGGTGATCATTAAGTAAATCTTTCCATCTAATCTCCACTAATACTCCAAATTAGGTAGCAAGATTCTGAGGAAGAAGTAACAAAGGAGAGCTTCAAATTAGCTTCCATGTGTGTATCATGGGGTCTACTTCTTAAATATCTCGTATCTTGATGAAGGTCAATGCATTACTTTCTTTGAGAGAGTATGATGGAATCACCACGAGAAGCCATTCTAGTTCCTAAAAACTGTTTGGCAAGTGAAGCCTGACCTTGGAGATCCACATAAAATCGTCACCCATGATAATGATAATCAACTTAAAAAGAATCACAATGCCCTCTTGGTGATAATGGATAAAAAGGTAGAAGTCAGAAGTGATGCTTTTGAAGCCAATTGCCTGAAACTAAATTTGCAAACTAGGATTGATGAGACTTCTTGAGGCCATATAATGATTCTCGTTGGTGACAAATAAGAGATTGCCTCGTAGTCTTTTATCGGCGGTTGCTGCATGTAGAAAGTATCCTATGGATCGCCGTTGGGAAAGACATGTTTGATATTGCGCTGATGCAACTTACAATGATAATGAATTGTCAGGGATATTAGGACACGGACGATGTTCAACTTCATCAATGGAGAGAAATTATCCTCATAATTGATTCCTTATTGCCGAGTAAATCCGCAGGCCACTAAGCGCTCCTTGAGACCCTCAACGGATCCATCTAACTCGTGCTTAATAGTGAACACCCAACGACAACTATCCTGAGAATTGCCTGTTGGCAAGGACACATGATTTAAAGTACAAGTGCCCGGAATACTTACATCTCCTCATTCATCGCATCAGTCCACCTTGGATGTTTTTGCCCCTCATGGACATTAAAGGTAGTGGTAACCGTAGAAAGAGGAACAAATAAATATGTGAAGTGGATGTGCTAAACAATGAAAAGAAATAGAGTTCGAAAAAGGTTAGGCCATGTGATGCAGGACAGGCGTCACACCCTGGAGTCCCACCAGGGGGCCCACCCGGGGGTCCACCCGAGCTGCTTTCATCAGGGCTGCAGCCCATACACCCCAACCCGTCTCCGCCATGGAGTCACCACCATGCGGCGGGTTGTTGAGGCCCGTGATCGAACACCCGACCTCCTAGATAAGAGGCCTTCGCCAGCGCTCTCATCACCAACTGATGAGAGCGCTGGCGAAGGCCTCTTATCTAGGAGGTCGGGTGTTCGATCACGGGCCTCAACAACCCGCCGCATGGTGGTGACTCCATGGCGGAGACGGGTTGGGGTGTATGGGCTGCAGCCCTGATGAAAGTAGCTCGGGTGGACTCCCGGGTGGGCCCCCTGGTGGGACTCCAGGGTGGCAGGTAGGTGCGACGCCTGTCTTGCATCATAAAAGTGCAGCTCAGTTGGTGATGAGAGCGCTGGTGAAGGCCTCTTATCTAGGAGGTCAGGTGTTCGATCCCGGGCCTCAACAACCCTCCGCATGGTGGTGACTCCATGACGGAGATGGGTTGGGGTGTATGGGCTGCAACCCTGATGAATGCCGCTCGGGTGGCCTCCCGTGCGGGCCCCTTGGTGGGACTTCAGGGTGGCAGTCAGGTGTGATTCCTGTCCTCCATCACCATGCCTAGGCGTTTACCTTTGCAAACTGAGTGTGAAGGTCTTTAAGTGAAATAGTAGCTGTAGAGCTCAATCTAGATGGCAAGCTGGACGATGGATAAAGTATTTGAAGAGGGGGATGATGAATTTTGAAGTATGCTATAGTTAATGGTGGGGAAGGATGAGGTAGAAGTGATACTATTAGGCTCTAGAAATGCTAGTATAGCTTGAGAAGAAGTGGAAGCATCTAAATAGTATGAATATATTGCACATGTTCTTCATGATTTTGGTCAAAATCGTATGTTTAACCCTAAGAAATAAACAATCCAAATTTAACAAGACTTATGTAGCCTTGATACCATCAAATCATAAGTTCATCGACTATAAGTTTGCACTCGTACTTCTGGAGCACTTGCGTAATATGGTAAAATGCTCATGTAACAAAGATGTTTTATACAAAAATAATGTTTTTCACCAAAAAGTAAAGTATAGGCACTTAAGCATAGTAAGGATGATCCAAGAGTAATAAGCAAGTATGTACTTATGAAACCATTTAAGATATGAATTCAAAAATCAAAGTCAAATTGAAAAATTGTTTAAAACTACCCAAACAAGTATTCTTGCGCCATGGGTTCATTCTCCTCTAATAACCACCTGACAGAGCTTAAGTTCTATTCGACTGTCCCCATCAAGAGTTGGTGGGTTCAAATATTTCCACCTTACATTATTAAAAAAATTACATCTAGGACCATGAACTTAGAACATTTTTTTACTTGAATGATATATACTTCTTTTCATCTCTTTGCAGTTTTTAATGGTATATTATTAATATTTTCCCCATGGATGTTGTCCTGTAAGCTTGATCCCACCTCACACATCTTCATTATTAGCCCCTTGAATTGAATATATGTCGCACACTTTTGCTCCGTTTGGCACGACTGTAGTGATAGTGAACGCGGTCATCATGAGCTGTGATTCGTGGACTCCTGACCCCGCCCTTGAAAATACGTTCACGTTTATGTTGAAAATGGATCTTGTCTTCAATGGTGTTCACAACCATCATCGTGTCAAACATGTGTAAAATGAAGATGTTGTTTTTGTCTGAACAAACTATATCAAAAACGTTGCGCGAAACGGACCCTCTGTGTTGCGCGAAACGGACTCTCTGTGAAACGATTATATTACAAAAATATTTGTTATCATCAAATCCCTGATAAGCTGACTGTCTTACAACACTTATATTCAAGACTCTTCTATTATATATATATGTTCTTGCTGCCTATTACCTTTTTTTTGCAGATGTGCAGAATCTCCTGATGCCACTTTTAATCCTTTGGGTTTGAATCTGGAGAGAACTTCAAGTTTGGAGGATGCATGGGAGAGTTTTCTGGAATTATTTACACAAACATTTGAATGTACACCAAATAAAAGAAAGGAGATATCGCCAAACAGAGGAGTGGCAGGTTTCCTCAGTACTTACAAAAACTATTGAAGTTTTTCCTGTCTTACATATTTGCATGATAAAAAAATATCTGGTTAATCGAATTACTTAAAGGAATTGTGCGTCTACTCTGGCCAAATAATATATATCTCACTTTGGACATTAGGTGTACTGTTACATAGATTCCATATCAAGGATGATTACTTGCTTGAAGCATGGAAACATATCCATGAATATACCTGATGCGGAGCAGAGACGAGGACGAGTTTTGGACCCATTCGGGGCTGATTTGGCGACTTACCATATATGGCGTGCCCGGATCGACGATCGGACTCCGCAGATGTGTTCGGATTCGCGTTGCGAATCAATTTGATATATTGGTTTATGAATTTGGACTTATTATTGTTTTATTTTAGGCGTTTTCCATCCGGCCAATCATAGCCGTTGATTGGGATGCCCTAGTTTTGGTTTTAATTATAAATAGGTTCTTAGGGGGCTGATTTGAGGCATTGCAGAATTTGGTGAGAAGTATTCCCGGATTCCCGCGATCCCGCCACGGTGCCGACTCCGTGGAACCCTAGGTGACGACTCCTAGGCTTGTATCTTCCTCCCCAAGGTATCCCCTAACCCTAGCCCTCTTTTCCCCCTTCCAAACTCCCTCCCGCAGCCCCCAACAGCCCCCCAAACAGCCATCGTTTGGCTGTCCAGAAATCCACTGTTTTTCCTATTCAAATTTACTGTTCAAAAATGAACTTCCCTATTCCTACTCTATAGTTCTCCCCTCCCTATTCCAGCCGCCGGTTCCTTTTGCCTTTCCCGGCCAGCCGCCTAGCCACCCCTCCCTCCCCCTGCCCTCCGACTCTCCTCTGTCCAGCGCCCACAGCAGCCCCACCTCCCAGCCGCCAGCTCACAGCCACCCTCCTCCCTGCTGCCCGCCTTCAGCCACTCGCACCCCTGCCTCCAGCCACCCTTCTCCTTGCTGCCAGCCATCAGCCGCCCCCTCCCTTACCTCCAGCGGCCCTTCCTCCTTGCCGACAGCCCCCCACACCCCTTCCAACAGCCACCCCACCCCTCCCTTGCCTTATCCGAGCACCCCCTCCCTCCTCCCACGTGGATCCACCTCTCTTACACCCTAAAACGCTAGATCAGTCCAGATCTAGAGTTTCGCCTCTCGATCCGTTATTTCCACCATCATACGCCCTCCCGCACCCCGGATCCGCTATCACACATCGGATTCATCCATTCCCCACCCGGATCTATCTCCTAGTGGCCAGATCTATCCATTTCCGGCCCGATCTTCTTATTTTCCGCCAAGGACAGCCACCGCCATTATCGTCACGCCTCCGGTTCCACCTTCGATCGCCGATCTACATACCCGGACCCGGATTCTTCATTGCCTTGGTCAGCCCACTACTTTGTGAGTCTAATTTGTATTGGATTATTATTTTCAACATATTTATATTGGATTGGATCTCGTACCTGTTTTGGATATCTTGCATAGTAGTTGTTTGCTAGAATATTATTGTGATTTGCAGGATTTATTCGCCGCGTGCTCTTGCCTTGGCCCTCCACGCGGAGGAAAGCCTAAACCTGTTTCGCCCTAATTTAATTATTGTATCTTGCTGTGAATCATCTGCGTGGGATGTTATTATTTATTATTCAATTGTGATTTAATCTGTCGGGCTTTGCATAGCATGTTGGGTTAGGTCACGGTTTATCCGCCGCCTATAGATTCGTCCTGCGTCAATTGGTATAAGAGCATAGGTTGCGCGCACTTTTCGATACGCTGTCGTAGAGTCTATAGGATTTTTCATTATGTATAGGTGTCACGATTATCATGATTATTCCTCCGCTCACTTTGGAGGTCTCGAGTCCACTAGCACCCGCTCTCACAGAGCCCCGTCAGGGAGATTTTCACGTTACTACGACGATTATTCTCGATCGCAGCACACCACTTTTAGAGATCGTGTTGACCCACCGACACGAGACCACTACACTAGAGACGATCTGTATGATGGTTGTCGTCGTTCTTATCCGTACACGCGAGCAGATCGTGTTGATCCTTCGACACGACTCGGTTACCTTAGGAATGATTATTATGAGGATCGTCGTTCCGAGAGAGATCTTGAGAGTCAGTTTCGTATTGCCGCCCCTTCCTTTGACGGCTCATCGAGTCCCGAGTCTTTCAGTTATTGGCTCGTGGATACGGAGTATTATCTTGACCATTTTGAGGTATTCGGTGAGCGTCGCGTCAAGTTTGCGAAACTTAGACTTTTAGATCAGGCGAGGGCATATTGGGCTAGCGTTGAGAGGACACGCGAGCGAGACCGTCTACATCGCGTCACTAGTTGGGTGGACATGAAGCGTACATTGTGTCAGAGGTATCTACCTTCGTCGTATCGGAGTCGCTTGCTCGACCAATTATTTTCCCTTCAGCAAGGATCCATGTCCGTCACTGAGTACAGAGATCGCTTTGATGAGTTAGTTGTGAGGAGCGATATCCGAGAGGACTCAGCCATGACCTCTTGCAGATTTCGGTCTGGCCTTCGATCAGACATTCGTACTGAGGTGGTTTATCATAGCTCGAAGTCCCTCGAGCAGACGTATCAGCTTGCCCTTCGTTACGAACAGTCTTTGAGATCCGCAAGAGCTGGTCGGTTGGATCCTCACTTTGACCAACGCAGTACGAGCTCCTCCCACACTGAGGACACCACTCTGCCTACCATTGTTCCGTCAGACATGGCAGAAGTGATACCTGATACGGATTGCTCTCATCCCAGTGAGGTGCTTAGCCCAGTGAGTGACCTATCTATTGATTCTGACCCGTCTCTCGTGACCCCGACGGAGAGTGAGCTTGAGCGGCCTCTTGAGCCTATAGTGTCGTGCCCCTCACCCACACCTCTTCCTCTGTCATCCATCGGGTTAGTTAACACCCCACCCACAGACCCATTCTTGAGCGTAGATCTATGTCGCCCTCCCATTGTCATTGCAATGAGTCACATCGCGACTGAGAGCCCAGAGCCTGGTGTTGATCCCGTAGTGGCTATGTCACCCATTCACGGGGACACTACCCCTCGCGATGGTACTCATCTGGAGGACCATGACCCTAGTGACGAGTTCTATGATGAACCCCCAGTTGAGCCTCCGGATGATCCGCCACATCTTGATGAGGATGAGATTCAGGTGAGCCTCGCATATATGAGTATCGATTTATGGAAGCCTCTTCCATTATCGTCCCTGACCCCACCCCAGAGGATGGATATTGTGAGGAGCATCCAATATTTAAGGCACCACCTGCTGACACATCGCACTCTCATTGAGTTTTGGGATGCACCGCCTGCTGACCAACCAAACGAGTTCTTTCTTTTCGGGGACACTCACTACACTATAGAGCCACGTCTTCTGGTCGGTGCACATGATTTTCACTTAGGCGGTCGTCGCATTCGCGATGACTTTTCTTACACACCTCCTGGTGAGCCCCCTGATGCGTCACGTTCCCTGAGAAACACTTGGATTTTTATGAGCTCATATTTGAGTATAGTTGTCTCTCACGATCATCTGAGCACTCGTCACACACGAGATGAGTTTTTCTACACTCCTCCGAGAGAGCCTCCTGATAGGCCACCTCCTTCGATAGATTTTCAAGTGGTTATTAGCCTTTCCCATAACGGGTATGTTGTGTCCGTCGTGTCTCATTTACATCATTTGCATGAGTCTGTTGAGTCTTTTCGTCATCATTTGCATGAGTCTGTTGTGTTGTTTGTTCATCGTTTGCATGTGTGTCATGAGTCGGTCCGACGAAGAATCCATAATGATAATAAATTTTGTAAATCACATGCGGATGTTCATTGGCAAGTGCAGATACTTCATGCAGGCGAGCATGGGATGGTGAGAATCTGCGTTGTGAGGCTCCGTGCGAGGCTTGCTAAAAGCTTGAGCGTTAGGCGAATGGATCCCTATATAATCATGAGACGGATCGAAGCAAACATCTACGATCTTGATATCCCTGCAAGTATGGGTATCCATCTTGTATTTAGTGTTGAAGATATGACGTCGTACTACGAGCCTCGCGAGTATGTGGACCCAAGCAGTGGGGACTTCCAGCCGCCCACACCTCCACTCCCGTTGCCTTACCACCCTCATAGCCCACCCACGTCTGATGACCACCACTACTCACCCACTTCTGACACGCACCCACCTGGGGACTCATCTTCTTTAGTTCTACCTACGGCGCCACCGATCGCACCAGGATCCACCACTTATGAGTTGAGCGTTGAGAGCTTCATGGAGACCATATTCCACCAGTGCATTCCTACTATAGACGTTGGTGACACTTGGGTACTTGCAGCAGAGCGTGATCGATTCACCCCTGGACTTCGACTTCAGTACGTTTGTCTCCATTTACCGGAGATGACAGTTTTTCAGTCGGGGAGAGTCGATCGGCGAGGCCACTTTTCAGCGACGACACTTGGACGACCTCTGGCGGGCCTCTTCGAGTTGTACCTGGCATTCATCGAGAGAATTCCGATCCCAATTCATCGGGAGATGAATTCTTTCAAGCCGGGGAGATTGATGCGGAGCAGAGACGAGGACGAGTTTTGGACCCATTCGGGGCTGATTTGGCGACTTACCATATATGGCGTGCCCGGATCGACGATCGAACTCCGCAGATGTGTTCGGATTCGCGTTGCGAATCAATTTGATATATTGGTTTATGAATTTGGACTTATTATTGTTTTATTTTAGGCGTTTTCCATCCGGCCAATCATAGCCGTTGATTGGGATGCCCTAGTTTTGGTTTTAATTATAAATAGGCTCTTAGGGGGCTGATTTGAGGCATTGCAGAATTTGGTGAGAAGTATTCCCGGATTCCCGCGATCCCGCCACGGTGCCGACTCCGTGGAACCCTAGGTGACGACTCCTAGGCTTGTATCTTCCTCCCCAAGGTATCCCCTAACCCTAGCCCTCTTTTCCCCCTTCCAAACTCCCTCCCGCAGCCCCCAACAGCCCCCCCAAACAGCCATCGTTTGGCTGTCCAGAAATCCACTGTTTTTCCTATTCAAATTTACTGTTCAAAAATGAACTTCCCTATTCCTACTCTATAGTTCTCCCCTCCCTATTCCAGCCGCCGGTTCCTTTTGCCCTTCCCGGCCAGCCGCCTACCCCTCCCTCCCCCTGCCCTCCGACTCTCCTCTGTCCAGCGCCCACAGCAGCCCCACCTCCCAGCCGCCAGCTCACAGCCGCCCTCCTCCCTGCTGCCCGCCTTCAGCCACTCGCACCCCTGCCTCCAGCCACCCTTCTCCTTGCTGCCAGCCATCAGCCGCCCCCTCCCTTACCTCCAGCGGCCCTTCCTCCTTGCCGCCAGCCCCCCACACCCCTTCCAACAGCCACCCCACCCCTCCCTTGCTTTATCCGAGCACCCCCTCCCTCCTCCCACGTGGATCCACCTCTCTTACACCCTAAAACGCTAGATCAGTCCAGATCTAGAGTTTCGCCTCTCGATCCGTTATTTCCACCATCATACGCCCTCCCGCACCCCGGATCCGCTATCACACATCAGATTCATCCATTCCCCACCCGGATCTATCTCCTAGTGGCCGGATCTATCCATTTCCGGCCCGATCTCCTTATTTTCCGCCAAGGACAGCCACCGCCATTATCGTCACGCCTCCGGTTCCACCTTCGATCGCCGATCTACATACCCGGACCCGGATTCTTCATTACCTTGGTCAGCCCACTACTTTGTGAGTCTAATTTGTATTGGATTATTATTTTCAACATATTTATATTGGATTGGATCTCGTACCTGTTTTGGATATCTTGCATAGTAGTTGTTTGCTAGAATATTATTGTGATTTGCAGGATTTATTCGCCGCGCGCTCTTGCCTTGGCCCTCCACGCGGAGGAAAGCCTAAACCTGTTTCGCCCTAATTTAATTATTGTATCTTGCTGTGAATCATCTGCGTGGGATGTTATTATTTATTATTCAATTGTGATTTAATCTGTCGGGCTTTGCATAGCATGTAGGGTTAGGTCACGGTTTATCCGCCGCCTATAGATTCGTCCTGCGTCAATACCTTAAATTGACAATGCCATTAATTTGTTTTTAAAAACTTTTTTCTCCTTATTTAATATTCATGTTCCTTAAACAATACAACATGTCGACTGATGCTTACTGCTAACAGCTCTTTTGATCAAGGAATAATTTTTAAGTTAAAATTTTTTAAAGTGGATTTGGAAGATTAGTGGAAATTCTTCCTTTCTAATTATTCAACCAAGCAAGGTTTCATTTGATGATTATAAACCAGCACAACACTTGCAAAAATCGTTATTGATCATGAAGGCTAGCAGCCTAGCATGAAATATGTAATATTTTCTTCAAAGCCTGTTTGATTGGAGGTGATTTAGGGAGGAGGAAATGAGAATGCGATGCAGGATTATAGATGCTGATGATGGCTCATTAAAGAGCAATATATATGTTTACGTTAATTTTTTGATGGTTTACTACTACATCTATTAGGATCACTGATCACATAGTCATTATTTTAGATCTATGAATGATTTAGAATTTAGCTTATGAGCCCTTTTCATCTTAAGGGACTGATGTTTATGTTAGGTCATATTATTGTTTGATGAATGAAGATAAAATTATCTATATTCAAGGTAATCTTCCCTCCTTCAAATTATCTATATTCAAGTTATTGTTCAAAGAATGCACACAACTTTCTGAAATAATTCATAACTCTCACTGTAAAAGAAATGTTTGGCCATGTGATGGTCAAATATATCAATTCCCAACCAAGCAATGATAATACTCTAGATCGGGCAACGATAATACTCTAGATCGGGCAATAATGAGTTAGTATTGAGGCAATGTGTTATGGCGATAGAAGAAAGCTTTGCATTCCCATCCATTGATCTATCAATTGGTTTACATCCTATGTAATTAGCACCCCGCAAAAGATCAATGCATTACTTCCTCTGAGAGAGGATGAGTGAATCACCACAAGAAGCTACCTCAATCCACCAAAAATAATGGAGACCTAGATCTTTCATAAAAATACCCGGTTAAATGCTCCTTGACCTTGGGGGCCCTATCACATCGTTGCCCGTGATAATGCCATCAGCATATACTAGCAGAATCACAACGCCCTTATAGCTAATGAATAAAAAGAGAATAATCTGAAGAATTGCGATGGAACCCAATAATCCGAACCACCTAATTAAACTTCTAAAATCAAGCTCCGGGTGACTGCTTAAGGCTATACAAAGATTTTTTTCAAGTAACATACATGAGGATTTCTGTAATTTTCTATCATGGTAGCTGTTCTATGCAAAGAGTCTTGGTTAAATTGCCGTCAAAGACGACATTTTTGATGTCAAGTTGATGCAACTTTCAAGAATGATGAAAGACAAGAAAAATCAAAACACGAACTGCTAACCTTCACAACTGATGAAAAAGTACACCTTTAGTCACTTTACAAAACCCTCCAACTTGTGTTTTACAATAAGTACCACATACAACCAATGTGAGATTGCTCTAAAGGCAAAGGAACCAAATCGCAAGTGTTCCACAGTGCCTGCATCTCCTCATCACTTATAGCCTTCAACTCTGGATGCTGTAGTGTTTCATGAACAAAAGAACGAGTGGTAATTGAAGATAGAGAACATGCATAGTGGTGTAGCCAAATGATGAAATGAAATAAAATTTGACAAGGGATGAACAATACATGAGCTAGTACCTTTATGAAGGGCAATGAAAAGTTCTTCAGACACTGAAGTGACATCAATAAACATGTGTGGCCGAGCTTGATGCAGGATGAATCTATAGGTGACGAACATGCAATGCCCTAACCCTAAATGCAATACAAGTGAGTACGCGATGAATGTAATGGACCGACGACGAACCCTAAAATGAAGATGCGGATGAAAGCATGCATGTAATTTGATTTACTTATGACAATTAGCCCTAAATTCTAATGTAATGCTCATGAATTACCATGCAAATCATTCCGACGTGCAAGTAATTACAATAACATTTAACTCACGCATTTAATCACAATTAATAACATTTGTTCAAATTATGCAAGTAAGAGTTGATTGTCAATTAATTGAAAGTACTAAAATTAGGTGTAGATCAAAAGAGATCACACATTGCCGAGATTATAAAAGTTCAAATATTTAAAGCGAAATTCATGGTTCTGAGTGTTGGGCAGTGACGCTCTATGGTTCTGAGTGTTGGGCAGTGAATTGTATACATGAGCAAAAAATGGGAGTTGTGGAGATGAGAATGCTTAGGTGGATGTGTGGATACACGAGACTGGATAAAATTAGGAATGAATGTATCAAGGATAAGACAGGAGTGACACCAATTACAGAGAAGATGCGAGAAGCTCGACTAAGATGGTTTGGACACATACAAAGGAGACCATTAGAGGCACCTGTTAGGCGTTGTGAGAGTTTAGTCACTAGGCATGTTAAACGGGGGAGGGGTAGAATAATAAAGACTTGAAATGAGACTATAAGGAAAGACATGATGTACTTAGGCATTAGTGAGATTATGATTAAAGATAGGGCACAATGGAGACAAAGGATCCATATAGCCGACCCCACTATGAGTGGGATAAAGGCTTGTGTTGAGCAAAATCCATCAAGAATACATACACATTCATGTGTGCGAGAACTGAAACAAGCAAAGAAACTCACCTATATATCGACATCGGTCGCGAAGCAAGGGAGACGGTTGTGTGGAGGTTGCACGAGTATATTGGGGGCAGTGGGAGTGGCAGATGTCGGAGTCGGCTGCAGGGGAAGGTTGTTGGATGGGTAGGGAAGCAAGAATCCTTGGTTGGAGGGCTTGATTGCAAGGGGAATTGTCTTGGAGGTTTTGGGAGGTGGTTTCGGAGGGTTCTGTTGTTTAGAGAAAGGACCTCTAGGGGCTAGTTGAGATGGGGGAAGCCTGCATGGGGTCGGTTTAGGTGCGGAAGGGGTTGGACAACAGAGTTCGACAACGGGGAGGGACTGGCCAGCGGGGTTTGACAGCGGAGAGGGGTGGGAATGCTGGAATCAGGGCTGCATCAGAGAGGGACTGACATGGAAGGTTGTTTGATCCCGGGTCTCAACAACCTACCATTTCCTGGTGATGGGAGGCAGAGAGCTGGTTGCGGTGTACGGGCTGCAGCCCTGATGAAAGCTTTGGTGAGATGCGAAGGTGGGCCTTCTGGCGGGACTTCAGAGTGGCAGGCAGGTGTGACGCCTGCCTTGCATCATAAACCCAACAGACTTACTATGTGCCGACTCTACGTGGCAGTGGAAGTTCCTAAAGATGGGTGACTTATCCTGTGGTTCCTTAGGCGGGGTGTGGAAATAATCGTCGAGTGTATGAGAAATACCAAGATGACTAACTGAGACATCAGAAATGTGATATAATATCGTAGAATGCCAAATATCTCTCAAGAGTCGTGAATTATTAGGTGGCTCGCCAGGAGGTTGATAGAAAAATTCATCACGAATGCGATGATTACTCACATCGAAGACCTTCACATTAGGGCCAATGCTTCTTAGAAAGACGAAACCATCAGGTGGCTTACCCGGGGACTCAATAGGGGGTTCCTCAAAGAATTCCTTTATAGCAGGATGGTCCTTGAGATGAGTGTCATCAGCAATAATGGTGTTCTCGAGGGCAGGAGAGACAACCACCACCAAGTCAGAACTTGACTCCTGACCCTCAATCGGGACGTGACTTACAACTATAATGGGGAGGGAGACCGACGAACACACACTCGAAGGCGAGTCTATGATTGGGACAGTAACAAAGTCAATGTAAGGGATAATGAGAGGACACACCACTTTAAGATCAATAGGTTGCTCAGACTCACTCTCAGTCAGGGTCATAATAAATAAGTCAGAATCAAATGACGGACTACTTATCGGAGTAAGTACCTCACCGGGGTGAGAGAAATCCGTATCAGGTATCATTTCTATCACGCCCGACAGGATAAGGGTGGGCAAAGTGGTGACATCAGTACGGGAGGGACTCATACTGGTGGTCAAGTTGTGAATCCACTCGACTAACTCTAGTGAATCTCAAGGACTGTTCATGATGAAGGGCGAGCTGATATGTCTGCACAAGGGACTCCGGGTGGTGATAAGCCAACTCAGTACGTATTTCAGATCGATGTTCAGACCGAATTCAGGAAGTGGTCATAACTGACTCTTCTCGGTTGTTGCTCCTCACCACTAACTCATCAAACGATCAATATACCTAGAGACAAATATAGATTCTTGCTGAAGGGAAAATAATTGCTCTATTAGACGACTCTGATATGATGCAGACAAATATCTCTGACACAACCTACACTTCCTCTCCACCCAACTGGTGATGCGGTGAAGACGATCCAGCTCATGGGTCCTCTCAATGTTAGACCAATATGCTCTAGCCCGATCTATACGTCTAAGTTTCGCAAATTTAATGCGTCGCTCACCTCATAACTTAAAATGATCGAGGTAATATTCCATATCTACGAACCAATAACTGAAAGACTCGGGACTCGATGAACCATCAAAAGGCGGGGCAACAACACGAAATCGACACTCGAGATTTCTCTCAAAATGATGATCGGCGTAATAATCATCCCTAAGATAATCGAGTCGTGCTGAAGGATCAACACGATTCACTCGCGTGCAAGGATATGGACGACCATAATCATTGTAGTGATTGTTTGCCCGGAAATCTGCGACCTATCTTCTCCAGCCAGGATAGACCCTTCTAGCGGTCTCAGAATTGCGAGACCGCCCAGATCGCCTGCCCTCCCTCCGATTTTTCTCCCAAGGCATAGGCGGTCAAACCTTTGTCAGCTCGCCAGATCGCGCGGTCTGGCCTCCTTTTTCCTTTTTTGTTATTAGCACCCTTTTGCTCTGCCCCGGTTCTCCAGTACCCCGGACAACCCGTAATTTTTGGATCTGCCCGTTTGGGCAGCCTCCGCGTCTACAAATAGAGGGGTAGGGGTACCTGAAAAGGGACTTTTGCTTCGAGCCTCTAGCTTACAACCTGTGTAAGCGGTCTCGAATTCTGTCGCTTTTCTACCTCTCACCCTGGCCTGTTTTAAACCCCAATCTGTAATCCTTTTTTGAGATCAATTAAAGAAGTTTTCCCTCAGAGATCTCTTCTCTGGCATTCTATGTCCTAAGTAACCTGCACTCCGCAGTCCTTTTCCTCTTCTTCTAGTGTGAGTCTTGGAGGTACATTTTTTGTACCAACAGAACGAACACGCGACCTTCAGATCCAGAGTGTTTAGGTGAAATCCGTGGATTTTCAGGATGTCAGATCGCATGCATCATTCTCGCCGGTCTCCCAGCGGTTGCCCCTCGAACCATCCGACCTCCTTAGAAGATTTGGAGCGTCGTTTTGAGCTTCGCGTCGAGCAAGCTCTTCGAGAGGCCGCCCGAGCTCGCCGAGAGACCGCTCAGGCTCAGCAAGAGTCTGCCAGGCAGTTTGAAGTTCTGAGTCAGACCCTGGTCGCGATCTCTCAAAAGCTTCTCCCCCAACCAAGTCAGGCCGCCACCCCTGACCGCTTGGCTGGCGGTCACCCTTTCGATCAGGCGACCTCCCAGCCCGCAGCTCCCGTGCGACCTCAAGGTGAGGAGTTTGCAGCTCGCAGAGATTTCTTCAGAACAACAGCTCAGGGACCTCCTGCTCAGACCCTGAATTTTCAGGAGGATTGTGCCTATCCTCCATCCCCCGCTGTTGCCTTTTCTGCTCCTTTCAACGCTGTTGAAGCAGAGGAGCCTTCCCCCTTTACTAATAGAGTTCATTGGGAGTCAATTCCCAACGGCTTCAGGGAATCCCGTCTGCCCATGTTTACGGGGGAGAGTGACCCAATTTCCCATCTTCAAGCTTTCGAGTCCGCTATGGCTCTAAGGACTTTATCTGATGCCGTGAAGTGTAAGCTCTTGATCACTTCCTTCGATGGGCAAGCCCGGGAGTGGTTTTATAAGCTGCCTTCTCAATCCATCCCGAGCTTCGCCATCCTGAGGCACGAGCTTCTTTTGAGGTTTGCAACCTCTAAGGAAAGGAAGAGTAGCCCTGCAGCCCTCTTCAAGATCAAGCAGGGAGAAGGTGAGACTTTAGCTCGCTTTATTGATCGGTTTTAGAAGGAAATCCTCGGAATAAGGGATGTAGATCCCTCTATCTACATGGCGGCCCTGATCAACGGCTTGCAAGAAGGACCTCTCAAGTTTGAGGTCACGACTAGGGAGCCCAACTCGTATCAAGAGCTTATTAGTATTGCCAACCGCCACATAGAGGGGGAGATCAACAACCCTATCTATGTTTCTAATCTGACGAGCAAAGCCATCCAGAAAGGTTCGGCAGGTTTCTATCCAGCCCCGCCATCGTCCAAACCGCCTCGCCAAGAGTCCCAACCTTCTTATCAGAAAGGAAGGAATTCCCGTCACTATCGCCCTTGTCAGGGAAATCAGCAGTTTCAGCCTGAAGGGTCCTCGCTGCCAACCCCGGCTGCCCCATTTCAGCAATCCACACAAGTTCACCAGATCCAATATTCTCATCCACCTCTGCCAACCCCTTCTCAGCCACTTTTCAATGATTCTCAAGAATCCTTCACCAACCTCGGCATCTCTATGAGTGAGGTGGTTCAGGTTCTTCAAAAACAGCCCTTTTACAAAAGGCCTTCTCCGACCAGCTCTGACCCGAGAACCAGAAATCCAGCTCTTTATTGTGAACATCATAGGGAAAGAGGTCATATGACCGAGAATTGCAGAGTTCTCCGCCTGCTGATAGAGAAACTCCTGAGAGAAGGAAAATTCAAAGATTTGTTCCAGAAGGTGGATCCTTCCAAAGCCTCAACCTCCAAGTGCAAGGAGGTAGCAGAAGTGCTCTGGGAATGCAAAGAAGTGGACGATGTTGGCTCTCTCGGCAACATCGGATATCCAGGTGAATGCATAGAGGCAAATGACGAAGGTACTTTAGGTAATCTCTTTTGCATTCATGGAGGTGCAGGACTTGAATCTTCCAGGAAGGCTAGTCTCGCAAGAGTCTATCAATCCGAGGTTGCAGCTACCTCCTCTTCTGCTCCAGTTCGAGGAACGATCACCTTCAGACAGGAAGATCTTTCCCCGACCGCTAATCCTTTCAACGACGCAGTCGTTATCAAGGCGGTAATCGAGAATTATACCGTGGACAAGATCTTAGTGGACACTGAAAGTTCTGTGAATGTCCTCTTTAAGCCTGCTTTCGAGGCGCTGAAGACCGGGAAAGTTCTTCTCTCAACTGAAGGGCCGCTCTATGGTTTCTCAGGAGAGAAAAAGGAGGTGGAAGGAGTTGTCACCCTCTCCGTGACGCTAGCAGGAATAGTAAAATCAGTAAAATTCATAGTCGTTGAAGCCCCGAGCAGCTACAACGCAATTTTTGGAAGGCCAGTCCTGAACGAATATCAAGCAATAATTTCGACCTATCATCAGGCTGTGAAGTTTGCATTGAATGACAAACAATATTGGATCAGGAGCGATCCGAGGAAGGCTAGAGAATGTTATGTCAGGACAGTTAATGTAATCGAATTATCTGCTCTCCAGGTAATTGATATCTCCTCAATACCTCAAATTCCTGATCAAGTCCAAGTGGCAGAAGAGATGGAAGAAGAAGATGCAAGAGATGGAGCTCGCTTGGAACCTGCCCAAGCAATTCAAGCCTTGCCAATCAGCGAAGAAGATGAAAGCAAGAAGCTTTCGATCAACGCTGAATTGCCCAAAGCTGATAAGGATCAACTTATCTCTTGCCTCCTGAAGAACTTGGATGTCTTCGCCTGGTCGGCGGATGATATGCCGGGAGTTAATCCAGATGTTGCCTGCTACCACCTCAACATCGATCCCAACTTCACCCCCATCAAGCAAATGAAAAGAGCAGTGGCAGAGACTCTCGCTCAGCCAATCCGGGAGGAGGTGGAGAAGCTGCTAAAGGCTAAATTTGTTCAGGAGATTCAATACCTCGAGTGAGTATTAAATGTTGTCATGGTCAAAAAGGCCAGTGGGAAGTGGCGTATGTGTGTAGACTTCACCAAACTTAATAAAGCTTGCCCCAAAGATTGCTACCCCTCGCCTCGAATAGATTCTTTAGTTGATTCGGCGGTGGGGTTTTCCTGCATGAGTTTTTTGGATGCGTTTTCTGGCTATCATCAAATAAAAATACACAAGCCCGACATTCCTCATACCTCATTCATCACGAATGATGGATGTTTTTGTTATCTCGTAATGCCTTTTGGGCTAAACAATGCCGACACAACTTATCAGAAAATGATGGATACTGTGTTTAAAACCCAGAAAGGGAGAAATCTAGAAGTTTATGTCGACGATCTCTTAATCAAAAGCAAGTTTTTTTCAAGTCACCTCAGCGACTTAAACGAAACATTTGCAACCCTCCGAAATTTCAATATGAGATTGAACCCGTTGAAGTGCGTTTTCGGGGCTAGCAAGGGAAAATTCCTTGGTCATCTCCTTACTCCGGAAGGGTTAGAGCCAAATCCCAATAAGGTAAAAGCTATCTTGGAAATGTCATCTCCCAAGACCCCTAAGGAAGTTCAGCAGCTGGGTGGGAGGATGGCAGGTTTGAGCTGTTTCATCTCCCGCTCTGGAGATAAAAGTGCTCCTTTTTTCAAGACTCTCCGTGGAGGGGCCAAGCTTGAATGGACAAAGGAGTGTGATGATGCCTTCAATCAGCTCAAGAAGTAGCTGACATCAACCCCCTTGCTCCAGAGCCCCAGGGAAGGAGAGGACCTCTTTCTGTACCTCGGAGTCAGCCCCGATGCCATCAGCTCGGTTTTAGTCAGAGAAGAGAAGAAGAAGCAGTTCCCAGTTTACTACGTGAGCAAAATTCTGAAGAGTGTAGAAACCCGGTACCCAATCCTCGAGAAACTAGCCCTGATGCTTGTGACTTCAGCACGAAGGTTGAGACCTTATTTACAAGCCCATTCAATTCAAGTTGTCACCGATCTTCCGCTAAAGAACGTCTCAGAGAAGCCGGAGCATTCAGGTAGATTGGCAAAGTGGGCAATAGAGCTCAACGAATTTGATATCTGTTATGTTCCAAGAGTAGCAATCAAAGCTCAGGTACTAGCGGATTTCATGGTTGATGCAAAGGAGGCTAATTCAGAAAAGGAGCTCGGAACCCCTCTCGCCTGGACGATCTTCGTCGATGGAGCCTCAGGAAAAAATTCCTCCGGAGCTGGAGTTATTTTGATCAATCCGAATGGAGTTAGATTGGACAAGGCTTTGAAATTTTATTTTCCAACAACAAATAATCAAGCAGAATATGAAGCTTTGCTCGCCGGTCTCAGATTCGCAAGAGAATTGGGAATCGAGGATGTTCAAGTTAAAACAGATTCTCTGGTGATGGCGTCTCAAGTAAATGGGAACTTCGAGACCAGAGATCATATTTTGAAGCAGTATCAAGCTCTAGTAAAGGTTGAGATAAGCAAGTTCAAGAGCTTTACGATCCAACATATCCCAAAAGAAGAGAACAAGGAGGCAGACGAGCTAGCAAAATTTGGTCTTCTCTAATGGAGGGAACTACCTCGGAGTTATTCCGTCCAACTATCGAGGAGGGAGAGGTTATGCAGATAGATCAACGTCCGTTTTGGATGGAGCCTTTCGTACTCTACCTCTCGACTGGAGAATTTCACTCCACGTAAAAGATAGGAAGAGGTTTAAGCTTAAAAGCAGCCTATTATTATCTTATTGCAGGAATTCTTTACAGGGAAAACCTTTCTTTCGCCTCTGGCACGATGTGTTTCCGAAGACAAGAATCCCAACTATCCTTCAGGAAGTTCATTCGGAGAGAGAATGCGGTAGTCATTCGGGAGCTAGAATCATTGGAAAGAGGATTCTAGGCAAGATATTTTTGGCCTCAGATGAGGAAGGACGCAGAAAAATTTGCAAAAAATGTGTTCAATGCCAGAAGTTTGCCCCTCTTCAGCATCAGCCAGCTCAACAACTAAGGTCAATAGCCACCCCATGACCGTTTGCGATTTGGGGAATGGATTGATTGAACCTTTTCCTTTGGCAAAGTGGGCAGTGCAGATTCATTCTTGTAATGATTGATTATTTCAGCAAGTGGATTGAAGCAAAAACGTTGGCACAAGACTACTACCAAATATTAAGGAATTTTATTTGGGGGGAGGTAGTTTGCAGACTACGGAATTCCCCATGGCAATCATCACAGATAATGGTCCACAATCATAATTCAAGGTCTTATAAATTTCTGTGATCAAATCGGAACTGAGTTGCGGTTTGCCTCTGTGCATCACCCTCAGAGTAATAGTCAGGTAGAAGCTGCTAACAAACTCATAATCAACCTCTTGAAGAAGAAAGCGGAAATCATAGAGGTAATTGGGCGGAACAATTACCTTTGGTATTATGGGCTTTGAGGACAACACACCGACTTCAGCTACTGGGGAGACTCCTTTCAAATTATCTCATGGCTCAGAAGCTCTCATCCCCGTCGAATTTGAAGTTAGGAGTCCAAGAGTCCTATTATCTCACAGCCATCAAGATAGCTGGATGGAAGAAAATGATGAGGAGTTGAAATGTAGTCTTGATCTTATTGAAGAGCTAATGGATACAAACAACTATTCGGCAAGAAGAAGTAAAAAGGAGAATGACCAGCTATTTGGACAAAAAATGTAAGGGTTAGAGAATTCGCTGTTGGAGACCTAGTCCTCAAGAAAGTTGACGCAACAGCAAGATCTGGCCACAGTTGGGAAGCTTAATCTGAACTGGACAGGGCCATTCATTATCAAGGAAGTGCTCAAGAATGGAGCATATCGTCTCCAATCTTATGAAGGAGAAGATTTATCTCATACTTGGAGTAGAGATGACCTCCAAGCGTTCTTTTCTTAAAGCGTGTATTTTCCTGTCTTCTTTCTTTCTTTTCCTTTTTGAAAAGCATTATGATGACGTGGATGTAAATTCTTACCTCGTGCATATTAGAAAGAAATCTTGACATATATTACTTAACTATTAAAGGCTAAGGTCCTACCAAGAGAGGTATCGACGGATCCTACTTCATTCCTCCTCGACTTAAAGCTTGAGTAGTAAATCTGCCAGGACCACAGGTAGCGGGGAGATTTCGCATCTGTGTAGCAGTGCTCGCCAAGCTCGTGCGGAGGAACTTTAGGATGCAGGGTCCTAGCTGACATCTGACGCACCTTTACGTTAAGGGAGGTTTTAGGTGAATGTTCAGCTCTGTCATGCATTGTAGAAGGACATCGTTACAGTCTTGATGATCTTTTCAGGGAAAGCCAATGTCGGTGTAACCTCCACGGTATGACCACACCTGCCCTATGGATCATCTTGTTTTGTGACCTTCGAATGCCTCATTGGTATGAGGATATCCAAGAAGAGGATGGTTGTATGATGTAATCTTAAGAAGTCTCTTGGGGAAAGCAATGTCGGTATGGCCTCCGCGACATAACCACACCTGCCCCTTTTTTTGATCATAGTGAGCTGGTTTTCTCTTTTCTTCACTCTCTTTTCCTGAGATACTAGAATTGTGATGGTCTTTTGAGGAAAGCAATGCTGGCATGTGCCGCACCCGCCCTTTAGATCATTACAGATTATCTCCATCAAGCTCTTATTATAAAGGGGCGGTCTGAAGTTTTTTGAAAACCGCCGGTCTCAATGTTGATAGTGTTGAGCATGGGACGGTCTGAAGTGATTGAGACCGCCGCCTAAAGCTTCTGGACTTTATAAAAATTTTCAAATGACCAAAGTTTTACACCATGTTGTTGTTTCTAAGCCAAGGAAGAGACGGTCTGAATTATTGGAAGATCGCCATTCAAGTTCTCATTAAGGTTATTCAGAGATCACATGGATTTTGACTTTTATCTCTAAAAGCTCTTATGAATTCAAGATCATCAGCTCAAAGAAAGGCAGCCTGTGAAATGTTGAAGATCACGTCTTATATTTATTTATTTGAGAATCAACATCAATGAATTATCACTTTTATTCTTGAACAGATATCCAAAGCCAAAGATCGCCAAAGTGATAAGCGGCCTCGTGAAGATAAATTAAAGTCAGAGACCGCCAGGCATAAGCGATCTTGTTCATCCTCCGCGACCTCATGATCTCATTCTTGTTAAACCAAAATTATTATCTACCTTCATATCAACCGGTCTGGAAAAATAAAGATCGTGGATTCAACCTATTCATCTTATAAGTATGGGAGGTCACTGGCTGTCATAAGAAGATATTTTCCAAATATCCAAGGGATGGCCTGAAGAATTAAAAATCGCGGACTATCCACTACGAAAGGGCTGTATTTCTCCAAGGAGCGGTCTCAACCGTGATAAATCATATCTTATGTTCTTGCTCAAAGTTATTAAGTAGTATCTACAAATTAGTGTTATCTTGACAAGATCTAAAGACCGTAAACTGCAAATCTAGTAAGCGGTCTCGCATAGGTATTTTATAGCCAGAGACCGCCAGTATTAACAGAATCTTGCCCATCTTTGACTCTCATCATTTCATTCTTGCTCAATTAAAACTGATGTTTTCACCTCCCCAGAAATGCGATCTGAGAAGTATGAGGTCGCCTTTGTTTAATCACTCAAAATAAAATGTATAAGGTAATTATCCAGAACCAGGTAACATCTAGGGCATTGGGATCGAATGCCAGTTCTATATCATTATAACGAGATCGCAAATAGTACAATCAACATTTAAAAGAAAAGACACAAGAAAAATATTCACTCACAGAGAAGATGAAGGTATATCAAATTTCTATTTCTTCTATTTCATTGTTCATTACATCAGATCGTGCGGTCACAAAATCCGCAGAATGCAAGAAGTAAAAAATTACAACGATCTATTTGCTTCTTGATCTTTGGGAGACCACTCTCATCTGAAGAAGAACGGTTCTCCTCTGAAGATTCTTCTGAGTGCCAGGAACTTTAGATCCCCGAGCTTGAGTCCGCAGCAGAGCTCGTATCATTGCCAGCAACGTATTGGCTTCCACTCGCCTCGTCAATATTTCCTTCAATATCAACATCTGCTTCCTCTTCTTCTCCCTCAGCAGGCGGTCTCGCCAGTCGTGATCGACTGTTCGTCTATCACTCTCGCGGCGTCAGGGAAAAGATCGACAAATTTGATCTCTTTAAAATCTTCAGTAAGACCGCCGCGGTCTCGAAGTTCTGAGATCACCTGCTCTGCGGTCTCTTTTATATGTTGCATTAGGACATTCTGGAATTCAGGATTGTCTGGACCATAAGCTGCTTATTTTGATTGCTGCAAAAGAAAATTGTTAGATCGCGCGGTCACATAAAAAGAGTTAATTACCTCAAGTAAAAGTTCTTACTTTTCGCTCCTCATGCAGGATCTCGATTTCTTTCAGGGCTCTTCGCAAAGACCGCCCCATATGGTGATTCAAGACCGTGCTCCTGGCGGTCGCTTGAGCGCAGGCGTCGGGAAGCATTTCGGTCTCAAAATTATATGCTTCTTGGAGATTTTCTTCCCATATAAGGCCGAGGTGACCACAAAGGCATGACGAGATAATTTTCCTCTCCAAAGAGGGAGATCGGTGGACACCTTCACGGCTTTCCCTTAGCACCCCATCTGAGAAGGGGTTTTCCCTTGATATCCTTTTGTTTCTTCATGAAACCAGCCATAGAAAACTGATCGCTTGGCGGTTTCAGATGTATATACCGACCCCAGCGGTCTCGCGCTCTTCTTCCTTCTTTTTCTTCTTTCCCTTTGAGTGAGCACCTCTTCAGCTGGTGCCACCGGGTCGACTGTAGGGATCGCAAGGTCGCTGAAGAAGAAAAGTTAGAAAAAATCAAGAAGTTATGGAAAAGACGTATGAGACCGCAAGAAAAATACTCACTTTCTTCTGGGGGAATCTCAGCGATCTCAGGCCAGATCGCCAGATAATGGAGGAGGTCCAATCTCTTGCCCGTTAGAAAGGCCAGAATGTCCAGCTCCTCTTTTGAGATCGTCTTGTTTTTTTCTAAAGACGCCTTCTTCTCTCGGAGATGGTCGGCTGCTGAGACCGCCGAGGTCGCCTTCGAAAATAAGGAAACTTTCCGTCCAGAAAGGAACCTTATTTGGAAGGTTCAGAATTTTTACTCCATCGCATGGAAAATAAATTAACCCTTGAACTCTTCTTTCTTTTGTCCTTCTTTCAGTATTTTTGCAGGTAAAGGTCGCGCGGAAAAGGGCCATAGTAAATTTAATTATTTCCGATCTCAAGTAATTTATGAAGACATTGATGGACCGATCGAATGCTTAGGCAGCTGAGCGAGCACAAATCCGTAGTACTCCATTACCTCAAGAATTTCCCAAGAAGAGGGAGTTTCAGCCCATGATCGAAGTGATCGATGGGAATGACAATTTTGTTCTCCTCTCCAAAATTCAATCCTTCACCCTCTTTCGGCGGTCTCACCACGAATCTGGTTCTGGACCACATGCTTTGCTAGGAAAGGACAGGTATTCATCCTTGGAAAGACGGCTTGGTTTATGATCAGCCTCCAAGAAGACTTCGGCAGAGGAAGCTCGCGCGGACACCATAATGGGAGTTCGCTGAGACCCGGTGCTTAGGGCGCATTCAAAAAGTATGAAATAAAAATTCAAAGGCCAGCTATTTATAGGAATCTGATGATATTTTCGTAATGATGACTTTTCCTGAGACCGCCCAGTAAAATTGCTCAGACCCGATGGTATACCTGCATAAGATTAGAATATCGCTATGCTTTCGGTCTCATTAAAGAGAGACCGCAGAATCCCAGAGCATGATCAGTATATGGATAAAAGAAAAACAAGCAACACACAATAATAGGAGATCGACATCATAGCATCACAGAGATCGCATAAATGAAAATTATTGTCACCACATATATTACAACACATTTAATTGTTCAGTTTTCGAGAGTTCAAGACCGCTTGAAGAAATAATCTATTTCCTATTCAGACGTTTTCTCCTACAAAAGGCCGCGATGTCCTGCATCTCATTCACGGCGGTCAGAACAGACGCTAGACTATGATTAGCAGACATCGCAGCTCGATGAATTTTTGACATCTCTCTGTCCACCTGCTCCATAAGGATGACCATGATTTCTGAAGCCGGTCTCTCCTCCGCTTGATCGCCAGAAGTCCCCGACCTCGTTGTCATTTTTGCAGGGCCACCCCTCAGGATGGCGACCTCAGCGGACAGAGCTGCGGCTTTTCCCTTGTAGTATTCGACATCCTTCTCAGCTTTCTGAAGCACCCGAACGAGCTCAACATTCTCTGGTCGCACTCCTCGCGGACTTCGTCTTTCATTAGCCCGCAACCTTTCTTCAAAATCAGCGGTCTGAACCCGAAGCTGGTCGTCTCGAGCACGCAGTTGATCATTTTGTAATCGCTCTCGAATTAGCATGGAACGAACATCCTCAAACATTGGCTTGAGGATGTCAGTGAGCTGAGATGGAACCACCATCTCTTGAGGAAGGAGCTCTCCTTCCTCTGGAACCTCCGCGACGTCATCATCTGCGATCAGAAAAGTTCAATAGTTAGCCCAACTACAAACAGTTCAAAGATAGAAGTTTTCGCGTAAAAGAGAATACTTGGAAAGAAATCAAGACCTTAGTCATGCAATTTACTTTCGATATCTTTTGCGACCGCGGGTTTCTGCGGTCAGCAAAAGGCGGTCTGACCCCCTTAGACGCTCAAGGTTTATTCTTTCCAATTCCCTCTTTTGCAATTTCTCTCCCTCTTTTCTCCTCCTTTTTAGCTCTGCATTGCTAACAAGAATGTCATATGTTTCAATGATGACGATCTCATGCCTTCTCCCTGGAGATCTAGGTCGAACAACACGCAGGGGAAGGAATTCCAACGATTTCGCAACCATCGTTGTCTTACCAGTCCGCAAGGCAGAGACCGCCGTTGCCACGATCTGCCGCCGCTTTGTTTATCTTGTCAATCTGAGCGGCAGAGAAGGGTTCGTCCAGACCGCCAGGAAAGTGCAATTTTCTCCTTTTCAATCTGTCGAGCTCTCTCCTCGTCAGAGGCCTTTTTCTTTTCTTTCTCTGCGGCGAGTAGAGCGGCCTTTCTCTCCTCTTCCTCCGTCTCTGCAGCGAGCAGAGCGGCCTTCCTCTCCTCTTCCTTCTTCTCTGCAGCGAGCAGAGCGACCTTTCTCTCCTCTTCCTTCTTCTCGGCAGCAAGCAAACCAGCTTTCTTCTCTTCTTCTTTTTTCCTCTCTGCAGCGAGCAGAGCAGCTCTCTTTTCTTCTTCCTTCTTCTCAGCAGCTTGTGCTTCCCTTCTTTCTTTTCCCTCTCTTCCTTCTCGGCTTCCGCCTTTAACCTGTCCTCCTCTGCCGCGGTCTCCTTCTCCTTTTCGACGATCTCCTTTTCTGCGGTAGCCTCCCGGCGGCGTTCAAATTCAAAAGGGTCCAGCACCTGCAAGATCAAACAAGAGAGGTCATTAGAGGAATCTTCATCAAGATAAGCAATCAGCTCGGAGTCCGCTTCTCTTGAAGAAGCTGAAATCGCAGAAGAGAAATGGAGACCAACCCCACTACTTGTATTCTCAGGGACATCCTATGGATGCTTAAGACCGCTGCTTTCAGGAAGAATGACCGCCTCCGGAGCGGTCACCGCCTTTATTTTTTTTCATTTTTCTTTCTCTTGGCAGGTTTAGCAGAAGAACTTGGGTTCTTTCTCTTTTTGACTTCGCAGCTTCTTCAGAATCAGCGATCTTCTGCTTAATTTTCTCAGCCTGAATCTTCTTCTCACGCATGCCAGCCAGAATAGCTCGGTCGAAGCGGTCTCTCCAGATAGCACAACGGTCTGGTTAAGGACCTCAACGATTTCTGGCATCAAAAGAAATAGACAGATCAGGAAAGTTCAGCATGGGAGGACCCGAAGAACTACTCGACAAATCAACAACGGTAGAGACCGACAAAACCGTGCTCTTCGGCAAGTTGGGCTGTTTCTTTGGGGAAGATCGAGCGGTCTCCTCCGATGTGCCCGCCTTAGCCAGATCTTGAGAAGCCTTATCTGTTTCTTCTTTTGGCTAGCGGTCTCCTTTTTCTTTGGGGAAGCCGATCCTGGTGATCGCTTACTCAATTGAGATAACACAGACACCATTGTGAAGATCGTTTTTCGTATGATTTCAGGTGATTGCTTGAGGTTCAAGCTCGCTGCTCCTTTCAGGAAGTTATGAATTCTGAAGTTCTGAAGCCATATTTATAGAGCCCAGCGCATTTATGGCCGTCGCGGTCCTCAGCGGTCAAAGAGAACATTTCCGAAGTTCCAGCGCAACTTGAAAATGTGCGGGGATCATGTTTGCCCGAAAATCCGCGAACCTCTCTTCTCCAGCCAGGATAGACCCTTCCAGCGGTCTCAGAATTGCGAGACCGCCCAGATCCCTTGCCCTCCCTTCGGTTTTTCTCCCAAGGCATAGGCGGTCAAACCTTTGTCAGCTCGCCAGACCGCGCGGTCTGGCCTCCTTTTTCCTTTTTTGTTATTAGCACCCCTTTGCTCTGCCACGGTTCTCCTGTACCCGGGCAACCCGTAATTTTTGGATCTGCCCGTTTGGGCAGCCTCCGCGTCTATACATAGAGGGGTAGGGGTACCTGAAAAGGGACTTTTGCTTCGAGTCTCCAGCTTACAAACCTGTGTAAGCGGTCTTGAATTCTGTCGCTTTTCTACCTCTCACCCTGGCCTATTTTAGACCCCCCCGCTGTAATCCTTTTTTGAGATCAATCAAAGAAGTTTTCCCTCAGAGATCTCTTCTCTGGCATTCTCTGTCCTAAGTAACCTGCACTCCGCAGTCCCTTTCCTCTTCTTCTAGTGTGAGTCTTGGAGGTACATTTTTTGTACCAACAGTAATCGTCTCTAGAATAGAAGGATCGCGTCGAGGGGTTGACATGATCTCTAGAAGTGGTGTACTATGATTGAGAATAGTCATCGTAGTAACATGAAGATCTCTTTGAGAGGGCTCTATGAGATTAGGTGTAGATGGACTCAGAATCCCCAAATAGAGGGGAGGAATGACAACGAGAACTAGTCATGAAGAAACCTATAGACTCTACTATTGCGTATTAAAATAAGCCCGAACCTATCTCTGATACCATTTGACGCAGGACGAATCTATAGGTGGCAAACCTGCGATGCCCTAGCCCTAAATGCAATACAAGTGAGCACGCGATTAATGTAATAGCCCGACGACGAACCCTAAAATGAAGATGCATATGAAAGCATGCACGTAATTTGATGAACTTAAGAAGGCTAGCCCTAAATTCTAATGTAATGCTCATGAATCACCATGTGAATCATTCCGACGTGTAAGTAATTAAACAATAACATTTAACTCATGAATTTAATCGCAATTAACAACATTTGTTCAAATTAAGCAAGTAAGAGATGATTGCCAATTAATTGAAAGTATTAAAATTAGGTGTAGATCAAAAGGGATCACACAATACCGAGATTAAAAAAGTTCAAATATTTAAAGCAAAATTCATGAAGAATACATACACATTCATGTGTGCGAGAACATAAACAAGCAAAGAAACTCATCCATATATCGACATCGGTCACGAAGCAAGGGAGGCGACTGTGTGGAGGTTGCATGAGTAGATTGGGGGCAGTGGGATTGACAGATATCGGAGCCAGCTAAAGGGGAAGGTTGTTGGATGGGTAGGGTAGCAAAAATCGTTGGTTAGAGGGCTTGATTGCAAGGGTGATTGGCTGAGAGGTTCTTGGAGGGGGTTTCGAAGGGTCCCGTTGTTTAGAGGAAGGACCTCCAGGGGCTGGTTGAGATGGGGGAAGCCTGGATGGGGTTGGTTTAGGTGTGGAAGGGGCTAGACATCGGGTTTTGACAGCGGGGAGGGGTTGAAATGCTGGAATCTGTGGCGAGGAAGGTCGGGACTGCTGCGGGGAGGTGCTGTGGTAGTGTTTTGGAGTGGGAAGAGGCGGAGAGGCTTGTATATGTGGCGGGGAGGGACAGAGAGGCACAGATTTGGGTTGTTGAGGGCTGAAGAAGTGAGAATGAAATTACAGGTGGCGTTTTGGCGAGGGAATGAGAGAGGAAGCTTGGATCGACGGTCAGGAGGGCTGGAGAAGGGCGAAATACCTGCTTGAAGGTGGCTGGAGGCGGGGTCCTGTAGCGTCGGCACCACGGGAGGATGAGGGCACGCACAGAGTCTCACTGTGCGCATGCTGTTGTGACCGAAGGAAGGAGCGGATGCTTCCTCTAAATCTTCGATCCTCTCATTGTTGGTACGAAGGAGGTATTAATAGTATGGGTTTTAGGTTAAATAAATCAGACGGTCGAGATTGATTGATTTGATAACTCAAGCTAGCCCATGAAATATCGCTAAAAAAATAAAAATGAAGTACATAAAAATAGGAAAAACGGAGCCGGACGCACTCGCGGACTTCGATCATCCGTCCGACGATCTAAAAGTGTCTGTTGGAGAAACATAGTATTATTTATGTGTTTTTGAGTATGTATGTGAGTTTAGTCCACCGTAAGTCAAGCGTTATGTGTCTATGCATCTCCTATATAAAGCCCTATGTAGATGAATAAGATGCAATCATTTTCTCTTCCAATTATTCCAACATGGTATCAAAGCCTTAGGGTTCTCGGGTCTTCGATCCCGCCTCTGCTCGCTCGGGTTCTCAGGTCTTCGATCCCGCCTCCGCTCGCTCTCGCTCTCGCATCCCGCCCGCAACAGCCGCGTCGTCCGTCCCTCACAACAGCGCGCCTTTTCCCGTCCTCTAGGGGCGTTGGTCTCATGGGGTCTTGATTCCCTCATTTCTGGAGTTCCCTATCTGGTTTTCTTCTTCCTTCGATTTCTATTGGACATGTGGTTTCTTCCCCTCTTTCTATGAGGGATACTCTTCTATTCCGTCATCCATTGTGATCTCTTGTGTGTGCCCTCGATTTCTATTCGGGGCCTTCTATGACGGGGAGTGACTCCTCTACAGCTATGTCTTCTGGCGGAGCAGCTCGTCCTTCGGCCTCCGTTGGATTGGGCCGTGTAAATCCTGAACATGGTACCCCTCAAATCACTACTATGAAATTTGATGGCTCAAACTACCTTCCATGGGCATGCTCTATCATCCTTGCCCTCAAAAGTCACCGGTTGTTTGGCTATGTCAGTGGCACGACGAAGGCTCCTTCTTCTGATTCTCCAGAGTGGCCTCAGTGGGAGTCTGAGAACTCCCCTGTGATGTCCTGACTGCTTAACTCTATGATGGAGCCTATCGCTCGGAATTATCTATTCTTGGATACTGCTGCGGATATCTGGAAGCGCACAGAGACCACCTACTCATGTCGAGGAAATGCGGCTTAGATCTACCAACTTCGACCCCGGATATTCCTCCTGCGACGGGGTGATCGACCTCCATCCGCCTACTACTCGAAGTTCACCCAACTCTATCAGGAGTATGATCACTTTGATTCTCTGACCCTCGTGTCTCCCGAAGATGAGGTGCTGGTGAGAGCAAGGGAAGAACGGAATTGCATCTTCGAATTTCTTCACGGCTTACATCGGGACGTTGACCCGATTAGCATTCCTGGGACGCTCTCCTCTTCCTTCTTTACCAGAAGTGTACAACCTTGTTCAGCAGGAATTCAACCGCCAACAGACTCTTCTTTCTGACTCTGCCACCGAGGGATCTGCTCTTGTCACTCTCTCTCACCTCGGGGTTCGTCCTGCTTGTGATACCAGATCGAAGCCTATGGAGAAAGATCAACTCGTGTGTGATTATTGCGGAAGTCCCGCCATAGCAGAGATACTTGCTTCAAGCTCCATGACTTTCCTTCTCCCAGGGGCTGTCTTACACCCTGTGGTGGTCATGGCCCAGGTCGCTCCCAGAATAGATCAACCCTGTCTAGATCTGCACACTTGTCTGATGCTGTGGAGGACACCCCTGTTCATCTCCCTCTGGATTCCAACACGACACCCATCGCTCTGTCAGCTGAAGAAATTCTGGCCTTCCGCCAGTGGATGCATGGCTCTCCTGCTGGGCAGTCGAGTTCCTCCTCCTCATATGCCCACCAGGGACTTGCAGGTGCTCATTCTGCCTCCACCCACCTGTCCTCACAGTGGATCATTGATTCTGGAGCCACTGATCACATGACTGGGTCCCCCACAGGTTTTGTGTCCTACACCCCTCTTTCCGACAGAGATAAAGTGAGCATTGTTGATGGATCATTATCTCTCATTGCTAGGAAAGGATCCATTCCATGCTCCTCTCTTACGCTCTCCTCTGTTCTTCATGTTCTTGCTTTCACTCGAAATCTTCTGTCTATTAGTCATTTGACTAATTTTATGGACTGCTCATTAACTTTTTTTCCTACCTTTCATGTTTTTCAGGACCTGAAGACGGGGACGGTGATTGACTATGGTAGCTGTCCAACGGGCTCTATGTGTTCGACCCCTCTTCCTCCACTTCATCCAACCTCACTCCGCCTCCAAAAGCTCTTCATGCAGATCGGCCCTCTGATTTGGATTCCTGACATTGTCGCCTTGGACATCCTCCTATCTCTACAATGAAGCTTTTGATTCATACTATTTCACCTATGTTGTTCAGTGTTTTTCATTGTGATGTATGCGAACTTGCTAAACACCATAGTAGTTCTCTTCCTCTTATGTCTCCATGCAACTCAGTTCCGTTTGCCCTTATTCATACTGATGTTTGAGGCCCCAGTCCTACTGCGTCTATTTCTGGTTGCTCATGGTTTGTTTCTTTTATTGATTGTTATTCTCGTTATACTTGGGTATATTTGATGAAACATAAAAACGATGTGTTTTCTCTCTTTCAACGTTTTCACCAATTGGCCACTACTTAGTTGGTGCTACCATAATGATCTTGCGCAGTGACAATGACCGTGAGTATATTGACTCCCGCTTTGAGAAATACCTGAGTGATCTTGGCATCATACATCAAACCTCTTGTGTTTACACCCCAGCTCAGAATGGTGTAGTTGAGCTCAAGAACTGGCACCTCCTTTAGGTTGCCAGATGTATCCTTCTCCGCATGAAACTCCCTAAATATTATTGGGGCTGATGCAGTTCTCACTGCGGCCTATCTCATCAATCGTCTCCCTACTCGTGTCCTTGGATTTCATACTCCTATGACCACTCTGGGTGTTTGCCCCTCGTCTCTCTCGCCTCGTATCTTTGACTGCATGTGTTTTGTGCACATCCATCCCAAGACCAAACTCGACCCCTGCGCGCTAAAGTGTCTTCACTGGCTACTCCCCTACCCAGAAAGGCTATAAGTGCTTCCATCCCATTACCAAGCGGACATTTGTTACGATGGATGTTACCTTCCGGGAATCTGAAGCCTATTATGGGACCTCTCTTCAGGGGGAGAGCATTACTACGGAAGTGAGTTCCCCTCCTTCTGTTCCTTTGCCTGTTTCTCCGTCATTTCCACCATCTACATTCTCTCATCCTATCCCTGGGAACCCGGTGATACCTCCTCCTATCCTTGTGAACCCAGTGACGCCTCCTCCATTGCAGGTTTACACTCGACGTAGGAGGGGCACAAACACACAGGTCTTGCCCACACTACCTGGGTTACCACTTGATCCATCTCCAAGTACTGACAAAGGTAATTCTACCCAGTATCCTCTTTCTCACTTTGTGACCTACGACTCTTTGTCTCCTTCACATAGAGCATTTGTCACCTCCTTGTCTTCCATATCTATTCCTCGTTCTTGGCAGGAAGCTCTTGAGCACAGTGAATGGAAGACAGCCATGTTGGAGGAAATGGTGGCCATTAACAAGAATCAAACTTGGAATCTTGTCCATCTGCCTGAAGGGAAAACTGCATTGAGATGTAAGTGGGTCTTCTCCGTGAAGCAAAACTCCCAAGGCCTTGTTGAACGGTACAAAGCCAGGCTGGTGGCTAGAGGATATACCCAAGCAGCTCGTATTGACTATGAAGAGACATTTGCTCTGGTTGCTAAAATGAATTCAATCCAGATATTTCTTTCATGTGCCATGTGTAAAGAATGGAGCCTCAGTCAGTTGGATGTGAAGAACGCATTTCTTCATGGTGATCTTGAGGAGGAAGTCTGCTGTCCCTGCCTCCTAGTGTTCTTCCAAAAAGGTCAGTAGGAAAAGTTTGCAAGTTGAAGAAAACCCTGTATGTCTTGAAGCAGTCTCCACGTGCTTGGTTTGGGAGATTTCACTGGGCTATGATGTCATTCGAATACAAACAGAGCAATGTTGATCACACCTTGTTTATGAAACACAGGGATGACAAGTTGGTTGCTCTTATTGTCTATGTAGATAATATAGTGATAACTGGTGATGACACATAGGAGATTGAACACTTAAAGTCTAGGTAGGCTAAGGAATTTGAAGTGAAGGACCTTGGACCTCTCGAGTACTTTCTTGGAAACGGCAAGGGCTGCTCACCTGCTCCTGCTTCATTCTTCAAGGATCAAGGACTCAAGTCAAGGTCGCATATTCACATTCCGCCATTACTGGCCTGCTTCAACTCGAGTCTCCAAGTTCCAGGTATTCAATACAGTGTATTCTCCATTCGATATTCATTCCTTCAGGCTCCAAATACAGATTTTCAATACGCAGTTTTGTTTGGATGATTTACAGATTTAGGGCATAAATACAGATTTTTTTATTTTAAGTAAATCTTTTCTATAAGTTATGCTCCAGAAATTTTGTCCTTTGCAGGTTCTTTACCAACTTGGTTACAGTTGAATTTTCTGTGAATTTTGTCATCGGCAAATGAAGCACTTTACCTAACAGTTGTTTTCACAATACTCTCGGTGCAAAATCTAAGACAGGAAGGAGAAAAAAAAATCTGTTTTTCTGTTCCAGTTAATCTGTAATGACGGTAAATCTGCTATTCTAATTTGTCAAAAATTAGTATTGCTTGAGTAGTTGAGTTTAGGGCTTGAGTGATCAATATGAGATATGACCATGGCTTGAAATCTTGAATTTTAATGATTTAGGATTTTAGATGGCTTGATTAATTGATTTATCCTCTCTAATGATTTAACAGAACACTCATTCTTCAAGTTCAATTTGTTATGGAGAAATTTTTTGCAAAGGTTATTCAACCTAGTCAAAAAACACAAACAGTGGAAGAATCATGTAGTAAGAGACAACGACTTAATTGTGTTGAGGAACAGCTTTCCGATCCCGGGTTAAGACAATCAATTTCTAGTTTTGATGTCAATGATCAAGATAAAATTAGAAGGTATTACCTACAAAAAGGCCCTTGTCATCCACAATTAGAGAATTTTCCCCCAAACTGAATTCGGAACAAAAACTCTGCGATTCAACAAAAATTGGTTTCTTGAATTTAAAGGTTGGTTGGAGTATAGTCAAAATAAAGACGCTGCTTTTTGTCTGTATTGTTATGTCTATCCACAAATGGGTTGTGATCCAACATTTGTTAATCATGGCTTTAGATATTGGAAGGATAAGACTATACTTGAAAAGCATGTTGGCAAGCATGATAGCGATCATAATGCTTCAAAAAAATCATGCGAACATTTGATGAATAAAAAACAGAGCATTCAAATAGTTTTTGCTAAACAAGAAGAAACTCATGTTGTTGAATATCGTGCACGATTAAATGCCTCCATCGAGTGTGTTCGTTTTCTGTTACGTCAAAGATTGGCTTTTCGTGGTCATCATGAGTCAAATGAGTCAACAAACAAAGGAAATTTTTTGGAGCTTTTAGAGTTTTTGGCGTCAAATAACAGTTATGTCAAAGCAGTGGTTCTGAAAAATGCTCCAAGTAACTGTCAATTAACAGCTCCAAAATTACAAAAAAGATATTGTTGCCGCAATTGCAAGTGCTACAGCATGTGCAGTAATTCAGGACATTGGACAAGATTATTTTACAATCTTAGTTGATGAATCTCGTGATATCTCAAATAAAGAACAAATGTCTATTATTTTAAGATATGTGGACAAAAGAGGTAAGATTATTGAAAGATTACTTGGTTATTGCAAATTTTTTATTTATATTTAATTTACATTAGTGCCCGGGTTTGACAAAAATCCTGTGTCCGCCTTATAAAGCCCTATGTGGATGAATAAGATGCAATCATTTTCTCTTCCAATTATTCCAACAATGTCAAATAATGAAAGGGTGCACAACCAACGTGTAATCGATCTCCATCATGGGCAGGAGACATGGATGTAATAAAGAGTGATTGATCCTCAAGGAAGATGACATCAGTAGGGGTCACAACCTTACAGTAGGACGGGAATAACACACATAGCCCTCGTGTCCTATAGTACCCAACAATGTCATACTTGGTTAAATTGATGCCAATTTGCCCAATGGAGGACCATGATGAACATAAACATGTGCCACCAAAGAGCAGAGGAAGACATATGGTTAATGAGGAAGTGTGCTGTTTAACAACAAAATGACAATATGTGGTAGGAACATTATTTTGGAACATAAGAGAACTTGCTACCTAAAAAAATGACAGTTCTTCCTCCCCGTGACAACATTCTTTTGTCGTTTATTGGAACATGAAGTCTGATGGATAATGTCCAAGTAGGTAAGTCTCCTGAAACCCATGACATAAGTACTCTTAGACATTATTATTCCCGGTCACCTTGACTATGATAGAAAACTGAGTAGGAATTTAAGCAATTAAGGAGCGAAAAGTCAACAAAAACTTCAGAGCAATCATTGAGAAGATATAACCATATTCGCCTGAATGATCATCAATAAAGGCGATGAAACAATGAAATCCAGATAAACTCTAGTTTTTAGGGACCCAAAAATATGAACCAAAGAAAAGGAAGTTTGGCTTCTAGAATGATGAGGAAAATTAGAGTGTTGCTTTTCATATATGCAAGGCTAGCAATTAAAATTAGACTGCTGGAGGCTGAGTATTACCAACTAAAACTTCAGAGTGATCACAAAGAAGATATAACCAGGTTAGTTTGAAATGATCGTCAACAAATATGATGAAATAATGTAATCTAGATAAACTCGAGCCTTAAAGGGATCCAAACATATGAACACAAAAAAAAAGTATTATGACTTCTAGAACGACGAGGAAAACTAGAGCGATGCTATTTTTCATAGAGGAAGAAGACTCACAATTAACATTTGAATGCTGATGGTTGGGGAGCACCCTTGAACGATCGGAAGAACGGCGTGCACAAAACGATAAAGCTAATCTACAGTGGAAATGGAAGTGAGAACATGAGTAATTGGCCCCTATCATTGATACTCTGTGTCTGAAGATTCTCTATCATAAAGGAAGAAGAAGAAAGTTATTGAATAGTTGTGGTCATAAGTAAGACGAATAACTGAAAGTAATATGAAATAGGATCATGAAGAACATGATGAAAATGAATGGTAGAGATAAAGAGGCACTACTCTTGATCCAGTAATTGGTGTGACAGCTCCATTGACAACTGTCATATAAGTTGTAGTTGTTGATTTGGTATAATGCGGTGGTACCTTGTTACGAGGAAGAAAACACTTGCACTGAATGAAATAACTTGATGCAAATTACGATGTATGCTCCGCCCAACTTCAGGAGGCTGGTTCCTTCTAGAAGCCCCTCTCCAAATGAGAGATCTCAAACCAAAATGATCCAAAGGTCCCCCAAGCCACCTCCTTATATAGGGAGCGGGGGGGGGGGGGGGGGGGGGGGGGGGGGGCTCACATGTCAAATCTCCATGTGTAACAATCCATCCCGCCAGAAAACCGACCTTGAACCCAAGGTCGAAGTGCCGCCCACCATCTAGTAATGATGTGCCCGCGGGTGGGCTGCCGCAGAGGTTCCCGGAGCCCCGTCTGGTGGTACATCCGTGATCATAAGGGCGTCAAAGTCAGCCATGACAAGCTCGTCCTAGTCATCCCCGATGAGGGCCCAGAACTCTTTGAAAGGATAATTATGATTAGGCGAGTAAGGTTGCTTGCAACGGTAGCACAGACCCTTGCTACGCAAGTCATTGCACTCTTGGTTGGATAGGCGGTGAGTAGGTATATGACGCTTGTTGCGTGGGCCCATAATGGTTGGCCAAGGTAGATGAGGTGGCGGAGGTGGAGGTTTAGACGGGGAGGAAAATATGGTTGGTAGGGAGGGTTGGAAGGAGGCGATGGGAAAGGAGGGTCCTCGGACGTTGCCATGAATTCAGCTTCCATTAGTGGGGAGAGGTCCATGGCTTGGTTGACAGTTAACGGTTGCAAGGTGCGGAGGCGGGCTCGAATGTGGGGTTGTAGCCGTGCATGAAGTAGGCCAAGTAATGATCGGGTGGAAGACTTGGAACATGGGCTAAGTTATCAAAGGCGCAAGGCGCACCGAGGCGCAAAGGGGTCCTGGAGCTTAGGCGCAAGGCGCAAGGCGCAGGCGCGCGCCTGAGGCACGTGAGGCGCAAAAATGAATTGGGTGTCCAATTCACTGAAAATCAGCGAATTGGGCACCCAATTCACTGAAAATCAGCTAATTTGGCATCAAATTCATTGATTTTCAATGAATTGGGTGCCCAATTCACTGAAAATCAGCGAATTGGGCATCCAATTCGCTGATTTTTAGTGAATTGAGTGCCCAATTCGCTGATTTTCAGTGAATTGGGTGCCCAATTCACTGAAAATCAGCGAATTGGATGCCCAATTCGCTGATTTTCAGGAAATTGAGTGCCAAATTCACTGAAAAACAGCGAATTGGATGCCCAATTCGCTGATTTTCAGTGAATTGGCACCCAATTCACTGAAAATCGGTGAATTGGATGCCCAAGTGCGCCTAAGTGTGCCTCGGGTGCGTCTGAGATCATGTTTTTGCCCCTCTCCAAAAAAAACCAGGTTGAAGAAAATAGCTTGAATAGCCCAGGCGCGCCTGGGAATTGGTAAGGCGCGCGCCTAGGCCCGCCTGGGCGCGCCTGAGGCACCTCGCCCGCCTCTGCCTTGCAGAGGCGCTGCCCGCCTCTGCCTCTACCTCGCCCGCCTCTGCCTCAGGCGCGCCTAGGCGCGCGCCTTGATAACTACACCAACTCGATAAATACATCAACGTACGAATCAATGGAGCCGGTCTGGCGGACTCCGCAAAGGCACTCGTTCATGGAGCCGGAGTAGCGGTGATCATACCGCTGAATGAGGGCCTCCGTGAGAGCTGTCTAGGTGAGGCAGGGAGAGGACTGGCGGAGCCAGCAGGCCTAATGGAGGGCAGACCCTTCCATGTCGACAATTGCTGTGGAGACCTGCTGCGTCCCAGGAGTCTGGTGAATGTCAAAAAACTGTTCGGCTCAGGCAATCCACCCAAGCGGATCAGTCCCGTTGAACGTGGGGATGTAGAGGCATGGGAGCTGCGGAGGCACCTCCGTCAATGCTGTATCTTCGGGGGCCAATGTGCTGGGGGAGCCCAAGGCAGAGGCAGAAGTAGGGCCGATGTACTGTCCGGGTTGCAAGTTGTGGAGCATGGTCATAAGTGACGTGAACTGCTAGGCTTGGGCCTCGAGATGAGAATTGATGGTGGTGTGGGCGTATTCAAGGGCTTCCACGCGGGATTCCATCCGGGCCTTTAGCATATGGAGCGGAGTGCACACGAGCTGGAGGTTCACACGAGAGCGCCAGAGCCGGCGTAGAGGCTCGGGAAGGTGAGCGAGTGTTGTGGGGCTCGCAGCGAAGCAAAGCGGTAAAGAAAGCGGGGATGCAGCATACTGGTGGGTGCGGAGGTCGCGAAACAGTGGAGACTGAAAACACGCATGTCACAGTTCGCATGCACGTTGCTGGCAGGCGGTAGAAACATGCACGCACGTTGTTGGAAAGCGACGGAAACACGCATGTCGCAGGAGGTAGAAACCACTATCGACGTTGCCGATGCAGGCGTCGACGACGGTTGGAGTGGCTGGCGTCAGCAAGGGTTGCATTGATGTTGTAGACGCTAGAGACGAACGACCTGTCTCTGCTGTAGACGATCGGTGTCGACGAGCAGGCGGAACGCGGGCGAAAAAAATAAAATAAAAAAACGAGATCCCGCGCAGAGGGAGGCGACGAGATAGGACCAGACGAACCCAACGACAGGCGATGCAGGCGGGGAGGCTAGGTCGGACCAAATGTTACGAGGTATGCTCGCGCCCAACTTCAGAAGGCTGGTTCCTCCTAGAAGCCCCTCTCCAAATGAGAGATCTCAAACCAAAATGATCCAAAGGTAAACCTAACTCCCAAGCCACTTCCTTTTATAGGGGGGGGGCTCACATGTCAAATCCCTAAAACATACAATTAAAAATAGGAAATACAATAATAATAAAAATACGCGCATGTGTAACATACCTGATGAGTCATGCAAAGAGAAGCACTAGAATCTACTGTCCACGAGGCACTATGAATTGGGCATGATATACCTTTCTTCAATGCAAAAGAAGAAAGAAGCCTGAGCCGCTGTTGAGTAAGTATTCCCATCCTCAAAGGAGCTCCTCAACTACATGGGAGGAGGACTGGCTCGGAGGCTGATGATGATTACAGAATTCCCTGGAAAAGGTCCGCAGCAACAGCAAATGGGATGTGTTGCGATGACAACTGTCACCCATGCTTCCTGTTGGTGCCAAAAATGGTACCAACTCCACACTCGCTCGAGCTGAAGGATGGGGGGTGAAACTGTTGGGTGGCTGGTTACTTTGAGCTGGAGGAAAGACTATTTTATTGATATAAAGCTTGAGTTACAGCTGAGGTTACAACAGGAAAGAATGAAAGAAACAGCATAAAACATGAAGAAAAAGGGGCCTGAAGGGAGATCGGAGAGGTCTCAGCGGTCACTCAAAGTTGAGACCGCTCAAACCACTGGCTGGGACTGGAAGCTCTCCAAAGGTCCTGAAACTGGTACCCCTACCCCTCTATTTATAGACACAGGGGCCTGCCCGAACGGGCAGATCTGGAAGTAACGGGCTGCCCGGAACTGCTGAGATCGCTTGAGACAGCTACTGAGATCGCTGAGATCGTCTGGACCTGCTGAGATCGTCTGCTGAGACCGCTGAGATCGTCTGGACTGGACCTGCTTACCTGAACAGACCACATAAAACAGAGTCAGCATAGGACTAAGATCCTCCAGAGTGAGATCGCCCGGGAGGGGCGATCTCCCTCTGCGAGGTCGCCCGGAAGGGGCGACCTTCCCTGCTGCGAGATCGCCCGGGAGGGGCGATCTCCCTGCGAGATCGCCCAGAAGGGGCGATCTCTCCTCTGCGAGATCGCCCGGGAGGGGCGATCTCCCTCTGCGAGGTAGCCCGGAAGGGGCGACCTTCCCTGCTGCGAGATCGCCTGGGAGGGGCGATCTCCCTGCGAGATCGCCCAGGAGGGGCGATCTCTCCTCTGCGAGATCGCCCGGGAGGGGCGATCTCCCTCTGCGAGGTCGCCCGGAAGGGGCGACCTCCCCTGCTGCGAGATCGCCCGGGAGGGGCGATCTCCCTCTGCGAGGTCGCCCGGAAGGGGCGACCTTCCTTGCTGCGAGATCGCCCGGGAGGGGCGATCTCCCTCTGCGAGGTCGCCCGGAAGGGGCGACCTTCCTTGCTGCGAGATCGCCCGGGAGGGGCGATCTCCCTCTGCGAGGTCGCCCGGAAGGGGCGACCTTCCCTGCTGCGAGATCGCCCGGGAGGGGCGATCTCCCTGCGAGATCGCCCAGGAGGGGCGATCTCTCCTCTGCGAGATCGCCCGGGAGGGGCGATCTCCCTCTGCGAGGTCGCCCGGAAGGGGCGACCTTCCCTGTTGCGAGATCGCCCGGGAGGGGCGATCTCCCTGCGAGATCGCCCAGGAGGGTCGATCTCTCCTCTGCGAGATCTCCAGGGAGGGGCGATCTCCCTCTGCGAGGTCGCCCGGAAGGGGCGACCTCCCCTTTGCGAGACCGCCTGGGTTCGACGAGATCGCCCCCCCCGGAGGAGCGAGATCGGCCCGGATCTCCGAAAATACCGCAATACCTGAAAAAGTTAGCTCGGAGGGGATCGCCGATTTCTGGGTAAAACATAATCCCCGCATTTTTTTAAGTTTTGAAAAAACTTCGAAAAAATTAAAACTTACCCACGAGAATCGCGATCCACCTTTCCTGTCATATTAAAGCATGTATGATAGGAAAATGTAAATACCTGTGCGAACTTACTACCTCCAAGCATGCTTGAAAAACTCTCTCTCTATAAGAGAACTTGCGGCCATTTGATGTTATGTGAGTACCTGAAAAGAACTAGTGTGCACCTGCCTGCCTCTGTAAAAGATCGGTTAGAGCAGGTATAAAAGAAACATATGTTACATGAGTACCTGGAGAGAAGATGTGAACACCCCTTTTTTTTGTGTACAAAAGATATTCTGAGCAGGTATGTGGAAAAGTAAAGATACATCAGGTACCTGGAACAACTTTTTGATACTTATCTTGCCTATATTTGAGATAGAATCGATAATTTAAGAATGACTATCTTGTGGTTGTCGAAACTTCTTTGGAGAAGATATTAACTTTGGCCATTTGAAACTGCTTTGTTATGAAATAATTCGGATTTCAAATGACGATCTTTAATATTCGAGATGTTTTGTAAAGGAATCAGATCATGATAATCCAAAAATGATATTTCTAAACTATGTTATGTACTTTGATAAATGAAGGTATCAAATAATCCAGACTGCTCCTTCTGCGAATCTTGAAAAACATTTGTCTTTTGAGATAGAATATTGTCGGACTCAGCTTTTCCGACTGCTTCTTTGTTGATTAATAGAAGGAAAGACCTCATGAATACTTTCATGTGCTTTAGATTGCTTGATAAAGAGATGAGCACTCAAGTAGTGATCTTAATTTCTCCAGACCGCCCAAAATTAATATGAGAGGTTCTAAGATGATGATCACAAATGCCCCAAAACACCTGTCAGAAAAGCTTCTTTGAAGAGAACCAGTTAACAATCTTCAATACTTCAGATTGCTAGAAACTCCTCAAAAAACCTGGGAAATCTCACCAGCAATCTCTAACTTTCAAATCCTGGAGGAAATTAAGCCGACGGTCTCAAAACTGTGAGATTGCTGAAGAAACCTGAAAAACTAAATAAACTCTGGAAATCCCACCGGCAATCTCAAACTTCCAAATCTTGGAGAAAATTAAGCGGGCGGTCTCAAAATTTTGAGATTGCTGAAGAAACCTGAAAAACCAAATAAACTCTGGAAATCCCACCGGCAATCTCAAACTTCCAAATCTTGGAGAAAATTAAGCCGGCGGTCTCAAAATTTTGAGATTGCTGAAGAAACCTGAAAAAACCAAATAAACTCTGGAAATCCCACCGGCAATCTCAAACTTCCAAATCTTGGAGAAAATTAAGCCGGCGGTCTCAAAATTTTGAGATTGCTGAAGAAACCTGAAAAACCAAATAAACTCTGGAAATCCCACCGGCAATCTCAAACTTCCAAATCTTGGAGAAAATTAAGCCGACGGTCTCAAAATTTTGAGATTGCTGAAGAAACCTGAAAAAACCAAATAAACTCTGGAAATCCCACCGACAATCTCAAACTTCCAAATCTTGGAGAAAATTAAGCCGGCGGTCTCAAAATTTTGAGATTGCTGAAGAAACCTGAAAAAATCAAATAAACTCTGGAAATCCCACCGGCAATCTCAAACTTCCAAATCTTGGAGAAAATTAAGCCGGCGGTCTCAAAATTTTGAGATTGCTGAAGAAACCTGAAAAAACCAAATAAACTCTGGAAATCCCACCGGCAATCTCAAACTTCCAAATCTTGGAGAAAATTAAGCCGGTGGTCTCAAAACTTTCTCTTCTTTGAAGAAACTTGAATGATCAAATAAACTCTGAATATTTCCCCAGTAACCTCTTATACTTGAGTCCATTCACCTTTAGTGAAATAATCACTTACTGCTCACAGAACCCACTGATTTAACAGAAATATGGGAATGAAATAATCTGGAGCAATTCAACATAACTTTTCCCTGGTAACCTTTCATGTGAAATCAACCCAGCCCCAGCCCTACCGCCTAATAAAAGTCGGTAGCGGGAGCTCAGAAATCAATGAACATAACCTTTCTTTTAATCTCAATCAGATATCTCAACTATTGATGGTAATCATCATATAGAAAGAGATTGAGGGAGAGAAAAGTTGGGAGAAAGGGGGTTGGGCTACCCACTACGCATCTGCGAGTGATTCGAGCGTGATGCGGTCGTTGCGGGTTTTACGACCCGGAGAAGAGAGAATTGGAGGTGTTACTTCCATATTTCCTATCAAACAATAGGGATGGTATTTCTACCTTTCATATCCTTGTCTACGTATTTCACGAGGTATTAACGTAAACAAGAAAAAGTAAAGTGATGATAAAGCTTTACCCGTTCCGGTTGATCTGGCCAATTTCTACTTTTCATATCAACGTATTTGTAGAAATATAAATGTAGACAGGTAAATGTAAGGAAAAGTAAAGTAATGAAAGAGTGTTAAACGTACTTGGCTGGATGTCCGCAGTGAATATGGGTATGAAGATTGATATAGCTGACTGCTGGAAAACATCCTTGCGATGATAGTTGCTTATAGAACACAGATAACTGCTATTCTTATTACAAGCAAAACTTAGAAAATAAAAGATGCAGAAACTCCAAACAGGTGGGAGACATGCAAAACAAAATTGACAATGTATCTCATCTATACTTCATGCATTTCTTTTATTGAATGAAAGAAAATTTGCTGTGTGAAGTTGTCTTTGCTGGAAAATAAGATCATGTTATTAAGCAACATAATCGTGTAGTTTTCCTGCCTTCAATAGTTTGTCTACCAATTTTCGGAGAGCACGACAATCTTCTGTATCATGACCAGCAGTTGAATGATATAGGCAGTAGAGTTCTTGATTGCGTTTTGCAACATTAGACCTCATAGGACGGGGTCTTTTACACTCTGGCATATTCTGAATAATTGGAAAAACCTCTTCCAAAGGGATATTCAACTGACCAAATCCTTCTGAGTAAGTTTCATATTTAAATGTTGTAGGATCGTAAGACATGATGGGAGAGACTTCCAAGAATGGAGATGGCATATCTTGTTGAGGTGGAGTAGACATATCCGGGGGAGATGAACAAGACTCAAACTACTCATCTTGCGGAGGGATTTGTGATGAAGATGAATGATGATGATATCTAATTCACCCGATGCCGCCGAGTGCGCCGGTTCCGAGAATTCATATAATTAGGATTCATTGCCTCACCTTGAATGAACCGGTTTGCTATTTCGATGAGGTGCCTATAAGACTTGGGCTCATTTGCGGTAACTTTGAATTTGAGAGGGCCTTCTTGGAGTCCGTTGATTAAAGCGACTTGATACAGTTCTTGATCTGTACTAACAATTTGAAGAATTTCTCTCTGGAATCTATCGACATAGTGGGCGAGAGTTTCGTTAACTCCTTGCTTGATTTGGAAAAGGGCAGCGACACCTCTTTTCCGCTTTTTGTTGGTAGAAAACCTTAAGAGAAACAATCGCCGCAAATCCACAAGGCAAGCAATTGATCCAGATGGCAGGCTATAGAATCATTCTCTAGCATGACTGACAAGGGTCATAACAAAGAGCTTGCACTTGACGCCATCCATTAATGTTCTTAAAGAAATAGCTGACTCAAAGGCTTGGAGATGGGAGAAGGGATCTTCTTTTCCAGTGAAGGTTGGCAGACGAGGCTCTCTAAAACTGTCAGGAGCAGTCACCCAGCGAACTCTATCTGTGAAGGGAGAAGGATCTTCCTCTTCAACAAAATCTGGAGGAGATGAAGGATAATACGCATCAGCTGGGGCTGGAAAACTAGTACACTTTTCCTGAGGGTTAGACATTTCTACGGGACCTCCCTGGGCAACTGGCCTGAAAAATTCAGGTCGAGTGGCCGCGAACTCGTCAGCTTGGGGTGGCAAAGGAACAAATGGATCCACAAATCGGGGAGGAGGAGGAGCTTTCTTAACAGGAGCTTGAACATCTGGTATCTCCATTGATACCCCAAAAAAAAAGGAATTGCCGAAAAGGAAAAAGCTGCGATAACTTCCAAACGGAGTCGAATTTTGGAAATCTGAGGGTAGAAAAATGCCTGAACGGGGAACCCGGTTCAATTTTTGGATAGTTCAGGCCGAGACGGTCGCAACGGGCTTTGAATTTCTGAATTCCGACACCCGGATCAAAAGTTACGACCGTTTGAAGTTTTGAAGAATTTTAGGTCGAATTCACCGCAGCTGCTGTTTCACCAACTACTCAAAATCTGAAGGTCGCGTGTTAGATCTGTTGGTGCCAAAAATGGTACCAACTCCACACTCGCTCGAGCTGAAGGATGGGGGGTGAAACTGTTGGGTGGCTGGTTACTTTGAGCTGGAGGAAAGACTATTTTATTGATATAAAGCTTGAGTTACAGCTGAGGTTACAACAGGAAAGAATGAAAGAAACAGCATAAAACATGAAGAAAAAGGGGCCTGAAGGGAGATCGGAGAGGTCTCAGCGGTCACTCAAAGTTGAGACCGCTCAAACCACTGGCCGGGACTGGAAGCTCTCCAAAGGTCCTGAAACTGGTACCCCTACCCCTCTATTTATAGACACAGGGGCCTGCCCGAACGGGCAGATCTGGAAGTAACGGGCTGCCCGGAACTGCTGAGATCGCCTGAGACCGCTACTGAGATCGTCTGGACCTGCTGAGATCGTCTGGACCTGCTGAGATCGTCTGCTGAGACCGCTGAGATCGTCTGGACTGGACCTGCTTACCTGAACAGACCACATAAAACAGAGTCAGCATAGGACTAAGATCCTCCGGAGTGAGATCGCCCGGGAGGGGCGATCTCCCTCTGCGAGGTCGCCCGGAAGGGCGACCTTCCCTGCTGCGAGATCGCCCGGGAGGGGCGATCTCCCTGCGAGATCGCCCAGAAGGGGCGATCTCTCCTCTGCGAGATCGCCCGGGAGGGGCCCTCTGCGAGGTAGCCCGGAAGGGGCGACCTTCCCTGCTGCGAGATCGCCCGGGAGGGGCGATCTCCCTGCGAGATCGCCCAGGAGGGGCGATCTCTCCTCTGCGAGATCGCCCGGGAGGGGCGATCTCCCTCTGCGAGGTCGCCCGGGAGGGGCGATCTCTCCTCTGCGAGATCGCCCGGGAGGGGCGATCTCCCTCTGCGAGGTCGCCCGGAAGGGGCGACCTCCCCTGCTGCGAGATCGCCCGGGAGGGGCGATCTCCCTCTGCGAGGTCTCCCGGAAGGGGCGACCTTCCTTGCTGCGAGATCGCCCGGGAGGGGCGATCTCCCTCTGCGAGGTCGCCCGGAAGGGGCGACCTTCCTTGCTGCGAGATCGCCCGGGAGGGGCGATCTCCCTCTGCGAGGTCGCCCGGAAGGGGCGACCTTCCTTGCTGCGAGATCGCCCGGGAGGGGCGATCTCCCTGCGAGATCGCCCAGGAGGGGCGATCTCTCCTCTGCGAGATCGCCCGGGAGGGGCGATCTCCCTCTGCGAGGTCGCCCGGAAGGGGCGACCTTCCCTGCTGCGAGATCGCCCGGGAGGGGCGATCTCCCTGCGAGATCGCCCAGGAGGGGCGATCTCTCCTCTGCGAGATCGCCCGGGAGGGGCGATCTCCCTCTGCGAGGTCGCCCGGAAGGGGCGACCTTCCCTGCTGCGAGATCGCCCGGGAGGGGCGATCTCCCTGCGAGATCGCCCAGGAGGGGCGATCTCTCCTCTGCGAGATCGCCCGGGAGGGGCGATCTCCCTCTGCGAGGTCGCCCGGAAGGGGCGACCTCCCCTTTGCGAGACCGCCTGGGTTCGACGAGATCGCCCCCCCGGAGGAGCGAGATGGGCCCGGATCTCCGAAAATACCGCAATACCTGAAAAAGTTAGCTCGGAGGGGATCGCCGATTTCTGGGTAAAACACTTCCCCTCAGTGAATACTCTTTGAAAACATTCTCCAAACACTTGAGTGGACTTCTATGCCACGAAATAAGTCTTCACCCAATCAACTGAACTGTCAGAGGAGAATTTGATGGGATACACCCAACGACAACTAATAGTAAACTTCCCGTTACGAAGGAGACACTATTCAAATTTGTTTTATTTCCTCGAGCGTAGAGACAATGCACATGTAATGTCTTCAATATAGAAAGAGAAGAGACTGAAGTGACAAAAACACGAGAACATGCAAATAAATGGCCATATGAAACAAAATGTAGTAATATGATGATAGGTATTGCAACTGTGACGAGACTTACATAATGCTAATGTGCATCATCAGTGGATGTAGATGCAATGATAACATCTTAAGCAAGAAAAGGATTATCATCTAGAGTGTGATTGACACATGCACGTGCTCTAAAGGTATTGTCGCAATGTCCTCTGGCTAATGTTGTGTTTTTCAACCACACACTTGATCATAAAATTACAAACTCGATAACTCAAGATGCCTCAATTGACTGTGAATCTACAATAATGAGCTGGTGGAAGTAAGAGCAAACATCAGAGCAGAGCATGCGACAAGGTGGAAAACACTTTTCAGTTCATGCCCATATACCACTCACGTGCCTGATCTTCAAATTCTGGATAAACACATAAGCAATAGTAAAGATAATAATACAATTGGTGCAGAGTAAGTTCACGAATGGTGATCAAATAGAATGGAAAGTTAGGGAGAAAAACACCGACTGAGAGAAATGGTATATGTTGTACACTACTAATTACATTCACCGATGGTATAGAGTCATCAACAAAGGTGACATTTGTAGTGAAAGGAGGTGTATAAAGACGAGTAAATAAGAATGTATTACTAGACACATGATCTAATGCACCTAATGAAAGGAGGTGTAATAAGAATGTATTACTAGACACTTTTGATTTGTATCTTTTATCTAGTATTTTCCTAGTTTTAATCATTCCAAGTATTGCGCAAAAGGGATATGCACAGGTAGCCCAAAATTTTGAAATTTCTCTTCAATTGTATATTTTGATGTTGAAATCGATTTTATTTTTCTTTTGATTCAGTACTTCCCACCAGAGTGTTATTTGCAAATGATCCTACTCACTCTGCTCGACACTCACAATATCCTTTGTTTATGCTCTTAGTATTTCACAGAGTAACATGCAGCATAAGAAGAGGTGCACTACGTAACCTCATCAGATGCCCGTTGTTGTTTAAATTATGCCTTTTTTTGCATTAAAATGGATTCAAATTGAGGTATTACTAATGCATATCTATTGAAAGAATGAAGGAAGAGGAATTGCAGCATGCGCCAAAGTTGACTGAATTTCAATTCCAATTCCATTATGCAACCGAACAACTTTTATGTCTCAATTATAAATCTGTTGATTGAATTCCATCATATAGCCGAACAACATAATTAGTTTTCTATACAAAATCAATACTTGCAGATATTAGTTTTCTAATCAAAACCAATTTCAGAAAGCCAATTAATGTGCGCCGAACGGACACTTATAGTATATCTTTACAATATATAAATGGAAAAGTTGTCTTTGGTACATTCAAAAAAAAACCAAATATACCTTTACCTTTTTAATACATTCAAAATTATCTAATATTAAAAGTAACGATCGAAATCCATATAATTCAAAAAAAAATTTGTAGAGCTCCTACACCTACTATGTAGGTTGTCATTAAATAATTGATAGAGATAGTTATTAAATAATCTATATAATTTAAAAAATAATGATGGGAGAGAGAGCATAATATATATGAATTGACTTTGTTTAAACGTTAAAAAAAGACAAATATTAAAAGTAATGATGGAAATCAGCCCGCGAAGGGCGGTCTCTCGGCTGGGAGCGGGCATAGCCCACTGTCAGTGCGGGTGAAGCCCACCGTTGCACTAACATGGGCCGGAGGCCCGTGCTATTCGACTCGTGTGTGCGTGCGTATATATATACATATATATATACATATACATATATATATCCATATAGATATTTACATATATATACATATACATATATATAGGGAGCTGCTATTAGCACCGCAGTTTTGGCTAGTCGCACCGCACTTTCTCCTAATTTTTCGCGCCTTTCGGAAATACGTCTTGTACATGCATTTTTAGGAAAATTGTCCAACACGAAAGTTGTAGATTTCGACGAGATCTACAACTTTTGTGTTGGACAATTTTCCTAAAAATGCATGTACAAGGCGTATTTTCAAAAGGCGCGAAACCTGAGCTTATTTCCAAAGTACGTGTACATGCATTTTTAGGAAAAGTGTTCGACACGAAAGTTGTAGATCTCGTCGAAGTCTACAACTCTCGTGTTGGACAATTTTCCTAAAAATGCATGTACAAAGCGTATTTCCAAAAGGCGCGAAAAATTAGGAGAAAATGCGGTGCGAATAGCCAAAACTTGCGGTGCGAATAGCCAAAACTGCGGTGCTAATAGCAGCGCCCTATATATATCTATATACATACATATGTATATATATTATGTATATATATATATATATATATATATTTATATATATACGAGTGATAGGCACGGGGCTCCGCCCCTACTGCCAAGCGCGGTAGTACCCGTCCTGCGACAGCGGGCTTCGCCCGCCCCCGGCGGAACATATACATATGAGTACTCAAAATGACCGCACAAAAATTTTAATTAATATTTTATAATTATTTTTTTCAAAAACATTTATATTTTAACAAAAAATTAAATTTAAAGTAGGTCTAAAAGGTCTAATGATAACCTACCATAGTAGATGTAAGAGGTCTACTAAAAAGTTTATTGATTTTATGAATTTTCATCATTATTTTTATTGTAGGGATACAATGTAATTACACAAATAGTCATTATATTTTATGAATTTTCATTTTTTCATAATATATGTTTTAAGTCATTGGAGTAAAAGAATGAGGCTATATTTGACAATTTTGAATGTTGCACCAAAGACAACTTCTTGCACATAGTAGTTAAAGATATATATAATTATATTATAAAAATTAAAGTGTTATTTACAACCCATGTTGCACAATATGCTCAAGAAGGATCGGATGACCGTAATGTCTTTGGTGGTCCTAATTAAACTCAAAATTGTTTTACTTAAATGTAGTTAAGAAATATTCATATATAATTTAATAAATTTTGTAAGACTGATCTTTATTAAATTTCATTTATTTATGAGAATTGTTATGTGCACTTCATTTTTAGCTACGCGTATTTTTTTATTAGAAGTACTGCACCACACTATGTGCACACAAAACCGTTAGATGCACCACATATATTTTTCACAATAAATCATTCTCAAAATCAAACATATCATTTCAATGTTGTATCATTTCATTAAAAGAGATAGTAATAGGCTACCGAAACATGAATTGTTGGAATATTTTCTAATATATTCCTATATTAATATTCAAAAATGATATATTTTCGGTTTTAAAAACTTTTATAAAACAACAGCAGATCTATATATATATGAGCAGCAATAATAACAAAATTGCATGAAGGGGTGAGAAATAAAATAGAGAGTAATATATATATATAGTTTAGAATCGAGCCTGGGTAAGGCGTGTGATCACTGCCCTAAAGAAGTTGTCACCACCCTCCGGCAGGGCTTTCAACCGATGCTCACTCCTCCAAGGTACAACACCCGGCTAGATCCCGAAACTCCGATGTGCGCGGACACCGAAGAAGCACAGAGCACCCGAACAACCACTTGATGAAGCAAACGTAAAGAAAAGGAAGCACGTAGAATATCGTGAAAGCAGAGAGAGAGAGCACAAGAGCGTATCAGAGCATGTAAGAGAGCGTAAGAAGAACTGCAGAAAGAACGAGTATATATAAAACTCGGATAATCACGATCTCCTCCAAAATAGGATCTCAGAAAACGACAATAAAATAAATGGCATACTAAATATTAACGGTTGTAAATGGAAGGATCATAATCAGAAGAATAAACGTTTGAATATTTCCAACGTAAATATTGGCGAGAAAGACGCGAAAAAGAGCGGTTAAGAAAATGCGTAAAACGGCAGAACGCGTGAAGAGAAATCGACGTTGCGTCGACATCATATCGACGCTACGTCGAGTTCTATCGACGCAGGACTTATCGACGCAAGCCTTATCGACGCTACGTCGAGTTTAATCGACGCATGCGTCGAGTTCCATTCGACGCCACGCAACTCCAGCGGGCAAAACGACGCTACGTCGAAATCTATTCGACGCAGCTCCGAATTCTAATCGACGCATCTCCGAGTAAAATGCTATGAAGCTATTTGGAACAAAAAATACAATCCAATTCAATTATTCCCCAAATCCCAAATCTCAAATCCGAAATCTGAAATCCGGTCCGGTCCGGTGCGGTGCGTGCGCGCGCGCGCGCGTGTGGTTCATAGTTTCTCCTTATGTTCTTTTGAACAAATAAGAAGGTGTGAAAACATATATAAACTCTTTGGCAAGAAAGCTAAAAAGCAAGGTGGGACTAAAGGTTCATCCTTTCATTCATGAAAGGTTTCCCTCCAATTAATTTGGGTTCCCTCCAATTTTGGTTTTGGAGCTTTTCATCATATATGAATAGCCATACACCAAACACCAAAAGGCTATAATAAAACATTATAAATAAATGTTTATTTACAAAATTTCTAACAATCCCCCACAAAAGCGAAAAACCAAAAGCGAACTTCATAAATATGATGTTACTAATAATAAATAAAATCAAATACAAATTTGCTTCATCAAGTTGTATCTAATGCAATGGGTATAGATGGAATGGTTTACCTTGAATCTATACTTAGTACTTACTTCCTCTACCGAAGAGTATAATGTGCCAGAGGCTTTGAATTATAAACTTTTGACCGGTAAATTAGATAAGCACACAAAAGAATGGTTGTTCTTGGGTTATGGCGGTGGGCGCGTTAATGGCCATGCGCATTCCTTGATTTTTCATGAGAGTTATTTTAGGTTCAGCCCGGATCCCAAAGTTGCGGCCTCACAACAACCCCCACATAGGTGGTGCCTCAAGAGATAATCGTAACCAATATCTCGCAAAGAAATATGCCTTTGGCAACCATTAAGAACTTAATTAAGTTCATCCTATCCTGTTACGTAGAGCACAACATCATAGGAATGGGGAGAAGGTTTTTCTCAACCTTATATTTTGTGCTCCCAACTACGCTACATCAACGGCTTCATTTCTACCACATTGAACCCACTTCATGGGATCTCCAATCACATGGGTTGGGTATCCACCGTTGGCAGCAATCATGTGGGCTTAAGCCTCATTCCCCTCGATGACAACAATATCTCCCTTCAGGGACAATCCCTTGGTAAGATTATCAGCCAGATTCAGTTCTGACTTTACATAGTTGAGTGATATCACTTCTTTTCTTCTTTGCTTCACGGACTTGTACCTGATTCTCATGAACTTATTCATTTTGGAATTAGTACTATTAGAAGCAGTTAAATCAATAACACTTTTATTATCACAATGTAAAGAGATAGCAGGCATGAGGTTTTCAATTAAAGGAATTTCACTAAGTAAATTTTTAATCCATTCTGCTTCGGCACATGTAGTGTCCAAAGCTATAAACTCTGATTCCATGGTACTTCTTGAAATCACAGTTTGTTTTGTAGAAGTCCATGAAATGGCGGCTCCTCCGAGGAGGAAAACATATCTGGTTGTTGACTTAACGTCTAACGAATCAGTTACCCAATTGGCATCTGAATATCCTTCTAGTACTCCGGGAAATCCCGTGTACACTAAACTATAATCCATAGTTCCACGAAGATATTTAAATATTCTATTTAGTGCTATCCAATGTTCATCACTTGGATTACTAGTATATCTACTAAGGCGGCCTACGACATAGGAAATGTCGGGCCTAGTGCGGTTAGCTATGTATAGGAGTGATCCTATCATTTGTGCATACCTGTGTTGATCAACGGGTTCATTAGTATTTTTACAAAGTTTTACACTAGCGTCATATGGAGTAGAAGCGGGAATGGAGTCATATAGGTTGAATTTAATCAACATTTTCTCAATCGAGTGTGAAAGAGATAATGATACGCTAGAATCATTTTTGACTAGTTTCATTCCTAATATAATGTTTGCTTCCCCCAAATCTTTCATATCAAAATTGGATGATAAATTATTTTTGGTTTCATTAATAATTTTAATTGAGTTTCCAAAAATTAAAATGTCATCTACATAGAGACATAACAATACAATTTCATTTCCGTTTTGTTTGGCATAAATACACTTATCAAATTCATTAGATTTGAAACCAAAAGTTAAGACTACGGAGTCAAACTTTTGATGTCATTGTTTAGGTGCTTGTTTTAAACCGTAAAGAGATTTAATTAATTTACAAACTTTGGTTTCTTGGCCTTTGACCACAAAACCTTCGGGTTGAGACATGTAGACTTCTTCATCTAAGTCTCCATGCAAGAAAGCGGTCTTGACATCCATTTGATGAATGATCATCCTATGGATCGAAGCCAAGGCGACTAGAATACGAAGAGAGGTTATTCTAGCTACGGGAGCATATGTGTCTAGATAATCTATTCCTTGTTTTTGGGCATAGCCTTTAGCTACAAGGCGAGCCTTATATTTATCTATGGATCCATCCGGATTTAATTTCTTTCTAAAGATTCATTTACACCCTATGGCTTTGGCACCGGGAGGTAAATCGGTTAGGATCCAAGTTTTGTTTTCTAAGATAGAATTAATTTCTAGATTAATTGCTTCTTTCCAAAAGGGATAATCAGATGAGGTCATTGCTTCCTCATATGTATTAGGATCTCCTTCAACTAGATAAGTGAAGTAGTCCTCCCCATAGGATCTTTCGGTTCTAACTCTTTTGCTTCTTCTAGGTTCATCATTTTCTAATGGTTCAATAGAAGAAGTGGATGGTTGGTTTAAGCTAGTTGAAGGTTGAGATGAGTTATTTAGTTTATATGGAAATTTATCTTCAAAATAAGCTGCATCTCTAGCTTCTATAATGGTGTTGTTAGATATTTCACTAATTAGGGAATTGGTAATGAGAAATCTATTAGCACTGCTATCGGATGCATATCCTATGAAAATAGAGTCTAATGATTTTGGTCCTATTTTCTTTCTCTTAGGTTCAGGAATTGCTACCTTAGCTAAACACCCCCACACTCGAAGAATTTGGAGGTTGGGTTTTCTTAATTTGAATGATTCAAAAGGTGTCTTATCGCTTTGTTTAGAAGGAATCCTATTAAGGATGAATGAGGAAGTGAGCAACGCTTCTCCCCAGAGATTTTCCGGGGCACCGGACTCGGCTAACATGGCATTGACCATGTTCATCAAGGTCCGATTTTTACGTTCAGCTACACCATTTGATTGAGGAGAATATGGAGCAGTCACTTGATGAATAATCCCATGTTCTTGGCAAAATTGGGTTAGTTCATTCGAAGTGTATTCTCCACCTCGATCGGATCTAAGAATTTTAATCGATGATCCTAATTGATTTTCTACTTCCGCTTTGAAAATCTTAAAATATGAAAAGACTTCATCTTTGGTTTTTAATAAATATATGTAACAATATTTAGTGAAATCGTCAATAAAAGTTACAAAATATTTATTTCGGTGGGTTGGCGGTTTGAATCACATACATCCGAATGAATTAGTTCTAAAAGTTTTGAAGTTCTATCAACTGATTTAAAAGGCTTTCTAGAAAATTTAGCTTGCACACAAATTTCACATTTAGCACTTGGTGCAATATGGATTTTGGGAATCAAATTTAAGGACATTATTCTTTTCATGCAATCAGAATTCACATGTCCTAATCTAGCATGCCAAAAATCAGGAGAAGAAGTTGAAACTGAAGAAGAAGAAATTTGATTAACTTCCAAATCAGCAATATTTAATTTAAATAATCCATCACATACAAAACCTTTGCCAATAAAATTATCATTAAATGTTATTACAACTTTATTTGATTCTAAAACAATTTTGTAACCCTTCTTCACTAGCAAGGATCCGCTCACAAGATTCTTCCTAACTCTCGGCACATAAAGCACATCATGCAAGGCTAGTGTCTTCCCGGATGTCAACCTAAGATCCACTCGCCCACGTCCAAGTATTTGTGCCGATGAAGCATCTCCTAAGATCACGCTTCCTCCACTGATGTCCTGAAAGGTGGCAAAGCAAGAACGATCAAAACAAGTATGAACATTTGCTCCGGAGTCAAGCCACCAATCTGATGAACAAGTGAGAAGAAGACTAGGAGTATAATCTAACCTGAAGATAGGTTGAACCGGTGCTTGGATCATGTTGGCCTGAGGCTTGTCTCCACGAGACTTACCAACCACGGGTTCTGTCTTCTTGTAGAAGCAGTTGGTAGACAGATGGTTTGTGCGGCCGCAGATGAAGCACCATTTCCCTTTACCTGGGTTTTGGTTAGAGGGACCAGGCTTGGGATGATTGGGTTTTTGATGGCGGGAACCTTGACGGAAAGGTTTCTTAAAATTCTTTCCTTTCCCTTTAAAGTGATGGTGGGAAGAATGATTGCCTTGCGATTCAGTGAGATTTACTTTAGGAGCAAAATCTTTGGGGGTTTTAGAATTTTTGCTCTTATGTTCCTCCTCAGTGCAGATAGCATTTTGGATCTGAACATAAGTAAGGTTTGATTGGTCATGCCTTAGTCTAGTGCTAAAGCCGGACCATGAATCGGGAAGAGAATCAATAAGACATGCCACAAGATAATTTTCGGAAAGGATTGAGCCATCGGCTCGGATCTTGGCCAACATCTCATCTAGTTGATGGAGTTGAGGATTGATAGGCTTGGAAGCATCAATCTTGAATTTGTGGAGGTTGGAAACATTGTAGCGTTCTATACCCGCATTGTCAAGGTTATATCGCGCTTCAAGTGCATACCATAAATCCTTAGCCGTACGATATTGAAGGAATACATCGTAAAGGCTGTCGGACAAGGCACTAAGAATGCGGTTGCGACAATGATATTCAATGTCCACCGGATCTCTATATGGGACACGTCTAACATAGGTTCTAGTGGTATTTGCAGTTGAGGATGAGGACGTTGGTAGAGACGAAGCAACTGCATTTGCAGTGCTAGGGATTTCAGTTTCTACAGCGGGGGCATCGAAGATAGCAGACAAAAGGCCTAACGTATTAAGCCAATATTCTATCTGAGCTTGCCAACGACGAAAACCATTTCCATTAAATTTCTCGGGTTTGATCCCGGCGGAATCCTCAGATCTAGAAGCCATTAGTGATTTCTGAAATTTAAAATAAATACAATAAATAACAGTACATGTAAACACTAAAACAGAGATAATCATTTGATTAATTGATTTTATTTATTCTATTGATGTGGAATTATAAACTTCTTTAGATTGTTGAAATATTTTCTAATATATTCCTATATTAATATTCAAAAATGATATATTTTCGGTTTTAAAAACTTTTATAAAACAACAGCAGATCTATATATATATGAGCAGCAATAATAACAAAATTGCATGAAGGGGTGAGAAATAAAATAGAGAGTAATATATATAGTTTAGAATCGAGCCTGGGTAAGGCGTGTGATCACTGCCCTAAAGAAGTTGCACCACCCTCCGGCAGGGCTTTCAACCGATGCTCACTCCTCCAAGGTACAACACCTGGCTAGATCCCGAAACTCCGATGTGCGCGGACACCGAAGAAGCACAGAGCACCCGAACAACCACTTGATGAAGCAAACGTAAAGAAAAGGAAGCACGTAGAATATCGTGAAAGCAGAGAGAGAGAGCACAAGAGCGTATCAGAGCATGTAAGAGAGCGTAAGAAGAACTGCAGAAAGAACGAGTATATATAAAACTCGGATAGCACGATCTCCTCCAAAATAGGATCTCAGAAAACGGCAATAAAATAAATGACATACTAAATATTAACGGTTGTAAATGGAAGGATCATAATCAGAAGAATAAACGTTTGAATATTTCCAACGTAAATATTGGCGAGAAAGACGCGAAAAAGAGCGGTTAAGAAAACGCGTAAAACGGCAGAACGCGTGAAGAGAAATCGACGTTGCGTCGACATCATATCGACGCTACGTCGAGTTCTATCGACGTAGGACTTATCGACGCAAGCCTTATCGACGCTACGTCGAGTTTAATCGACGCATGCGTCGAGTTCCATTCGACGCCACGCAACTCCAGCAGGCAAAACGACGCTACGTCGAAATCTATTCGACGCAGCTCCGAATTCTAATCGACGCATCTCCGAGTAAAATGCTATGAAGCTATTTGGAACAAAAAATACAATCCAATTCAATTATTCCCCAAATCCCAAATCCGAAATCCGGATCCGGTCCGGTGCAATGCGTGCGCGCGCGCGCGCGTGTGGTTCATAGTTTCTCCTTATGTTCTTTTGAACAAATAAGAAGGTGTGAAAACATATATAAACTCTTTGACAAGAAAGCTAAAAAGCAAGGTGGGACTAAAGATTCATCCTTTCATTCATGAAAGGTTTCCCTCCAATTAATTTGGGTTCCCTCCAATTTTGGTTTTGGAGCTTTTCATCATATATGAATAGCCATACACCAAACACCAAAAGGCTATAATAAAACATTATAAATAAATGTTTATTTACAACATTTCTAACATGAATTGCATCAAAATTGATGATGCTAACAACGAAAATTGACTTTCAATAAAATCAAATACAACATGATATCATCATAATGCATCCCATAAACAGAAAAACAACAAATAAGGCGGCGGCGGCAGTAGGGAATGCCGGAAATGTATACCTGTGGGTGTCCTGCGGTGCCGTCGAAGGAGAGATTGTTTGAGGCAGCGGTTTGGTCGGCAAACGAATATGACGGCGGCATCCTTGTGCGTCGGAAACTGGCATAGAGTCGGCGGCAGCTTGGTCGGCAACAACATCTTGGTTGGCGGAGGAATCAATGAAAGATGAAGAAGCCGCCGTCGCAAAGCAGGGCTGCTGTGCGGGTAAAGAAATAGAAAGCGTAAAAAATATCCTAATAATTTTTAATAGTGCGGTACACACAGCCTAAAGTGACCTGCAATTAACAATTCACTTATTTATTAGTAAATTCAACTGCAATTTAGGAGGTATGTTTCTCTATATCCACTAGCTGCGGCTGGACACACTCAACAGAGCGGTCGTTGGAATTTTGCGGCGGCAGAATGCTCTCGCTCGAGCGGGCAGCTCCGCTCGCCGCTCTCGGAAGTGCCCCATCACTTTTAACTGTCCACTCGCCGGCTATTCTGCGCATTCCTACCATCCTGCTTGCCTACCGTAGCCGGGTTCTGTCGGCAGTGCCGGAGACCAGGCTCTTCAAAAGCACCGGCCGGAACTCCCTCATTCTTGTACGAACGCGCAACGGAAGGTGCGTTCCTTAGCTCCTATTAGGTTATCAATTTCTATCTTCCTATAATGGAGGGGTAGTAGATTCAAGTAGCTGTTGGTAATATTTGGGGACTGGAGTATTGTTGCTAATCCTACTGGGATTTTGCTAAGCCCAATGAGAATCATGCACATTCCCTTAAACAGATGAGAAGGATGGCACGCGTTTATTTTACCAGAATATAAATTTTCTATATAGTATACATGTTAACTTTCTATTTCTAAGAATTTAGAACATGTCATAAAAGAATATAAAAATACATTTCCGGGACTGGATCAGAAAATAACTTGATGTAAACGTTACATTAAATTGAAAAAAATGAAATTAATGAGTGGTCATGGTCTAAATGATATCAATCATAATAATTATGCCCTTGATGGAATTTTTTATGGGATTTGATTATGGTTATTTCCGGTTAAATTTTTTGTGGGATTTGATTATGATGAACTATATATTATTTATTATAGTAAAATCCTATGTTTCATCATATTATATTGTTCTATTTTCATAAGTATAACGATTAACACTTGTATTATATAATCGAAGTACTGAGAACGATATAAAAGGTAGTGCATAATAAGACTATGATTTTACTTCGATGCAACTTGATTTGAGTTACTTGTTCCTATTCTGTGTAATGTGAAGAATCCATGTCTAATAAATGTTGAATTAGATTTAAATAGATGTCAACTTTCTTTTTTGTCATCATCATTAGTGTTATACTAATTAATGAGCTAATTTCTCGAGAAAATAAATAATTACATGCCCATCGTGGTGTTCGATTGTGTTATTTTACTCGAGAACAACTCGTAATGTGCCACTATATAGTCCTTAGAGTCATCAACAACAACAACAGCAGAACCCATATAGTCCCCAATCATTGGGGGTATGGGCGGGGGAAGATTGGAAACAGACCTAACCTTTGGCACTATGCACAAAGTGGCTTCTCTCAGAGGAGAAAGACCTAACCTTTGACAATAAATGCACAAAGTGGCTGCTCACAGAGTACCACTGAAATAGTGGCCCCCTATACCGTCGCATTAGAGTCATCAAAGGTTAAAAATGATATTTAGTTCATAAATAACACTCAATCATCTGATAAGGTAATTAACATGAAAATACATCAAGTTAGCATAAATTGAGCCATAAGAACATTCAAGGTATTAGAGGTAGAACTCATTACTTGAATATTAGCAAGGAAACAAGATGATTCCAATGAGAAATGATGAAGAACAACCCACAATACCAAAGGGGTTTGAAGAGACAGGCTGTTCTCTATAAACCTTAATTGATTTTCGGAATCTATACATGGTAGTGATATTAAATGACAACGATGCTCTTGCTCTTATAGAACAATGGATACCTTCCGAAGCATATATTATTGGCTACCCTTTGTCATCAGAATACCAAGTCCAATCAACACCACAATACCCACCATTATCCAAGTTCCCTCGTTCTTGATACAAAATTCTCTTTCATGACAATCATTTCAGATTTCTCAAAATTATGAAAACAAGCACATAATAATGTACTTTAGTTTCATGCAAACCAACTCACCATTGACACAACAAATGAAATATCCTTTAATAATTTTCAAGTAAATGAGTTTTCCAACAAGTCGTTTAAATCTCACTTTTTTATTAAGGATAAGATAATCCTATTTGTGAATATTGTACTTTAGTTTCATGCAACCAACTCACCACTGGCACAACAATGAAATATCCTGTTTAATAATTTTCAAGTAAATGAGTTTTCCAACAATGAAATATCCTGTTTAATAATTTTCAAGTAAATGAGTTTTCCAACCAGTCGTTGCAATCTCACTTTTTATTTATTAAGGATAAGATAATCCTATTTGTGAATACTGTAGTGCAGTTCATTTGGACCTTCTTATTTGACACCCAAATGACCAATTTCTTCAAGGTGATCTAGAACATATTTCCATTTGGAGGTTAAAATTATCCTCTTATATTGAGTAACTTTTTCCCAAAAAGTAATGAAGCAATCCGAGATCCATCATATCAAAAGCATATGCCAGAAATGTTTTAACTTCAACATCATTACCCGTGAGGATAATATCTTCCATATTGACGACAAGCATAGCATTGTGAGGCTTTAGTTTATGAATAAATACCGATTGACCACAAGTATTTGACAAAAAAAAATCAATTTGCACCATCTTATCATTCAATTTTTTGAACCACAATCATGGTGATATTTTAGCATTGTAAATAGCCTCCTTAAGCTAACATGCATACCTGTGAGTAACATCAGTGAGAAAATTAATAGGGAGTCTTTGTTCTTGTAACTCAATATGAAATGCAATTTTTTTCATCCAATCGATGTAGATGTCTCAACTTGTGAGCTGTAATGGACAGGATAATGGCAATTGAATTGAGTTTGATTACATTGTCAAATGGTTCTTAATAATTAATAGTCAATCCCATAAAATTATGTAAAGCCTTTGGCCATAAGTCACGCCTTATACCTTTTAACCTAGCCATCTTAATAATAAAAACCCAATGAAATCCTACTATGCACTTCCCATTGATAATTTTCACAATGTCCCATGTACTCTGTGTTACTTTTGCAGCCTTCATTTCAACTTCCATGACATTCTTCAGTTGAGACTAATTACAACTTCAAAAAAATTGTTAGAAATAGGGATACAAAACATAGTAACATGCACTTAGTGAGGGTTGTAGAAGAATAGTGATGGAATAATTGTCTCTCTTTTTGTTTCAATGAGGTCAAAGAATTATTTATACAAGAAATGTATAAACTTAGAGTCACATTTTTACAATCATATACTGTTATGCCCCCAAACGTGTTGCGATTCACGGGGCATCAATATGCTCGACGACCAAAGGAGGCCACAAGGAGCAACGTGGCTGAACCATCCGGTTCAGCCCCCAATCACTAAAAGGAAGCCTGCGGGGCTGAACCACACGGTTCAACCCCTAGGGGGGCGGGGCGGCCGGCCCCCTCTAGTCCCGGTGTATTTATACCCCCGAGTCTCTCTTGGATGGGGTATGATGAATATTATTCAGGTATTTTCCTTCCTTTCCTCTCAATTCTAACCCTAATCTCCCATTCTTCTCTAGATCTATCTCAATCTCGCTCTCTTCCTTCTACGTTCATAACATTTGGTATCAGAGCACTCCTCCGACCATGATGAACACCCGCTTGCACGAAGAGGCCGGCTGACTGGCAACCCTAGAAGAAAACTACGTCGGCTTGACAGATACCGTAGCGGCCATCGAAGAAAGGATGAAGACCTCGACCCAACAATTGGAGGAGCGAATGGACGCTCGTATGGAGGAGATCAAGTCCCTCCTAGCGCAGAATCTGAAGGGCAAAGCTTCGGCCAACGAGGGATCGGAGACGGAAGCGCCCGATCCGCTTCCGCCGCAACATCCGGCCCCGTGGACGGGCGGAACCCACTCACATTAACCGTGCGGAGGAGCGCAGGTGATGTCGGTGACAGGAGGACCCGATAGGAACCCGCAATAGTCGTTCGCCTGGGCGCGCCGCCGTCGGTTTGGGGCGAACCCGGAACAAGCCGCGCGGCCTCCTGGCGACCAACGGAGCCAGCGACGGGGACGTCCGCCCTGGGCGACCCAGCAGCGGGCTGGAGCGAGGTCGGGACAGGCCGTACGGCCACTTGGCGGCCTCCAGAACACTCAGCGGGATAGTTTCGACCTTCCGGCAATCCGGGCGCTTCGATTGGAGGCGTTGCTGGACTGTTGCCCCTTCCACGAACTGTAGGACAGCCGCCGGGATACGGGAATGGCGATCAATGGCACATGCGGCCGGCACCGACCGGTATCTACGGAGGAGGACAACACATGGGCGGCAGACAAGGAAGCGAACGATGTTTCCCGACCATGGTCCAAGGGGGAATGCATTTTCCCAGACCCCAAGGGCCGCACCCCCCTATGGAGCAGCAGAGGGCAGCAGGGTACAGACAAGAACTGGGGGGGGGGGGGGTACGGGCAGGCGAACCAGATGGCCTACATGCCACCCAAGAGGACTCACATGAATTTCCCCAAATTCAGAGGAGGGGATGCGTTGGAGTGGGTGCAGAAAGCGAAACTTTTTTTCAATTATCATGAAATTCCCGAGGAACAATGGGTACAACTGGCAGCTTTTCACCTGGAAGATGACGCCTACTAGTGGACGCAGTGGTTCTTGAGGGGTCGTGATTACGCACCATGGATCGAGTTCGCAAAGGAATTCTCATCCCGATTTGGCCCTCTGGAGTACGAAGACGTCGAGGCCATGCTGCAAAAGCTACGACAGAAGGGAACAATGATGGAATACCGCACATAGTTTGAGAGGTTGGCCAACAGGGTCTGATGGGAGGAGAAAACACTGCTGAGCTGTTTCGTCTCTAGTCTGAAGGATCATCTGAGGGACGAGGTTCATGCCTATATGCCCCGCAGCTTGAGTCACGCAATCAGTCTGGCACGGATACAGGAGGAGCGCTTCAACAGACCGAGGAACCACACCACAGGTAGAACTACTACGACTCCCACACCCGTTAGGAGAGATCCGCCGACAGCCGGCCGGCCGACGGTGACAAGACTGACTGGCCTGAGCTGCAGGCAAGGAAGGAGAAAAGCTTGTGCTTCAACTGTGATGAGAAGTATGGTCCGGGGCACAAGTGCCAGAAGATCCAGGTTTTCCTGCTGAGAGAGGAGGAAGAGGAAGAAGAAAGCACCGAGGTGGAACTAGAGGAGGATTTGGATCTGACAGAATTTGGGGTATCCATACAGGCAATGAAGGGGTGTACGACCCCCCTCACTATGCGCATAGCGGGAAAAGTAGCCCAGGAGCGGGTTACAATTCTGATTGATAGTGGGAGCTGAAACACCCCAACCTAGTTTTACCACAAATCAGCAGTCCGGCCGGGCCCCGTGATAAGAAGCAAACTAAGTAGCGGTAATAATAATGGTACATAGCATGCATAAATGAAAAGTGCTAGAAGAGTACTTACAGCGGAAATAATGAGAGAAGCTAAGGGTAAAAGAGTAACTCAAATTTTGAATTCACAGAGCCACTAAACTTTGAAAGGGTCACAATGCTTGAAAAACTGTAATCTTAAACATAGTCTGATACATGAAACATTAGAAAATTCTGATACGTGCCCAATATCACAGAACTGTACTAAAAGAACAAACTACAGAATGGAAACAAACTAAAAGAGGAGCGAACTGCAAGCATGCTCATCCTAGGCGCAACACCTCACATGTGACTCCTGTAATAATAAGCCCAAAAATGGGTCAGCCCAAATGGAGAGTAAGAAAGACCATTCTTCTTAGTGACACTAAAAAAAATATATAGAACATGATTTCTCGCTTTTTGAAAAACAATAGCTTTTATGCTACAAAAGAAAATTATTTATATAATGCTACACCACTCATGCTTTTCTATAAAAAAATACTTAACATAAATGCCTGTTCATTGTTCTCCTTGGGTTCTTATGAGCCAGGCAGCACAGCTCTTCCAGCGGTCGACCGAACACTGTGCGATCAAGATCGCACCTTGGCCCTCCTACGTGACAACCTTAGAGCGGCTCAGGACAGGATGAAAACACAGACAGACAAACATCAGAAAGAGCGGAAGTTCGCGGTCGGAGACGAGGTTTTCCTCAAACTCCAACCTTGCCGACAACTCTCCGTCTCCCGCAGGGCAAATCAGAAATTGGCACCACGGTACTACGGGCCGTTCCGCATTACTCAGTGGGTAGGACCGGTGGCCTACACCTTAGCTCTTCCGGAAGGCTCCCGTATTCATCTGACCTTTCATGTATCCCTACTCAAAAAGAAGATTGGCGACGCAGTTCTGGCGAGCCCTTTATTACCTGAAGCTACTACAACGGGGGAAGTGCGGCCCTCTTTGGAGGAAATATTGCTGACCAAGTGGAAGAAGCGGGGCACTGAATACCGTCCTGAGATCCTGGTTAAGCAGAAGAACTTGACAGCTGCACACAATACCTGGGTTGATCTGCTAGAGTTCCGTGACTTGGTTCCAGACTTTCACCTTGGGAACAAGTTGGTGCTTGATGGGGAGGGGAATGTTATGCCCCCAAACGTGTTGCGATTCACAGGGCATCAATATGCTCGACGACCAAAGGAGGCCACAAGGAGTAACGTGGCTGAACCATCTGGTTCAGCCCCCAATCACTAAAAGGAAGCCTGCGGGGCGGTTCAGCCCCTATTGTGGGGGGCGTCCGGCCCCCTCTAGTCCCGGGGTATTTATAACCCCGGGACTCTCTTGGATGGGGTATGATGAATATTATTCAGGTATTTTCCTTCCCTCTCAACCCTAACCCTAATCTCTCATTCTTCTCTAGATCTATCTCACTCTCGCTCTCTTCCTTCTACGTTCATAACACATACCCAATGTGTTACTAATCAAAAAAGGAAGACAAATACTCAGTTAAAATTTACATTCCCCTGTAAGATGAAGCATATATGTTGTGTGAGCCAAGATGAGAAAAAAATCGAAGATACAATGAACGTGGTGAAGACTTTATTAGAATGTCAACAACTTGGGAGGTGGCATGAACATGTTGAAGTTGTATTTCTCAAAGCTTGACTTTCTCCTTGATAAAATGACATTCAATTTCAATGTGATTAGTATATCTAGGGAAGAGAAACTTTTCAATAATACGTATCACAACTTGATTGTCACAATGGAGGTGCCACATGAGCAGTAAGAGAGACACTACGATATATTAAGAGACTTTTGAGGCAAATAAGCTCAGAAACCTCGAGGGCTATTGTGCGATATTCAGTCTCAGCCATTGAGCGAGCAACTACCAGTTGTTTCTTACTTTTCTTAGATTGTTTCTAAAGAAGGCATATAGTACACTCTTTGATCATATTCGTCAATATACCATGCATTGTCAACATTAAAATATGTACACGCGACATAATAGATGATGATTGATAAATAAGACCCTGAACATGTGAGAGCTTTATGTTTGAATGTCTTCAAGATCGTGAAAGTGAGAGACCCGTAGAGAATGCATGAATTGACTTACCACACTGACAACAATTGAGATGTTAAGATGGTGATCATTAAGTAAATCTTTCCATCTAATCTCCACTAATACTCCAAATTAGGTAGCAAGATTCTGAGGAAGAAGTAACAAAGGAGAGCTTCAAATTAGCTTCCATGTGTGTATCATGGGGTCTACTTCTTAAATATCTCGTATCTTGATGAAGGTCAATGCATTACTTTCTTTGAGAGAGTATGATGGAATCACCACGAGAAGCCATTCTAGTTCCTAAAAACTGTTTGGCAAGTGAAGCCTGACCTTGGAGATCCACATAAAATCGTCACCCATGATAATGATAATCAACTTAAAAAGAATCACAATGCCCTCTTGGTGATAATGGATAAAAAGGTAGAAGTCAGAAGTGATGCTTTTGAAGCCAATTGCCTGAAACTAAATTTGCAAACTAGGATTGATGAGACTTCTTGAGGCCATATAATGATTCTCGTTGGTGACAAATAAGAGATTGCCTCGTAGTCTTTTATCGGCGGTTGCTGCATGTAGAAAGTATCCTATGGATCGCCGTTGGGAAAGACATGTTTGATATTGCGCTGATGCAACTTACAATGATAATGAATTGTCAGGGATATTAGGACACGGACGATGTTCAACTTCATCAATGGAGAGAAATTATCCTCATAATTGATTCCTTATTGCCGAGTAAATCCGCAGGCCACTAAGCGCTCCTTGAGACCCTCAACGGATCCATCTAACTCGTGCTTAATAGTGAACACCCAACGACAACTATCCTGAGAATTGCCTGTTGGCAAGGACACATGATTTAAAGTACAAGTGCCCGGAATACTTACATCTCCTCATTCATCGCATCAGTCCACCTTGGATGTTTTTGCCCCTCATGGACATTAAAGGTAGTGGTAACCGTAGAAAGAGGAACAAATAAATATGTGAAGTGGATGTGCTAAACAATGAAAAGAAATAGAGTTCGAAAAAGGTTAGGCCATGTGATGCAGGACAGGCGTCACACCCTGGAGTCCCACCAGGGGGCCCACCCGGGGGTCCACCCGAGCTGCTTTCATCAGGGCTGCAGCCCATACACCCCAACCCGTCTCCGCCATGGAGTCACCACCATGCGGCGGGTTGTTGAGGCCCGTGATCGAACACCCGACCTCCTAGATAAGAGGCCTTCGCCAGCGCTCTCATCACCAACTGATGAGAGCGCTGGCGAAGGCCTCTTATCTAGGAGGTCGGGTGTTCGATCACGGGCCTCAACAACCCGCCGCATGGTGGTGACTCCATGGCGGAGACGGGTTGGGGTGTATGGGCTGCAGCCCTGATGAAAGTAGCTCGGGTGGACTCCCGGGTGGGCCCCCTGGTGGGACTCCAGGGTGGCAGGTAGGTGCGACGCCTGTCTTGCATCATAAAAGTGCAGCTCAGTTGGTGATGAGAGCGCTGGTGAAGGCCTCTTATCTAGGAGGTCAGGTGTTCGATCCCGGGCCTCAACAACCCTCCGCATGGTGGTGACTCCATGACGGAGATGGGTTGGGGTGTATGGGCTGCAACCCTGATGAATGCCGCTCGGGTGGCCTCCCGTGCGGGCCCCTTGGTGGGACTTCAGGGTGGCAGTCAGGTGTGATTCCTGTCCTCCATCACCATGCCTAGGCGTTTACCTTTGCAAACTGAGTGTGAAGGTCTTTAAGTGAAATAGTAGCTGTAGAGCTCAATCTAGATGGCAAGCTGGACGATGGATAAAGTATTTGAAGAGGGGGATGATGAATTTTGAAGTATGCTATAGTTAATGGTGGGGAAGGATGAGGTAGAAGTGATACTATTAGGCTCTAGAAATGCTAGTATAGCTTGAGAAGAAGTGGAAGCATCTAAATAGTATGAATATATTGCACATGTTCTTCATGATTTTGGTCAAAATCGTATGTTTAACCCTAAGAAATAAACAATCCAAATTTAACAAGACTTATGTAGCCTTGATACCATCAAATCATAAGTTCATCGACTATAAGTTTGCACTCGTACTTCTGGAGCACTTGCGTAATATGGTAAAATGCTCATGTAACAAAGATGTTTTATACAAAAATAATGTTTTTCACCAAAAAGTAAAGTATAGGCACTTAAGCATAGTAAGGATGATCCAAGAGTAATAAGCAAGTATGTACTTATGAAACCATTTAAGATATGAATTCAAAAATCAAAGTCAAATTGAAAAATTGTTTAAAACTACCCAAACAAGTATTCTTGCGCCATGGGTTCATTCTCCTCTAATAACCACCTGACAGAGCTTAAGTTCTATTCGACTGTCCCCATCAAGAGTTGGTGGGTTCAAATATTTCCACCTTACATTATTAAAAAAATTACATCTAGGACCATGAACTTAGAACAATTTTTTTACTTGAATGATATATACTTCTTTTCATCTCTTTGCAGTTTTTAATGGTATATTATTAATATTTTCCCCATGGATGTTGTCCTGTAAGCTTGATCCCACCTCACACATCTTCATTATTAGCCCCTTGAATTGAATATATGTCGCACACTTTTGCTCCGTTTGGCACGACTGTAGTGATAGTGAACGCGGTCATCATGAGCTGTGATTCGTGGACTCCTGACCCCGCCCTTGAAAATACGTTCACGTTTATGTTGAAAATGGATCTTGTCTTCAATGGTGTTCACAACCATCATCGTGTCAAACATGTGTAAAATGAAGATGTTGTTTTTGTCTGAACAAACTATATCAAAAACGTTGCGCGAAACGGACCCTCTGTGTTGCGCGAAACGGACTCTCTGTGAAACGATTATATTACAAAAATATTTGTTATCATCAAATCCCTGATAAGCTGACTGTCTTACAACACTTATATTCAAGACTCTTCTATTATATATATATGTTCTTGCTGCCTATTACCTTTTTTTTGCAGATGTGCAGAATCTCCTGATGCCACTTTTAATCCTTTGGGTTTGAATCTGGAGAGAACTTCAAGTTTGGAGGATGCATGGGAGAGTTTTCTGGAATTATTTACACAAACATTTGAATGTACACCAAATAAAAGAAAGGAGATATCGCCAAACAGAGGAGTGGCAGGTTTCCTCAGTACTTACAAAAACTATTGAAGTTTTTCCTGTCTTACATATTTGCATGATAAAAAAATATCTGGTTAATCGAATTACTTAAAGGAATTGTGCGTCTACTCTGGCCAAATAATATATATCTCACTTTGGACATTAGGTGTACTGTTACATAGATTCCATATCAAGGATGATTACTTGCTTGAAGCATGGAAACATATCCATGAATATACCTGATGCGGAGCAGAGACGAGGACGAGTTTTGGACCCATTCGGGGCTGATTTGGCGACTTACCATATATGGCGTGCCCGGATCGACGATCGGACTCCGCAGATGTGTTCGGATTCGCGTTGCGAATCAATTTGATATATTGGTTTATGAATTTGGACTTATTATTGTTTTATTTTAGGCGTTTTCCATCCGGCCAATCATAGCCGTTGATTGGGATGCCCTAGTTTTGGTTTTAATTATAAATAGGTTCTTAGGGGGCTGATTTGAGGCATTGCAGAATTTGGTGAGAAGTATTCCCGGATTCCCGCGATCCCGCCACGGTGCCGACTCCGTGGAACCCTAGGTGACGACTCCTAGGCTTGTATCTTCCTCCCCAAGGTATCCCCTAACCCTAGCCCTCTTTTCCCCCTTCCAAACTCCCTCCCGCAGCCCCCAACAGCCCCCCAAACAGCCATCGTTTGGCTGTCCAGAAATCCACTGTTTTTCCTATTCAAATTTACTGTTCAAAAATGAACTTCCCTATTCCTACTCTATAGTTCTCCCCTCCCTATTCCAGCCGCCGGTTCCTTTTGCCTTTCCCGGCCAGCCGCCTAGCCACCCCTCCCTCCCCCTGCCCTCCGACTCTCCTCTGTCCAGCGCCCACAGCAGCCCCACCTCCCAGCCGCCAGCTCACAGCCACCCTCCTCCCTGCTGCCCGCCTTCAGCCACTCGCACCCCTGCCTCCAGCCACCCTTCTCCTTGCTGCCAGCCATCAGCCGCCCCCTCCCTTACCTCCAGCGGCCCTTCCTCCTTGCCGACAGCCCCCCACACCCCTTCCAACAGCCACCCCACCCCTCCCTTGCCTTATCCGAGCACCCCCTCCCTCCTCCCACGTGGATCCACCTCTCTTACACCCTAAAACGCTAGATCAGTCCAGATCTAGAGTTTCGCCTCTCGATCCGTTATTTCCACCATCATACGCCCTCCCGCACCCCGGATCCGCTATCACACATCGGATTCATCCATTCCCCACCCGGATCTATCTCCTAGTGGCCAGATCTATCCATTTCCGGCCCGATCTTCTTATTTTCCGCCAAGGACAGCCACCGCCATTATCGTCACGCCTCCGGTTCCACCTTCGATCGCCGATCTACATACCCGGACCCGGATTCTTCATTGCCTTGGTCAGCCCACTACTTTGTGAGTCTAATTTGTATTGGATTATTATTTTCAACATATTTATATTGGATTGGATCTCGTACCTGTTTTGGATATCTTGCATAGTAGTTGTTTGCTAGAATATTATTGTGATTTGCAGGATTTATTCGCCGCGTGCTCTTGCCTTGGCCCTCCACGCGGAGGAAAGCCTAAACCTGTTTCGCCCTAATTTAATTATTGTATCTTGCTGTGAATCATCTGCGTGGGATGTTATTATTTATTATTCAATTGTGATTTAATCTGTCGGGCTTTGCATAGCATGTTGGGTTAGGTCACGGTTTATCCGCCGCCTATAGATTCGTCCTGCGTCAATTGGTATAAGAGCATAGGTTGCGCGCACTTTTCGATACGCTGTCGTAGAGTCTATAGGATTTTTCATTATGTATAGGTGTCACGATTATCATGATTATTCCTCCGCTCACTTTGGAGGTCTCGAGTCCACTAGCACCCGCTCTCACAGAGCCCCGTCAGGGAGATTTTCACGTTACTACGACGATTATTCTCGATCGCAGCACACCACTTTTAGAGATCGTGTTGACCCACCGACACGAGACCACTACATTAGAGACGATCTGTATGATGGTTGTCGTCGTTCTTATCCGTACACGCGAGCAGATCGTGTTGATCCTTCGACACGACTCGGTTACCTTAGGAATGATTATTATGAGGATCGTCGTTCCGAGAGAGATCTTGAGAGTCAGTTTCGTATTGCCGCCCCTTCCTTTGACGGCTCATCGAGTCCCGAGTCTTTCAGTTATTGGCTCGTGGATACGGAGTATTATCTTGACCATTTTGAGGTATTCGGTGAGCGTCGCGTCAAGTTTGCGAAACTTAGACTTTTAGATCAGGCGAGGGCATATTGGGCTAGCGTTGAGAGGACACGCGAGCGAGACCGTCTACATCGCGTCACTAGTTGGGTGGACATGAAGCGTACATTGTGTCAGAGGTATCTACCTTCGTCGTATCGGAGTCGCTTGCTCGACCAATTATTTTCCCTTCAGCAAGGATCCATGTCCGTCACTGAGTACAGAGATCGCTTTGATGAGTTAGTTGTGAGGAGCGATATCCGAGAGGACTCAGCCATGACCTCTTGCAGATTTCGGTCTGGCCTTCGATCAGACATTCGTACTGAGGTGGTTTATCATAGCTCGAAGTCCCTCGAGCAGACGTATCAGCTTGCCCTTCGTTACGAACAGTCTTTGAGATCCGCAAGAGCTGGTCGGTTGGATCCTCACTTTGACCAACGCAGTACGAGCTCCTCCCACACTGAGGACACCACTCTGCCTACCATTGTTCCGTCAGACATGGCAGAAGTGATACCTGATACGGATTGCTCTCATCCCAGTGAGGTGCTTAGCCCAGTGAGTGACCTATCTATTGATTCTGACCCGTCTCTCGTGACCCCGACGGAGAGTGAGCTTGAGCGGCCTCTTGAGCCTATAGTGTCGTGCCCCTCACCCACACCTCTTCCTCTGTCATCCATCGGGTTAGTTAACACCCCACCCACAGACCCATTCTTGAGCGTAGATCTATGTCGCCCTCCCATTGTCATTGCAATGAGTCACATCGCGACTGAGAGCCCAGAGCCTGGTGTTGATCCCGTAGTGGCTATGTCACCCATTCACGGGGACACTACCCCTCGCGATGGTACTCATCTGGAGGACCATGACCCTAGTGACGAGTTCTATGATGAACCCCCAGTTGAGCCTCCGGATGATCCGCCACATCTTGATGAGGATGAGATTCAGGTGAGCCTCGCATATATGAGTATCGATTTATGGAAGCCTCTTCCATTATCGTCCCTGACCCCACCCCAGAGGATGGATATTGTGAGGAGCATCCAATATTTAAGGCACCACCTGCTGACACATCGCACTCTCATTGAGTTTTGGGATGCACCGCCTGCTGACCAACCAAACGAGTTCTTTCTTTTCGGGGACACTCACTACACTATAGAGCCACGTCTTCTGGTCGGTGCACATGATTTTCACTTAGGCGGTCGTCGCATTCGCGATGACTTTTCTTACACACCTCCTGGTGAGCCCCCTGATGCGTCACGTTCCCTGAGAAACACTTGGATTTTTATGAGCTCATATTTGAGTATAGTTGTCTCTCACGATCATCTGAGCACTCGTCACACACGAGATGAGTTTTTCTACACTCCTCCGAGAGAGCCTCCTGATAGGCCACCTCCTTCGATAGATTTTCAAGTGGTTATTAGCCTTTCCCATAACGGGTATGTTGTGTCCGTCGTGTCTCATTTACATCATTTGCATGAGTCTGTTGAGTCTTTTCGTCATCATTTGCATGAGTCTGTTGTGTTGTTTGTTCATCGTTTGCATGTGTGTCATGAGTCGGTCCGACGAAGAATCCATAATGATAATAAATTTTGTAAATCACATGCGGATGTTCATTGGCAAGTGCAGATACTTCATGCAGGCGAGCATGGGATGGTGAGAATCTGCGTTGTGAGGCTCCGTGCGAGGCTTGCTAAAAGCTTGAGCGTTAGGCGAATGGATCCCTATATAATCATGAGACGGATCGAAGCAAACATCTACGATCTTGATATCCCTGCAAGTATGGGTATCCATCTTGTATTTAGTGTTGAAGATATGACGTCGTACTACGAGCCTCGCGAGTATGTGGACCCAAGCAGTGGGGACTTCCAGCCGCCCACACCTCCACTCCCGTTGCCTTACCACCCTCATAGCCCACCCACGTCTGATGACCACCACTACTCACCCACTTCTGACACGCACCCACCTGGGGACTCATCTTCTTTAGTTCTACCTACGGCGCCACCGATCGCACCAGGATCCACCACTTATGAGTTGAGCGTTGAGAGCTTCATGGAGACCATATTCCACCAGTGCATTCCTACTATAGACGTTGGTGACACTTGGGTACTTGCAGCAGAGCGTGATCGATTCACCCCTGGACTTCGACTTCAGTACGTTTGTCTCCATTTACCGGAGATGACAGTTTTTCAGTCGGGGAGAGTCGATCGGCGAGGCCACTTTTCAGCGACGACACTTGGACGACCTCTGGCGGGCCTCTTCGAGTTGTACCTGGCATTCATCGAGAGAATTCCGATCCCAATTCATCGGGAGATGAATTCTTTCAAGCCGGGGAGATTGATGCGGAGCAGAGACGAGGACGAGTTTTGGACCCATTCGGGGCTGATTTGGCGACTTACCATATATGGCGTGCCCGGATCGACGATCGAACTCCGCAGATGTGTTCGGATTCGCGTTGCGAATCAATTTGATATATTGGTTTATGAATTTGGACTTATTATTGTTTTATTTTAGGCGTTTTCCATCCGGCCAATCATAGCCGTTGATTGGGATGCCCTAGTTTTGGTTTTAATTATAAATAGGCTCTTAGGGGGCTGATTTGAGGCATTGCAGAATTTGGTGAGAAGTATTCCCGGATTCCCGCGATCCCGCCACGGTGCCGACTCCGTGGAACCCTAGGTGACGACTCCTAGGCTTGTATCTTCCTCCCCAAGGTATCCCCTAACCCTAGCCCTCTTTTCCCCCTTCCAAACTCCCTCCCGCAGCCCCCAACAGCCCCCCCAAACAGCCATCGTTTGGCTGTCCAGAAATCCACTGTTTTTCCTATTCAAATTTACTGTTCAAAAATGAACTTCCCTATTCCTACTCTATAGTTCTCCCCTCCCTATTCCAGCCGCCGGTTCCTTTTGCCCTTCCCGGCCAGCCGCCTACCCCTCCCTCCCCCTGCCCTCCGACTCTCCTCTGTCCAGCGCCCACAGCAGCCCCACCTCCCAGCCGCCAGCTCACAGCCGCCCTCCTCCCTGCTGCCCGCCTTCAGCCACTCGCACCCCTGCCTCCAGCCACCCTTCTCCTTGCTGCCAGCCATCAGCCGCCCCCTCCCTTACCTCCAGCGGCCCTTCCTCCTTGCCGCCAGCCCCCCACACCCCTTCCAACAGCCACCCCACCCCTCCCTTGCTTTATCCGAGCACCCCCTCCCTCCTCCCACGTGGATCCACCTCTCTTACACCCTAAAACGCTAGATCAGTCCAGATCTAGAGTTTCGCCTCTCGATCCGTTATTTCCACCATCATACGCCCTCCCGCACCCCGGATCCGCTATCACACATCAGATTCATCCATTCCCCACCCGGATCTATCTCCTAGTGGCCGGATCTATCCATTTCCGGCCCGATCTCCTTATTTTCCGCCAAGGACAGCCACCGCCATTATCGTCACGCCTCCGGTTCCACCTTCGATCGCCGATCTACATACCCGGACCCGGATTCTTCATTACCTTGGTCAGCCCACTACTTTGTGAGTCTAATTTGTATTGGATTATTATTTTCAACATATTTATATTGGATTGGATCTCGTACCTGTTTTGGATATCTTGCATAGTAGTTGTTTGCTAGAATATTATTGTGATTTGCAGGATTTATTCGCCGCGCGCTCTTGCCTTGGCCCTCCACGCGGAGGAAAGCCTAAACCTGTTTCGCCCTAATTTAATTATTGTATCTTGCTGTGAATCATCTGCGTGGGATGTTATTATTTATTATTCAATTGTGATTTAATCTGTCGGGCTTTGCATAGCATGTAGGGTTAGGTCACGGTTTATCCGCCGCCTATAGATTCGTCCTGCGTCAATACCTTAAATTGACAATGCCATTAATTTGTTTTTAAAAACTTTTTTCTCCTTATTTAATATTCATGTTCCTTAAACAATACAACATGTCGACTGATGCTTACTGCTAACAGCTCTTTTGATCAAGGAATAATTTTTAAGTTAAAATTTTTTAAAGTGGATTTGGAAGATTAGTGGAAATTCTTCCTTTCTAATTATTCAACCAAGCAAGGTTTCATTTGATGATTATAAACCAGCACAACACTTGCAAAAATCGTTATTGATCATGAAGGCTAGCAGCCTAGCATGAAATATGTAATATTTTCTTCAAAGCCTGTTTGATTGGAGGTGATTTAGGGAGGAGGAAATGAGAATGCGATGCAGGATTATAGATGCTGATGATGGCTCATTAAAGAGCAATATATATGTTTACGTTAATTTTTTGATGGTTTACTACTACATCTATTAGGATCACTGATCACATAGTCATTATTTTAGATCTATGAATGATTTAGAATTTAGCTTATGAGCCCTTTTCATCTTAAGGGACTGATGTTTATGTTAGGTCATATTATTGTTTGATGAATGAAGATAAAATTATCTATATTCAAGGTAATCTTCCCTCCTTCAAATTATCTATATTCAAGTTATTGTTCAAAGAATGCACACAACTTTCTGAAATAATTCATAACTCTCACTGTAAAAGAAATGTTTGGCCATGTGATGGTCAAATATATCAATTCCCAACCAAGCAATGATAATACTCTAGATCGGGCAACGATAATACTCTAGATCGGGCAATAATGAGTTAGTATTGAGGCAATGTGTTATGGCGATAGAAGAAAGCTTTGCATTCCCATCCATTGATCTATCAATTGGTTTACATCCTATGTAATTAGCACCCCGCAAAAGATCAATGCATTACTTCCTCTGAGAGAGGATGAGTGAATCACCACAAGAAGCTACCTCAATCCACCAAAAATAATGGAGACCTAGATCTTTCATAAAAATACCCGGTTAAATGCTCCTTGACCTTGGGGGCCCTATCACATCGTTGCCCGTGATAATGCCATCAGCATATACTAGCAGAATCACAACGCCCTTATAGCTAATGAATAAAAAGAGAATAATCTGAAGAATTGCGATGGAACCCAATAATCCGAACCACCTAATTAAACTTCTAAAATCAAGCTCCGGGTGACTGCTTAAGGCTATACAAAGATTTTTTTCAAGTAACATACATGAGGATTTCTGTAATTTTCTATCATGGTAGCTGTTCTATGCAAAGAGTCTTGGTTAAATTGCCGTCAAAGACGACATTTTTGATGTCAAGTTGATGCAACTTTCAAGAATGATGAAAGACAAGAAAAATCAAAACACGAACTGCTAACCTTCACAACTGATGAAAAAGTACACCTTTAGTCACTTTACAAAACCCTCCAACTTGTGTTTTACAATAAGTACCACATACAACCAATGTGAGATTGCTCTAAAGGCAAAGGAACCAAATCGCAAGTGTTCCACAGTGCCTGCATCTCCTCATCACTTATAGCCTTCAACTCTGGATGCTGTAGTGTTTCATGAACAAAAGAACGAGTGGTAATTGAAGATAGAGAACATGCATAGTGGTGTAGCCAAATGATGAAATGAAATAAAATTTGACAAGGGATGAACAATACATGAGCTAGTACCTTTATGAAGGGCAATGAAAAGTTCTTCAGACACTGAAGTGACATCAATAAACATGTGTGGCCGAGCTTGATGCAGGATGAATCTATAGGTGACGAACATGCAATGCCCTAACCCTAAATGCAATACAAGTGAGTACGCGATGAATGTAATGGACCGACGACGAACCCTAAAATGAAGATGCGGATGAAAGCATGCATGTAATTTGATTTACTTATGACAATTAGCCCTAAATTCTAATGTAATGCTCATGAATTACCATGCAAATCATTCCGACGTGCAAGTAATTACAATAACATTTAACTCACGCATTTAATCACAATTAATAACATTTGTTCAAATTATGCAAGTAAGAGTTGATTGTCAATTAATTGAAAGTACTAAAATTAGGTGTAGATCAAAAGAGATCACACATTGCCGAGATTATAAAAGTTCAAATATTTAAAGCGAAATTCATGGTTCTGAGTGTTGGGCAGTGACGCTCTATGGTTCTGAGTGTTGGGCAGTGAATTGTATACATGAGCAAAAAATGGGAGTTGTGGAGATGAGAATGCTTAGGTGGATGTGTGGATACACGAGACTGGATAAAATTAGGAATGAATGTATCAAGGATAAGACAGGAGTGACACCAATTACAGAGAAGATGCGAGAAGCTCGACTAAGATGGTTTGGACACATACAAAGGAGACCATTAGAGGCACCTGTTAGGCGTTGTGAGAGTTTAGTCACTAGGCATGTTAAACGGGGGAGGGGTAGAATAATAAAGACTTGAAATGAGACTATAAGGAAAGACATGATGTACTTAGGCATTAGTGAGATTATGATTAAAGATAGGGCACAATGGAGACAAAGGATCCATATAGCCGACCCCACTATGAGTGGGATAAAGGCTTGTGTTGAGCAAAATCCATCAAGAATACATACACATTCATGTGTGCGAGAACTGAAACAAGCAAAGAAACTCACCTATATATCGACATCGGTCGCGAAGCAAGGGAGACGGTTGTGTGGAGGTTGCACGAGTATATTGGGGGCAGTGGGAGTGGCAGATGTCGGAGTCGGCTGCAGGGGAAGGTTGTTGGATGGGTAGGGAAGCAAGAATCCTTGGTTGGAGGGCTTGATTGCAAGGGGAATTGTCTTGGAGGTTTTGGGAGGTGGTTTCGGAGGGTTCTGTTGTTTAGAGAAAGGACCTCTAGGGGCTAGTTGAGATGGGGGAAGCCTGCATGGGGTCGGTTTAGGTGCGGAAGGGGTTGGACAACAGAGTTCGACAACGGGGAGGGACTGGCCAGCGGGGTTTGACAGCGGAGAGGGGTGGGAATGCTGGAATCAGGGCTGCATCAGAGAGGGACTGACATGGAAGGTTGTTTGATCCCGGGTCTCAACAACCTACCATTTCCTGGTGATGGGAGGCAGAGAGCTGGTTGCGGTGTACGGGCTGCAGCCCTGATGAAAGCTTTGGTGAGATGCGAAGGTGGGCCTTCTGGCGGGACTTCAGAGTGGCAGGCAGGTGTGACGCCTGCCTTGCATCATAAACCCAACAGACTTACTATGTGCCGACTCTACGTGGCAGTGGAAGTTCCTAAAGATGGGTGACTTATCCTGTGGTTCCTTAGGCGGGGTGTGGAAATAATCGTCGAGTGTATGAGAAATACCAAGATGACTAACTGAGACATCAGAAATGTGATATAATATCGTAGAATGCCAAATATCTCTCAAGAGTCGTGAATTATTAGGTGGCTCGCCAGGAGGTTGATAGAAAAATTCATCACGAATGCGATGATTACTCACATCGAAGACCTTCACATTAGGGCCAATGCTTCTTAGAAAGACGAAACCATCAGGTGGCTTACCCGGGGACTCAATAGGGGGTTCCTCAAAGAATTCCTTTATAGCAGGATGGTCCTTGAGATGAGTGTCATCAGCAATAATGGTGTTCTCGAGGGCAGGAGAGACAACCACCACCAAGTCAGAACTTGACTCCTGACCCTCAATCGGGACGTGACTTACAACTATAATGGGGAGGGAGACCGACGAACACACACTCGAAGGCGAGTCTATGATTGGGACAGTAACAAAGTCAATGTAAGGGATAATGAGAGGACACACCACTTTAAGATCAATAGGTTGCTCAGACTCACTCTCAGTCAGGGTCATAATAAATAAGTCAGAATCAAATGACGGACTACTTATCGGAGTAAGTACCTCACCGGGGTGAGAGAAATCCGTATCAGGTATCATTTCTATCACGCCCGACAGGATAAGGGTGGGCAAAGTGGTGACATCAGTACGGGAGGGACTCATACTGGTGGTCAAGTTGTGAATCCACTCGACTAACTCTAGTGAATCTCAAGGACTGTTCATGATGAAGGGCGAGCTGATATGTCTGCACAAGGGACTCCGGGTGGTGATAAGCCAACTCAGTACGTATTTCAGATCGATGTTCAGACCGAATTCAGGAAGTGGTCATAACTGACTCTTCTCGGTTGTTGCTCCTCACCACTAACTCATCAAACGATCAATATACCTAGAGACAAATATAGATTCTTGCTGAAGGGAAAATAATTGCTCTATTAGACGACTCTGATATGATGCAGACAAATATCTCTGACACAACCTACACTTCCTCTCCACCCAACTGGTGATGCGGTGAAGACGATCCAGCTCATGGGTCCTCTCAATGTTAGACCAATATGCTCTAGCCCGATCTATACGTCTAAGTTTCGCAAATTTAATGCGTCGCTCACCTCATAACTTAAAATGATCGAGGTAATATTCCATATCTACGAACCAATAACTGAAAGACTCGGGACTCGATGAACCATCAAAAGGCGGGGCAACAACACGAAATCGACACTCGAGATTTCTCTCAAAATGATGATCGGCGTAATAATCATCCCTAAGATAATCGAGTCGTGCTGAAGGATCAACACGATTCACTCGCGTGCAAGGATATGGACGACCATAATCATTGTAGTGATTGTTTGCCCGGAAATCTGCGACCTATCTTCTCCAGCCAGGATAGACCCTTCTAGCGGTCTCAGAATTGCGAGACCGCCCAGATCGCCTGCCCTCCCTCCGATTTTTCTCCCAAGGCATAGGCGGTCAAACCTTTGTCAGCTCGCCAGATCGCGCGGTCTGGCCTCCTTTTTCCTTTTTTGTATTAGCACCCTTTTGCTCTGCCCCGGTTCTCCAGTACCCCGGACAACCCGTAATTTTTGGATCTGCCCGTTTGGGCAGCCTCCGCGTCTACAAATAGAGGGGTAGGGGTACCTGAAAAGGGACTTTTGCTTCGAGCCTCTAGCTTACAACCTGTGTAAGCGGTCTCGAATTCTGTCGCTTTTCTACCTCTCACCCTGGCCTGTTTTAAACCCCAATCTGTAATCCTTTTTTGAGATCAATTAAAGAAGTTTTCCCTCAGAGATCTCTTCTCTGGCATTCTATGTCCTAAGTAACCTGCACTCCGCAGTCCTTTTCCTCTTCTTCTAGTGTGAGTCTTGGAGGTACATTTTTTGTACCAACAGAACGAACACGCGACCTTCAGATCCAGAGTGTTTAGGTGAAATCCGTGGATTTTCAGGATGTCAGATCGCATGCATCATTCTCGCCGGTCTCCCAGCGGTTGCCCCTCGAACCATCCGACCTCCTTAGAAGATTTGGAGCGTCGTTTTGAGCTTCGCGTCGAGCAAGCTCTTCGAGAGGCCGCCCGAGCTCGCCGAGAGACCGCTCAGGCTCAGCAAGAGTCTGCCAGGCAGTTTGAAGTTCTGAGTCAGACCCTGGTCGCGATCTCTCAAAAGCTTCTCCCCCAACCAAGTCAGGCCGCCACCCCTGACCGCTTGGCTGGCGGTCACCCTTTCGATCAGGCGACCTCCCAGCCCGCAGCTCCCGTGCGACCTCAAGGTGAGGAGTTTGCAGCTCGCAGAGATTTCTTCAGAACAACAGCTCAGGGACCTCCTGCTCAGACCCTGAATTTTCAGGAGGATTGTGCCTATCCTCCATCCCCCGCTGTTGCCTTTTCTGCTCCTTTCAACGCTGTTGAAGCAGAGGAGCCTTCCCCCTTTACTAATAGAGTTCATTGGGAGTCAATTCCCAACGGCTTCAGGGAATCCCGTCTGCCCATGTTTACGGGGGAGAGTGACCCAATTTCCCATCTTCAAGCTTTCGAGTCCGCTATGGCTCTAAGGACTTTATCTGATGCCGTGAAGTGTAAGCTCTTGATCACTTCCTTCGATGGGCAAGCCCGGGAGTGGTTTTATAAGCTGCCTTCTCAATCCATCCCGAGCTTCGCCATCCTGAGGCACGAGCTTCTTTTGAGGTTTGCAACCTCTAAGGAAAGGAAGAGTAGCCCTGCAGCCCTCTTCAAGATCAAGCAGGGAGAAGGTGAGACTTTAGCTCGCTTTATTGATCGGTTTTAGAAGGAAATCCTCGGAATAAGGGATGTAGATCCCTCTATCTACATGGCGGCCCTGATCAACGGCTTGCAAGAAGGACCTCTCAAGTTTGAGGTCACGACTAGGGAGCCCAACTCGTATCAAGAGCTTATTAGTATTGCCAACCGCCACATAGAGGGGGAGATCAACAACCCTATCTATGTTTCTAATCTGACGAGCAAAGCCATCCAGAAAGGTTCGGCAGGTTTCTATCCAGCCCCGCCATCGTCCAAACCGCCTCGCCAAGAGTCCCAACCTTCTTATCAGAAAGGAAGGAATTCCCGTCACTATCGCCCTTGTCAGGGAAATCAGCAGTTTCAGCCTGAAGGGTCCTCGCTGCCAACCCCGGCTGCCCCATTTCAGCAATCCACACAAGTTCACCAGATCCAATATTCTCATCCACCTCTGCCAACCCCTTCTCAGCCACTTTTCAATGATTCTCAAGAATCCTTCACCAACCTCGGCATCTCTATGAGTGAGGTGGTTCAGGTTCTTCAAAAACAGCCCCTTTTACAAAAGGCCTTCTCCGACCAGCTCTGACCGGAGAACCAGAAATCAGCTCTTTATTGTGAACATCATAGGGAAAGAGGTCATATGACAGAGAATTGCAGAGTTCTCCGCCTGCTGATAGAGAAACTCCTGAGAGAAGGAAAATTCAAAGATTTGTTCCAGAAGGTGGATCCTTCCAAAGCCTCAACCCTCAAGTGCAAGGAGGTA